>OZ010731.1:30225721-30892048 GCA_963932275.1 Andrena praecox
ATGCTGGCCACCTCCGCCCCCCCCGCCGCGTCCCCGAGTCGGCAGACACCCACCGCGTTGGGCGCTCAAACAGCTTGATGCTGAGCAGGCCGCACTAGCCTCCTCCGTCGTCGCCTGGCCTCCAATGCCGGGTGACGTGCTGGACGATCCCGCCGCCGGCGCGCTCTGGTTCCGCGGCGCGTTGCAGTCGGTCTGCGACGCGTCAATGCCGCGGGCCGGGCCGCCGGGCGGGGGTCGGAAGGCGGTGTACTGGTGGTCGCCAGAGATCGCGCAACTCCGCGCGGCGAATCTCGTGGCTAGGCGCCGGTACACCAAGGCCCGTCGTCAAGACCGACGACGGGTCTCGGAGGAGCAGCTCCTCGAGTTGCGCCACGCCTTTGCGGTGGCGCGACACGAACTTCGAGGAGCTATTGCCCGGGCGAAAGACGATTCCTGTCGGGAGTTCGTCGCTACCCTCAACGAGGACCCTTGGGGGCGTCCGTACAGGGCCGTGAGCATCAAGCTCGGACCCTGGGCGCCCCCCGTCACAGAGGGCCTCGATCCCCGGCTCCTAGACCAGGTTCTAGAGGCGCTTTTCCCCCCTCCCCCGGTGCACGGGGAGGGTGGCGCCGACGAGTCCGGGGATCCTTGGTTGAGCAGGGGCGCGGATACCTCCGACGCCCCTGGAGTTAGCGGCGAGGAGCTCGCGACCGCTGTGGCGCGAATGCGCAAGCGGAACGCGGCTCCTGGTCCCGACGGTGTGCCCGGGCGAGTGCTGGCCTGCACTATGGGCGCCCTAGGAGCCGGCCTCAAGCGGATATTTAACGCCGCTCTGAGGACCGGTAGATTCCCCCCTGCTTGGAAGGAGGCGAGGCTAGTCCTCCTTCGCAAGCCCGGAAGACCCGCTGAGTCACCCTCGGCGTACAGGCCGATATGCCTCCTGGACGAGGCGGGCAAGCTGCTCGAGAGAGTTATAGCTGCCCGCCTGTGCGATCACCTACAGGCCGTGGGCCCAGATCTATCCGACCGCCAATACGGCTTTAGGCGGCAGCGATCGACCATCGACGCCATTAAGATGGTACGGTCGCTGTCGCGCCGGGCGGCCGAGGGAGGCGGTGTCAGCGTGGCGGTGTCACTAGACATCGCCAACGCGTTTAACACCGTCTCCTGGGCGGCGATCGAGCGGGCGTTGCTCTATCATAACGTCCCGCTCTACCTTCGCCGCCTGATCTGGGACTTTCTCCGCGGCCGTGTGGTGACGTACGTCGGCCAGGAGGGCGACGGGGTGACTCTCGTGTACCGCGGAGTCCCGCAGGGGTCCGTGCTAGGGCCCCTGTTGTGGATACTCGCATACGACGCGGTACTGCGGGTCGAGCTGCCATCGCTAAGGGTGTCGTTGGTATGTTACGCCGACGACACCCTGGTGGTAGCTGCCGGGCAGAACTCGAAGGAGGCGATAAGCCTCGCCGAGGAAACGCTGCGACGCGTCATCACCTCGGTCGGGATGCTTGGTCTGCGAGTCGCCTTGGACAAAACCGAGGCGATGTGGCTCGCGGACAGGGTTGGGAGCGGTGTCCCCAACAGAGCGTCCCTGAGGATCGGGGATGCCTGCATCAGGGTCGGACGTTCGATGAAGTATCTCGGTCTGACCTTGGATACCTACTGGCAATTCACGCGCCACTTCAAAACCCTCGCCCCCAGGTTGGAGAAGCAGGTATTTGCCTTCGGGCGAATCATGCCCAACCTGGGTGGACCACACGAGGGAGTTCGGCGACTCTATGTGACGGTCGTTCGGTCCATGGCGCTGTATGGCGCGCCTATATGGGCCGGCGACCTGGAGGACTGCCGCGTTGGGCGTGAACTCTTGGCCAGAGTTCATCGCCGCGCAGTCCTCCGAGCCGTGCGAGCGTATCGCACGGTGTCACACGCCGAGCTGTCCGCTCTGGCTGGGTCCCCCCCATTCCATCTGCTCGCGGAGATGGAGGCGGAGGTTTATTCCACCGTCCATGATCTCCGCGAAGCTGGGGACCCGAATGCCATCGGACCAGAAGTGGTGCGGGGCCAGGCCCGACAACGCATGGGAGCCAATTGGCTCGAGTGGTTAGCCCTCCCGCGACATCGGGAGGGCCGCGTTGTCGGGGCGCTCCTACCCATCATGAACGAATGGGTGGGGCGTGGGTACGGCAGGCTCACCTTCCGTCTGACGCAGATATTGACCGGAGTTGGATGCTTCGGCAATTATCTGTGTCGCATAGGGCGGGAGGAGTCGTCGCAGTGTTTCAGCTGCGACTCGGGCGATGAGGACACGGCCGACCACACGCTGGCGGTTTGCCGGTCGTGGTCGGACGAGCGGCGTGTCCTCGAGTCGCGGCTGGGTCCCGATCTCTCGCTGCCGACGGTCGTGCGTCGGATGGCCGGAGATCGGGAGTGCTGGAAGGCCGTCTCCGCATTTGCGGAGGCGGTAATGTTGAAGAAGGAGGAGGCGGAGCGGGACAGGATCCGCACCGGGCATCCGTCCCGCGTAGCCGCCCCTCGGAGATCCGGTAGGATCGGGAGGAGGAGATGACCCGGGGCCGGGGGAGGTAGGGCGGTGACGTAATTTAGTGCGTCACCCCCGCTCCCCGACGGCATCAACCCCGGGTCGGAGGCGCCCTTTTCAGGGCGCCTCGGGAAGGAGGCGGCCTTAGCCGCGAGTTGCCGTCGGCGTCGCGTCGTGGCAGGACGCGACGCGCGACGGCGGAGTTACGAACAGGGGGGGTCCTCGTGTCAGAGGGCCCCCCGGGGAGCAGCCGACCATCTGCTGCTCCCCCGGGAGCCGCGCCATTGGTGCCGTTTTTAGCGCGCTCCCGAGGAAGGCGGTCGAGCAGGTAAAGGGTGAGTGCGGCGGTCAATTGACCATATGACCAAGTGCCGCCTCCCCGCCCGGCCGCGACCCTTCGGGCCGCATCCGGGTCACTGCTCGACCGCGGGGGGTCGCCCGGGTGGGAGTGCCGGGGGGCACGCTCACCCCTCCACCACATCGTGCGACCCCCCCAGAAGTGGCGACGCGGCCGCGTGGTCCGTCTCGCGTCGCCGGAGTTTTGGGAAGACCCCGCGCGTTGCCGCGCGGGGTTGTTGAGCGCGGAGCCAGCATTTGCGCTGAGGGGGGGGGGGCAAGCGAATGTATCGCTAGTTTGCTCTCGCAGAAGTCCTCCCCCTCGAGCGTGCGACTCCGCGCCCGAGGACGACCACCGTGGAGTTTTAGTGGGTGCAAGCCCCACATACCCCCGTCCCTCCCCCGGGGGGCGGGGTATCCGTTAGGGATTTTTCCACGATAAAAAAAAAAAAAAAAAAAAAAAAAAGGTCACCCGGTGGATTCTCATCCTTCAATCGCTCCCGAACTCACGATTACGCCAAGGTTCAGAGTCCCACTCGGGAGCAATTCTTTTGAATCCCATGGTGCGGTACCACATTCAAATGACAACTAGGCTCGCAGCATCTTCAAGCTCTTGCGTATAGAAACTCTTCCAAGCTCACGCATGCAAAAACCCCCACCATCATGAAATCGAGAAGTGCATATCTTTGCAAAGTAAGATGTTGTTGTTCTCCACCTCAAGTTTCTTCTCTTGTTGTTCTCTACCTCAAGTTTCTTCTCTTATTGTTCTCCACCTCAAGTTTCTTCTCTTGTTGTTCTCCACCTCAAGTTTCTTCTCCACCTTCAGTTTCTTCTTCATTGGTAATCCTCTCAATATTTACACGCATCTTCTTCGAATTCTTCTTTGGACACATTATTCGACTAGATCATACCACTCTGAACATGTATTGAACATGTATCGAACTTGTATGGTGCCACTCTGAACATGTATTGAACGTGTATGATACCACTCTGAACGTGTATCGTACCACTTCTAAATAATTACAACTACCGTCTTAATCTATCGTACATCATATTAAGGAGGTTGGGTTTGGAAAGGGTGAAGAAAAAAACATTTATGCATTAAAAATTGATTATATTTATTTATGAATTTCCATCTGATGTTTAGACCACCAGTAGAATATTTTAAATACATTTTGCAAAGCACAATGCTTTACATGTCTACAGCATCGCAAAGTATTAACTACATTTAGCTTATTTAGAGATTTGATAGCATCGTAGTCAATGTCCAACGTCTCAATGATCACGTTCGCTCTCGTATTTTCATCGAGGAAATCCGCAAGCCAACCACATTTCTGCAGCCCTTTAACATATACGATATGGGATGCGTCATCTTCTTCATCGACAGCATCAGCTATAGCTTTCGTAATTAGCTGTTTAGCCATACTGTATGGAACGTCTCCATCATCCCACCGTAGCCCATGATGTTTTGCAACCAACCATCGGATGCTTGATTTGTCAGATTTTGTAAGAAGATATTGAGGCATCGAACTCCCAAAAATATAGTGCGAGAGAATTGTTCCCATTCGTAGGATAGCCACTTCCTTGACAACAAATCTTCCATCAACGATGAATCCTTGCAGATCAACAAATGTTGGTACAACCATTATCGATACGATTTAGAGGTCCACTCGCTTCCACAACAGACGGGAGAATGCAGTCTTTCTTGTAAAGCATCTCAATTTTCATGATGAAATTTTTGTATGAATTTTGACATAGGAGAGGGCATGTAAGCAGCATGACAATTTTAATTGATTTTGCGCACCACGTTTGTCAGCGGATTGTATTCAACCACCCGATCGTGCAGAATCAGGCAGTAGGCTGTAGTATTTGCAGGCACATTCTCTTTACAATCAAATTCTATGCGCACATCCACGGTGCTATTCTTGATCGACTCATTTTGTCGCGAACAATCAATCATCACGAGGGGACCAAATTGTAAAAATTGGGCCACGGTGAATAATGCCTCGTTGCAACTATGTCCATAATATGATTTACGGAAATGTGTATACATGTTAAACAAGATGGCGTGCTTATTCTTGTCAAAGTCCAAGTTCAGATCATCATATGGGTAAAATTCCGAGTTGAGAAAAAGTTTTACATTGGTCAATTTACAGTGGTCGAACCGAGTAGCATCTTCGATCATCACATTCTTTCGAGCAGTCTGTAGAGCAAAGATAACGTATCGCGGCTTCTCCAACTGTGCAGCTGCCTTCACAGCCCACGAATACTTGGTTGTGCTCTGTAAGAGAGGATACTCGTACAGATCCCATGAGCGAAAACTAATGCTCCGGTTTTGTCCACTTTCCAAAGCATGCAGCAACGACAGCTTCTTAACATCGTTCAGCGTCACATGAGGCATTCGCCATTGCACTTTAAGTAATTCAATTTCTGGTTCCAACATCGGTGAGCCTATTAGAGAATTGTTATCGTTGCGCGATCGTATTAAAATCAATTCGTGACGTGCATTAATAATCATGCGTTTGTAATCCTCGCAAAATCCCAGCAAATATTTGAGCGGGATGCAAAAATTGAAATGATTTTTCACTATTAGCTCATCGTGTCGTTTCAAGCCCCATCCAGCATTCTCCATATTTTTGTCTTCGTCAGATGTCAACGATACATAGTTTTTAAGCGTGCTAGTTATTCCAACGTTTCTGTTACGGTCAATCTCCACACATTCAGCTCGTATCGAATCTCATCAAATATGAACGCCATACAATTATTTCCCAACATCACTGTTAATGCATCGTTTGGCTTATTTATCACCAATTTCCCCTCCACGTAGAGGAAACTTTCACACGGCAATGTGTATAAATCCTGCTGCTGTATAGGTATTCTTATCTCATCACTATGTCCAAACGTTGTGTTGACGTATGGGTTGTACGTCTGAGTCTCGAGCTTGACGATGCGATCATCAAACGTCGGCTTCCCTCCAATGCTTAGAATGTCTGCCATTTTTCAACTTATATGCGTACAATAAATCCCAATGATTTCAAAAATGCAATGTTTACAGCACTGAGTCTCTTCTTTTTAGCGTAATCAGAGCTATTGTAGTTGTAAACAATTTCACTTGGAAGAAACGGGTTTCTGGAGTCGTTCAGCACAAGCATCTCAATCATTCACACCACACGTATTATCGCCGCCGTCGCATGTGCAGCCTGATGGTAATCTCTTCACCTCGAAAATCGAGCAACCGTCCGTCTTGATCCACAACGCGTATCGTTAGATCCGTAATGACCCGTGCGGTGATTGGAAGATAAATGATCTGTGCAGGCGTTTCCGATATCTTATATCCTGGAGGGACTCTCGGAGAAAATTCATGTATCGTATGTACACGCTTCCCATTGTTGTATGCGCCAGCGGTCACACTACATTCTACGCGAATAATGTTCACGTTCATGATATTAATTGGATCATCCGATTCGTGCCACCGTCCTGGTTCTAATACCCGATTCATCGAGAATCCTAGTAGCGATCCAATGTTATTGCGCTTCGTAAAATCTACGGTGAATGAGCAGTACAGCTCGCTTTTCATGGTGTTATTGTTGGGACGCAACACTATAGGATACACATCGTTATCATCATCAGTGTCATCAGGATTTTTAGGATACCGCTCGAGTAATCGCTGCCTCAAATACTTGGCAATGGCGTCTAGTTCGTAGGAGCCGTGTGGAATCCTAATAGTTTCAGGAGTGGTATCAACACTGTTGTTTTTGATGCCATATTTCGAGGTGAAGTAGAATTTATCGTTGCTCCAGTCGATGTTCGGTATTGTATGATAAGTTTCAAAGGTTGTTAAACCAAGCTCGTAATCATCATCGCTCAAATCTATGGGTGGAAAGTAGCTCACCGCGAGGGTGCTACTCTTGCCGGTTAGAGTGAATGTTAACGACATATTCCGAGCTGTACGACTCGGCTAGTACTGAATCATAGCGGTGGGAAGTCAATCCTTAAATTTGCGACCGATCGTTTGTAGAAAGCGTAGGCAGAGTTGTCCACAATTGCTCTGATTGTACTTCTGATAAGACGTTCGATTGTATTCGATTTTCACAGCATCATTATCCAGATATTGCACCAATTCCTTAGGTGGTCGAAGATTCCCAAAGCTGTCGAAATATATAGCTCGGCACCCTCTCTTCACATATGCCACCCAATGAGTCCCTGACCCCTCGACATTGCCCAAATTTACGATACCGCTCTCGTTTCGATGTACTCCTCCGACAGGTAGTGCATTGCGCATAAAAACACCTCTAAAGAATGGAATACGCATACGTTTTGCCAACTCCTCCAACTGCACATCGGTAGTTACGCCCACCGGCATTTTTATTTTCTTTTCGGCGTTTTTTTTTTTCGTTTTGATATTCCCTGCCCGCGCTTGTATGGTGCGAGATAAAGTCCGCGACCTTCCATGGAGCGATTATGACGCTGCATTTCCTGTAGCTGATGTTGCGCCGCCTTATTATCATTTACCGCCTTGGCGATCCCCGCTGCTCCACCAGCTAATGATCCGAGAACACCTAGCAGTGGGAGAAGTGGTAATATACCACCACGTTTTGCTATCGGAAGAATCCGCTTTTTCAATGCTCTCTTTGGAGTCCTTTTGCGAGTTTTTGTTTTCATTCCCATCCCAATTTTCGTCTTAGCCTTCATAGCTGCCCAAACAGCTGTAGCAGCACCTCTTTCACCCAGTGTCGAGTCTCGCGCAACGATGCGTTTTCGCGCTTTGTCAGCGAGAACGTTATCTGCAGCGTGTCGTTCGCCGAGGTCGTTGCTACGCGAATACGCAATATCGTGTTCGCGACACGCTGCGTCCAACGGATTGATACCTTGATCACCTCTAGCCAATCGTTTTGTCAGATGAGTTCCTGGACCGCAAAACTGATATCCTGGGATATGTAATTCGATAGGTAGCGCGTTTATCACCCGATTTAACAAACCACGACCTTTCTTTATTCTCGTCGACGACATTCGCCACAGTTTTTAATCAATGGGGCTGGACCGTCGATATGCGTTCGCTGCCAAGGGCGATTATAATGTTGCAAACACCGACGATACTGTTGAACCTCAGAATCGGCTTTTATATGCTTGGGGAGTCTGTCCCACAACTGATGAATGTGTCTGTCAAACTCTCGCAGTAGAATAATCTTTGGTATATATTTCAGCTGCTCAGAGGTTAGGTTTCGAATATCGAAATTATCCGACAGGACCAGAAGCATTTTGAATACTGAGCTGTTTTGCATCGGCGCAGACCTATAAATAGGTCGCGTCACCGCTTCGATGTATCAAAATCATTTTTGCAGTTCGCGGAGAGGATGCGATTCGTGCGACAACCTGAAACAATACGCGTGACAAATTTTGACGATAAATCGCAAATGATGTCTTCGAAAACAATGCACAGACATGGTAGCATGCTACCAAACACTATACGCTGCCTCATTTGTGGTCCATCAAATTGTGGAAAGACCAACGTGCTGGTGAGCTTGTTGGAAAGTCCACACGGCGTCCGCTTCGAGAACGTGTACGTGTATTCCAAGTCGTTGCAACAACCAAAATATCAATATTTGGAGAATTTATTGACTCAGATAGATGAAATTGGCTACTTTACGTTTTCGAATAACAGTGATGTCATCCCACCGAGCGAATCGCTTCCGAATTCCATTTTTATCTTTGATGATGTGGCATGTGACAAGCAAGATACGATAAGGGAATACTTTGCAATGGGGCGCCACTCGAACGTTGACTGTTTCTATCTCTGTCAGACGTATGCAAAGATTCCAAAACATCTTATACGCGACAATGCGAATCTATTGATTCTGTTTAAGCAGGATTGTACCAACTTGAAACATGTGTACAACGACCACGTAAACACTGATATGTCTTACGAGGATTTCTGCGCGTTGTGTCGTAATTGTTGGCAACGGGAGTATGGTTTCGCGGTAATAGACAAGGATAGCGCGATGTCCAAAGGACGTTATAGAAAGGGATTTAACGAGTTTGCGATACTGTGAGATTGTCAATTGTCGTCAACACGTCGGTGGGGAAAGCAACGTCTGCGGTACAACGATGATTGATATCGATAGTCTGGAGATTAAGGATCGCGAGAGAATAGCGAAGGAAATTGCAAAAACCAGCGAATCCATTCGCAAGAAGCATCAGGCTTTGAAGACTGGCAAGATGGAGGAAGATATTGCGTTGGAGAGATACTTTAAACCTATTGTCGAACCCCTAAAACATATTGTTGAAAATACTACAGCGACAGAAGCTGACACGTCACCGTTGATGAGCACATATGTCGATGGGAATGAAACATTAACACCTAAAACAAAAATCCATCCGAAAGGGAACATATCACGCAAGACAAAGAGGAAACCACACATGTCATCGGAAAAATCACTCGTAACCTCTACACCAGTTCAATCGAAGCGGAAACGGCAGAATGTTGCATCAAACGATTCCTCGATTCCTTCGACACCAATAAATACATTTCTGGATGTACAATCGCTCACAACCAATGATGAAGACGTTTTCGAAACTAGTCCCGATGTGTCGTTTGCAACATCTATTAGACATCAACTCCAAACATCCGAGGGACAAGAAACGTTTCGCAGCCATTTCGGTCCGCTGGGGCAAAAATACATGAGCGCAATCTTAAGTGGTGATAGGGATACAACCATGGACTATGTGTATGGCGTATACTTTGGCGGTAGTGGAACGATGCTTGGGGATAAGGCTTTCGATATAGACATGGATGATAATATAATCATCGATGGTGTAAGATATGGAGGTACACCTGGTCTTTACGAACTGATTTTCAAGAGAATTCCCGACGATACCACATACACCGATGCTGATAAATAAAAATACAAAAGCATACTGCTGGCGACGAATGCTCACAGACGCGATCATAACGCTCAAAATCCCATATTGGGCAACAAAGGATATAAATACAAACATGTAATTGCACCGCTACTCCCCCGTGTATCGACTAGTAGGACAGGGAAAGGTCTGACGACACCGAGAGTCATGGTTGTAAGCGATAACAAGATCGATTATGTGCACTGGGACGATCCCAACGAGTTGGTGGAGCGATTCCGTTTGCTGGAAGCATCGCGTCAGGCGGGTAATAACTCGCACGACAATGAAATTCTATCGATTATCGAGGAACTCCGCGAGGTAGGCCTCATTATAAATTAAGCTGCGCACCGATAATGTGCATTGTATGCATCGAGATGCCGATCAACAAATTTGGGGTATCGCTCGAGAAGAGTGGGGCAGCTAGAATGGACTATTACAAATGGAGCGGTGTGCTTCGAAATTATATGCGAGATAACGCTCTTTGCATGATCGGTGCTGACTTTGATGCAAAATCATGCAAGATACGGCATGTAGCGCAGCCCACAGCTGACAGCGATGCTGTCAATAAACTATACATGGAAAAGAGCATTAAACTTTTGAGAGAGCAGCAGGAAGAATTAGAGAGGAAGCTGGTTGTGTTTCAGAGAGATATGCTGACATTGCAAAACAGCATTCAAAAGATAACGCAGGCGTCGAATTCTATCCCACAGCAGCGCTGCGAGGAGAATCATGCGAGACGATTGAACTTGTCCAGAATTACCTCGAGGCGGTGGAGGACACATAATGCACATACACAATAATTACCGAACCATTCGTGTCAGGCACCTCTGCGATCAAACATGCAACCATTATCAAAATCCAAGAGTAAAGAAGAAAACCATGGCCACAAGAAGCGGCAGCTTGTTGAGGAATTGCATGCTCCAGCTCGAAGACATTTCCCACGGAGGCGTGTCATAGTGCATGGATACGATGATCTGTGGCAAGCTGATGTTGTAGAAATGCGCCCATACTCGCGATTCAACCAAGGTCACCACTACATACTCACCGTCATCGATGTGCTGAGCAAGTATGCATGGGCATTGCCGCTCCAGACTAAAAGTGGTGCAGAGGTGACTAAAGCGTTTGCAAAGATATTTAGAGATCGATATTCAAAAAATTTGCAAACCGATCAAGGAAAAGAATTTTACAACACCGATGTGCAGAAACTCTTGGCAAAGCATGACATTAATCATTATTCGACGTATTCGGTGATGAAGGCCTCCGTCGTAGAACGTTTCAATCGAACTTTGAAGAACAATATGTGGAAACTGTTTACGCTCAATGGAACCTATAAATGGATCGATGCGCTACCGCGTCTACTTTCAGAATATAACGCACGAAAACATAGAACCATCAAAATGTGTCCTCGCGATGTTACCCCTGCGATCGCCGATAAGCTGCTAGCCACCATATACAGCAACATAAAGATTGCTGCTCCAGCGAGATTCAAATTGGGCGAGTTTGTGCGTGTGAGCAAATTCAAAACCATATTCGATAAAGGCTATATACCGAATTGGACAACGGAGGTGTTCAAGATAGCGAAAGTACAGACAACTAATCCTGCGACGTATCTGCTCATCGATTCCTGTGGAAAACCTGTTGCTGGAGGATTCTATGAATACGAGCTGCAACGCGTCACCGATCCTGATGTATATCTAGTGGAAAAAGTGTTGCGTAGGAAGGGGGATAAGGTATACGTTAAGTGGTTGGGGTTTGATAAATCACACAATTCATGGATAGTGAAAAATAATGTATTGTAAAATAATAATACATGGTTCAATAAATACAATGATATACATATACATATCTAAATGTGCATACAATATACAATGATACATATGCAATAATTCCACTATTTATAATAATTTCCATACATGTTATATTATACAATAAATACAAAATAATTTTCTATTTTACATCGATATTTTTACAATGGAATTTTGTAATGTCCCCAGGGCAGAGTGTCGATCGAATCAGGTACGATATGCTTGTCGTCGTGTGGACTTAGAGCGATTTTGGATTCCGAAATGGTGTACACTTTGTGCAATTTACACCGTATGCATGATTGTCTGCGAACCATTTCGATCTCCCTTTGCAAACACTGCGCGTAGTCGTCGAAAGTTATCGTTCTGGCTATGACGTTGGTCTTGACGCCTTTCGCCTTTTTTGTATCTTTTTTACCGTCTACGCGATGTGCATACATTTTCGCTCTAAGACCTACGAATTCAGTCATTATCGCACCATTATTTTCATCCTTCATCAACCCTGGAACCTTCTTATTTAAGCACGGCATATTATATGGATTGTTGATAGGATAATCGGATGTGTCAAATCTATCGATATTGTATTTCATAGTTTCATAGATATCTTCGCACTGAATATGATAAATGAGGCTGTCTGTGTCTGTGTATAGAATTTTACAATTTTGTCTGTGTAGGGGAGACATGTACTCATGATGAAATTCATACAAACAAATTTTTGATATGTCCAGAATGCACATACCCACATATATCGGTTTGTTGAATTTCACCTCGACTTTTCGCAATTCAACAGCTATTAAATTTTCCGAAAATACACTTCTGCTGTGGAAATTCGGTTTAGCGATCATTGCCTCCGCGCCATATCGTCCATCCCATTGTGTTAAAAGTTTTACATCCACGTGATTTCGCACGTTTTCCATAGTTTTACCAAATACCGCGTTGTTCATCAATTTGTATAAATTTTTTTCAAAATCGTTTGTCGCGCCTGTTCTGAACCGTGTATTTAGTTCGATGTAATCGCGGAGCCAGGGAGATTGCGCGAATTGAAGCACGCGGTGTATCTTTGTAATACGAAGACCGTGACGTGTACACTGCTGCAGGTTGCGATAATGGATAATGTAACGCTGCTTATCGTATAATGTCGCGAGTAACTTTTCCTGTCTGCTGCCTGGCGGTTTGGCACGCGTCGGGCAGAATGGTAGATCAGCATGAGCGTCGTGCAGACGTTGCGGATATTCTAGATCTACCTCGAGAATGTATCCTGTGGGCGAATCGATAGCGATTGAAGACACATCAAAATTTGCAACATCTTCAACCCATTGAAATTGGGCATATGGTAGGGCCTGGCACATTGCCCATCCATACAAATTGTTTACGTCAAAGTACATCAAGTATGATGATTGTTCCGATGCGTCATAAGATGGCATGTACTTGTTATTGGCATGTGCATATCTTCCAGAACATTGACTTAAACCCCCACGTATACCACGTTCGATAAACATGACCACATCGATATCAGTGAGCAATTCGAATGTAATTTTGGTATGTTTTAGCATGGCATCCCATGTGAAACCAGGTAATGTATAATAATGCGCTGAATCTAATCCATAACTCTTGATACAACTTTCGCGAAAATTTTCAAAAATATCTGCCAATAACAAGACATCTGTTTTCAAATACAAGTCGCTGTATTCGCCCAATGTTTTAATCCCGAAACGCTGCCAAACAGTCTCAGCGTGTGCGTAATCGCTCTCGGATACAGTCTCACCCGTTAACGAACTGTAGAATGACTCGCGCGGTGGTAAGCATGGATCCTGCAGCTTGTCCACACAATCGAGATATTCGTATGGAAAGACACCCTTTCGCGTTAATAAATTGAAATCTTCAGTGGACAATGTTTCAAATTGGGATCGTAAAATTTTTAATTTATTTGTGCTAAGAAAAGATGCTAATTTGTTGAGACTGGTATTGAGAAATTTGTATGAATCGATGAATCGCAATTTAATACAATTTCGTGGGTCTGAATCAACCTGATCTTCGACATTTTTTGTGAAAGAAATATACTTTTCCTTAGTTATAGGCAATACGTCAACACGACCTTTGAAAGCGGTAGATATTTCTTCGATAATGAAATGTGAATCATAGCCGGATAAATTATGAAAAACTATGGGGATGTAAAACGCATTTTTATATTTTAAATTGCACTCCGAATGTGCAGGTCCTCTAAACCGTCCGGATATATGGCAATGATCACGAACTCGTTTATCACCAGCTTCAAATGGCTCTTCGCAAATATGACAATGTGACGCATTGCGAAATGTCGCCCACTGGTCTTTCGTCAACTTTTCCATGGAAGCATTATTGGCTAGAATGGGCTTGGCAAAATTTGAAAAATTTTTTAATTCGTCGACGAACCATGAAATACAATTCACATCGCGGCGACATCGATATATCGACAGTGATGTATCATACGAACAATGCATATAATATTGTAACGAGTTACGCCGGTGGGACGACGATCTTACCCCCCCCCACCACGCGCCCGACCGAGGCAGCGCGTACCGCGCTACGCCAACGGTCTTGCCCCCCACCACTCGTCCGCAATACCGAGAACTGGCGCGAGAGGGTTTCACAGCGAGAGACTCTCTCGCTGCCGAAAATGTGCGGACGAGGACATATAGGTCGGGGGCATAGGCCTATTTGGCAGAGACCGCCTAGAGCGTTAGTACGAAGTACGCCTCTCCCGGAGACCTCCTGTGCGATTCCACGTTCTTGTGCCGAAACACTCGTTCTTGCGAAAGACAAGCGCCCGTGTTTCACACCAGTTCTCGTGCGTCCACCGACTGAGTCTCTGTGCATTTTTCGCCTCCACACCTCCACGGTTCCCAGAAGGACAGCGTGAGCCATCCTCTGGACGAAATACCGATAACCGCCATCGATCTCCCGAACAGAGTTATCTCTGTTCTCGAGAGCGTCCTTACAGTCGCCGACTCACCCGCGGGCTGTGCCCACTGGGTGACCGGACCCCCCCGACTCTCCGACCAGGGTCCATTGGCAGGGTTGGCCCGCCTGGACACCGAAGGGTCAAATCGTCTTTCCTCTCCACTCTCGCCGAATCGACCACCGCTATCCGCACCGAGATACGCGCCGCGACGCGCGCCGCGATACGCATCGTCGACCAACGCTCCGAAGTACGCGACGCGATCCGCGCCGATAAGCTAAGTCTAGGGTTAAGCCGTTCATACACTGTTTGCCAGCATAGACCTGGCCGGGACACCTTGTACAACAGCGTGAATAAATTGTCGTACTCTACCTTACCTCTGCGTACAAAGTCATTCGATTGGCGGCCCTGGACCACCGTCCTGAGCTGGCGATACGGTTCCTCCACCGTCCCACCGGTAATCCCGCGGCTTAACGGTTACAATATGCAATGCTATGCACTTTATGGTGTTGATATGTATGTAATTTATCATCACCCATTCGATTGTCCCCCGTTTTCTCGATGATGCATTCGAGATCTGCATAAACCACGAAAGGAAGCCGCTCCTTCATGCAGTGGTTCTTAAAACTGAGCAAGTTGTTGTCTTCGCTGGGCAGCAGAATTGCACAATCATTCATTTTTCCACAGTCTAGCGAATGCATCTCCAACTTCTCGGCGGATCCAAAGTAATGCAGACATCTGCAAAAACCAAAATTTTTTCTTTAATTTTTTCGCGACATTTCAACATTTCAACATTTCGCAAGTTTATATACATACCGATCACAGATGAATTTCTTTTTCCCATGCTTGCTCAGCTGCATGCTCACCAGTCTGGACAAGTCCTTGATTAGTACAAAGTGCCCTACATCCCCATGCTCTTTATTTGGTGTGTAGAGCAGATTGACATGTCGATCCCTCTTGCAGCTGGTGAGATGCAGCGGAAACACTGCGACAATTATCTTCTCGGTCTTCTTCTCCAATCGCTCCTCGAAGCTGTACACATTGACCGAGATGTTGTTCAGCTGTTCAAACTTCCCAATCTGTTTCATGGACATTGGAAACTCAATGCCATGGAGATTTAATATGGTGTCATAATTGGGGTATGAACTTGGACGATCAACATGTCTTTCGATAGGATGTAGTGCGGCAACCACTGCCCATGCGAAACAGGCGTTGTCTGAGGATTGTATGCTAATCGTCGCTTTCTTCAGCAATAATTCTCGTGGCAACTTGTGGTGACACCCCGCATGTAGTGGATTATACTTGTTGACATTGACAGTTAGATTGAGGATTCTCGTCAATGCCAATCCACTGTCGCGTTCCTGGAACTCTTCCAGCGATGACAGGGTGGGTTCAATGACACATCGCTGGTACCACTCATGTAGATCAGATGTACCGAAGAGTTCACAGTTTCGGGTATTGATGCTTTTACAAGCATGCTTGTCCCCCGCAACAAATTCACCGTTGAACATTGTATTCACTTTGAGGTTCAGATGTTTCCTCAAAGCATCTCGTACATGTTCCAACACAATGGTCTCCGCATCCTTGAGGAAGTTGCGCGGTTCGATGTAGTTCGAATTTAGCACGACACCAGTTAATATGCGGCTTTCGAATGCCGTGTCTATTTCACGCCATGAAAGTCCTGTGCTCGAATGCCCGGCACCTTCATGCATGAAACGTCGACGCAACGATAGCTTCAGTCCTTCGAGTCGCGCGATTTGAGCAACCAATGATTGCCGAACACCAATCGATAATCGAGGACGTTTTACTCGGCTGTGTTCTTCCAACGATTCGATACACTCATTACATCGTTCTTCCCACGTGAGGTATTCTTCCCGTGAAATCAATCGTTCAGATTGATCTGACAATTGGCGTTCTACTTGCGCGAATTCTTCCATGATCATAGATGGAGTGTAAATGTAATGTCTTTTTCTATGCAACCCGATGCAACGATTTGAGGCTTTGTGCAGAGTAGAGCATGCTTTTATAGCTTGTCCAGCGATTTGGCATCTCTGTTGAACTCTTTCTGCGTTTCTCCCTCGAATGCATTGCATGCAAAAACGAAGATTCTATGTGACACACGTATGACGAATTAGTGTGCAAAAAATCATCCAACACAGTTTCTACCAACATCGCATAATTCTAAGATTCGACGCTTCCAAAAGTATTATATTACATTCGACACGTGTCAAGTCTTCCATCCTCCTTCTGTGACACACGTATGACGAATTAGTGTGCAAAAAAAAAATCATCCGACACAGTTTCTACCAACATCGCATAATTCTAAGATTCGACGCTTCCAAAAGTATTATATTACATTTTACACGTGTCGAAACTTTTAATCTTGAGGATGGGGCTGAAATTGCAATCATGTGATATGCTATGATGTTCTCCCTCGAATGCATTGCATGCAAAAAAACTGATGACCCATCCCAGCATTTTATGGAGGGGGGGCACCTCTATTTAATCCAGCTCCTCGTGCGGTATTACATTAATCGCTCAGTAGCTCTCCAGTGACGTTCGACATATACAAACCCAGTGCTCCAAAAAAAAAAAAAATGTATAACGCTAGTGTTGGGAATTATTACACTCCAATAATTGCAGATGATAATGCATGTTCAAACATTACGACTACATCTAACAGGTATGATATAATTTTTTTCATATCCTCTCATGATTTTTAGTTGTGTTTTCTCGATAATAGTGATCATTTTCATAGCTTTTATTGTTCTTTTTAGCTCCCATTACACAGCTCGCATCATGGTTAGAAGATATGCGCTAACATCTACAGCATATAAGTACCTGGAAATCGGAATCTGTGTGCGTCCTATAACACAAGTAGAAATCGTTCTCGGCGACAATCGAGGGAATCAGTTGGTATTGTCTATTCCAACATGGAAAGGATTAATTGAAAAACGTACCGACATCGAGCAGCGCATGCGGTCAAGCGGATCATCACTATGGATTAATGATTTGGTGGTGGAATTTTGTATAATGTATAATTCGCAAATGGTAAAGATGATGCGATATAATAAGTCGCTATATTTCAAACTTGCCACATTAATCTGTTTATTTAATCTCGAGCGCTGTATCAATCATGTATATATGCAGCTTTATGAAACTATACATTATGTCGATACGAAGTTTTCAAATTTTGTGAGCGTGTTACAGCGGTGCGATGCTGTCGATGAAACTTTAGACTCATGCTGTGCTGCTAAAGCTATATGCGATAGTGAATATTTTGATGATAAATCTCTTGTTGATTGCGAACTGCTGGCGTGTGCCTTGAATGATATTATCGATGTCGCTCGCAGCAAATCGATACGACGTTTTCAAATTTTGTGAGCGTGTTACAGCGGTGTGATGTTGATGAAACATTATCATTATCATCATCATCATCATTATATATTTTGTTCTATTTTTATTTTATTTTATTTTATTTTATTTTATGTAACAATATATAATTTCTGAAACATATATTACTTCTCAATTTTATTTACTTGTCATCCATCCTCCTTCTTTCCTCTTCGCATAATTTTAAAGCAAACGCCGCATAATTCTATCTATTATTCGTACGTTCTTCGCATCGCGAAAATAACATCCTGCACGACTGCTTCAGAGGCGTCAAATTACGCGTAATCGCGCGATACGCTGTGATGGTAAATCGGAACGCTTTAAAATGCAGCATATTTGTTTGAAAAAAAATTTATTTACTCGTCATCCATCCTCCTTCTTTCCTCTTCACATAATTTTAAAACCAAACAAATATGTATCATGCATTCTTCGCACTGTGAAGAAATGGTATCGTTTCGCGCGACTGCATCAGAAGAGTCAAATTACATGCGTTATCGCGCGAGATGATACCATTTTCACAGTGCTATGACTGCATGATGCATATTTGTTTGCTAGAGTAATCCCAGAAATTTTTAGAGGGAGGGGACGACCCTCTGAAAATTTTCCAACAGTGGGTCAGGTCTGGAGAGGTCTCCGCGGCGGCTCGGCCCGGACTGATCCCCACCACGATTACAACTTCCCCCACTCCGCGGTTCGTGCGCGCGCAACCGGTCTTCCACTCCCCAGCTCTCCCCGCGCCCATAGTTCCCTCCGCCGCACTCCCCCGCGCGCCCTCACTTCCCCCCCCCCCGCCCCGCTTCCCTCAGAGGACCTGGGTTAGAAACGGCTTTGCCTTACTACTAAAGTCTGCCCTGAGATCTAACCAGATTAAAAGTCAATACAAAAATATGTTGTTTAGCAATTAGTTTTTGTATAACCTTTAATATTAAATTTTACGCCCCACGCTGTTTTTGGTTATATGAGAGAATTCTTCTGAGGCAGTCATTTAGGCCGGCATCAATTTTTTTTTCTTTTTTAGTACATTTCAATAGAAGCTTGTCTTTAAAAATTTTTTATTATAATTTATTTTATGCATTTTAGATTTCTTAATACCTCGTCACGGGGTAAGATTGCAAAAATGATCTATTTGTTTAAATTACTTAAAAGTTTCTCCCTTGCTAAATATTCTATCCTTGGTTTTGCAGACGTTGCTCACGTGTGAATTGTTTGTAGGCAGTGGCATGAATTCGAGTATAGTGCCGCTTCAAATTAAATTGTTTTGCCTGTGTTAATGTCTTGCCACAAACAAGACATTTTGCACCACCTTTATGCTCTACGAACAGCCATGCTTCCTCCCACTTCCTGTTAAAGGCGACCAGCGCACCTACAGCTTCTCGCTTCGATGTGGACGGCATTTCCACTATATTTGTCACACTTATTTTCCACAACGTACTTAGGACCGATTATCCAGTGACAGCTAGGAAGTTTGAAAATGTAAACGCGCGCTTGACAAACCACGCAGCACTGAAAGGAAAGCGGGACTGTCCCGTCTTATAGGCAAAAGGTCGGCACAAAGCGAAGCGAAAATTCATTTGATCGTTTACAGCCGCCAATTTCGTATTTTTCGAAACACAATTCATTTATTCCTTTACAACTAGATAATGGGCTGTTTTCGAGGCGTTTGTCGGAAAACATTTGGCTGCCAGATGTGGAGAAGGGCCAATCAACAACGTACCGTTTTTCTCAGGTATTTCGACCTCCTTCGCTCCGAGTTAATCCGTATATTGTTCTGTCGGCTGGTGGTACCTTGTCCACTGCCGATTCGCGAGGCAATACCGTCATAAACTGCGACCCTCGCGGGACGCTCTTTCCGATCCTTCCAGCTAGACACTGTACCATACATCAGCAAAACTAATGTGCAAAGAGTATCGAGATGGAGCATGTAATGTCCGTAGTTATACAAATTACTAATTACATCCGAACGAACAGTTTGAGGCGGCGAAACTTTAAATCATTTTTGAAAGGTTTGCACTCGGACTACGGTGAAATACCATTGTACACAGAAGTGCGGTGGCTTAGCCGCGGAAATACTTTAGACAGATTCTTCCACATCCGAGATGCTATTTCCCTTTTTTCTGGAAATGGAAGGATATTCCGCACCCGAATTACGTAATGCAGATTGACTGTGTTGGGATTTTTTCAGATGTGGCAGACCACTTGAATAAATTAAATAGACAATTACAGGGGAAAGATCGAGCAATTTATGAGTATTATAATCTGATTAGTGAGTTCAAGTTAGAAATTGAAATGTTGTGCCCAGGCAAAGCCCAAGCACACGTGTCACCGCTATACATTATACATATTATATTACGTTCGTTACGAAACGTTCGAGACGTTTCCAAGCTAAGACAGCCGCTAAGCAACCGAATCTACAAAATCAGCAATATGCGAACGCATCGCCGCGACCGGGCATGGTAACGCGTACCACGCCCAAGAGGGATATAAAACCAATCCGACTCCGCTAATGGAGAGACTTGAGATCCGACCCTCGACCGGGCAACACGGCTAAAACCTACTTCTACACCTCAGTCTAGTTTAAGTTGTTTTTGAATAAAGACTTAGTCTTTGAGTTTAAACACATTTGGTGCAGTTCACCCGGTGGATTCTCATCCTTTAATCGCTCCCGAACTCACGATTACGCCAGATCCCGTACCAGCCTTGCGAGCCATCACGCAGGGCACAACAAAATTGGTGGCAGCGGTGGGATTTGCATCGTAAAAGTTTTACCGAGCCTTGGCGCAACCGATCAATCGACACCGTCTGAGATTGAACTCTCTCAGACAAGATTATTGGATCATCGCAGTCGCATAGGCTGAAACAGGTTATCGTCGCTACCGAGGTAGCACAGAGGACCGAGGAACGGCCTTTGAGAAGACGTTCGACGCAGTCCGAACGACGACGAACCTAGTAACGAGTAAAATCAGCTCGTGAGTAAACGGGTGAATCAACCATCCACCAAACACCAATTCAATCTACGAGGACGCCACGGATCCGAGGACCGAGGCGCACGAGAGGACTTGGAGACCGAGGAACGTTTAGGAGCCGCACCTGAAGGACGGACGGAGAGCCGTACGAGGGAAGCAGCCGTCGAGGTACGCAGCGAACAGCTGTACGGATCGACCTTGCTGGGTCCAGTTTCATCTTATCACCGCCGTTGGTTCACGTACGAGAGGACGTCCGACCGAGCCGACGACATGTGCTTGCGAGCAGCATTGTGAGTAAATGAAGCGTATACCGAGTCCGAAACAGAAAACGCGAGCGTAAATATTGTAAACCAGAGTCCTAAAGAAATCCAGAGACGGTACATGCATGTCTATAGAAGACGAACGCGCGAATCAATTCAAGCTTCCGGGTCAAAGGAGCTTGTCGAGATCATTCGAATCGTTTTTCAATAAAAAGTTAACCTTCTTACGAGAAGAACTAGACCTTCTACCTTCTATAGACCATCCAAGACCGTCCCGCCAAACACTTCGACCGCCGCCGTTAAAACTAAGCGTTAGGCAGAACGACGATTCAAGCGAAGAATCATCTCCGGAAAATTTTGTGACACCGAATAGAGACTACCCGATTTTGCTAGCGGACTTTAGTTTGCTGGACAGAGTAAATTCGGAAGGACAAGAAATGTCGTTGCTTGACGGAGCTAACCCCCCCGGACTACCGGACGTAAAAAAATTGTCTACCGCGTTGTCGCTAGTCGATAAATTCGTAGGGAAATCGTCAGACGAGCTTGCAGAATTTTTGAAGTCCTATGCGAGCGCCGCAGAGTTTGTCCCCGCAACGGAGTTACCGCGGTTCTTGAAAACGGTGATAGGGACGAAAATAAAAGGCAAAGCAGCCAAGGTACTAGAATACAAGGAAATAGAGAGTTTCGATAAATTGAAGGACATCTTAACATCCTTATTCGTGGATAAAAGGTCAATAGGAGCAGTTGGAGCGGGGTTTCACGCCTGTCACCAGCGAGATGGCGAGAGTGTAAAACTATTCGCGTGTAGAGTAGAAGAATTAGCAGGAGAGTTATCCGAGCTATCGGTAAAGCCAGGAAACAGCAACGAAGTAAATGACGCGTTAGTAGGATCAGTACAAGAACGCGCCTTAGATGTTTTTACTCTCGGGTTGAATGTAAAATTGAGGACAATTATAAGGTCTCGAAACTACGCAACGTTAAATGCAGCTATAGCCTCAGCAATAGAGGAGGAACAAGCGATGGGTCTAAACACCTCAAGAAATTTTAGAAAGTTCGATGATCAACCCAAGAGAAGGGAAGGGTCAAACGTACCGCGTTGCGAACGCTGTAATAAATTAGGACATTTAGCGAGGAATTGCTATACGCGATTAAGCATGCCGCGAATAAACTATCCGACGCAACAGACGCATATAAAAAGGGAAGTTCAACGCGTCACAGTAGTCTGCCACTATTGTAAAAAACCGGGACACCAAATCAGGGAATGTAGGGCCAGAGAAAGAGCAAATGAACGAGAATATAGACCGCGCTATACAAATACGAATAATAGACGCGACGATTTTAGACAGAATTTTAGCAGAAACCCGAGCCGAGAATCGCCTAGCGGAAATCGAGATTACCCGAACGCGGGCCACGGAACAACCGACGATAGACAAACTAACGCAGGAGCCAGAGTAGATTCATACCGAGCGAACCTGGTAGTGACTTCCAAGACAGAGAACACCATTGAAATCAAGGCGCCAGAGCTAGTAAAAGGAAAAGCAAATTTGCTGGTCGATACCGGTGCCGATATTACGTTAATAAAGATAGGAAAGGTGTTGGGCGATGTGCACGCCCAAGACGAAGTAGTGTCCCTGCGAGGAATAGCTCCAATGGAAATCAAGACGCTATGTCTAATACAATTAAACATAAGGGTTGGAAATAAACTGGTAACGCATCCTTGTCGGTTAGTGAAAGACGACTTTCCGTTAGAAGCAGACGGAATCCTGGGACAAGAGTTTATGACCAAGCACGACGTATGCATCCGAGCAAACCAAGGAATAGAATTGTACGGAATACGATTCCCTTACTCCGGAAGAGGAAACGTAACACTAAAACCGCGATCAGAAACAATTCTCTTTGCCAGAACGACAAGTATAGGAGAAGGAATAGTAGAAGGACAGCAGATCAAGCCAGGAATACTCATAGGGAACTCATTAACGATAGGCAAAGACGGAAAATGCATAATAAGCGTAATGAACACCACAGCGGACGAAGTCCTTATCAGTACGCCGACTGTGACGTTAGAACCACTGACGAGTGATGACATTGACCCGACGGACGCGACCTGCGACAAGGAGCGCGACGCGCCGACATATATGGTACACGCCGTACACGGAAAAAATAGAATGCAAATCTTGCGCGAAAGCCTCAGGACCGAACACCTAAATGGCGAAGAAGAAACAAGCCTACTTGGACTTTGCGAAAAATACAACGAAATATTCGGATTAGAGGGAGACAAACTCGGATACTCCACAAAAGCGGAACATTCAATTACCCTAACCCAAGGTACCAAACCTATATACGTGAAGCCGTATAGATTGCCTCAAGCGCATACGGATGAAGTGGATAGACAAGTTCAAGAAATGGTAAAGGAAGGAATAATTAGACCAAGCGCCAGCCAATGGAACGCTCCCTTGCTAGTAGTCCCGAAAAAACCAGACGCTACAGGTAAACGCAGACTAAGAGTAGTGGTAGATTTTAGGAAGGTAAACGACGCGACAATAGGTGATTCATACCCCTTACCCAACATAACAGATATTCTAGACCAATTAGGCGGAGCGAAATACTTTTCAACCTTAGATTTGGCGTCAGGATTCCATCAAATAGCCATGAAAAAGGAAGACCGCGAAAAAACCGCGTTCTCGACGCCATACGGCCATTTTGAATATAATAGAATGCCATTCGGGCTTAAAAACGCACCCGCGACGTTTCAAAGATTAATGAACACCGTGCTGTCAGGCCTACAAGGAATAAAATGTTTCGTATATTTAGACGATATAGTCGTTTACGGACGCTCGTTAAAGGAGTACCAAGAGCGACTGGAACTCGTGTTTGAACGCATACGAGAGAGTGGCCTAAAACTTCAACCCAACAAGTGTGAGTTTCTACGCAAGGAAACAATATACTTAGGACACATAATAACCGAAAACGGCATCAAACCAGACCCGTCAAAACTAGATGCCGTCCGAAACTTTCCAATACCCAAAGGAGTCAAAGGCGTACAATCCTTCCTAGGCTTAGCTGGATATTACAGGAGATTTATAAACCATTTCTCACAAATCGCGAAACCACTAACACAACTATTGAAGAAAGACCAAACATTCAGATGGACAGCACAGGAGCAAGAAGCCCTCGAGATTCTAAAAGAAAAACTAACGACAGCACCGATATTACATTATCCAGATTTTTCGAAACCGTTTGTTCTAACAACGGACGCTTCCGGAAAAGCGATAGGAGCAGTACTATCGCAAGGAAAAATAGGACAAGACTTGCCGATAGCATATGCGAGCAGGGTATTAAACAAGGCGGAAGAGAATTACAGCACAATCGAAAAGTAACTGCTAGCTATCGTATGGGCGACGCAACATTTCAGACCATACGTATACGGCACCAAATTCAAAATCGTGACGGACCACAAGCCACTTACTTGGCTTTTTAACGTAAAGGACCCCGGTTCTAGATTAATGAGATGGAAGTTGAAATTAGCAGAATACGATTATAGCATAGAGTATAAGACGGGAAAAACGAATAAGAACGCGGACGCCCTCAGCAGAATGTTCGCGATAACGCGAGGAGCGAAACAAAAGATCAGCAGTGAAATTGTAGCCGACGCCAGTGAAGGCGCCAGCGAAGAAGAGGAGCCCCGGTCAGAAGAAAAAACGAGCGATAGAACATATACGGAGGACGATAAAAACCGACTACTGCGCGAATTCCATGACACATAGGGGTAAAGCGGACCCTAGAACGTATAAGATTAAATCATTCATGGCCAGGAATGAGGCAAGACGTAGAAAAATACATCTCCAGATGTGAAAAATGTCAGAAAAACAAGTTATCAAGAATAACCAAAGCTCCCATGGTAATTACAGACACTCCCACGGAACCGTTCGAGAAATGTGTACTAGACATAGTAGGACCCTTACCCGAGACAAGCAGACGAAACAAATACGTGCTCACCTTTCAAGACCTACTAACCAAATTCAGTAAAGCCATACCCCTCGAGAATCAAGAAGCAAACACTGTAGTAAAGGAATTCGTCACTAAGATAATCTGCGAATACGGTATACCGCAACGGGTATTGACCGATCAAGGAACCAATTTCCTAAGCCAGGTATTCAAAAACGTCTGCAAATTGCTCAAAATCGAGAAAATTCAAACCACAGCCTACCACCCGCAGTCAAACGGAGCTCTAGAAAGAAGCCATCGTACACTAGCCGAATACTTAAAGAATTTTATCGCGGAAGACCAGACTGATTGGGACGTGTGGCTACCGTACGCGATGTTCACGTACAATACCACCCCGCACACGTCTACTAAAGCAAGCTACCCTGCCGACCTCACTAAATCAGACACCGCGATTAACGTATACCTACGATAAGTACGCCAAGGAGCTGCGTGAGAGACTACGGTCTACTAATAACATGGCCCGAGAGACTATAGGAATCCATAAAGAAAAGTCTAAGACGTATTACGACAGGAAAACCGCGGACAAGTCTTTCAAAATTGGAGATCAAGTGCTACTGCACGACGAGACAGTAAGACGCGGACGATCGAAAAAATTAACCCCCGCGTGGATAGGCCCATACTCGATACAAGATACGCACGACAATCATAATTACACTATAAGTAAAGGACGAAAAACGCGCCGCGTACACGCGAACCGGCTTAAACATTTTATAGAATAGGACAGGAATAGGGAAACGGTCGCAGTAGTAAAGGAGAGTAACGGTACACAACAATTATTAAAAGGAAAAAGCAAAATATATTTAGTCAAAATTAGAAAACATGCGTGTCCTATACGAGATCCTAACACTCTCCGCATTTTCGGATACCAAATCAATCACTGTAGTACTAGACATCCCATTGTTGAGCGCAAAGGAATTTAAATTAAGTAAGATACACCCGGTGCCCGCGAAGGTAAACGAATCGTTCTACGCGTATATAGAACCCCTCGACCCATACGTGGTACTTGACACCTCGGTGCAAGATTATATACAACTAAGTAAACAAGACTTAGCCGAATGTAAAACTATAAACGATCTATACCTCTGTACATCTAATCACCCGATGTTCAAAGCGATACCATACGGACCTTGCGAAGTACAGTTGTACACAAAATTAACGCAAAAACCAAACAATTGTAAAGTACGGATAATGACACTGAATCACACGATCCTGATAGAATTGCAACAACCGGGCACGTGGATTTATATCGCGCCGAAACCGATACAACTAGCAGCAACCTGCGACGACAAAGGCACAAACATGTATAGCATTAAGGACTCTGGTATCATAACGATAAGAAATAAATGTACAATCACGACCGCTGAATTCACAATAGAAACTGGAAAGCAATACGGGATGGAAAAAACATGGAATTACTTACATGGTTACAATTTGTCACTAGGCCAAATTACGCTTCCACAGACCACTGTAAATTCGTATCGACATACCAATTTCGAACTTAAAAGAATAATCAAACATCCGGAAGAATTAAATAAAGTTAGCAAAAAATTAGAACACTTACAAAACTTACACTTGTTCTAGTCTTTGGAATCCCTACCGTATATGTCACATCAAATCTTTGGAGAGCATCCAGCATAGGTATTTGAGATATGCAGCATATAAGCTGTGTATCCCTTTTGATAGATTTTCTCATGATTACGAGCATATCCTTTCCACCCTGTGCTATATTCCTCTTGAAAAGCGAAGGTTTTTATCCGATCTAATACTGACTTTTAAAGTTATAAATCACCACATCAACTGTCCGGAGCTTTTAAGCTTATTTAAACTTAATGTACCGCCCAGAGCGCTAAGGAATACACCACTGTTTATGCTGTGTAAACATTCTACCACTTATGGCATGAACAACTGTGTGGATAGACTATGTAGAACCTCTAATTCTGTTGCGCATTTAGTTGATTTCTTCTGCTATTCATTATACTCTTTTAAGCGCGCTGCGAATAAGGCGGTTATTAGTTCCCGCTAATTCCTACTATTCTAGTACTCTGTTGTATTTTATCCTATTCTTTTTGCTTGTACTATATCTTGGCACTATTTCATTCTGGTTTTATGTGTTCTGTTTTCGTGTGTCTATTTTTATGTACTATTTTTCTACTGATCTTTTCAATTCTATGCACCAAAGGGTTTTCCCGTATATATAAATAAATAAAAAAAAAAAATAAAAAATAAAAAAAAACGAGTTAGAAAAACCCGAGATTATACCAACCGAGTATCACTATAGCTTCTTTACACACATAGATCAGGACAGTGTCCTACAAACACTCCCGGGAGGCGTCCGGGTACCAACGCCAACGGCCGACGACCGTTCTTCGTCGATAGTGGACCGGTGTTCGATCGCTGTAAGCGGGTCACCGGCCACACCAGCACTGGACGGGCTACCACCTGCGGTTACGCGGGTGGCTAGTCTGTGGGAGGAGGGAGCTTTGGAGAGCGCGACGAGCAGGGGCGGCATGCCAGCCGCTTCCTGCGGCGAGCGCTCCGCGGCAGAAGCGGGGGAACACCCCTCCGCAGTCGGGGAGGCGCGCTGCGTCTCCCCAATTTTGAGGACGCTGCGCTCTGGCACAGTTTTTGGGAGTAGGGGGACTGCCGGGGGTGCGCCGTTGCCGACGCCTCCCACCACGCGAGGCGTCCCATACGTGAGGAGCGTAGTCGAGGTTCGGCCACCAACTGGAGCGGGTGGCACGCTTGAAGTGTGTCGTGAGGTGGCCGAATTGATCAGTCGGCTCGATGGGAACGGTGTTACCCTGGTCCCTGGGAGGAGCTCAACGGGGGCCCCCGTCGCGTCGGCGCGGACGTCGCCGCTGCATCCAATGTCGCAGTACCCTACTGCGGCAGTGCTGGAAGAGGCGCGGGTGACGCTCCAGCGCTGCGACGAGATGCTGCCTCCCGCCGGCGCCGCGGCCGACGCCGACGACGCACTTGTCCTCTCCTCTGATAGCGATTCAGGGGGGAGCGGGGATACCGGGGTTCCCGGGCCCCGAGGACCCTTGGGGAGGAATGTTGGGTCCGGGATGGAGGTCGATGTTTCGACCGGGGGGGGGGGCGGCAGCGGCGACGACACCGACGCCGGCCGGAGGCCGGGCTTCGTCCCCGGTAAGAGGGGACGGAAGCCCGGCGTTTGGACGAACCCGGTTCGATTAGGACCGGGGATGAAGGCCCTTCCGAGTCGCACCGAGCTCAGAAACTGGGCCGAGACGCTGCCGGTGAGCGGTCTCGCTGGGCGGGCCCAGGAGGAGTTGGACTCGGTCGCCGCGACTATTAGCGCGGCGAGAAACCTAAAAACGACCGACGCGCGGGCGATCAGGATCGCCATCCGTCGCGCGTCGGCCGTGGCGGCCGAGTTGACCGGAAGGGCCGAGCGTGGGGAGAACCCGGATAAACCGGCGCGGGAGGTGGTGTACCGTCAGGGTGCGTGGGAGCGAAGATCTGTGAAGCTCGCCACGCAGAATAGAGCCCTGACGGATCAGGCACACACGTTGGGGGAGACCCTCCACGTGAAGGAGCGGGAGCTCGAATTCCTGCGGGGGAAATACGCGCGCCTAGCGGCGCGCGCGTCAATGGCCGGCGTGGACGTGGCGGAGTCAGAAACTCTGGCGTTCCGTCCCGCCGTGCCCCTCCCCACGCGTGCGGAGCTCCTGCCCTCGTGCCTGCCCCCTTGGACGGACTCGTGCGTCCAGGTGGAGGTGGCTCCAGTGCCGGGTCCGTCGGATGCGGCCAGGTCCTCCCCCCTGCGAGATGCACCGGGGAAAGCGAAGAAAAGGAGGAGGGCGGTGTCCCCCCGTCATCCCCCTGTGAACTCCACCCGTGACGCCGACTCCGTGGCCGCTGAGCAGCCCTGGGATGCCGTGTTGCGCCGGATGGAGGAGTTGGAGAGGAGGGTGGATGGCCGCCTCCTCCACCTAGGCAAGGTGCTCGGTCGAGGAGGACCGGCACCGGCGCCGACGCTGACGCCGACACCGGCGCCGAGACCGGCCGACCCGCCGTCCGCTCTTGCCCAGATATGGGCCAGGACCGGCGGCGGGCGGTCTTTTGCGGCGGTTGCCGCGGCTCCGCCCCCCAAGAAGAGGGGACAGAAGCGACGTCTCGCCGGCAGTCCGGCGCGCTTGCCCGCGGGCGGACCGGGGACAGGTGTTCACCCTCCCCCCGCGTCTGCCTCCCCCGGCGTGGGGAGGACCGCGCCCGTTCCGGCTCCCCCGACTCCCGCGCCCACTAAGGGGCGCAAGAAGCGGAGGGCGGCGCCAACCGCCCCCGCAGCATCGGGGACCACGGCGACGCGAGCCGCGGCGGTGGGGGCGGGTTGGTGCTCCCCCTCCGGCAACGCGGCCGGGCGTGAAGAAAGCGGTGGCGGTTGCGCCGGCGCCGGTGTCGGTCGCTCCGACCCGGGCGCCTGGTGCACCCGCGGCCCCGCAGGGCACGTGGGCCCAGGTTGTAGGCCGAAAGGCTAAGAGGGTGGCGAAGGCGGCTGCGGGTGGCAGCGCCGAGATGGTGGTGCGGGGGAGGGGCGCAGTGGAGCCGGCTCCCCAGCGGTCGGGCGCTCCCGGGAGAGCCCCGGTTGCGATCCCGCGCGCCCCCAGATCCGCGGCGGTGGCGATCACCGCTCCGGCTGGGGGGGAGAAGGATTTCTCTGCGCGGGTCGCCGGCGCAATGGCGGCCATTAAGGTCGCCGACCTCGGCATCGCAGCGATGCGACCGAGGCGCGCCGTAACCGGGGGCCTAGTGCTAGAAATCCCGGGGGCCCAGGGCCCGGCCAAGGCCGCGGCGCTGAAGGCCAAGCTCGTGGAGCAACTGGGGGACAGTGGCATCAAGGTCCACTGCCCCCAGAGGATGGCTGAGTTTCGCGTCGGCGGCCTCACGGAGTTGGCGTCCGAGGACGCCATCCGCGCCACCATCGCGACGCAGGGGGGGTGTGCGCCGGCTGATGTGTCGGTCGGCGACAAGCGGCGGGATCCAGCGGGGCTGTTCTCCGCATGGGTCCGCGCGCCCGCGGCGGCGGCGTCAGTACTCGTTAAGGCAGGGAAAATTGTCATAAATTCCCTTGCCGCGCGAGTGACGCCGCTCGCACAGAGGAGGCTGCAGTGCTTCCGGTGCCTGGAGTACGGCCACGCACAGGCCAAGTGCTCCAGCCCGGAGGACAGGCGCCTCCTCTGCTACAGGTGCGGGGTAGCGGGACACACGGCGCGACTGTGCGTCGCCGTCCCTTGCTGCTCCCTATGCACCAGCGCGGGTTTGCCGGCCGGGCACCGAATGGGTGGCCTGCCGCCCTCTCCCTGTGTCAGGGAGGGGCAAGAAGAAGAAGGGCGGCGGGGTTCCCGGGGGGGTTGCTCCCCCCGCGCCGGCGGCGCCTCGAGTAATTTCGCCCCCACCCACGCCCGCGTCCGCTTCCGCGGTGGCTTGCCCCGCCGCGCCCGCCGTGAATATGGAGACCAGTGCTCTGGTCTCCACCTCGGCGGCCAAGTCCGGCGCGGGCAAGCGGAAGGCCCAGGAGGATCCGGGTGCCTCGTCGCACTCGATGCCGTCTTCGCCCGGGGGTTCTCCCCGCAAGGGGTCGAGAAAGAAGAAGGAGAGGGGGGGCAGCCCAGTGCTCCCCCTCAGCGGTCCTCGACCCGAGGGGAGAGCGGCCCTTTTAAAGGCCGGGAAGGCGACTCCGCCCGTGCTAACAACCGGGAGGGGGGGGGCGGAGACGGCGATCGACGCCGAGGAGGCACTACTCCTCGCGCAGTCGGTCGCCGCGTCATACGGTGGGGGGGCTCTGCCCCCCGCCGCGGAGAGTGCAGACGGGGCACCCGAGTCATCGGGAGTTGCAGCCCGACCTGAGCAGGAGCCGGCGGAGGCCGCTGACAAGGCTTTGTAATGCCTCGCGGCCCGCCGATCCTGCTCGCCAACTTAAACCACTCTATGCGAGCGCACGACCTGCTTACGCAGGCTTGCATAGAGATGGGGGTCGGGCTGGTCATCGCCACCGAACCGTATCCGCTTGTGGACCGATGTTTTCGGTCCACGAACCCGGATCGGCAGGTGGCGATGATGTGGGACGTGCATCGCGGATCCCTGCCGTGCTCGATCGCCCGACACGGCAGGGGATGGATGGCCGCGAGATGGGGGGAATTCCTCGCGGTGGGTGTTTACCTTGCGCCGAGGTTTTCCGTCCCGGAGTTCGAGGACCGGCTGCACGAGTTGGGGGCTTTTCTCGCCCCCCTCAGAGCTCAGCCGGTCATACTTCTGGGGGACTTCAACGCCCACGCTTCCGAGTGGGGCGCCCCCAGAACGGACTCCAGGGGCGAGGTGCTCCTCGAGTGGACGACGGCGATGGGGTTCTCGTTGAAGAACCCCCATGCAGTCACGACGTTCCGCGGCCCGCGGGGCGAGTCGATTATCGACTTGATCTGGGTTAACCCCGCGGCCGCCGCTAAGACGTCGGACTGCTGGGTGGCGGAGGATTGTGAGCCAGCGTCGGATCATATGTACGTGATGCTGGCCACCTCCGCCCCCCCGCCGCGTCCCCGAGTCGGCAGACACCCACCGCGTTGGGCGCTCAAACAGCTTGATGCTGAGCAGGCCGCACTAGCCTCCTCCGTCGTCGCCTGGCCTCCAATGCCGGGTGACGTGCTGGACGATCCCGCCGCCGGCGCGCTCTGGTTCCGCGGCGCGTTGCAGTCGGTCTGCGACGCGTCAATGCCGCGGGCCGGGCCGCCGGGCGGGGGTCGGAAGGCGGTGTACTGGTGGTCGCCAGGGATCGCGCAACTCCGCGCGGCGAATCTCGTGGCTAGGCGCCGGTACACCAAGGCCCGTCGTCAAGACCGACGACGGGTCTCGGAGGAGCAGCTCCTCGAGTTGCGCCACGCCTTTGCGGCGGCGCGACACGAACTTCGAGGAGCTATTGCCCGGGCGAAAGACGATTCCTGTCGGGAGTTCGTCGCTACCCTCAACGAGGACCCTTGGGGGCGTCCGTACAGGGCCGTGAGCATCAAGCTCGGACCCTGGGCGCCCCCCGTCACAGAGGGCCTCGATCCCCGGCTCCTAGACCAGGTTCTAGAGGCGCTATTCCCCCCTCCCCCGGTGCACGGGGAGGGTGGCGCCGACGAGTCCGGGGATCCTTGGTTGAGCAGGGGCGCGGATACCTCCGACGCCCCTGGGGTTAGCGACGAGGAGCTCGCGACCGCTGTGGCGCGAATGCGCAAGCGGAACGCGGCTCCTGGTCCCGACGGTGTGCCCGGGCGAGTGCTGGCCTGCACTATGGGCGCCCTAGGAGTCGGCCTCAAGCGGATATTTAACGCCGCTCTGAGGACCGGTAGATTCCCCCCTGCTTGGAAGGAGGCGAGGCTAGTCCTCCTTCGCAAGCCCGGAAGACCCGCTGAGTCACCCTCGGCGTACAGGCCGATATGCCTCCTGGACGAGGCGGGCAAGCTGCTCGAGAGAGTTATAGCTGCCCGCCTGTGCGATCACCTAGAGGCCGTGGGCCCAGATCTATCCGACCGCCAATACGGCTTTAGGCGGCAGCGATCGACCATCGACGCCATTAAGATGGTACGGTCGCTGTCGCGCCGGGCGGCCGAGGGAGGCGGTGTCAGCGTGGCGGTGTCAGCGTGGCGGTGTCACTAGACATCGCCAACGCGTTTAACACCGTCTCCTGGGCGGCGATCGAGCGGGCGTTGCTCTATCATAACGTCCCGCTCTACCTTCGCCGCCTGATCTGGGACTTTCTCCGCGGCCGTGTGGTGACGTACGTCGGCCAGGAGGGCGACGGGGTGACTCTCGTGTACCGCGGAGTCCCGCAGGGTTCCGTGCTAGGGCCCCTGTTGTGGATACTCGCATACGACGCGGTACTGCGGGTCGAGCTGCCATCGCTAAGGGTGTCGTTGGTATGTTACGCCGACGACACCCTGGTGGTAGCTGCCGGGCAGAACTGGAAGGAGGCGATAAGCCTCGCCGAGGAAACGCTGCGACGCGTCATCACCTCGATCGGGACGCTTGGTCTGCGAGTCGCCTTGGACAAAACCGAGGCGATGTGGCTCGCGGACAGGGTTGGGAGCGGTGTCCCCAACAGAGCGTCCTTGAGGATCGGGGATGCCTGCATCAGGGTCGGACGTTCGATGAAGTATCTCGGTCTGACCCTGGATACCTACTGGCGATTCACGCGCCACTTCAAAACCCTCGCCCCCAGGTTGGAGAAGCAGGTATTCGCCTTCGGGCGAATCATGCCCAACCTGGGTGGACCACACGAGGGAGTTCGGCGACTCTATGTGACGGTCGTTCGGTCCATGGCGCTGTATGGCGCGCCTATATGGGCCGGCGACCTGGAGGACTGCCGCGTTGGGCGTGAACTCTTGGCCAGAGTTCATCGCCGCGCAGTCCTCCGAGCCGTGCGAGCGTATCGCACGGTGTCACACGCCGAGCTGTCCGCTCTGGCTGGGTCCCCCCATTCCATCTGCTCGCGGAGATGGAGGCGGAGGTTTATTCCACCGTCCATGATCTCCGCGAAGCTGGGGACCCGAATGCCATCGGACCAGAAGTGGTGCGGGGCCAGGCCCGACAACGCATGGGAGCCAAGTGGCTCGAGTGGTTAGCCCTCCCGCGACATCGGGAGGGCCGCGTTGTCGGGGCGCTCCTACCCATCATGAACGAATGGGTGGGGCGTGGGTACGGCAGGCTCACCTTCCGTCTGACGCAGATATTGACCGGAGTTGGATGCTTCGGCAATTATCTGTGTCGCATAGGGCGGGAGGAGTCGTCGCGATGAGGACACGGCCGACCACACGCTGGCGGTTTGCCGGTGGTGGTCGGACGAGCGGCGTGTCCTCGAGTCGCGGCTGGGTCCCGATCTCTCGCTACCGACGGTCGTGCGTCGGATGGCGGGAGATCGGGAGTGCTGGAAGGCCGTCTCCGCATTTGCGGAGGCGGTAATGTTGAAGAAGGAGGAGGCGGAGCGGGACAGGATCCGCACCGGGCATCCGTCCCGCGTAGCCGCCCCTCGGAGATCCGGTAGGATCGGGAGGAGGAGATGACCCGGGGCCGGGGGAGGTAGGGCGGTGACGTAATTTAGTGCGTCACCCCCGCTCCCCGTCGGCATCAACCCCGGGTCGGAGGCGCCCTTTTCAGGGCGCCTCGGGAAGGAGGCGGCCTTAGCCGCGAGTTGCCGTCGGCGTCGCGTCGTGGCAGGGCGCGACGCGCGACGGCGGAGTTACGAACAGGGGGGTCCTCGTGTCAGAGGGCCCCCCGGGGAGCAGCCGACCATCTGCCGCGCCATTGGTGCCGTTTTTAGCGCGCTCCCGAGGAAGGCGGTCGAGCAGGTAAAGGGTGAGTGCGGCGGTCAATTGACCATATGACCAAGTGCCGCCTCCCCGCCCGGCCGCGACCCTTCGGGCCGCGTCCGGGTCACTGCTCGACCGCGGGGGGTCGCGGGGTGGGAGTGCCGGGGGGCACGCTCACCCCTCCACCACATCGTGCGACCCCCCCAGAAGTGGCGACGCGGCCGCGTGGTCCGTCTCGCGTCGCCGGAGTTTTGGGAAGACCCCGCGCGTTGCCGCGCGGGGTTGTTGAGCGCGGAGCCAGCATTTGCGCTGAGGGGGGGGGCAAGCGAATGTATCGCTAGTTTGCTCTCGCAGAAGTCCTCCCCCTCGAGCGTGCGACTCCGCGCCCGAGGACGACCACCGTGGAGTTTTAGTGGGGGCAAGCCCCACATAACCCCGTCCCTCCCCCGGGGGGGCGGGGTATCCGTTAGGGATTTCTCCACGTTAAAAAAAAAAAAAAAAAAAAAAAAAAAAAAAAAAAAGGTCACCCGGTGGATTCTCATCCTTCAATCGCTCCCGAACTCACGATTGCGCCAGATCCCGTACCAGCCTTGCGAGCCATCACGCAGGGCACAACAGTTCAAAAGTTATATAAAAAAGATCCCAAATTCTTCAACCCGGGGCCCTATCGCGTCAGCGTGGTCTAATACCGCAGCTGGACCGTCGCAAAGGTAGATATTTCCACGCAGAACGGGACCGGTGCGATTGCACTCTTAAAATGGCTACCGTTTTCTTCCCCGTCTGCTACTGTGCTTCGATGGAAAGATGAAACCCGAAATGTCAGGGGGGCGAGAGGGGTTCTTCGCTCCCACCGCCTCACTCTCTCGCGCGACACTCCTCAAATCCCCACTCTTAGGTTCTTAGCGGCACACGCTGCATACTTAGTTGTGCTGTGTGTTTCGCTCGCTCTCTTCGTCACGCGATGCTACTGACCGATTCGGCGATGGTGTTGCGTCGGCCAATAGCGGCAATACGTGTGCCCTACCTCTACGATTTTGCTACAGAACGCGGGCCTATGGGGATAAGCCATTTAGACTCTAGAGTTTCTCAAGTCTCTTCTTTCCATCGGGGCACAGTACGTCAAATCTAATATCCTCTAGCGAAAGCCAAAAGCACCGTGCGCTCTCTACTGGCATCTAAAAGATCGTACGCTTTCATCAACAGCTCATAGATGGCGGAAGTATCGGCCATAGTGGTAGTGGTAATGCGTCCGTGAGGCGCTGTTGCCATTTTACAAGTTCGCGCGAGCGCGGGTTGCAGGATTAAACGATGACCCTGTACTCTGGCTGTTACTCGTATCCGGGCGGTGGACTCCTCGGGATGGTCGGCGGGCGTGAATGCCACTCGCTTCCGTTCTTCTATCCCTATCGGCTCGTCCAACAGCCTCTTGTCGCTCCACGACCGAGCGTCGTCCGGTGCTCCGTCGTCGTGACTGAGCAACGCTTCGATATCTAGGGATTGCTGCTGCTGCTGGTGTAGCAGTTGTAGCTGCTGGCGTAAGCGAGCGAGTGCCAACGGTTCCGCGATTCGTAAATCGTGCAGTATCATCTGAAGGGAAAATGTCGCTGACCACCAGCCCTTTTACCACCCTATGCGCGCTACTTACGTAGACGATCAAGATCTTCATGTTCCTCGTAATGAAATGCCGAGAATGTTGGCCGCAAACGCAACAAGTTCGTGGTCGAACTGAACCGGTGAACTGAACGTTCGACCCTTGGAGGACGCGCCTTATATACTACAACCGACAGTCTTCGGGCAGAGATATAAAGAGAAAAATTCCACCCTCATTCGCTAAGACAGTTCCGCGCGTTGCGGAGGTAATGAGAGAATCCATTAACGTTACACGATCTCTTTCCAAGGTGGATATCCGTCCGTCCCGCGTTCCTTTATCATTCGTGACAGCCATCGCGTTCGCGTGACGCGTACGCGCCATCTCATCTTCGATAGGCCTTCTCTTCACCTTTTTCATCCTCTTTTCTTTTCTTTTCTCCTCCGAAATGTATCCCTCTATCATTCTCGGCCTACGTACGTAGGACACACAAGCAGACCCGACCAAATGACAAAATCCTTTTTCACGCTTTTCGGCTGATCTTCCTTCGTTCACCCCAATCGCCGGAAAGCATTAAGGCTGCCGTCTCATTTTTGTTATGGTCCGAATCGATCGAAGCGTCCCCAGTAAACAAACGGACCCTAATGAAACTACTGCGGTCGATAAAAAGAACTTGTACAGAGATGACATCTCCAGGTACTCTGGGTAGACGAACTTTTGACGCATAGTTGCCACATCGTCTGTTCTCTTTGTCTCTGCCGCGCTGTTACCACAGAGTTCTCTCTTTCTATCGAGAAGTCTTGAAGCAATACGGCACGAGAGCTACGTCCAGCGTCAGAGCCTCGCTGAACGTAGCAATAATGAAAGATAGAGAGGTCCGGGAGTGTAAGAAGGAAAGATGGAAATATACCAAATTTGCAGAATTGATAGCCCGTTTCGTTCAAAGTAGTCCGATTTAAATTATTTTCTGTCAATTTAATCGGCAGAATCATTTTCATATTGATACGATGAAAAATAAAGAAATTCTGTTTCTGCATAATCGATGATACATCGCCGAGCAACTCCAGGCGACAGGTTAGACGGGTGAGCGATACAATTTCGCTCGGCTCAAGCTTCGGGGGACCTCAAGAATGAAGGCCTTCGATTAAAAAAATTATTTGTGGCCGACGGATGAATTCCCGTCGAATAAACTGATTCATCCGTGGCGTTTCAAATAAAACTAACTCTGGGTTATTTTTACTCGACGACAAATAAAGATAAAGTCTCTTTAATTTGATAGTTTATTTCAATAATTTATGAAACAACACTTTCATCGGGACGACGGAATCGGTTGAAGCCATTTTTGCAAAAATCTGATGCGAAATGTAGAACGTGAAATTCGTCACTTCCACGAAACTCAGCGAGGCGCGGCATATTCACGGCATTGCCTTTAGGACTCTAGCGAGATAATCACGCTGTACAAACAGCGTATTAGTCAAAAACATTTTTTTAATAAAAAGCTTATTATTTGTGACTGAAAATAAAAGTGACAACTATTGGTACACTGTCAACAACGAGTACAGTTACCGTATATTTAATTACCAAGTACAGTTCTAGAAATAATCCGATTTATACCATGTTTGAACTCATTTTAATCTGGACAATCTCAGCAGTATGTTAATAAATAGTGAAAACGTCACGTTTTACAATTTATTAATACATAATCCACCGCAAGCAACACTGTATGCCTCTCGAACCAAAATCAGAAGCTGCCGCCGAACAGCCCAAGTCTTCAGGCTCAAAGAGAGATCGCGCCGGTTCGGGTAAACACGCTGCCGAAAGTTGTTTGAAGCCTTCAAATAAAAGTCGAATAAACTACGGTTAAAGATCGAATAAACAAATTATTCTTCTTCGAATAAAAAAATTATCTTTCGTCGTCGAATGAATTCACTTTGGCTCATAACGGATAAACATAAAGTATCTTTTATTTGAGTTTATCCAGATATTATCTTTGCCCATCTTTCTTCTCCAGCCGCTTCGCCGTGATTCATTCAAGCCTTCTTGACGACAAAATAGTAATAGGGGAAATGCGGCAACAGCGCGATCTGACTCTCGATACGTATCGGCAACTATGTCTTTCCTACATTTATCGGCTAGCTTGGATTTCCACCGGTTCTGATGGTACATGGCACGAATATACCATCAGCGCCGGTGACGGAGGAACCTTGAAGCTTCATTCTGTCATTTCTCGAGTCTGTGCCTCATTCTGTCTCAATACACGTGTCATAAATTCATCATTATTTCAACGTACGGTGCTTATTACCGTTCAAACGAATCAGACCCGGAAGCACAGATGTCTACTGGAGGCAACTATACCCGCGAAAACTTCCTTCTTGCCGATTCCAGGACGAAATATGGTTGAAATGGATGGTATAAATCGGGTGCTACGTGGCTCGAATATACCACCAGCACCGGTGACGGAGAAGCCTTGAAGCTTCAATCTGTCAGTTTTCGAGTCATAAATTCATCGTTATTTCAACGTACGGTGCTTATTACCGTTCAAACGAATCAGACCCGGATGCACAGATGTCTACTGGATGCAACTATACCCGCGAAAACTTCCTTCTTGCCGATTTCAGGACGAAATATGGTTGAACAGGTTTCGCGTATACGTACACGCTTTTCCTAGCTTGTGTGAACGTACGCACACATTCAAAGCCCGGTGAGACGGCAGCCTTAACGAGACGTGAACAATTTGATCCAGCAGTTACGCATTGAGCGGATCCGAGTAGGTACGCGCGTACGCACGCATGTAGCATTGAATTTCACGGCCGTCAGCAATTAGTTTCTGCACCAGATACGAGAAAAATCAATGCCGCGAGAACGCGGTATTTTCTTGCCCCTCCATCGGGTTCTACCCTCTTCTCCTCTAATCATACGCGAATCTGCTGGCTCTTTCTTCCTTCTTTCCTTTCCTCCTTTCTTTCTTTCTTCCTGAGCCTTGCCAGACAATTCCCTACGCGGGCAACAACGGTACATGTGGGTACTTATTTGCGTTGCTTGACGCGGTGCTTTCCGCAATTTTATTCACCGCATAGCGTGATTGGTAATATTGGTGTACACGTCTATGTGACGTTACGCGTAGGGAATTGCCGGACAACTCGTTGATCGTCGCGGCAAGTAATCGTACGCGCCTCTTGGCCCGTTCTCGTCCTCCGCACGGCGGATAAAAGTGGCAAACGGACAGGAAAGGTGAAACGACGGTGTAGCTACATTAATCGATCGCTCATCTAGGATACATTACGATCGAGGAGAATTCTTTCGTCTCCGTCATGAATTTACGTCGCAACCTCGTCGCCGCTAGAAACTAAGTAAACGCTCCGGATTACTATCCTTTCTTCCGTCCACAAACTAGCTGAGGAGCTACTTTGCCTTCGTTCCAAAAGCTTACGCGTTGGCAGACGTAGAACACGGTCGCTATACGCGCGAACATGGGGATCGCGCTGCCAAACAGATGACGCATCAGACGCATGATTGATCCTCGTCGACAGAGGCGAATGGGACGGAGATTGCGATCCGGACGGAATCCAGATAACGTCCGAGAGCGATCTGTAGATCGTTCAGCCACCGAGCCAATCGACAGCGAACATTCCTCTCGTCATCGTTACTCCAACTTACTGCTGCTGACTGCTCCAAGCTCCAAGCTTCGTCGAATCTGCCTGAAGTGTATCCATAATCGCGGACAGCGAGCGACGCTCGGGCGCATTCGTGCGAGAGAGAAAGCATCGTGCGAACTGGTGCGAGAGAGAGAAGTATAGCTTCCTAATCGACCGTAATGCGCATGCGCCGAGATGTTGCTAGAGAGAAAGGCTGTGTTCTAAAGGCGCGTTTACACCAAGGCGAATACGAACAAAAACACGAACAAAAACATTTCCGTCTTTTCTCGCGAACATGGTCGCTAACACGCTGTTCGTCTCGTTGTAAACGCGAAATAGCAGTGTTCGCTAACATTTGACCCTACTAATAGCCGTGAAATCCTCCGGATGCCCAAATCCATGAAACTTGGGTCTTGCTGTCCCTTGCCATTGTGGGACTGCTCGTAAACAGACGACCCTCTTGAACCGTCCGCCAGCAGGTACTCCACAGAAATAGTATGCGTGGCAAGCTCGAATAAAATGTTTATATTTTTGGTTTTAGCATAATGAGAATATTTCCAACGTATGGATGAGATTTGTCTAATAAAAATGAAACCAAACCCGACGCAATTCAGACAAGTTTGAGTTCTGCTTTGATATACAGGGTGTCCCACCGTAGAGTGGACAGCGGGATATCTCGTAACGTGTTGGAGATAAAAAAATAAAAAAAATACGTAAATTAATGGTTCGAGGGGGCTACTTAATTAGCCGCGACGGATTTTTTTTTCGATTATTATTTTAAAAGATACGATGGTCAAGTTCGGTTTTTCAAATGAGACGATTTTTTTTTAAGTCCTGAGTTGATAGTGCGTTCCAAGACAAATGCAATAAGCTTTAATGTATACACTTGATATCCACTGGTTTTTGAGATAATCGCTTGCAAATATACTGATTTTCACTGGAAGAAAACCCGCTGAACGAGCAAGGACCGGGGTCGGTCTTGCTGGCGCCACGGGTGGCAGTGCCTGCTGAAATAGATACCTACCTGCCAAAGGTCTACGCAGACCCAAAGGCTGGACAATTCTTTTCCGTCAGAAATGCTACTTTGGTAGGTACATCTGCGGAATCGAGAAGCGCACCGTTACTTTTATTTCGCACTTGCTTCTACGCTCGGATGGCCGGTTAATTTTGGGAGGGATACAAGTTCGATTGGTTAGGTTAGGAGGTGTGAAAGTTGCTAGACTAAATTTCAACCATAGGGAGCAGATTGTATTAGAACCAATCGGATTTGCATCCCTCACAAACGGTTGCTCTCTTGAAGAGGCCCTTTTCACGGCAATATCCCCTCCCCAATGCCCACCTTCTCTCGCGCGGAATACGTCAACGCATGCTTTAGGTTTCGATATTGAAGCTCGTGTTTATACTCGAGAGGACCACACATCGACAGCGGGCTACCCCTTTTCTTCCTGTGTCTCCCCACGAGGAGTATTGCCGGTGGATTGTAGGAGCGTAGATGTCTGGATGCCAGTTATTGAATTCAGGAGACGATAGAAACACTTTATTACAAAACACACATGTACTATAATTAAAGTAAATCGTATTCCTCTCGGGCAGGAGTACTGATAATGATCGAACTTGCGCCCCACTTCGCGCAGACCGATTACGCGGAGGGTAGTCGGGTGTCACACACTGCACAATTGATACAGGGTAACAATTCTCGAGCAACGACCGTCAAGGAGATGCGGCCTGGTACCCCGTGGCGAGGAAAGCCCTTCGCAGTGCCTCGCCCGATTTTTATGGCTTTTTCCGGAAAAAGGTACGAATCCTGGGCCGAACGTAGCGAATTGGGGTCGAGTCCCCGCAGTCGAGGGTGAAATATCCATTACAGCGTATTAAGAAATTCTTTTCGCACATGCTTTGAAGCCTAGGGTGGAAAAAGAGATTGAAAGATTAGTAGGTTTAGCGCACTTAAAGCCAGTAGACGTCGCGGAATGGGTCACGTCTATTGTTCCCGTATTGAAGGGAGACGGGAGAGTGTGCATATGCGGCGATTTCAAGCTAACCTTGAACCCAAACATAATTATAGATAAATACCAGCTCCATACTATTGACGATATTTTTGCAAAACTACAAGGGGGCGTCTCTTTCTCCGAGTTAGACTTAAAGCATGAGTATATGCAATTCCCCGTAGACAAGAGCAGTGCGGAATTGTTAACGATTATAACCCATAAGGGATTATATAGGTACACGAAAATTCCAGAAGGAGTTTCGCCGGCCCCGGCCGACGTACAGCGAAAAGGCGGCCACACACGGTCCGACCGGCCTGTGCAGTTCGGCCGGACGCCCGTAGTGCCACCACACGTTCCGGCCGGCCTGACAGGCTGGCCGGATGGTGCATCCACACGCTCCGGCCGGCCTGCCAGTATTTTAAATTTTTTAAATTTTGTTTCGAGTGATAAAACATTATTATAATGGATGAAAAAAGATTTTGAGTCCTTAAATCAAAAACTAGAAACTTGAAGCATTAAAATGCTTTTTTAAAATATGTTTTGCGACTATTTTTCGCGGAGATAGTACATCCATTTCAAAATGACCAAATTTTTCAGAAAATTATAGTGTTCCTTTAATTTTGTCCAGCAGTGTATTTCCATTTTCAGTTTACTTTATAATTATTCACATTATTAACAACCATTATTCACATTCCAATAGATACACGTTGTAATGAGTAAGAATACACAATGAGTGTATTCTCAACAACAACGCGTCATCCCAAACTGCCGAATCACCACGCAGGATTCGTCACTTCGAGTCATGTCCAAAGGGCAGACTCGCCCTTACGTACCTACCTATTTCGACAGTATATAAGCTTGTCTCCCTTGACCTAGGCGCAGTTCTTGTATTAGTCTCAACGCCGAAACACTACTGATTTCTTCTTGTAAACGGTTACCGAGGTTACCGCGCATACTCCGAGTATATTGTGTCCGAACATTATAATAAATATATATTAACGATTGAAGTTAGTGAACAGATTAGTGATCTTTTATATTCACCTAACTCCTTCATAACAACGTTTCTTAAAATATTCGAAACATTTTCAGTGCCCGAAACGTCCAAGCTTTAACCTACTCGACACAGTCGGACTGCTCCAAAGTACATTCGGCCCGATCGGAAAAATTCTTTCGATCCGATCGGTTTTTACTGGTACTCTGCTCGGCTCGGCTCGGTTCGGTTCTTCCAGCCGAATCAGGCTCGGCTCGCTTTTTCACTGGAACCGCCCTACGGCCTACAGTATTCACAGTTTTGTCAGCCGAACATGACATCGACAGACGACGCTTTAGCTGTAGTAGGCTTATTATTAGCTACAAAAAAGTGTTGCAAACGCCAAATTGAACGAAGTGTGTGGTGCAAAGAGTGGCTAAAAAAAGGGGACGTTATTCACACGTAAATTTATTAAAGGAATTGCATTTTGCGCCTAAAGATTGGCACAATTATTTACGAATGAATGAGGAAACATATTTAAGGCTCCTTTCTTTGGTCACTCCCTTCATTCAAAAGCAAGATACAAATATGAGAGACGCCATCTCACCGCACGAGAGATTAACTGCTACATTGAGATTTCTTGCAACTGGAAGAAGTTACGAAGACCTTAAATTTACTACAATAATCTCACCTCAGGCTCTTTCGTATATTGTACCTGAAACCTGTGATGCTCTATATAAAGTTCTACATAAGGATTATTTGAAGGTAAGGAAAAGGACAACATTTTACTTTACTCACATTTATTGCGTTACGTAATTGGGTAATTATTTACAAAAGAGCAGTCTTCACCGATTTCGATGATCTTGGAGTATGTTGTCGGGGGATGATTCTGAATAACTTTTTTCTATACATGTTGCCGTCGCTTCACTTTAATTTTTTAGATATTTGCAAAAAACTGTGATCGGTAGTTGCTTTGGGTTTAGATGATTCGGCCATCTTTTCGGACATTTACACATTTCTTTATGTTAAATCTCCGAAAAGTTGGCCAAACCATCTAATCTAATGCAACTAGCGATCACATTTTTTTGCAAATATCTCCAAAACTAAAGTCGAGCGGCGGCAACATGTATAGGAAAAAGTTGGTCAGAATCATCCCCCGACAACATACTCCAAGATCATCGAAATCGGTGAACACTGTTTATACAAATATATATAATATACAAAGCTTATACACATATATAATATACATAACTATACAAAGTAAAAATAAAAATGCTACCTACGATAATTATTATCATTATTATGATTACGATTATTCTTATAATTAGGAATATTATTATTAATATGATTATTATCATTATTATTATTATTGAAATTTAATATAAATGGCCCTGCCGAGTTTTCCGGACTGGAAAGCTGATGTGTCGTTGCGTTGGGAGTGGCTGGATTATAATGGCAAGGTTCCGGATATTGGTATTGTTGCATTGGACTGTAAGTTGAGGTTTCATAAGGGTAGATTCGTGAATCATAGGGGATTGGTGAGAGAGCAGGAGTGGGAGTTTGAGTGGGAGTAGGAGTGGGAGTACGAGTGGGAGTACGAGTGGGAGTATTCGTAGCAACTAGATTTTGTTGCATTGGACTGTAAGTTGAAGTTTCATAAGGGTAGATTCGTGGATCATAGGGGATTGGTGAGAGAGCAGGAGTGGGAGTAGGAGTGGGAGTACGAGTGGGAGTATGAGTGGGAGTACGAGTGGGAGTACGAGTGGGAGTATTCGTAGCAACTAGATTTTGTTGCATTGGACTGTAAGTTGAGGTTTCATAAGGGTAGATTCGTGGATCATAGGGGATTTGTGAGAGAGCAGGAGTGGGAGTACGAGTGGGAGTACGAGTGGGAGTATGAGTGGGAGTACGAGTGGGAGTATTTGTAGCAACTAAATTTTGTTGATAAATTAGTGTGTGAGCCAGATCTAATTTGCCCATTTCGGCAACAAATAACGTGTCGTTAATTATTTTTTCGGCCAGTATCCTTTGTTGTTGCGCCAAGTCCCGTAATTTCATCGCAACGTTTTTGCCGTAAACGTCGAAACGTCATGCTGCAACGCTGCTTCTTCCGATCGTCCATTCCTTCTTGTTGATCGTGGTCGGTTACTTTGACCTGACGATGTAGAGGGGATTGGAGGTGGATTTGATAAATTTTTATCCATTTCCAAGTTGGATGGTTCACCGACATCCGCAATACAACCATCCGGAATGGGTTCAACAGATGCTAATTCTATTGTATTTTCCATTGCGTGTTCCTGAAACAATATTATTTTCTGTTTTTAGTTTCCACGAACAACAGAAGAATGGAAGAATATAGCAAAAGTGTTTGAAGATAGGTGGAACATTCCACATTGTCTTGGAGCGATTGACGGAAAGCACATTGAAATTATTCCTCCAAATGGAAGCGGGACAGAATTTTATAATTACAAAGGACGACATAGTATGGTTCTATTAGCAATAGTGGATGCAAAGTACCAATTTCTCATGTGCGATTTTGGTACCAACGGCAGAGTTTCTGATGGAGGTGTTCTCCAAAACACCAAATTCTTTGAGAAACTTCAGGACAAGCTTTTAAGGATCCCAACTGAAGAAAATATCACAAATACTTCTAGGAGTTTGCCCTACGTTTTTGTAGCGGATGATGCCTTTCCATTGAGAGTGGATATGATCAAACCGTTTAGACAAGCAGATCTAATTTGCCAAGAACGAAAAATATACAATTACCGTGTATCGCGAGCGAGACGTATTGTCGAAAACGCGTTTGGCATCATGGCATCACGATTCAGAATTTTTCACACCCAAATTAATCTAGTACCGGAAAAAATTGATTCTGTTGTGATGGCAAGTTGTGTATTACACAATTTTTTAATTAAATCGGTGCCGAATTCTTACTCGCCTCCAGACTGTTTTGATCGAGAAAATGCAGAAGATGGGACTACTGTGTCGGGGTTTCATACAAACAACTCTAACATGGAAAGTTTGAATCAAAGAAACCCAGGAAATACGGCTAATGATGCTAAGAAAGTTAGAGCAGATTTTATAAATTATTTTGTGAATGAGGGTGCAGTCCCGTGGCAAAATAACTTTATTCATTAAATTTAACGCATTTACTATAATCATTTGCTGTTTCATTCCACGAAAAATCGGACAGTTTGTCGGAGTAGCATTTCAGATGTTGGTGAAACTTGAATATGTTGTAGTCTTTACTGATATATAATCGCATCTCGAAAGACTTTCTAAAAATTTAAAAATTGTGGATCTTACATCTCTTCGAATTATAGAGGTGACCTTTTGCCAATAAATTATAACTATTGAACCAAGAAACCTATAGAAATGAGGTTTTGGGAGGTTACAGTGGAGACATAAGAGTACTTAACAAAAGTGGACACGTTTTGAAAACTAAGGACACTTTAAAATTGGGCAAATGAAAATTAATTCAATGTGACGCTGCATTGAAGCACAGCGGCTCGACTGGCTCAGCGTGCAGTACAAACAGTGGCCAGGCGGCTATACCTGCCATTTTTATACATAGTTGTTGCAAATGGTATGTATTTGGAGAAAAAATGAAAACAGTTTTTTGTGTTGGGATTATTTTGCGCGAAGCGACGGTGAGCTTCAGTTTTTTTTAAATAAAAAGCTATATATTTTTTCACACGATATGAAAGCGACTATCACGACAAATTCAACTATGTAGCATACATGGACTTTTCAAGGTCACACTAAGTTGTGGAATGAATGAAATAGATTCAAAATATTAGATATGTAGATAGTTGAAAAAAAAGGTCAGGTCTATATTTCAAAAAGCTGCAATATCAATAAAGTTTTAAAATTTTGGAAAATCCTTCGAGATACGGTTATATATACTAAAGACTACAACATATCCAAGTTTCACCAACATCCGAAATGTTACTCCGAAAACTGTCCGATTTCACGTGGAATGCCCCTACCAAACTGTATCTAAAATTTACACTTGTTTACTTTGTGTACAATGTGCACATTCTTCAAATATAATATGCATAAAAATAATTCTTTTATTTCACTTACCTCGATCCCGATTTCGTCACCGTCGCTTTCAATATTCGATCGAGAGTTCCTTGGCGTTTCTTGATCGTTTAAAACATTTAGGTCGGCGAAGTACCATAATGTAGGTACGTACACATCGTCCGCACCCGCTCCTGTCCTCGTAGAGGCCTTTATTTTTTTCAGCTCCTTCCGATAGGCGCTGCGCATGTTGTTAATTCTTGCAACTACACTTTTTCTGGTGGTGGATGTGTTACATGGGCCCTTCAGGTCCATCCCGTGCTTGCTGTCCACGCGTCGCTTTTATTTCGCAAAGGCGATTCAGCGGAATCGCCCCGCGTGTAGCAATCGCGCGGTGCTGAGCCCGCGAAGGCAGCGAGGAGGACAACGACCGCGCTCGGCCCGGGCCCCGATTATTGGGAAATAATCGGGGAATTCGTGTGGCAATCGGCAGCTGCCGACGGGGCAGTTCTCCCCATTCGCGGGGACCATGCGAGGTTCGGCCCGAGATCGAGAGCCGCAAAATGGGCATTCGTATTCGAGAGCTCGAGCTAGGGAGTCGCGACGGATCAGAGGACCGTCTAGATACCGTAACCACGTCTCCGCGTAGATTCCGCGAAGCGCGATCGGCCGATAGTAATCCGCAAAAAGGGTAACTCCATCCGACATACAGGAAACGGCCTAGCCGGGAGTGCCCTCGAGTGTAAATCGTGACCGACATAGGACCGCGACGAGATACGACGGATAGAGTCAGTGCGGTACGACGGGCATCAGGCCGCCGACACCCGAGTGACGAACGAGCGACCACGACCTACCCTTGGGTCAGCGACACGGCGAGCGTCCGAAACGCGAGACGGCAAGCGTGCCGCGCAACACAGCGAGCGACAGCCAAGACGAAGCGCTGTCTCGAGGTAGGATAAGCTAATCTTGTAACAATACATTTATTTCTCGTTTCCCCTTATATCCTTTCTACTCTATTATTTCAACCCCTTTCTTCCTTTCTACCCCCGGTAAGTATAGTCAAGGTGGGCCTTAGCCCTTTGACAGAGCAAGAACCCGGTAAGTCACTCCAGCCGCTCGGGGTGATTTACAGGCTGTCCCTTCAGGACGTAACAGATGGCTCAATTTCTTGTAATTTCGCGATTAATTTCTTATATGCAGTACTTCGCAAATCACGGTCACGATATTCATCGGTATTCAGTTTCCATAGACATGGTGCACTTCTATAGATTATTAAAAACTCCTCAATACATTTTCTCTGCCTAGCAGAAAGTGATGATGCCATTTTAAATTAATTATTAATTCGATGTAAATTATTATTATTAAATGGACCACCACACTCTTCCAATGTCACGAAGCACTTGGTCTTGTCCCGATTGGTAGTTGATGCAGAACTGACGCTCGACAGTCTTCCGATCTTCCGGGAAGAGGCCGCGGTTGAAAATGTCCGGTGATTGGTTAACTTAACGAACGAATGCGTCCCTTAAGCGCCCTCTATTTCTTGCGCCCTTGGCGTGATTTCCGGAAACGGGGATGCGATTTTAGCGGGAGCTCCGGTTCCAAGCGCGTGACGTGGCCGGTTGCAGGCCACCAGGCCTGCATCGTCGTGGGCCCATCACAAACTCCAGGTTTATGACACCCGCAATAGCTATTCAGGCCATAAACGAAAGACTCGAAAGGAAAACATGCTTTGTTCAAAATTTAATTAGGAAGTGAACGGAACGCGTCTTTCTCAAAAATAGTATCGCTGCCGCGCGCGTCATAACCCAAACCGAACATCTGTATTCTAAACGTTTTCTATGTACAAACACTTGGAACATCAACACGACAGGGAGTCGGGGAGACCGGGGTTATTAGTCGACTAATTTTTAACATGTCTAATTTTTATAAATGGGCCATTGGTATTTTGTTGAGTTCTTGCACACCAAAAGTTTACAAATTTCATTAGGTATAGGTACAGGCTTAATTTTGAAAATCGTTTTCATTGAGTTTAGGTTGTAATGTTTATTATATTTAGAGTAGTTTGACAAATAAGTCAACAAACCCCGGTTGTGGGGTTAGTTGACAAATATGACGAGGTTAGTTGACTTAACATTTGCTTTACAGTTTTAACCCATTGCCTGCGAAAGGCGTATATATGTATATGCTGTCACAGTTCCATAAATATATACGAGGGACGTATACTATATATGCTGCCAATCCCATCAATAAAGCATACGAGTGGCGTACATATATATACTAGATGTATACTAATGTAGGAAATAAGTATGCTACATTGTAGATATTTTATTAATGAACAATAGAATCATGGTCTTTCACATGTTAGATAAACCTGGGACCGTACAATTATTTGTCCGTTAAAAGATACGAGTTTCGGGTACTGTGAGAAAGGAAGTGGCAGAAATATTACGAGACAAGTAAGGCAAAATTCATTTCATTGAATTTGTCTCATTCCATGTGGTCTCAATTATGACGAAAATACACGTTTCGTTGTTTGAAATTCTTTTTCCAACGGAAGGTCGTGTTTAATAACTTGGGTGAAAAAATACAAGATACGTAAAATTCAGCGGAGGTCCTTAAGAAATAAACGTGGCAAGTCATTATACTTTGCTACGGTCGGTACGAAAAGTTTTATTATTTTATTGGTAGTAGTATATATCCGCATAGATCCTACGCTGTACGGGCGAAAGGTCTGGGTTACCTACAACCTTTGAAAAGGATCGAGTTCCTGGAGCACCGTCGAAAACGTGCGGAAATAGTAGGCGCGAAAAGACAGCGTACCTACCTATACTTACTTAAAAATGGTAACTTCCGCGCGGGGAAAAACCAGACCTCAGCGAGTTTGACTACCAAGACACAGCCAGGAACTCAGGGAAAACCCCGAAAGTATAGGACTTATTTCTAGGGCTGTTCGGGTGCTCGAATATTCGGGCGGCTTGAAGTTCGGACCGAGCCGGATACCCGTCAAATTCGGGCGGCCCGAAAAATCCGAGTAGCTCGAATTTGTTTCGGGCGGCTTGAAAAATCCGGGTAGTCCGAATCGTTTCGGGCCGCTCGGAAGAATCGGATAGCCCGAAATGTTTCGGGCCGCTCGAAAGAAGGGGCTAGCTCGAATTGTTTCGGGTGACTCGGAAAATCCGTACGCCTTGTACGCACTGTTCGAACCACCACATTCAAGGCGTACGGATTTTCCGAGTCACCCGAAACAATTCGAGCTAGCCCCTTCTTTCGAGCGGCCCGAAACAATTCGAGCTATCCGATTCTTCCGAGCGGCCCGAAACGATTCGGACTACCCGGATTTTTCAAGCCGCCCGAAACCAATTCGAGCTACTCGGATTTTTCGGGCCGCCCGAATTTGACGGGTATCCGGCTCGGCCCGGTCAGTCGAGCCGGGCCAGGCTCGGCTCGTTTTATTCGAGTACCCGAACAGCTCTACTTATTTCCGAATCATTCTTCGGGAAACATTTGCCTACCTGATGTCGAAATAGGGGGCAATCGACAACGTGCCGTTTTTGGGGGGGATTTCGACTTTCCTCGCTTCGAGTTAAGCCGTATATTGCTCTGTCGACATTTGGTAACCATCCGTATCCGCGTGTACCCTTGTCCACCACTGACTCACAGGACAATACCGTCATAAACCGCGACCCTCGCGTGACGCTCTGTCCGATCATCGCGGCTATTTTTTGGGACCAACAGCCTGTGCTTTTCCTCCACGTGAGGGTACCTGTTCCATCGACGAATTCACAGAGGGGAGACCCTCCTCTTCCTCAAAAGTGCAACCAATTATAATTGTCAGCTCCCAAAATTATGGACATCGCGCCTATTCCGAGTTTACACTCTGGACGCCGGAATGGCTAGCGATCACTCTCTTGCTTAATATTAATTATGGCGGGTGATAAAGCATCGGCCAGCACGCGTACTATCACATTAATTGGGTCTTAAAGGTGAAATCAGACGGCGCGTGGATCGGCGAGTCGGTTCGGGTCGCCCGGGCTCGCCAGTCGGCGTGTCATGAGCGTTTTCACGGAAAATAATGAAGGAAATTGTTTCCGCCACGTGCGGATTTAATGCCGGTGCAGGGATGACTCGGTGGGAAGGAAAACGCAAAGGCAATGCGACCCGTTTGGGACTGACACGCTTTATTCCAGTGGTCCAAATTGACCACTGAACGTCACAAACACTTGTACAACAGAACACACACGGAATATCATACAAGTTACGGCACAGAACGCGTGGGCGCAGGCGAAGGAGGTTTGCGCACAGAACAAAATCTGCTGTAGTCGGAGCACAATGGGCGCAAAAAGCCACGTGTTCAAAACGTGCTGGAACGAGTGATGCTGTCAACCGACTAACCGCTGCCGGGCGAGCGCTCCGAACCGATCGGTCTCGTGATTCAAAACAATGCCAACGTCCTCAGCTGACTCGTCAGCTGTTGAGGATGAGTCAGCGGGCACTCGTTTAAACCGGTGATTTGACGCGCTTCTTACGGCCGCAACATTCCGCCCGCCTTGGACCGAGTCGCGGTCCGAAATTTGAAAACGGCGCTCGCCCGGTGGCCGCTCGCCGTGACACGATGGTTTGCGTTGGTGGACCGGAGTGGAGGCGTACAAGTTCGGGGCTCGTTACAGGTGGTCTGTTTACGTCGTGTTGCGGCTCTCGTCTGCCGCGGACGCGCACGGGAGAAGTACCACGCGGGTGATGGGGCGCGTGAGTTCGCCCTGCGCGGTGTGCACGGACACCACTCGGACCCGACCGTCTGAACCAGGATGGACTCGCGAGACGCGGCCAAGCCGCCACCGCGCCGGCGGTGAGTCGTCGCCCTTGAGGACGACAACGTCGCCGACGCAGAGGCTGCGTTGCGGGCTGGTCCACCTCCGCCGGGGCTGGAGTGAGTTGAGATAATCCGCCTGCCATCGCCTCCAGAAATGGTCGCGCATACGCCGCACGAGCTGCCAGCGGCCGCGAAGTGACGCCGGACCGCTGGACGAGGTCATCGGGGGGAGCGCTAGAGGAGCCGCGCCGGTCAAGAAGTGGCCCGGAGTCAGCGCGAAGTCGTCGTCCTCTGCAGGAGCGGGGCCGAGGGGCCGCGAGTTCAGGCACGCCTCGACCATGCATAGGACGGTGGTCATCTCCTCGTAGGAGAGCGTGTGGTCTTGCACGACGCGACGGAGGTGGTGTTTCGCGCTTTTTACCCCGGCCTCCCATAAACCCCCGAAGTGCGGGGCGGCGGGGGGGATGAAGGACCACTGGATCTCTTCCGCGCCGATGAATGCCACGACCTCCGGCGACCCCACCGCGCCGCGGATCGCAGCCCCGAGGTCCCGGGCAGCCCCCTTGAAGGTCGTGCCGTTGTCACTGTACATGTGGCTGGGGCGACCGCGTCGGGACACGAAGCGTTGAAACGCGGCGAGGAAGCCCACCGAGGTGTAGTCTGTGACGAGCTCCAGATGCACGGCTCGGGTCGCGAGGCATACGAAAAGCGCGATGTATGCCTTGTGGGCCCTATACCCGCGGCCCTTCCCCGGTCGCGTCATGATGGGTCCTGCATAGTCGACCCCCGTCTGGTCGAACGGCCGAGCTGGCGAGACTCGCGCGGCGGGAAGATCGGCCATTATCTGCACCCCGGTGGCAGCCCGATGCCGGATGCAGACAGTGCAGCGGTGCACTGCCGCGCGGGCCTGCTCCCGAGCGCGCAGCACCCAGAAGTTGTTCCGCAGGACGCTGAGCGTGAGCTGGGGCCCGCCGTGCAGCGCCCTGAGGTGCGCGTGTTGAATTATTAGCTTGGAAATGTGGTGTTCCGGAAGTACGATCGGGTGCCGCGCGTCGTATGGAAGCGGGGCACGGCCTAACCTTCCCCCCACGCGAACCAGGCCGTCGTCGTCGACGAAAGGCGCCAGCTGACGGAGGGGACTCGATCGGCGAACGGACACCCCCCTCTGTATCGCGGCGATGTCCTCGACGAAAATCGTGCTCTGGAGCCATCGAATCCACCAGACGCGTGCCCCCCGAAGCTCCGGCACCCGCGAATCCTCGGCGTCGGAAGCCCCCCGCCCCCAACGGCGCACCGCGCGTAGGACGCGCGCCGTGACCCGGAGAAGTCGCGGCCAGGAGGAACACGAGTACGGCAACGGATCTAACGGACTGGGCGGCGGCGCGGCGACTACGTGGACCGCCGCTTTTCGCGCCTCGTCCTCCACCGGTCGCGAGTTGTCCGGGCCAGACGACACCGGCCACTCCGAGGGCGATCTCGGGAGCCACAGGGGCCCCCCCCACCAGAGGTCGTGCCGCAGCAGGTCGCGGGGGTGCATGCCCCGAGAGGCGCAATCGGCCGGGTTGTCGAGCGTCGGGACATGCCTCCACGCCGCCGCCGGAATCAGGGACTGGATTTCCGCCACCCGATTCGCGACGAACACGTTCCAGTGAGAGGGGTGCCTCTGCAACCAAGAGAGCACCACCCGCGAGTCCGTCCAGGCGTGTAGCGCCGCAGAGGGCCAAGGAGCCTCGGACGCCACTCGCCGCAGAAGGCGCGCGAGTAACGCGGCAGCGCACAGTTCTAAGCGCGGTATGCTGATTGTCTTGACCGGCGCGACCTTGGTTTTCGCGACGAGTAAGGTGACGTGGGTCCCCCCGGTGTCCCGTCGAGCAATCCGGGCGTAAACAACCGCTGCGTAGGCCCTCGACGACGCGTCGGCGAACCCGTGCAGCTCGCATCCGACGGTGGAGGCGTCCAGGCCGCACCATCGGGGAATGCGCGCCGACTCCAGGAGGGGAAGAGCAGCGATGTGGGTCTGCCACTTCTCCAACAGGTCCGGCGGGAGTGGAGTGTCCCAATCCGCTCCTCGCAGCCACAGGTCCTGCAACATTATTTTCGCGACCACCACCGCCGGCGATACCCAGCCGAGCGGGTCATACAGCCGCGCCGCCACCGACAGGACGGTGCGCTTCGTCGTCGCGGGGGCGGAAGGGGGCGCGATCCGATAATGGAATGCATCCGCCTGGGGAACCCAATGGATCCCCAGGACTGCATGTGACTCTAGTCCCCCCGGCGCAGAGGGCACCGGGGACTCGGAGACGGTTTGCGGTCCGTTCTCTGGATTCAACGATGGGTGATTGGCTGCCCACTTCCGTAACACAAACCCGCCGCGCGCGAGCAAAGCGCAGAGCTCATCACGCACCGCGAGCGCTGACGCAACCTCGTCGGAGCCGAACAATACGTCATCGACGTAGAACTTGGTCTCGAGGACGCGCCGCCCGCGCGGATACTCCCCCCCTTCGTCGATGGCGAGCTGCCGCAGCACACGCTGGGCTAGGTAGGGCGCGGCGGCGGTGCCATATGTAACGGTGTTAAGCTGAAAGGTCGACGGCTCGGATCGAGGGCGCCGATGCCACAACACGCATTGAAGGGCCGCGTCGCTCGGGTGGATGCGTATCTGACGGTACATCTTCTCGATGTCGGCCTTGAGCGCGAATCGCGGGAGGCGCCACTGGAGGAGGACGTTGACGATGTCCTGTTGCAACTTCGGCCCGACGAGCAGATGATCATTAAGCGACGTCCCGTTAGAGGTCGGGCTCGAGGCGTTGAATACGACGCGAAGTTTTCCGTCCGGCTCCCGCACGACCGGGTGGTGCGGGAGGTACACGCGCGTCGCTGGCGCGACGCCATCCGGGTTCGTCGCGACCTCCTCCATGTGGCCCAGGGCCTCGTACTCGTCCAGAAACGCCCGATATGCCGATTCAAGCTTCGCGTTCTTAGCCAGCCGACGGTCGAGCGAGCGAAGCAAGGTCGTCGCGCGAAAGAGGGATTTGCCGACATCGAGAGGAGGCCCGTCCTTGAGAGGCAGACGCACCACATACCGGCCGTCCGCCTGGCGCGAGTGTGTTGCCCGAAAATGTTGCTCGCACTTCTCGTCGTCGGGCGAGAGCGTCGAGGGCGCCTGCGTGCCCTCGAGCTCCCAAAACCGCTCGAGCATCTCGTGCAAGCGACCATCGTCTGAGGCGGCCTGGCTCGTGATGTGATTCACGACACTCGCTGCAGGCGGACGACAGGTTGGGCCGGACACAATCCACCCAAAGATTGTTTCTTGGGCAATGAGGGCGGAAGGGCTGCCCCGACGCAGCCCTGGAAGCAATAAGGCGCCGAAATAATCAGCCCCGACGATCATATCGACCGGTTGGCGGGTGGACGGCTCTGGATCGGCAAATCGGAGACCCTCGAAGGCGGCCTGCGACTGCGTGAATGACGTCCACTCCGGGAGATACGATGACACTCTTGGAACAACCTTTGCCCTGATTGTGATGCCTGGACGATCTCCGAGGTGCGGCGTTAGAGTCAACCGCACCTGTGCACGGGACACTCCCAGCTTCCCGTCCAGCGCGCCAGTCAGGTAGGTTCGCAGGGGCTGGCGGGGCAGTCGCAAAGTCTGCGCCACCGACTCCGAAATGAGGGACGTCTGTGAGCCTTGATCCAGCAGCACGCGAATGTGGGCCGTGTCTCCACCCGCCGATCGAGCGCAGACGAGCGCGGTGGCGAGCAGCACTGGCCCTCCATCCGGGGCGACGGATGTCACGCACGCATGGAGTGTCGCGCCCGCGGGCTCGGCGCCGCCCGCCGTCGGGGGCGCCGGGGCAGCGTGATGCGCGGTCGGGGCGGCGTCGGCTCCAGCGTCGGCGCTGGCCGGATGGAGCAGCGAGTGATGCCGCCTACTACATCGCGAACATGAGGCGGTGACGGGGCACGACGGCGCCATGTGGCCGGGCACTAAGCAATTAAAGCAGAGTCGTTTGCTCGTCGCGAAGTCGCGACGTTGCTCAACCTGCATTGCCCGAAAGGCAGTGCAGCGGTACGCGGCATGACGTGCCCGACACATGGGGCAGTGTGACTTGCTCGCAGGACGCGATGTGTCCGGCGTGGCGTTCGTGGCGCACACCCGAGCGCTCGACGAGGGGGCCGATTTCGCAGCTTTGGGCATTGCGCCGCGAGCGCGGAGTTTGGCTGCTTCGTTCGCTTGCGTGGCCTCCCGTGAGCGAATGCGCGACTCGAGAAACCGATCTAGCTCGTCATAGGTGGGGGGGTCTGTCCTCGTACCGAGTGAGTTCTCCCACTCTTCCAGGAGCTCGTACTCCAACTTGAGGGAGAGTTCGCCGATCACCATGGCATCCCACTGGGAGGTGGGGCATCCCAAATTCGCGAGCAGCGCGAGCGATCGGTTTGTCGTGTCGCACACACGCGTAATTTCCGCGGCAGAGTCGTTTGACATCGGCGGCATTGTTATGAAAGCGCGGACGTGAGCCGCGACAAGAGCCCGTTTGTTATCGAACCGCCGGGACAAAGCCGCCCAGGCGGTTACAAAGTTCGATTCGGTGGTCGTGTAGTGCTCGATCACCTTGAGGGCCGAGCCTTCCAAGGACGTTTTCAAATATTGGAGCCGCTCGACATCGTCGAGAGCCGCATCTTTGACGACGAGCGACGTAAACAGATCGCGAAAAGCCTGCCACTCCTGGTACTCACCGGAGAAACGCGGGAGGTTGAGGCGTGGGAGCCTGGCTCGGCCCTTCGTGGCTCCTGATGGTGGGGCAGCTGCACTCGTGGCCGCTTCGGTTGCGTCGGGGATGTGGAGGGACCGGATGACCTCCAGTAGGAAATCCTTGATTGCCCAGTACTCCTCATCTGCGGCGGCGAATTCCTCGTTCGTCAAGTAGGAGCAGTACACGCGCTCGTGCGGGGGAACCAGCACCTCCACTTCCAGGTGGAGTTCCTGGCACTGGGCCCAGGTCTTATCCAGGGTGTCGAGCCTCGCACGGGCGTTCTCCGTCGTAAATTTGGCTTGACCCATTTTCTTGAAATTGGCCAGCAGGCGCTGCGATGATTGAATCAGCGCTCGAATTTTTGTGACGAGAGCCTGCCACGTCGCCGTGGATGCGGTGCCCCCGCCTTCGGAAGTGCTTCCGCCAGCCATGGGGTCGGTCGCTGCGTTCTTCCTTCAACGAAATCCGGCTCGAAGGACCAATGTTTCCGCCACGTGCGGATTTAATGCCGGTGCAGGGATGACTCGGTGGGAAGGAAAACGCAAAGGCAATGCGACCCGTTTGGGACTGACACGCTTTATTCCAGTGGTCCAAATTGACCACTGAACGTCACAAACACTTGTACAACAGAACACACACGGAATATCATACAAGTTACGGCACAGAACGCGTGGGCGCAGGCGAAGGAGGTTCGCGCACAGAACAAAATCTGCTGTAGTCGGAGCACAATGGGCGCAAAAAGCCACGTGTTCAAAACGTGCTGGAACGAGTGATGCTGTCAACCGACTAACCGCTGCCGGGCGAGCGCTCCGAACCGATCGGTCTCGTGATTCAAAACAATGCCAACGTCCTCAGCTGACTCGTCAGCTGTTGAGGATGAGTCAGCGGGCACTCGTTTAAACCGGTGATTTGACGCGCTTCTTACGGCCGCAACAGAAATTGTATGAAAAATTAATTCCTATAACCTCGAGCTAATTTCGTTAATAATAGTCGGATTTATATGAAATTTTGTATGATTTTCATCGAAAAAACATAAGGAATCCATCGGCATCACTTCCATATCGATACCATAAGGAATAAATATATTTTTTTTTCTGAAACTGGTATGAATCCTCGGGTGAACGTAGCGAATTGAGGTCGGCCCCCGCAGTCGACAATGAAAATGTGAAATATTCATTGCAGCGTAGTAAAAAATTCTTCATTCTTTATCGTGTCGATATGAAAGTTGCACCAATGGATTCCTTATGTTTTTCCGATGAAAATCATACCAAATTTCATGTAAATCGGACTACTTTTAAATAAGGAATACAAATTGCTTGTGTAAAAGTAGTGCGATTTGCATGAAATTTGTTATGATTTTAATCGGGAGAACGCCAGGAATCCATTGGTGCCACTTTCATATCGATATGATAAAGAATGATGAAGTTTTTACTGCGCTGAAATGGAGAATATGGAGTTTCAAGTGGCGTTCGGTTCAGATCTGGCCGCGGCCTCAGACCGACCAAATCGTTTTTCGGTTTTGCTCCGGCCGGCCTGCACAGTCAGGATTGCGCAGGAAAAATAAACTTTCTCCTACCGAAATCTACTGAATGTATACTACAGGATGATTCTCCAGCGACGCCTGTCAAAGAGATGCCGCCTGGTACTCTGTCGTGAGGACAGGACTCCCCAGTGCCTCACCGAATTTGATAGCTCTCGACCTTCGAAAGGGTTGGAATACCATTAAAAAGTCAGAAATGTCCAGGATTTCCGAATTTCTCATCAAATCTTTGTGAAAACGACGCCTATCGATTCCTTGTGTTTCGCCGATGAAACTAACACCAATAACGACATAATTTGGACCATAATGAAGGAAATTCCATGAAAAATCGAATTATATAATTTCAAGCTGAATTTGTTAAAAATAGTCCGAATTACATGAAATTTTGTATGATTTTCATCGGAAAAACATAAGGAATCCATCGGTATCACTTTCATATCGATACAATAAATAATAAAGAATTTCTTAATACGCTGAAATGAATAAATCCGTTGAATAAATGAATAATAATGTTTAACTAAACTGTAGATTTCGTCACAATTTCTAATAGTACTATTTGATTTTTCCTTATAGTCGGAAACTAAAAATTTCCCCAACAAGCGATTTAAACGCTTAAAGAGCATTAAATAAACTACTGTAGCATGCAGAAAAGGAGCTTTGAGAAACCCTGATCTTCGAGACGTTTCTCGAACAAGCTTGTAGGCCGCCCGTGAGGAGAGACGTGCGGGCGCGGAAGCCGCGGCTCGCGAGACCCGCGCTTAACGACGCGTCTGTTGATTTCTGCGGCCGCGGATAGCAACGATTGGGTATAAATTAGAGGCCCGCAAAGGCATTTTTCTTCTTAGCTGATCTGAGAGAGAGGACGAGGTACACACACGGCCGCTCTCGGACAGCTTAGGGACTCCGGCAGGAGAGTTCGGCGATAATACCTGGACGCCTGCTGGAGGGATTCACACTAGAGTCTGTTCCTGGACGCCCGACCGATGTGGAGAGTACGGCGACAATACCTGGACGCCCATCGGTCGAGAGAGTACAGAGCATCTCATTAGAAAGAGGAGAGTACGGGAGATTATTCCTGGACGCCTGTTCGGTATGGAGAGTTCGGCGACAATACCTGGACGCCAACCGAACGGGAGAGTACAGAGTAACTCCTGGACGCCTCGTTAAGTAGAGAGGAGAGTACGGGAGAATATTCCTGGACGCCCGTTCGGTATGGAGAGTTCGGCGATAATACCTGGACGCCAACTGAACGGGAGAGTACAGAGTAACTCCTGGACGCCTCAGTAGAGTAGAGTCACGATAGTACAAAGCCCCTTTCTTAATTACCCGATCGTTGAGAGAGGAGAGTACGGGAGAATATTCCTGGACGTCCGTTCGGTATGGAGAGTTCGGCGATAATACCTGGACGCCAACCGAACGGGAGAGTACAGAGTAACTCCTGGACGCCTCATTAGAATAAAGCCAAGTGCCATCTGCACAATAGAATTTTGAACTTGTAAAACTCAACGAGACATAAAGTCTGCCTTTCGAAATTTGTAGCCCCGTCCTACCAAACCATGTATTCCTTCCTGATCCGAATAAATTTTGTCTGTACAGAATATATCCTTGTTCCTGACAAATCCCAAAGGCTACACTACTAAATAAACATTTTTCAATTTTTTTATAACAATTAAGTCGAAAAAATTAAAAAAAAAACATTAAATGGACGTACAATATATTCAATTATAAATCATTAGAAAGGAATAATTCTTTCAGTTTATGTTTTTTGGCGCCATTTCTATATCTTTTATAGTTTAAAAGTTATACAACACCAATGTTACTAACTATCTCTATTCCGACCACTGTGAGGCGTCCGGCCGAGTGCATCCGCACCACTTCTGGCATAGGCCGGCCTGCGCAGGCCAAATTGACAGGCCGGCCGGACCGTGTGTGGCCGCCTTAAGTGAGCACAGGCCTGATGCACGTCTTATAGATATGAAGCCGAATTTTTAAGGTGAGTGGTGACCTTTTTTTTTTTTTTTTTTAACGTGGAGAAATCCCTAACGGATACCCCGCCCCCCGGGGGAGGGACGGGGTTATGTGGGGCTTGCACCCACTAAAACTCCACGGTGGTCGTCCTCGGGCGCGGAGTCGCACGCTCGAGGGGGAGGACTTGTGCGAGAGCAAACTAGCGATTCATCCGCTACCTCCCCCTCAGCGCAGTGCAAACTCCGCGCTCAACAGCCCCGCGCGGCAACGCGCGGGGTCTTCCCAAAACTCCGGCGACGCCACTTCTGGGGGGGTCGCATGATGTTGTAAGGGGATGAGGGTGCCCCCCGCCACCGCCACCCCGCGACCCCCCGCGGTCGAGCAGTGACCCGGACGTGGCCGGGCGGGGAGGCGGCACTAGGTCGTATTGTCAATTGAATGCCGCACTCACCCTTTACCTGCTCGACCGCCTTCCTCGGGAGCGCGCTAAAAACGGCGCCAATGGCGCGGCTCCCGGGGGAGCAGCTGATGGTCGGCTGCTCCCCGGGGGGGGGGGGGGGGCCTCTGACACGAGGACCCCCCCTGATCGTAACTCCGTCGTCGCGCGTCGCGCCCTGCCACAACGCGACGCCGACGGCAACTCCGAAAATGGCGCCTCCGACACGAGGTTGATGCCGACGGGGAGCGGGGGTGACGCACTAAATTACGTCACCGCCCTACCTCCCCCGGCCCCGGGTCATCTCCTCCTCCCGATCCTACCGGATCTCCGAGGGGCAGCTACGCGGGACGGATGCCCGGTGCGGATCCTGTCCCGCTCCGCCTCCTCCTTCTTCAACATTACCGCCTCCGCAAATGCGGAGACGGCCTTCCAGCACTCCCGATCTCCGGCCATCCGACGCACGACCGTCGGCAGCGAGAGATCGGGACCCAGCCGCGACTCGAGGACACGCCGCTCGTCCGACCACGACCGGCAAACCGCCAGCGTGTGGTCGGCCGTGTCCTCATCGCCCGAGTCGCAGCTGAAACACTGCGACGATTCCTCCCACCCTATGCGACGCAGATAATTGCCGAAGCAACCAACTCCGGTCAATATCTGCGTCAGGCGGAAGGTGAGCCTGCCGTACCCACGCCCCACCCATTCGTTCATGATGGGTAGGAGCGCCCCGACAACGCGGCCCTCCCGATATCGCGGGAGGGCTAACCACTCGAGCCACTTGGCTCCCATGCGTTGTCGGGCCTGGCCCCGCACCACTTCTGGTCCGATGGCATTCGGGTCCCCAGCTTCGGGGAGATCATGGACGGTGGAATAAACCTCCGCCTCCATCTCCGCGAGCAGATGGAATGGGGGGGACCCCGCCAGAGCGGACAGTTCGGCGTGTGATACCGTGCGATACGCTCGCACGGCTCGGAGGACTGCGCGGCGATGAACTCTTGCCAAGAGTTCACGCCCAACGCGGCAGTCCTCCAGGTCGCCGGCCCATATAGGCGCGCCATACAGCGCCATGGACCGAACGACCGTCACATAGAGTCGCCGAACTCCCTCATGTGGTCCACCCAGGTTGTGCATGATTCGCCCGAAGGCGAATACCTGCTTCTCCAACCTGGGGGCGAGGGATTTGAAGTGGCGCGTGAATCGCCAGTAGGTATCCAGGGTCAGACCGAGAAACTTCATCGAACGTCCGACCCTGATGCAGGCATCCCCGATCCTCAGGGACGCTCTGTTGGGGACACCGCTCCCAACCCTGTCTGCGAACCAAATCGCCTCGGTTTTGTCCAAGGCGATTCGCAGACCAAGCGTCCCGATTGAGGTGATGACGCGTCGCAGCGTTTCCTCGGCGAGGCTTATCGCCTCCTTCCAGTTCTGCCCGGTAGCTACCACCAGGGTGTCGTCGGCGTAACATACCAACGACACCCTTAGCGATGGCAGCTCGACCCGTAGCACCGCGTCGTATGTGAGTATCCACAACAGGGGCCCTAGCACGGACCCCTGTGGGACTCCGCGGTACACGAGAGTCACCCCGTCGCCCTCCCGGCCGACGTACGTCACCACACGGCGGCGGAGAAAGTCCCAGATCAGGCGGCGAAGGTAGAGCGGGACGTTATGATAGAGCAACGCCCGCTCGATCGCCGCCCAGGAGACGGTGTTAAACGCGATGGCGATGTCTAGTGACACCGCCACGCTGACACCGCCTCCCTCGGCCGCCTGGCGCGACAGCGACCGTACCATCTTAATGGCGTCGATGGTCGATCGCTGCCGCCTAAAGCCGTATTGGCGGTCGGATAGATCTGGGCCCACGGCCTCTAGGTGATCGCACAGGCGGGCAGCTATAACTCTCTCGAGCAGCTTGCCCGCCTCGTCCAGGAGGCATATCGGCCTGTACGCCGAGGGTGACTCAGCGGGTCTTCCGGGCTTGCGAAGGAGGAGTAGCCTCGCCTCCTTCCAAGCAGGGGGGAATCTACCGGTCCTCAGAGCGGTGTTACATATATCCGCTTGAGGCCGGCTCCTAGGGCGCCCATAGTGCAGGCCAGCACTCGCCCGGGCACACCGTCGGGACCAGGAGCCGCGTTCCGCTTGCGCATTCGCGCCACAGCGGTCGCGAGCTCCTCGTCGCTAACCCCAGGGGCGTCGGAGGTATCCGCGCCCCTGCTCAACCAAGGATCCCCGGACTCGTCGGCGCCACCTTCCCCGTGTACCGGGGGAGGGGGGAATAGCGCCTCTAGAACCTGGTCTAGGAGCCGGGGATCGAGGCCCTCTGTGACGGGGGGCGCCCAGGGTCCGAGCTTGATGCTCACGGCCCTGTACGGACGCCCCCAAGGGTCCTCGTTGAGGGTAACGACGAACTCCCGACAGGAATCGTCTTTCGCCCGGGCAATAGCTCCTCGAAGTTTGTGTCGCGCCGCCGCAAAGGCGTGGCACAACTCGAGGAGCTGCTCCTCCGAGACCCGTCGTCGGTCTTGACGACGGGCCTTGGTGTACCAGCGCCGAGCCACGAGATTCGCCGCGCGGAGTTGCGCGATCTCTGGCGGCCACCAGTACACCGCCTTCCGACCCCCGCCCGGCGGCCCGGCCCGCCGCATTGACGCGTCGCAGACAGACTGCAACGCGCCGCGGAACCAGAGCGCGCCGGCGGCGGGATCGTCCAGCACGTCGCCCGGCATTGGAGGCCAGGCGACGACGGAGGAGGCTAGTGCGGCCTGCTCAGCATCAAGCTGTTTGAGCGCCCAACGTGGTGGGTGTCTGCCGACTCGGTGACGCGGCGAGGGGGGGGGGGGCGGAGGTGGCCAGCATCACGTACATATGATCCGACGCTGACTCACAATCTTCCGCCACCCAGCAGTCCGACGTCTTGGCGGCGGCCGCGGGGTTAACCCAGATCAAGTCGATAATCGACGCGCCCCGCGGGCCGCGGAACGTCGTGACTGCATGGGTGTTCTTCAACGAGAACCCCATCGCCGTCGTCCACTCGAGGAGCACCTCGCCCCTGGAGTCCGTTCTGCGGGCGCCCCACTCGGAAGCGTGGGCGTTGAAGTCCCACAGAAGTATGACCGGCTGAGCTCTGAGGGGGGCGAGAAAAGCCCCCAACTCGTGCAGCCGGTCCTCGAACTCCGGGACGGAAAACCTTGGCGCAAGGTAAACACCCACCGCGAGGAATTCCCCCCATCTCGCGGCCATCCATCCCCTGCCGTGTCGGGCGATCGAGCACGGCAGGAATCCGCGATTTACGTCCCACATCATCGCCACCTGCCGATCCGGGTTCGTGGACCGAAAACATCGGTCCACAAGCGGATATGGCTCGGTGGCGATGACCAGTACGACGCGATTAGTCTGACAAAGCCCGGAGCGAGACCGATGGAGTGGTCTTTATAAAGCAGCGCGTCGTGCCAGACAGAGTCGAAGGCCTGGGATAAGTCCAGGAGGATCATACCCGCAGTTCTGTTAACATTAAGTTCGTGAGCAATGTACTGCGCGATGCGAAGCGTTTGTTGGATGGTAGAGTGCTCCGCGCGGAAGCCGAACTGTTGGTCTATGATGATATTATTCTTGAGAAGCAAGTCATTTAAAAAGGCATGGATGCACTTCTCAAAAAGCTTGCCGAAAATAGCAAACAGGCTAATCGGCCTGCAACTGGTCGGCCGCTCGCGCGGCTTTCCCGGCCTGAATATCGGGACGACTTTTGCGAGTTTCCAAGCATGAGGGAAATAACCACGAGCGGTCGCGGCGGAGAAGATGTAAAAGAGTTGAGTGACAATTTTCCGCGACGCGTACTTCAACATAGGCACTGAGACGCCGTCGCTGCCGGGGGTTTTCCGGGGAGCCATGTTTTTCATAAATTTAAAAATTTGTTCAGGGGAGATTGGAATGACAGGTGGGTTTTCTGGGACAGCTGCGTCGAGGCAAGTGATGTAGCTCTCCACTTGCGGGCTCATGGTAGACGGGAGCTGGGCAGCAGTAGAGTGAATCCTCTCGAAGGTGGAGGCCAAAAGGTCAGCTTTTTCAGCGTCGGATGTAGCGGTGGTGAGTCCACTTAGGAGAGGTGGTAATGTCCTCATGGTCACTGTGCTTGTCATTTTCCGGAACGTTCCCCATCAGGTCGGGCCTGGAGAAGGCCCGAAGGATGCGGTCCCATTCGAGGATCCGAAGGTGGGAAATTCTTTTCCGGATCGTTGCAGTAATATCCCGGATTTCGTCGACCACCACCTGTGCTCCGAGGAGCTGCCGTCTTCTGCGAAGAGCTCGCCGGTAACGTATGAGTCTGTCAGGTCTGTCAGTAGGTGAGAGTTTTTGTTAATGTGCGAGTGATCAGGTGTAGCTGCTCGCTTACGACAGGCGTGAAGAAAGGAGATAAGCTCTCTGATGGACGCATCGATTTCAGCTTTGGTGGCAAGGTTACGCTTGATGTTATACGTTGACGTCAGTTTCTGGTAAATCTCCCAGCTGGTAATGGTTTCCAGGCAGTTGAGGGCGTTACGTTGTTTGGCCGTCAGGATGATAGGTCGATGAGGTGTGTCGAAATGATCAGTCACCGTACAGGCAAAGTCTGCTTGAAAGTCGAAGATAAAGAAATCTATGGTGGACGGTCTGAAGCGACCGGTCTGGTGAGTGAAGTCTTCCGGGTGAATGATTTGGTATGGATACTTGCTGACATGGTCGTACAAAATTTTCCCAGCCTTGTTATCCGAGAAATTGTTCCAGAGTTTATGCTTGGCATTCCAATCTCCACCGATCAAAAAGGGGGATCCCAAACGTGTGAGGGAGTCGAAAATCCCTGAGTCTTTGATTGCGCCGAGAGGCGCGTACATTACTCCAATAATGAGTTTGGGAGCAGTGAGCTTGATGAAGCAGCCGTCGTGCTGGAGCACGTCAGCAGGATTGAAATTTAGATATTTAATTGAGGAGTGGATGCATATGGCAACGCCACCACTTTTAACGAGGCGGTCCGCGCGAACGACCGTGTAGCCAGGAAGCGAGAAGCTTACCTGCGGGGTAAGCCAGGTTTCGGTTATGAGAATAATGCCAGGCTGCAGTCCAGCGACCACACAGATAAGCTCGTTACGCTTGCGCAGCAACGAGGACGCATTCCAAAGCATGATTTTGGGAAGAGGCATTAGATCAATCCAGACTACCAAGGACCGAGCAAAAGACCTGAAATTTTTCGGCCAACGTGCGACAGGGTCTCAATTTCTCGACGAGCGAGCGTGTTAAAAGAAGCATATGGTCGATGTCGACCATGGAGTTTAATTCTTTGATGGCTCCCATCAAATCCACCATGGTGTTTACGCCACTCGGCTGGCGCCAGTTTAAGCCCTGGAGGCCAGGGGCACCGTGGGCTTCGGGAGTAGGGGGGAAAGCCTGGATTCTTGACGGCCAGGGAAGGGTGAGGTTGTCGCGGGACGGGGGGGGGGGGTGGTAGGACTGTCTCCAGAGATGACTTTGAACTAGGAATTAATTGAGGATTAAACATTAAGCCGTTAGCGGGTTTTGACGTATTTTTTCTTTTTTCTAGGTAACTGAGAAGGGCAGCTCACAGGCCGTAGTTGGCTGTGTGCTGGCCCGAGCAGTTTACGCATTTCGGGGGAGAGTCCCTCGCCTTTTGGCAGTCAGCCGTTCAATGCATGCCGGCACATTTATCACATTTGGGAGCAAGCCCGCAGTTGGAGGCCGAGTGACCAAAAGCTTGACAGCAAAAGCATTGGGTGTAATTTTTTTTTGAGAAAAATTTCTCCCAGTAAATTTTTGTACTAAAGATGGCGTCAATTTTGGTAACTGTATTCGGGGAGTATGCAACGATTGTTTTTTTATCCCGTTTCCTGCGAGAGTTGAGGGAGAAAGTAAAATATGGGATGTTACCCTCGCTTAGTGCGTTTATAAATTTTTTGAAGGAGTCAACTTCATCAAATTGGAGGCGGATCTTATTACCCAAGTATTTGATACTGAACGTCGTCCCAAAGTCGCTAGCGAGTTCACGTTCAAATTTGGCTAGGTTATACTCAAAGTTTGAAATGTATAACGGCGGCGGTTTTACGGAACGCGGACCGTCGTTGTTTACGGATGAGCTAGCGGTGCTGGGACGTCCTGCTGTGGGATTGTTAGAGCTGCGTGACGCACTGTTTGCCCCCGGCGAAGTTTTTTTGACCGCGCCGGTAGGGAACATAGGAAGGTCTGAGGCAAGCTGGTTTGAAGGCAGCAAGAACCGAAAAACGGTTTGAAATTGGAATGGATGGAATGGATTTATGCTCCATAATTAAATCCTCAGGAAACTGAATTAGAGGAAGCGAGATGCTAATAGGGCTGCGATTACGAATTGGAGAGGAGCTGGGAGCTTTTGCGCTTCTGCCCGTGGTCCTGCTGTCGCGCTTGGACTTATTTTTTCCCAGGGTGCTTCTCGATGCTGGCTTTCGCGGAGGACTGCCCTGAATTGAGAGACAGGTCGGAATTTTCCGACGAGGTGGAGCCTGGGAGAGCTTCTAAAGAAACGCCGGCTCGCCTTTTTGCCGAGGTCGAGCTCGAGGCAGATTTTGGAATGGTGAAAATAGATGTACTCACCATTCTGACGGAACTAAGGGCGTCTAGAGAAGACCCGGCATCCTTAGGTGGCTCCAAGGGGACCCGCGGTGAGTCCAGATTATAGTTTGTGGAAGAGATTATTTTTTTTTTCCTTACTTTTCCCGAGTCCAATCCTTCAGAGTTGGACGGGAAGAGGATACTTGCGCGGATCGTTCGATAGAAAGTCCGAAGAATGCTCCCAGTTGTTGTGAAACACAGGTGAAAGCGAAATAAGAGACTAATAAGCGCTGAAAATCACACTTGCTACGAAGAGAACACTAGGTCGCGAGCGAGTCGAGCAAAACAAAGGTCCGCTCACCACGACGGTCGCGCATCAACTGAAGAACGAATCATGAGCTTTCGAATGACCCGCTGGGCTGCGTACGCCTCCTTTTATACCCGAGAATTGGCGGGCTGGCGCATGCGCAGTGAGTCGCTACTCATTATTTCGCTTTTACTCGCTTAGTACATTTTAATTAGTTTTGCGCTTTCGTTAGTACTTATAATTAATTATTCTTAACATTTATATAACATTTATCTCCTTAATATTTGCTTGCGTCATAAATTATGTACAAAAGTATTTATAATGCGTTTGCGCGGTAATGCAAGACGGTTTGCATGGTAACATGGATCGGTTTCTACTTTACCTACGATCGTCTTGTGCCCTGCGTGATGGCTCGCAAGACTGGTACGGGATCTGGCGTAATCGTGGGTTCGGGAGTGATTAAAGGATGAGAATCCACCGGGTGAACTACACCATATGTGTTTGAAATCAAAGACTAAGTCTTTATTCAGAAACAACTAAAACTAGACTGAGGTGTACAAGTAGGTTTTTAGCCGTGTTCCCCGGTCGAGGGTCGGATCTCGAATCTGCCGATTTGCGGCGGCAAATCGGTTTTTATTTCGCTATTGAGCGTGGTGCCGTCGCTTCGCGTTATCGTATATGGTCATAGCGAAGCGCTCGCATTTTTGCTGACTTCGTAGATTCGCGTTTGCCTCGCAACTGACTTAGCTTAGAAACGTCTCGAAACGTTCTAGAGTAATATAATACGTATAATGTATAGTAGTGCGTATAATACGTGTGCTTGGGCGTTGCCTGGGCACAACATCCCTCCCTCCTTGGGGAGGAAAAGCCATAGCTTTTCTAGCGGCCGATGATAAACTATCTTAGGGAAATCCCAAAACTCGTAGTGGTTAGATTGATTATCATCGACTTACATGTGGTTTTTTTCTTAGCTAGATTATAATGGTAATTCGGTATAAACCGTCTTATGTATTTGATAGTGAAAGGTTATCATATTTATATAATATAGTGATAATAGTTTGTTTATAATGATTATAATATTTCAAAGGGAATTAGTGGAAGACGTTTCTTCCTTACTAACTATTTTGATTATCGCTTCGGGTTTTTGTGTGGTTTTGTCGCGACTCGTGTTGTCTGTGGTACAGTGTCGTGGTGTTCTTGCTTTACAGCGCCCAATGCATTTGTAAAGTGTGAAGATACATAGTGTAATTGTTATAAATCCTGTCACAGAGGATAGTGTAAAGAAGCTATAGTGATACTCAGTTGGTCTAATCTCGGGTTTTTCTAACTCGTTTTGTAAGTCTTCTAATTTTTTGCAAACTTTATTTAATTCTTCCGGGTGTTTGATTATTCATTTAAGTTCGAAATTGGTATATCGATACGAATTTACAGTGGTCTGTGGAAACGTAATTTCGTCTAGTGACAAATTATAACCAGGTAAGTAGTTCCATGTTTTTTCCATCCCGTATTGCTTACCAGTTTCTATTGTGAATTCAGCGGTAGTGATTGTACATTTATTTCTTATCGTTATGATACCAGAGTCGTTAATGCTATACATGTTTGTGCCTTTGTCGCCGCAGGTTGCTGCTAGTTGTATCGGTTTCGGCGCGACATAAATCCACGTGCCCGGTTGTTGTAATTCTATCAGGATCGTGTGATACAGTGTCATAATTCGTATTTTACAATTGTTTCGTTTTTGTGTAAATTTTGGGTACAACTGTACTTCGCAAGGTCCGTATGGTATCGCTTTGAACATCGGGTGATTAGATGTGCAGAGGTATAGATCGTTTATAGTTTTACATTCTGCTAGGTCGTGTTTGCTTAGTTGTATGTAATCTTGCATCGAGGTGTAACGTCCCACGCGGACTCGAACCCGGCGTTACCGACAGTCGATAAAACAGCGACATATTATATTACGCATAGACTCTGTTTGAGATTCGAGCATTAGTTCCTTTCACCACCGCTCTCATCTCACAGCAGCACCTTACGGGCAGCGGAACACAACGGCAGATCTACAATCGATGGCCGAATCAGATCTTGCCGTCCGCGCGATCACCCAATCAGAGCTCACTTCCGTTTGGCGCGTCGAGAACTTTCTGGAAGACGCCGGGGCGGAAACGATCATCCAACCATGCTCACACTTGTTCATATCGTGCTCGTAGTCGGACGCATCGCGTGCGATTTTCATTGGTGTATTAACGTGTGAATTCTCTGTCTCATCAAACTTTCATCAAACAATCGTTCATTTGCACCATCACTCTCAATCGTGCTCACGCTCAATCACGCTCATTATAAAGCGCCAATCGATTGTAAATCGTCGCGTGTGAAGCACGTGGTTGAGCTCGGGCGTTCTCAGCTCACCGCGTGAGTTAATTCAATCACGAGAACTAGAACTGCGCGTCTCAATCTTACTCATTCTATGTTTTTAAATAAACGACGCATTCAGTTCGAAGTGCTGTGCTTTGACTCTACTTCGCCAACCATAACCTATCCCGGCATACTTTTACATCCATTCGCAAACAGACTCATTGTACATACTCTTACATACAAATTATAATGTAAAAAGATAAACATTATAAAAAACACTGGGAATAATTAATTATAAGCATCATTAAGGATATAAGTTAAAATATACAGGGTGTCCCAAAAATGTCGGTTTTCCTTGAAAGGGGTGACTCAGGGGGTGATTTGAAACAACTTTTTCCTTAGCGAAAATATTGTCCGAAGCTTCGTTAAGGAGATATTAACCAAAAACCCCGACCAATCAGAGCGCGCGCCTTCCGCCCGAGCTCCCGCGGTAGCGTTGGCTACGCGGTAGGCGACCGCGCTTGTGCTACGAACGAACGAACAAGCAAGTCGGCATGCATCGAAGGAAACCGCGTTACACAGTTTTTTTTTAAAGCAGAATCTTAAATAAGAATAATTTGAAGTGAGAGGACAAGAAGTACGTAAATTTCGTTTTTAAATAAGGCATAAACGAAAAGGTAACGTAACAGAAAATGTACGACAAGTGATCGTAATTCGTTATTGAGGTAAAAATCCGTAGTTTAAGAACGGCCAACACAACTAAATTTAAAAAATAATATTAGGTGTATGAATAAATTCTTTCCGACTGGAATTTCTATCGCGGTGGTATTCAGAAGCTGCCAGAAAAATGGCAAAAGGTAATTAACAATAATGGAAATTATTTCGATGATCGAGTTGTTTTCATATTTTTTAAATCGAACTGTTATTGTACCCTAAAATCGGAAATAATTTATTTCTACACCTAATAATCACCAATGAATTAAACAAAACTCACCCTTTCGGACATTCCTTTCCTTGCTTTCCTTCCCTTTTCGGAAACCTGTGTCACTAGGCCACTGTACCGATCCTGGTCATCGGCGTCCAGTGCTCAGCTGATCGCAGGGTCAATGTACCGAATATTCACTTCACTGCACGGCTACTAACACTGTTCACTTAATTTATGTTTCACGGAACGTGTTGTTCTTACGTTATAAAAATTGGTGGCCCCGAAAGGGGACGATTACTGTTAATTACTGCGACGAGATTACTACTATTACCCGGCGAAAAGAAGATTCGTGGCAGACGGTCTCGGGCTGTGCAGTCCGCTGCTGTGACGATTGGTCGCGTCACCTATTTGGGCACACTTTTACAGACGAGGCACACGTATTTTGGTTATTGGCTGAAGTTGCCACATGCATTGTCGCACCGCGCGGCGAAGAAATCGAACGAAACACATCGAAACCGAGTGGGATAGAGCGATCTGTAGCCTACGCTATTGTTTTGTTTTGACGATCGTCGGTCAGATCGCTCTATCCCACTCGATCTCGTGTTTCGTTCGATCTCTTCGCCGCACGGTGCGACAATGTATGTGGCAACTTCAGCCAATAACCAAAATACGTGTGCCCCGTCTGTAAAAGTGTGCCCAAATAGGTGACGCGACCAATCGTCACAGCAGCGGACTGCACAGCCCGAGACCGTCTACCACGAGTCTTTTTTTCGCCGGGTAATAGTAGTAATCTCGTCCCAGTAATTAACAGTAATCGGCCCCTTTCGCGGCCACTAATTTTTATAACGTAAGAACAACACGTTCCGCGCAGAGTTGGGCATTATTCGACTAAATTGTTATTCGACTAACCTTGGAATAAAAATTTCGAATAAAATGGAGCTATTCGTGACTAACGAATAAATTTTTAGTCGACTAAGTTTTTATTCGATGAACTCGAATACAAATTTTGAATAAACCCATACAGCACACTCTCCTTGCGGCATACTTGCGGCGCAAGATGGCAACGAAGCACGCAAGGATGCCGCAACTATGCAGCAAGAATTCTATGTCCGCCTGCTGCAAAGTTGCACGGCAATTTTGAGGCAAAGTTGCACGGCAATTTTGAGGCAACTTTGCACGGCAACTTTGACGCAATTTTGCACGGCAACTTTGACGCAATTTTGCACGGCAACTTTGAGGCAATTTCCCACGGCAATTTTGACGCAATTTTGCACGGTAACTTTGAGGCAACATCGCACGGCAACTTTGCACGGCAACGTGGCGGCAATAATCGTCCTCCCGAAACGTGTCCCCAAAATCGCGTTATTCCGGAAAGGTTAAAAGTAAATGCGAGGGAAGGGAATTAAATTACAATAAACATTAACATTTTATTATTTTTATTTTTTTTTTATTTATTGTTTTAATCCTTGCCTTTCGGCTTAGGATGGCTCCCATTTCCATTTCCATTTCCTTATTTTCTACGCACATAAATACATTTATCAGTCTTATCAAATAACATTAATGACAATATGTTACATTCTTAAAGACAAAAAACAATTCCTCGCAAAATAAATATTTCTTTCAATCTGTATAAAAAATCAATACTTTTATTATACACTGACTCTGTCAGTGGTCACAAGTGCCTGCAATGACACTTGTACTCGCGGATCATACGATCACGCGAGTCCATTCACGCCGGCGACGCGGCGTAAGTTTAACAAGAAACTGACGAACTAACTAATACATTTTATCGGTCATATGTCGCACCGCGCTGTAAAGTGTCACTCCATGTCACCAGGTAATCCAAAATTGCGGATGTCGTCAGGGCCACGTTCTTTCCACTGGTCCTCTTCAGCATTTCAATCTATAAAAAGTCATGAAACATGGGCTACATTAAAAAAAGCATTCGTGTAACGCCAATCACAGGGTGCATTGAAGCAGTTAAAAGTAACAATCACCATTAAGTACTTTATAATAATTTAACGGAAAGTGAAATTAAAGTTATACAGTATATGAAAAGCTTGTCGCGCCGCCAGCAAACAAATGCCCCATAAAATTACGGGAGTTCCCGGAACATGCAATATCCTGTCTTTTTGCATCGGGATATCACATGTTCCGGGAAGACTGCAATATTCATGTTCCGCAATTTTATGGAACACCCTGTACATGCAAGAAAATCCCATCGCCGTACAATAGTATAAGTGCAGTGTATTTTACAAATTACAGGTACCGTAAAGTGAGGAAACATTGACAGTACGGGGTAACATTGGCATCTACTTAACATCTATTAAAAAGAAAAAGGGCAAAAATTTTATGCATTTGCACACTTGTATTACAATCACAAACGATGCAATGTTATAATAGGATACCTAAACCAAATTTAAAAATGTTAATTAAAAAATAAAAATAAACAAAACAGAGTGCATTGAACATAAAAAGAAACAAATTTAAGTGTTAATGTAAGTTCGGATGTGTTAAAACTTTAACTTTTTAGTGCTATTTATATATGATGTGCCAATGTTACCCCAATTTACGATATGTTGCTACCATTTATAAATTATAATAAATAATAATACTCATGTAATTTTCCTTTATATGACTGCAATGCAGAAAGATAAAGTAGTTGTTGAATATAAAAATAATTAGAATATACAGTTTTGAAATTTTGAACTTTATCATACTACTCTTAGTAGTTCATTTATTATTCTTACGTCGCTTACCATAGCATTAAATGTGGGCATGTTCTGCAATTTTTCTTCCAAATTGCGTAAACCCTCTTCATCCTTAACGGGAAGATTTTCCGTAATTTGCAAAAATTCGGTATCGATATTGCTGCTTGCAACGTTTGAATTTTCCGGCATTTTTGACTCTATCTGTTCCAACCTTTTCATCATATCGGTCAATGTCAAATTAATTGCAGCAAAGTTTCTCTTGATAAGTGTTTCCAACTCTGAATAAAGATAAGAGAAGTTAATTATATAAAAATCTTATTTAGGATTATAGTCAATGGGTAGAAACCCATTGGATTCGATATGATTTTGTACATGCGGAGACGTACTTGCTAATGATGACGATGATGATGACGATGATGATGATGATTCTGGTTGTGATTTTGGTGTTGGTGTTGGTGTTGGTGTTGGTGTTGGTGTTGGTGTTGGTGCTATTTCTATTCTACTTTCCTCGGGAGACGCGTGTAGTATAAGTGGCATACTATTCTCACCACTGTTAATTCGTTGGAAATAGTGGTCGTGAAATGGCGTCGACGTCGATGGAAAATCTGCATTAAAACCCGCAATTCATTACATAATTGACACCATGCTCCGATCAATATTCAAAGGGGGGTCCCAAAATGGCGAGACTACTCGGATGATGCAATATACCGATGAAAAAAGACATCGAAAAGTCCTTAACCATTTTCAATCCGAGATCAAGATATTGCACGTTTCGGGAAGTCGCACAATTTTGGGACACACTGTACAAATTACTTCACATTTACTTTCATAATGAATAATGATTGAATAATATAAAAATACCTTCTTGTACATGCACTCCTGACATTTCAGAAGGTGCCTTGGGGTACATATTTCCCTTCTTCCTTTTCTGCAATGGCCCTTCTGCTTCAATGTCCTCTTCTTCGCTGGACACGTGAACGCGAGTATTTTTTCGCCTGCGCTCTTTTGACACTTTCCTATATCCCGAATAATTGAGGGCTTGGATGCAATAAGGGGACTAGCGCTCGAAAATGGGAAAAATAATTGTCCAAACGCTATGAAATATTGGAAAATTAAATGTTGTTAAACTGTATTTTAAAAAATATAGTGTTGTAAAGCTCGTCACGACACACATTTTTTCTATTCACAGTTTGTTTATCGAATCATTACTATTCGAGCTAAAAATTATAAACGAAAAAATTTTCATCGTCCAAAATCATTATTTCTTTAAACATAAATTGCGATAACTTGAGTAAATATTAAGGGATCGTTATGAGACTTGAAACATAAAACTCAGAAAACTCTAGCGAAGCCGCAAAATGTATGCACAAAACCCTTATGTTAACAAATGTAATAATATTTCATTACAAGGTAATACTGGATATAACCCATGTTATTCAACGTTCGCCGTTAAAAAGAATCGAAGCAATTTTGAGGTACATATAACTTGCAGCGACAAAGTATTTCCTTAATATACAAGGAAGATTTTCACCAATTTTCACACTGATTAATAAATCATTGTAGAAGTTATGACGATATATATAAATCTCCCGCGCCACCAATAGTCAACAGCCGCGTGTAATGGGCTATTTAGCAGTCTTATGCCTCGTTCAGATTAGTCAAGTTTACTGGCTTCAAGTGACTGGAAGCAGTAAACTTGACTAATGTGAACCTGTCATTCACTTGACTTGAAATATCTTTTTAACTTTCTTTCAAGTTTTACGCGAAATATTCGTTAACATTAGTCAAGTTTACTAACTTCAAGTCGCTAGAAATCATTAAATCTGATAATGTGAACCTGTTATTCACTTCACTTGAAATATCCTTTCAAGTTTCACGCGAAGTAGAGAGTGTTCCAACTTTTCTTGCCTTGAAATACAACTTGAATAGTGTGAACGTATGTACAAGAGTCACGATGGCAAGCCGACTGGTATACGCGTTACACGCACACCTTCAGCCAAAACGAAACTAACACATGTTTCGTTCGTCAAACGCTACCTTCACTATGCAATCTACTTCAAATTTTGACAGCTTACAGTCAGGTTATAACCGCCAATCCAATTGCCTTGAAACTTTCCAGGCAAAGAAAACTTGAAAGAAAGTTAAAAAGATATTTCAAGTCAAGTGAATGACAGGTTCACATTAGTCAAGTTTACTGGTTCAAGTCACTTGACGCCAGTAAACTTAACTAATGTGAACGAGGCATTAGCATTCGCGTTGACAGTTGGCGCTGTGAGAGAATTATATATATCGTCATAACTTCTACAATTATTTATTAATCAGTGTGAAAATTAGTGAAAATCTTCCTTGTATATTAAGGAAATACTTTGTCGCTGTAAGTTATATGTACCTCAAAATTGCCTCGATTCTTTTTAACGGTGAACGTTGAAAAACATGGGTTATATCCAGTATTACCTTTTAATGAAATATTATTACATTTGTTAACATAAGGGTTTTGTGCATATATTTTGCGGCTTCGCTAGAGTTTTCTGAGTTTTATGTTTCAAGTCTCATAACGATCCCTTAATATTTACTCAAGTTATCGCAATTTATGTTTAAAGAAATAATGATTTTGGACGATGAAAATTTTTTCATTTATAATTTTTAGCTCGAATAGTAATGATTCGATAAACAAACTGTGAATAGAAAAAATGTGTGTCGTGACGAGCTTTACAACACTATGTTTTTTAAAATACAGTTTAACAACATTTAATTTTCCAATATTTCATAGCGTTTGGACAATAATTTTTCCCATTTTCGAGCGCTAGTCCCCTTATTGCATCCGAGCTCTCAATTTGTCGCATCCGAATCGGGAATATTGGAGGTGTCCAAGGCAGTCTCCTGTTTATCCAATGCTCCCTCATAAGTATCTGACACAGAGAATTCATTAATACGTCACACATTAATAAGTTATGCATATTCAGGTTCAATTTATACACTTCGCGTCAAAAGTAAAGGAACAATATAATTTCCCGAAATTTTTGGTTATTCTCAAAGGACTGTATCTCGGCGAAAAATGTTTGAAAAAATATTTAAAAAACTTGTTTGATTCCATGATTATCCTTGAAGTGGCATCAAGTTTCCTACAAAATGATAAATATGGAATTTTTGGGATCATTTTAAAATGAAAAAATAGATTTAAAAAATCTCATTAAATTGCCAACTAATGCTTCTGAAAGGAAACTTTCTTAGCTTTCCAAAACACTGTTGAAAATTTGTCTACGATCATGAGTTCGCAAGTTATAGGTGTTTAAATTGAAAAGTACCTTTTTTGCTTTGATCGCGAATAACTCTGTCAATAAAAATCATACAACAAAACGAAAGAAACGAAATTAAACAGAAATGTTTGCTCTGTGATGTCCCACTATTTTTCGCGCGGTATTTTAACACCACTTCCTCACAAATCAATCCACAACTCCATCAAAAACCCTCATACTCAAGCCTTACCCCCTTTTTCAAACCCAACCGATCGTTTAGACGATATACCTTAGTGGTCCCTATCTCTAAAACGGTCAATCCAGATACCAGACCGTTTGGACGATGCACCTTAGCGGTCCCCATCTCGAAACGGTCAATCCATAATCGCTGATCGCCTTGACGATGTACCTTAGCGGTCCCCATCTCAAGATGGTCAGCGACGACCTCCAAATCCCCTCTTCGACTTACGTGGCATGACCACTTCCCTCCAAATCTACTTCAAACAAATCCCTCGTCTTTAAAACCCTCTCTTAAATCGAGACTATGTCTCATGTCCTCTCTATGACCAAAGAAGTCAGTACCCCGTTTACCCCTATCCGATACGACATCCTAAACTCCACCAAATGGGTTGAGTATTCAGCTTCGAAAGCCTACATGTAAAAACACCTGAAAACTAAATCTATTTATAATGTAAATGCGACGCATATTTACCCTCATGATCAACACGTGATCATTACCGCGACGCAGATTTGGCGTACGTGCCATGGAACACATCGCACATACCCTTCACTCATTACCAGTACAAGACAAGGCCATATAAAACCCCTAAACACAAAACTATTAATAAGCCGTAATGCGTCGCATCTTCAAAGATCAGTCAAGGTGCATACCGCGCACACTCTTCGTCCCTAACAATCCCGACAATAGTATAAATACAAGGCCCAAAACGGCCACAGAGCTTCTTCTTCTACGGAAACTTCCCACGAAGGAGTGTTATAGTTGACAGTCGCGCATACTTTTATATAAAAGTGTTAGACTCAGTTCAATTATCGACGACATCAATCGTAAGCGATTACATTTACTTATTTCTTTAGTGCGTATCATCTCCATTCATATTATCTAATATATTGCTATTTCATTATTGCTTATTCTATATCTATTCCCTTTATTACTTAAACTTATTGTAATTTACATAATCGTCTACCGCTAGACGCTTATTATATGTTAAATCATCATTGCTAATTCTTAGTCCATTATATAAATATCATTGCTATTACTCACATATCTCACATTCATACATATAAATTGTCATTGATTATTGTCCCTGTGCAGATGCTAACGTCAAAAGCATCAATATATATATATATTTACCAAGTGCTATAAAAATAAACAATCGCTCTTGTCTCTAAAATAACGTTTCGAATCATTGTAAAGATCCTCCAACTACGAAAGCCACCAAACCAAAACAAACCAGTGCAACAGCTGATTTCAGCTCGCGATACCGGAGCATAGAGTTTCTTATAGTGTTTACTCGGCGTACTTCTACATAGGCTACGTACAGCCATATGTCTAGACATACTTCTCGGAAATATTCCTTCTAGTTAAGTGCAACGTTAAAATCCACCAAAACAAAAACAAAGTGTTCTAACGGGTGTCATTACCGGAGGGATTACTGTCCAAACCTTCCCTGGTCGTTCGGAGCTACGAATCTGGCATTCGCGCCCGAATCCTTCACGCCTTAGGGCTACGAATCTGGCATTCGCGCCCAAATCCTACACACCTTAGGGCTACGAATCACGCATTCGCGCCTGAATCCTTCTTACCTCGGAGCCACGAATCACGTATTCGCGCCTAGAATTCCTAATCTCCGCAGTGCCACGAATCTGGCATTCGCGCCTGCATCCCTTCGAACATTCAGTGCCACGAATCTGGCATTCGCGCCTGAATTCCTACTCTCCGCAGTGCCACGAATCTGGCATTCGCGCCTGCATCCTACTCTCCGCAGCGCCACGAATCTGGCATTCGCGCCTGCATCCCTTCGAACATTCAGTGCCACGAATCTGGCATTCGCGCCTGCATTCCCTTCGAATAAAACCCCCATATGTCATTTTCCCAAAGACCTTCACCCGGGACGTGACAGCTCTATAAGAGCTCTTCCTTGGATTTGGGGGCAAAATATTCTTTTGCCCGTGCATACCTTGAAAGTAGGCAAAAATTTCATAATCTTCGTTTCCCGCGTTTCATCTTGATAAAACAGTATCATACTTAGGGATGGAGTGCAAAATCACTAACAGTGATTTATCACAGTGATTTTTTTACCTCGAGTGAAGTTGCTCACTGTGAATACTGTGATCGTAATTCTTGATCATGATTGAATTATTTTTTATAAAATACTTCAATATAGCTTGTGTTATAGTCAAAATGTGCTAATTCAGCGAATATATAGTATATTATACATTCATAAATAGTCGATGTATGCACGCACTGATTTGATTGGCTAAAGTATTCACATATACATTATACTTTTTAACTAAAGTGAATAAATATTCGTTAATTTAAATAGATCAAGAGCGATAACATTGGTTCAAAGTATACAACTGAGATTCTATAAGAACAGTGAGGACTTGAGAATGTTTCGAGAGAAATTAGAAATTGGGGTTATGTGGAGCGTGCAAAGAGCAGTCATGCTCTCCACCAATCAGAAGCGATCACTGTTCTGCCTGCACCAATCAGAAGCGATCACGAAAATCACGGATCACTGTGAAAAATCACCGTGGTTGGGAACGAACGTGATCGGATCACTCGTGATTCACAAATCACGGTTCTAGCCATCACTAATCATAATGCATGAAACAAAAAATTCAATTCTTCCTTCGAAAACTATAAACTTCAAGCGTTAAAATGCGTTCTCTAAATATTTTTTCAAAACATTTTTCCCACAAATACAGCCTGTTGAAAATGACCAAAATTTTCGCAAAATTATAGTGTTTCTTTAATTTTGACGCGGTGTATAAATAATACTTTAATGAAATAAATATACCTGCTGAGGCAAACCACCTGACGATATCGCATTTTTCCCACTCATCGTGGTCCACTGGAACAATTCCTTTCATAATTGTTCTATTGAGGGTATACAAATTCTTTATATGGCTCGGCCAAATACTTCGCTGTCTATCAGCGTCCATCCAGTTCGATGGTATGATTTGTATACCATCCGCGAATTCCACGATCGAAAACTTTTTCAACATTTTTTACTGAAAAATAATTAGGAGAATTTATTAAAAAATTGTCACTGTATTATATAATAATACTTATGAAATATTGCAGTATGATAGTTTTGTCTTAATCGTGATGTTACTCGTACTTACCGGTGATGAATTAACACTTTCTAAACGGTGTTCGAAGCTCGCTTTCGGAAAACAAACGAGAAATTTAAAAAAAAAAAAGTAACGTGTACACACAAACTATAAAACGAATAAAATAACTTAAATATGTTTTAAAAAATAAACTAAACACACTATACCTATGAAAAGAATAAGAACAAAATTATATATAATTTTAAAAAATACACTACCACACTATAAGTATAAAAAAAATAAACAAATTAAATATATAATTTTAAAAAACACTAACACACGATAAGTATACAACGAATAAGAAAAATTGAATATATATTTTTAAAAAACACTAACGCACGATAAGTATAAAACGAATTAAAAAGGGAATATATATTAAAACAAAATAATGAGAAATATAAAAAACTTGTGAAAAGGATAGCTGCTTGTTTTTCGAGAGTTTACTTCGAACTGGCCCGGTCCAGGGTTGCCGAGCGCGAGTCAGCGAGGCGACAAAGAAGTACTTTGTTTGGCGCTCGAGCCGAGCCGAGCCGAGCCGAGCGGAGTCGAGCGGAGCGAAGCCAAGCGCTGCGTCGTTGAATTCACTCTCAGAGAGGGTTGTAAAATTTCGAGCCTGCAGTGAGCGCGAGTGAGAGAATCCATGAGCGAGCGAGAGAGGGCGAAAGAGTGGACAAGATGGCGTGGCTGGGAAAACCCGATGCGTCAGCGGGCCCAGGGGCGCGCTGAGGGATCGATAAATTGAAACGGTTCTTTTTTAAACCGACACCTTCACACTTTCTAATATAAAATTTTAGCTGCGGGTATTTGTTAGTTATTTATTATTACCTCAGAAACTAACAATTACCTGCAGCTAAAATTTTATATTAGAGGTTCTCTCACCCTCCCGCCCAACCCCTCAAAATTTCGGTTCATTCCGGTTGTTGGGTCATACCGTAGTATATCCCACAAGGCTCCCCCCTTTTATAATAATTATTTACAAAGCTGAATGGAACTTAGGGAAATTTGATGGCGACGCCAGAGTTGGGCAAAATGTAATTTGATTACAAATTACGATTAAAGTGTAATTGTGTAATTGATTACACATTACTTTCTATAATCGTTAATTTAGGTAGTTGACGACAATTTTGTCAACTACCTAAATTAACGATTACAAAAAATGTGTAATCAATTACACAATTACATTTTGAAATTACGTTTTTGCATCTCTACTCCAGACGTCCGTTCGTTTGGAAAACTCTGCAGGGACCGTCCGTGTGCCGAAGTCACGGGCCCAGTCAGGGCCGCCTTTAACAATGGGCTAAATAGGCTATAGCCCAGTGGCGCCCGTGATCCAACGGCGCTTAAGGCTGCCGTCTCATTTTTGTTATGGTCCGAATCGATCGAAGCGCCCCTTGTAAACAGACGGACCCTAATGAAACTAATGCGGCCGGTAAAAAGAACTTCTACAGAGGTGACATCTTCAGGTACTCTGTGTAGACGAATTTTTGACGCATAGTTGCCGCATCTTCTGTTCTCTCTGTCTCTGCCGCGCTGTTGCCAAAGCTCTTTCTATCGAGAAGTCTTGAAGGAATAGGTACGGTACGAGAGCTGCGTCTAGCGTCAGAGCTTCGCTGAACGTAAAAGAGGATAGCAATAATGAAAGATAGAGAGGTTGGGTAGTGAAGTTAGGAAACATGTCAATGAAACAATACTAATTTGCGAATCAATATCCTTTTACTTATACGTAGAAGGATGTAATATCTTGTATAATCAATGTGCAATTTCAAACCATACAATATGAATAAGGGACATCACCGAAGTGTAACACGCCAATCGTAATGAAATTTATGAATAATATAATTCTTCGAAAAACATATGACACTTTCTTTTTTGGCTGCACTTCCGAAAGGGACCGGTGGCCGATCGAGATGAGGTTTTGTGGGAGGGGTGGGGAGGGGGTGTGAACCCTAAATATAAAATTGTAGCTTCGGGTATTTATTGGTTTCCGAAATATTAATAAAAAATTGTTAATTATTTTGGAATTTTTTTGGACGTTGGTGCTGGCCTCCCTACCCGGGAGCCCTTCCGTTACCCTATTTTTTATTTTTGAAATTTTGTAACCACAGTCTCATTTTTAGCATCGCCAAACTCACATCGGTTTGCTACCATGCTTTACGCGCCCGCGCGCCCTCCGCACTAATGTAGCCCCAACCGGTGGCCGATCGAGATGAAACTTGGTGGGTATTACGAGGGTTATGGACAGACCCGAAATATAAAATTATAGTTTCGGCAATTAATGCGTTCAAAAGATACTGGGGTAATTGTGCATAAACGGGTACGCCTTACCGATTTTTTTTTAATCACTTTACCACGGTCCCCCCTATTAACAATATTTCTGTTGACTTATACCGACACAACGCATTCCACTTCCCAACTTGTCCCGGGTATTAGTATTGGTGGGGGGTAGAGTAGCGCGGGGGGGGGGGGGGGGGCGCGGGCCCGTAAAGCATGGGTAGCGAACCGAAGTGAGTTTGGCGATGCTAAAAATGAGACTGAGATTACAAAATTTAAAAAATAAAAAATAGCGGGACGGAAGGGCTCACGGGTAGGGAGGCCTGCACCAACGTCAAAAAAAAATTTCTAAAAAAATTAACAATTTTTTTTTAATATTTCGGAAACTAATAAATACCCGAAGCTACAATTTTAGATTTAGGGTTCACACCCCCTCCCCGCCTCTCCCACAAAACCTCATCTCGATCGGCCACGGGTCCCTTTCGGAAGTATATCCTCTTTTTTTATACATATAGCTATACATCAAATTATCTTTTCTACCAATAAAAATTATCTGTTGCTTAAATACAAATTTAATAACGTAATCATTTTTTAAACGATTTTATTCAGCTTTGATCCTCTGTTTGTTGTATGTTTGTTTGTCTGGTTCAAATCTGGCAACTCAAATTTAACCCACCCCCTACTATCCAATTGTCTTGAAACTTTGCAGGCGAGCGTGGTTTGGATGACAATACAGTATTTAAAAAAAAAATTAACCCCGAGAGGGTAAAAAAATTACCCAATCATCGATAAATACGGCAAAAAGATAGCACACTATGTAAATATAAGTTTCTTTAACATTTGGAACAATATATGGCATTGCTTTTGACGTTTACAGTGTTTAAGAAGAATAACAAATTACTTCAGCGTAGTTGAATACATTTATTACAAAAGAATAATTTTATTTTACAACTTATTGAAAAATATCGAAAAATCGGCGCGTCAAAAGATAGCACATTTCTCTTAAAATACTTAATATGTACAGAAAAATATTATTTCAATATTTTGTAGTTCCACCTTTTGTTTGTATAAGTGATATTAAACGCTTTGGTACAGATTTAAATAATTTTTTAACAAATTTTCGGCTTAATGATATCCAGTTTCGTTCGATGCAATTTTTTAATTCCTCAACGGTCTGAAATTGTTTTCCCTTGGCATATACTGATCTCGATAATTGTGCCCAACAATTTTCAATAATGTTCAAGTCCGGCGACTTGGCTGGCCATTCTAAAATTTTGATATTTTGCTGTCGAAAGTATTCTTTGACAGCCTTTGCTGTATGAACACTTGCATTGTCCTGTTGGAAAATACAGGGTGTCCCAAAAATGTCGGACTTCCTTGAAAGGGGTTACTCAGGGGGTGATTTGAAACAACTTTTTCCTTAGCGAAAATATTGTCCGAAGCTTCGTTAAGGAGATATTAACCAAAAACCCCGACCAATCAGAGCGCGCGCCTTCCGCCTGAGTTCCCGCGGTAGCGTTGGCTACGAGGTAGGCGACCGCGCTTGTGCTACGAACGTACGAACAAGCAAGTCGGCATGCATCGAAGGAAACCGCGTTACACATTTTTTTTTTTAAAGCAGAATCTTAAATAAGAATAATTTGAAGTGAGAGGACAAGAAGTACGTAAATTTCGTTTTTAAATAAGGCATAAACGAAAAGGTAACGTAACAGAAAATGTACGACAAGTGATCGTAATTCGTTATTGAGGAAAAAATCCGTAGTTTAACAACGGCCAACACAACTAAATTTAAAAAATAATATTAGGTGTATGAATAAATTCTTTCCGACTGGAATTTCTATCGCGGTGGTATTCAGAAGCTGCCAGAAAAATGGCAAAAGGTAATGAACAATAATGGAAATTATTGCGATGATCGAGTTGTTTTCATATTTTTTAAATCGAACTGTTATTGTACCCTAAAATCGGAAAGAATTTATTTTCACACCTAATAATCACCAATAAATTAAATAAAACTCACCCTTTCTGGACATTCCTTTCCTTGCTTTCCTTCCCTTTTCGGAAACCTGGCCACTGTACCGATCCTGGTCATCGGCGTCCAGTGCTCAGCTGATCGCAGGGTCAATGTACCGAATATTCACTTCACTGCACGGCTACTAACACTGATCACTGAACCGATCCTGGTCATCGATGGACGAGCCCAGTGCACACCTGGTTTCAGGTACACGACACCATCCAAGGTTAATGTGCCGAATATTCACTTTACTGCACGGCTACTAACACTGATTACTGAATTTATTTTTCACGGAACGTGTTGTTCCTACGTTATAAAAATTGGTGGCTGCAAAAGGGGCCGATTACTGTTAATTACTGGGACGAGATTACTACTATTACCCGGCGAAAAGAAAACTCGTGGCAGACTGTCTCGGGCTGTGCAGTCCGCTGCTGTGACGATTGGTCGAGTCACCTATTTGGGCACACTTTTAAAGACGGGACACACGTATTTTGGTTATTGGCTGAAGTTGCCACATACATTGTCGCACCGCGCGACGAAGAGATCGAACGAAACACGAGATCGAGTGGGATAGAGCGATTTGACCAAGCGTAGCCTACGCTTTTGTTTTGACGATCGTTGGTCGGATCCGTATCTGATCGCTGCACAGCCCGAGACAGTCTGTCACGAGTTTTCTTTTCGCCGGGTAATAGTAGTAATCTCGTCCCAGTAATTAACAGTAATCGGCCCCTTTCACGGCCACCAATTTTTATAACGTAGGAACAACACGTTCCGTGAAAAATAAATTCAGTGATCAGTGTTAGTAGCCGTGCAGTAAAGTGAATATTCGGCACATTCACCTTGGATGGTGTCGTGTACCTGAAACCAGCTGTGCACTGGGCTCGTCCATCGATGACCAGGATCGGTTCAGTGATCAGTGTTAGTAGCCGTGCAGTGAAGTGAATATTCGGTACATTGACCCTGCGATCAGCTGAGCACTGGACGCCGATGACCAGGATCGGTACAGTGGCCAGGTTTCCGAAAAGGGAAGGAAAGCAAGGAAAGGAATGTCCAGAAAGGGTGAGTTTTATTTAATTTATTGGTGATTATTAGGTGTGAAAATAAATTCTTTCCGATTTTAGGGTACAATAACAGTTCGATTTAAAAAATATGAAAACAACTCGATCATCGCAATAATTTCCATTATTGTTCATTACCTTTTGCCATTTTTCTGGCAGCTTTTGAATACCACCGCGATAGAAATTCCAGTCGGAAAGAATTTATTCATACACCTAATATTATTTTTTAAATTTAGTTGTGTTGGCCGTTCTTAAACTACGGATTTTTACCTCAATAACGAATTACGATCACTTGTCGTACATTTTCTGTTACGTTACCTTTTCGTTTATGCCTTATTTAAAAACGAAATTTACGTACTTCTTGTCCTCTCACTTCAAATTATTCTTATTTAAGATTCTGCTTTAAAAAAAAAATGTGTAACGCGGTTTCCTTCGATGCATGCCGACTTGCTTGTTCGTACGTTCGTAGCACAAGCGCGGTCGCCTACCTCGTAGCCAACGCTACCGCGGGAACTCAGGCGGAAGGCGCGCGCTCTGATTGGTCGGGGTTTTTGGTTAATATCTCCTTAACGAAGCTTCGGACAAAATTTTCGCTAAGGAAAAAGTTGTTTCAAATCACCCCCTGAGTAACCCCTTTCAAGGAAGTCCGACATTTTTGGGACACCCTGTATAGTAAGGACCCCCACTCTTTACTGCGTGTTTCTTCAACTGTTCGTCTATTAAAGTAATATAATTTGGACTCTTCATTGTTCCACTTATAAACTTAATTTCAGTGTTCCCATAGTACCCAATTCCAGCCCACACCATTACTCCTCCACCACCTGAATGTCGACGACTTAAAATGTGTGTTTCTTTACGCAAATCATGGAAGTAACAACGATATCCATCCGGTCCATCTAACGTAAATCTCTTTTCGTCACTAAAAATAACTCTCCGCCATTTTTTCCTCCAATGAATATATTTTTCAGCAAATTGTAACCGAGCTTCTTTATGTCGCTTCGTTAGCGGTGGTTTAAGTTTATAAGTGGAACAATGAAGAGTCCAAATTATATTACTTTAATAGACGAACAGTTGAAGAAACACGCAGTAAAGAGTGGGGGTCCTAACTATATTTTCCAACAGGACAATGCAAGTGTTCATACAGCAAAGGCTGTCAAAGAATACTTTCGACAGCAAAATATCAAAATTTTAGAATGGCCAGCCAGGTCGCCGGACTTGAACATTATTGAAAATTGTTGGGCACAATTATCGAGATCAGTATATGCCAAGGGAAAACAATTTCAGACCGTTGAGGAATTAAAAAATTGCATCGAACGAAACTGGATATCATTAAGCCGAAAATTTGTTAAAAAATTATTTAAATCTGTACCAAAGCGTTTAATATCACTTATACAAACAAAAGGTGGAACTACAAAATATTGAAATAATATTTTTCTGTACATATTAAGTATTTTAAGAGAAATGTGCTATCTTTTGACGCGCCGATTTTTCGATATTTTTCAATAAGTTGTAAAATAAAATTATTCTTTTGTAATAAATGTATTCAACTACGCTGAAGTAATTTGTTATTCTTCTTAAACACTGTAAACGTCAAAAGCAATGCCATATATTGTTCCAAATGTTAAAGAAACTTATATTTACATAGTGTGCTATCTTTTTGCCGCGGAGTGTGTAACCCATAACCACAAATCCAAACGACTTGAAATCAACCATCTATATCAGCGGTGCACAGGACCCCCAATTCCGGGCGCGAGCGCACATTCGAGCTCGAGTCGAGCTCATTCCAGGAGAAGCGAGTCCGCCAACGGAGTGGGGAGCGGCCTGAGTAGTGGGAGCGGAGCGTCAAAGGCTGCCGCAGGGGTCTCCAGAGTTTGACGCTCCGAAAATAAGGCACACTTTGGGGAATTTTTGAAAGGAAAGTATTGAGTATTATAATTCCAATCTCTGTACTTTAATTAATTGAAATTTGAAAAATGTGTTCAAATTTTTGTATGCAATAATAGTAATTTGGTTCAAAGTTATAATGGTAGTAGTAAGAGGGGTTTGAAAAAAACGTTTGTTGTTGGCGAGCATAATTTTGGCTGTCGTAATATGTACATATGAAACAAAAAACGTACAATTTTTCTTAATCTATATGAGTGTGGTTATGGTATGAACTTTAGTTCATGTTGAATGAATAATGTTGAAAAGCACAAAAATTGTTGTATTTCAAATGAAAACATTAATTTTTTGGAAAAGCATATGTTAGTTTTTGTGTTGCAAAATTGGATTTTTGCAAATAATTCATTCTAGTTCACACGATAACCACACAGATTAAGAAAAATTTTGCGCTTTTTGTTTCCGATGACTGCGACAGCCAGAATCATGTTCGCCAGCTACAAACTTTTTTAAACCCTTCTTACTGCTATCATTATAAATTTGAACAAAATTATTATTATTGCATACAAAAATTTAAACATTTTTCAAATCTCAATTAACCCTCCGTATCCTGTGCCTGAGTCAATTTTAACCCACTGCTTGAGGTCGCTAACACACACACGGTGATGGAACTGTGTATGTTAGCCGCGGTCAAGCGATTATTTAGCTGTCGGAGGTGTCATAAAAGCATAAACTGGGCCTTTCCGGTGACCGTGTTGGGGCAACAATGGGAAGCTCGAGACAATACCATATTTTCCTTGGAGAAAACAAAATGGGCATACGGCCTCTGCAGTCATAGAATTCTCCACCACGAGACCTTATACCGAGGAGTGGGGAATGAAAATACCACGGTCGAGCTCGAAGGCGCACCGACTGCCCTAGGGCAGACTTAGTGTGTACCCCTGGTGTATGTCTTACTTCATACCAAACAACTTTGTACGAAACGTGGCAATTGTCAGAATGTTATTCCGTTTGGGTCCGAATATTTTTGGCGTTGTCACATTTTGCCACATTCAAAATTGTTTTATAAATACAGATCCTCAAAGTACACAACTTTCCTCGATCTTTTGAAAATTACCTTTCGTATTTAGCAAAATGATATTTAAATCCTCCGTATTTTCAAATGGACTGTAACATATTTCAATTTGAACAAAATCCCAAGAGTTTATCCAGATATTATCTTTGCCCATCTCTGTTCTCCAGCCGCTTCGCCGTGATTCATTCAAGCCTCCCTGACGACAAAATAGTAATAGGGGAAATGCGGCAACAGCGCGATGCGACTCTCCATACGTATCGGCAACTATGTATTTCCTACATTTATCGGCTAGCTTGGACTTCCACCGGTTCTGATGCTACATGGGGCGCATATACCATAAGCGCCGGTGGCGGAGAATCCTTGAAGCCTCATTCTGCCATTTCTCGAGTCTGACTCAGTACACGATTCATAAATTCATTATTATTTCAACGTACGGTGGTCTGGTGCGTTCAAACGCACCAGACCACCCTGCACGAATGTCTACTGGAAGCAACTATACCCGCAAAAACTACCTTTTTGCCGATTCCAGGACGAAAGTTGGTTGAAACGGTTTGTTTTCTACATTGCGTATACGTATACGCTGGTGCTACGTGGCTCGACTATACCAGTGGCGCCACCAACGGAGAAGCCTTGAAGCCTCATTCTGTCAGTTTTTCGTTATTATTTCAACGTACGGTGCTTATTAGCATTCAAACGCACCAGACCACCCTGCACTGATGTCTACTGGAGGCAACTATACCCTCAAAAACTTCCTTCTTGCCGATTCCAGGACGAAAGTTGGTTGAAACGGTTTCGCGTATACGTACACGCTTTTCCTAGCTTGTGTGAGCGACGCACACATTCAACGCCCGGTGAGACGGCAGCCTTAAGAATCAAATTTGTTGAAAAGCTTTTTTCTCTTCAATTGTGGAGACAATAATTTCTATCTACCTTGGTGGAGACACGGGGTTGTGATGTACTACCTTGCACCGATTGCGAAGAAATTGTAACCTTGAGGGCTAGAGCATCAAAATTTTTTAGCCAAGGCCGCTCAAATTTATTAAGACGGCCTTGGGTCCAGTTGGTTTTTCCACACCCCTCGGCCCTTGAAACACTTTATGATCGGCGAAGGCGTCCTTGCGTTGGGGTCGTCGCAAGGCTGCCGTTCTAATACGCGGCCGGCGACAACGGCCGACGACGGTCCCACTAGTGCAAGGGAGAAGTATGCATCTGTTTCTCTCTTGCACTAGTGGGACCGTCGCCGGCCGCACATTGGAACGGCAACTTGCACTCATAGCCGGAGCCGTTCCAACGTAAACACTAAACAGACCCACGATGCATCGACCAGCCTTCTCCGCACAGCGTCGAATTGTCTTACACAAGGCAAGATATCGAAAATTAAAGAAGTTATGAAACTTTGGGCATACGTATTAATACATACCTATACAGAGTATTACTTTACTGATAATCAAGGATATTCTAGGGGGTGATTCTACAGGCGAAAATAAGACAAAAATGAAGAGTGGTGAAATGAGGAATAAGTTTGTTTAAGGATAAAAAATCGTTTTTACAATAATGACAATTATAAAGAAAGATTTATTTAACGAATTTAGGCTGAAGGTCACGATTTTAAAAATCAGAAAAAATACTACCACATTCGGTGAAGAATTTTGTATAAAATAAGCCTATCTCTTGTTGGTAATTTACATATTGAACGTCGTAGGAACTTAGGAAGCTGTTAAAGACAGCGGCGCACCCCGTTTCAGGTAAAATACACTGTTGGTAAAAATTCAGGGAACACTATAATTTCCAGAATAATTTGATCATTTTCAAATGGATGTTTTATCAAGATGAAGCGCAAAAGACAAAATTTCAACATTTTGTGCCTAATTTGAACCTATGCACGGGCTTGGTATTTCCATTAGTACATGACTCACACCAATCTCACATTTTCGCTTTTATAATTGGGTTGTCCTCTAATTGTCTTGTTACTTTCCGCGTCACCTTGTCCGCGCGGATTTAACTGCAGGTTAAAGGTTCCCCCAGGCCAACCCGGAACTGTTCCGCTGCGGTTCCCGATATATCGCGTTAGTCTGTGGGACCCTTTAATCGTCTTTCGCCCCTACGGCTTAGGATGTATGCGGATATACCTATGCTATTACCAATAAAGTAATAAAACGTTTCGAACCGATCCTAGCAAAGTTAAATGACTTGCCACGATTATTTCTTAACGACCTCCGCTGAATTGTACGTGTCTTGTATTTTTTTCGCCGAAGCTATTAAACACGACCTTTCGTTGGAAAAAGAATTTCAACCAACGAGACGCGTACTTTCGTCGTAATATTTCTGTCAATTCCCTTCTCCCAAAACTCGAAATGCGTTTCTTTTAACAGGCTAAACATTTTACGGTCTCGCTTAATAATAAAGGAAAATGTTAATTTAATGTTTCTTTTGTACTCCGTAAAGGCGAAACATATTAAATAGAAACCAGGGGCAAAGAAATTTGGGGCGCTAAACATTTTCTTGCATGAAGGCGCCAACCATCCCTCGCGCTGGCCCTGTTTATGACCGGGCCTGGTGTCCGTGTCCGTCGGGCGCCGCACAGTGAGGCAAATCCGTTCGAACCGCGGCACAAAACATTTTTTAACTGAAATCATATATTTACCCAATCTTCCTCAAATTTTGACACGTTATTCCTGCATACTCTAGGGCGGACATAGGCTATGTAGCATGTCTCAGAAACGCCTTATTAACATGTAATTTATATGTAAACATGTCATGTGTACGGCTGGTTCGCAGACTACGTGACCCGTGTATAGGGGCGGTATTTTCAGTCGTTGCTTATTCTTAAGTAACTGCTTAAGCATGCGGCATCCTCTACCAACCTAGTAGCTAATAAAGGATGCCGAATGCTTAAGCATTTACTTAAGAATAAGCAACGACTGAAAATATCGCCCTACGACATTCTACTTCGCGCGCGCATGCGCATATTCGACCCGCGCGATACCTCGCCCGTAGCAGTAACACGATGTTACCACTAGGAGGCGACCCTTCTCGAGCGTTTTCAGGTTACAAATAGCTGTTGCAAATTAATTCGTACCCCCTGTGGATGTTATTACTTATGTCCCGAGTGCGATCAAATTTGTCAAGATCAACCGTGCCTGCTCGACGTTTGCAAATACTAGCTTTGCTATTCGCCTTCACCCGAAATTTAGATTTTGATTTTATAAAAAAAATCGTTTTTTATTTATTTATTTATTTTATTTTTTAAATAGCCACGTGCATCTGTATTAGGTAGGTATAATGAGCTGGGCGACACATTCCGCGATCCCTAAGTTTACCGTTCCAGAGTTTCTAGGCGACAAAAAAACACACAAACACTTTCTGCTTTATATATTAAGATACACCAGGATTCGGCAGTTAAACACGCCGAGCAACGCGGAATGTAAAACCTGGACTCATTAGAGTGAATGTTACCGGAAGGTTTGCATTCAATTATGATCCAGGAATTGACTAGGTATGTTAACTTACGAGAAGTTAAAATAGGATGCGCAATAACAATTCATCCGAATGTCAGAAAATCATTATATATACCAAGAATGTTATCTTTTTCGAAATATTATGAAGCAATTAAGCTTTCTTTCAAAATACTTAATTTCCTTGAAAGATATTAATTCTAATAAACACGAATCAGTCACGCTAATACCTCGGGCGAAATCGGGACGGGGCATGCTAGTATTTTATATTTTGGCGAAGTTGCGGCGAAGTTGCGGAAAAGTTGCGGAAAAGTTGCGGCAAAGTTGCGAAAAAGTTGCGGCAAAGTTGCGAAAAAGTTGCGGCAAAGTTGCGGCAAAGCTGCGGCAAAAGCTGCGGCAAAGTTGCGGCGCACAGTGGTTCCGAGGCGGAAAAATTTCAAAAAATCATGTCACAATTTCGTATTGCTTTTTTTGGTATATTTTTTCATCCGTTATGTATTGATCATTTCCTGTCACTTAGCCTTTAAAACCGATTACAAGTGCGGAAAAACTCCCACTAAAGAAGTATGGCCAAAATTTCTACATATCACTAAGTGGACATTTTTTTTCCGGAGTAGTTTTATTACTCATTTTTACATAGTGTAGAGCAAAAAGAAGTAGAATTGAAACCTGTTGTCAGAATATAACAATATCTCCAAGAATACCGAGGTGTTTTAGAAATCACCATTTTTTTCAGGTACCTCCGTCTACCTCCGCAACGAAACTGGAAAGGTTTGAAAGTACATATTTTGAGGTACAATTCCCATTAAAAAATTTCACCGTCAATCACCGTCTGTACCGTATGCAAACGTTTTTGTAAGTTTTTTTCCGTAAAAACAGGTTAATACCTAATTGCTACTGTTGACCGTCGATCGCTCTTGTGGGTGTCGCCTTTCAATAGAAAATTTTGCGCTGATTCCAAATATATACCATGTTCCTATACCTAAAATAAACGATTCATGTGTTTTTTGGCCAAAAACCATGAAAAATCACGTTTTTTCACATATTTTGCGATATTGAGCAGTTTTCTTCTGCCTCCATGTAATTTTGTCCAATAGAAAAGTTGTATAGAATTAAAATATGCGTCAATATTTGTTTTTTGAACGGATTTTGTACTTGTACAATGTTTAGACAATTTTGTCGAAACAAAGTACGTAAAATGATCACTGATACTAACCTTGATCGTTTTAATTCTGCAATAAACATTTTGCCTCTTCACTCAAAGGAAGTTTTCTTATTTTTAACTCCGGTCGTAATTTTGATATAAATGGATCAGAAGAAATTAGTAACGTATGCATTATGTCCTCATTTGTTGCCTTTCGAGATGATTTCCTGGTATTAAAAGTTCTGAAGTATTTGTACTCTTTGTTTCGCGCTTCCTGGGCTTCTTCCGATAAGGTTCCAATTGGAAAAACGGCTTGTTCGATTATTTCCTGGCCATGTAATAAAATTTTGTGCACCGAAGCTGGCATATAGTACCAGGGGTACAATTTTATAGCCAACTGTGCGGTTTCGCGAGCATATGCACCAAATTTAACTGAATCAACTGCATAATTGCTCGTGATTAACTCCAATATTATTTTAAATCTTTTAATAAGATTTTCATCAATTTTAGTTATTTCTGAAGTTATCGCGTAATTTTCAAAAAATCGCCTTGATGCATTTCCGGTGTTAGTTGTTTCTGTCCCTTGCTTAACGATATCTAAAAGTAATCCAAGTTTTTCTCGAAACTGATTTTGAATTTCAATTTTATTTTCTTTTTTTATGCTTTTTGTCGATTCATTGACCCTCCAACATTTCAACGGCAAATTATAACTCAGATGGAGAACATACTCCATAAATTTGATTCTGGCATGCATTGTTGACATTCCGAGTTTAAGGGCTTCAACATTTAATTATTTTTTCATAAGTTTTGGCCATTTGTTCATTTCCGAAGGCTTGGCCCCGCAAATCACACAGTTGCTTGCAGAACTTGTTTCGGTCACAATTTGAGCTACTTTCCCGTCAAACATTGTAAAATATAATTTATGTTTTACACGTATAGTGTGCCCATCCGACGGGATTAGAGAATCTCGTAAACATTGTATTTCATTCTCCATTCGATTTTTTTCTCCTATAACAATATCTGGAGTCTCTTTCGTGCAGGCAAATCTTACGGGTCGACAAAACCTCGTGGACAAAGGTCTAGAGTTCTTCCACAACTCAACCTCTTCGTTTCCTATACACGTTAACTTCAATGGTACGATAGCAGTGGAAAAAACATGGGCATCTGAAACACTGGCAGATTCTTCTGTGAGTTTTTGTGAAAACTGACCCTGTCCAGAAGCACCATCAAATCCCCATTTGGTGTGCAGCACCAGGTCATAAGTATCGGTGCCTGTCATGCTCGGACAATTTTCGATGATCCTTTTAGTGGTGTGATCAAACAAGTCCTGAAGCGGAACACTGGCTGAATGTTCAGTCAACGATATATTTTCTGGATAACATTTTTTTTTCGCCCCGAGAATCTTTTTATACGATGGGAAAATGTTATGGCCGATGTCTTTCACCATTTTTTTAATGACTTCATATTGATATTTAGAAAGTTTAGCCTGAGTCATCATGGCTAGTGCCAAATCGGGATCCATTTCCGAATCAGAGCTACTCTGAAAAGAATGTGCATCGGCTGGCTTGGAAGAAGCGGCATCAATTAAATCTTGTGAAAATGTTTCTCGGTGACTCTGAACTTTGTACTTTTTGGCACGATTGGAACATTCGTCGAACGATTTACATGGCCTCCCACGTCTTATGATGTTTAATGATTCAGATGCTGAATTGTCAGACGTGCCAGGTAGATGAGATAATGATACCTCGAAATAACCTTGTAGCCAGACTTGAAACTTTGAAAGAAATTTCTTTCTGTTTTCATAGACTGCTTTGAATTTTTATTGAAATGGGGTAGGAATATCTTCTGGTATTGCTGAATAATATACGCGCACTGCTCATCACTTAAGTAATGGTAATTAACTTGTAACAAATTGTCAAAAGAGTCGCGATTAAAAATTATATCGCACAAAACTTTGTGTTTAATTGCAAATTTCTCCATGTTCACTATTCAAGTATACAAATAATACTAATCAGGTAGCTGTTAAGTCGCTCATCTGAATGGGCACTATTGCCGTGCTAGACGCATTGTTGGACACTAGTGCATGGTCACATGCATTTGTTTTTCCGCGCCGCGTGTAAAAATCACCATGGTGCCCGCCAAAAGACAACCGAAGGCGAGTGCGGGCGTGCATTGCGCCTCAAGTCTAGTAGGCTCAGGCTAAACTTTATAAATATCAATATGAAGTCATTAGAAAAATGGTGAAAGACATCGGCCATAACATTTTCCCATCGTATAACAACATTCTCGAGGCGAAAAAAAATGTTATCCAGAAAATATATCGTTGACTGATATATTTAGATATATTAGACAAAATTGTCTAAACATTGTACAAGTACAAAATCCGTTCAAAAAACGAATATTGACAGTTACAAATAAATTTAAAGAATTTAAAAAAACGCATATTTTAATTCTATACAACTTTTCTATTGGACAAAATTACATTGAGGCAGAAGAAAACTGCTCAATATCGCAAAATATGTGAAAAAACGTGATTTTTCATGGTTTTTGGCCAAAAAACACATGAATCGTTTATTTTAGGTATAGGAACATGGTATATATTCGGAATCAGCGCAAAATTTTCTATAAGAATACATAGAGAACCCAATTTTTTTCCAAAATTTCCCATTTTGGAACCACTGTGCGGCGTAGTTGCGGCATACTTGCGGCATACTTGCGGCATGCTTGCGGCATACTTGCGGCATGCCTGCGGCATACTTGCGGCATGCTTGCGGCATACTTGCGGCATACTTGCGGCATACTTGCGGCATACTTGCGGCATACTTGCAGTGCAAGATTGCAACGCAACTATGCCGCAACTATACAGCAACAATTCTATGTCCGCTCCGTGCAATGTTGCACGGCAACGTCGCAGCAACCATACATCGACATTGCGCTGCAACTATGCAACGACGCAAGGTTACTGCAAGCATCCTGCAACTTTGCCGCAACGAAGTGTGCTGTATGGGAAGTGAAGTTATTCGTAAATAACGAATAAGTTTTTAGTCGACAAAATTTTTATTCGAAAGATCTCGAATAAAAATTTCGAATAAAATGTCGTTATTCGTTATTCGTTATTCGTTATTCGTTATTCGTTATTCGTTATTCGTTATTCGTTATTCGTTATTCGTTATTCGTTATTCGTTATTCGTTAATCGTTATTCGTTATTCGTTATTCGTTATTCGGAGGACCTCCGTGGCGACTGATGTGAGTGTCACGAATAAGCTGCTTCGGCTCGAGCCCCTTGGTCCTCGGCCCGACCGGTGACCGAGGGGTATTATGGGGCAAGGGGAACGCTTGTCGAGTGTAGGGTGATCCGCCCGATACCCCGTGGCGAAAAAAACCGATTAAGAATTGAGAAATTTCGGGCTCCGCATTTCTCATCAAATTGTCGAAAAAATGACGCCAAACGATTCCTTATGTTTTTTCGGGGAAAACAACACGAAGAACGACGTAATTCGGACTGTAATTAATCCTACAGTGCACACGTAAATTAAAATTACACCATTGCACATGTTTGGCCTCACAGGTCCATATCTCCAAATCTAGGAATGCATGGATATTTTGTAAAGAAAAATATTTTTAGACCGCACGTAATCTACTGCGCTCAATCTTTATAAAGAAAAATATTTGTAACAAAATGAAATACTGAACAAATATCTCTTTAACAGTATGGGCCAAAGTCTCCTTTCCATACCAGCACACTCGTCATCTAAATTTGAATCATCACACGACGATTCTTAAAAGAACAATGAAAATCGGTATCCATCATACGCGTATCGCATGCATGTATCGCTGAGTGAAACCGGGCTGACAACCTTTGTGGGTTCTTCACCTTTTCATCCTACCTTTCGTAAAGGAGCAATCAATTAACTTTAACAAAGCTTTAAACCACCCTATATACATCCCTTCCACTTTTCCAAAATAACATAAATACGAAAATGGGGTAACAGTTCAATTAGCATTCCATAAGACCGTTGTTAAGAGAATTCTGCATCTTAACGCCATCTCCCAGGCGTACCGCGAATTAGATAATGGCACCTGTCCGCTGACTCATGTGGAGCGCCGAAAACAGCCCCTTCCATCGCCTTACAACCGAGGGAAGGGGGACTGCTTCTGCCTTCCAGGAAATCGGGCCGATTTCCTGGATCTCTGTCTGTAAACGACACTTGTCGACGAGCCGTCCTCAAAGTCACTTGCTTATCGCTGCTTTACTTTGCTTTATTGGATTCGGGCCGAATCCACGCGCTTGGTTCATCCGCTGGTTTCGCGTTGTAAAGGGCATCGGGCCGAGCCCACGTGCATCGCGCTACTTATTCGCAAAACCCTACCGCGTAGGAGAACTACTTCTTTTTCGCTTTGCTTACGGAATCGGGCCGATTCCGCGGGCTCGACTGCTCAATTAGATTAAGCCTACGGCGTAGGAAACAGTGTCGCTAAACGTCTTAAACTGTATCGTCTCTTTGTAAACTTGTGCGTGCGTTCCTTTTATTGTAACAATTGTAAATAGTGTAAATCAATAGTAAACTAGTGCTTAGAAGTAGGGGTCACAAATTTATCGAAGCCCTCTCGCGAGTTCCCGTTCCTTGCGACGTGCGCGTTCCGTTATTTTCTAAACAACCGTAAATCAAAGAGATGTAGCCTTCAGTTAGATTTGTCAAATTTTGTAATTATTCGCTTATCAAGCCTACTCACTTTGTATACATCGCAGTTTCATATTCGATTTGTTATTTGTACTTGTCATCTGTTTGTTTATATATTTAATGGTGTTTAGTGCATCAGTTTTGTAATATTATACGTTATTACAAGATCTTCAACCTCTATTGTGAAATATATGGAACGGGATTTATAACCCTATGAAATTTGTTAAAATTGAAGATATATGGTACAGGAATACCGAGTAGCCCCCGGTAGGGGTGGTAGGTACACTCGAAAAGCGTTCCCCATGTCTCATGATCCCCTATCGACCCGACCGGCGACCAGAGGCCGAGGGCCTTGGGACCCCAGACGGAGCGGCTCGGGTTCTGACCCACGCTTATTCGTGTCGCTTAGTCGCCACGGGGGTCCTTCGAATAACGAATAACGACTAAAAATTTATTCGACTAAGAATTTAGTCGAATAAAAAGTTATTTGACTAAGAATTTATTCGACTAAGAATTTAGTTGAATAAAAAGTTATTTGACTAAGAATTTATTCTTTATTTTCGAATAAATTATTATTCGAAATATTTGTTCGAGATCACTCGAATAAAAATTTAGTCGAATAATAATTTATTCATTATTCTCGAATAACTACAGTTTAATCGAAATTTTTATTCGAGATCGTTCGAATAAAAATTTAGTCGAATCAAAATTTAGTCGAATAAATTTTTATTCGACTAATGCCCAACTCTGGTTCCGCGAAACATAAATTAAGTGAACAGTGTTAGTAGCCGTGCAGTGAAGTGAATATTCGGTACATTGACCCTGCGATCAGCTGAGCACTGGACGCCGATGACCAGGATCGGTACAGAGGCCTAGTGACACAGGTTTCCGAAAAGGGAAGGAAAGCAAGGAAAGGAATGTTCGAAAGGGTGAGTTTTGTTTAATTTATTGGTGATTATTAGGTGTAGAAATAAATTCTTTCCGATTTTAGGGTACAATAACAGTTCGATTTAAAAAATATGAAAACAACTCGATCATCGAAATAATTTCCATTATTGTTAATTACCTTTTGCCATTTTTCTGGCAGCTTCTGAATACCACCGCGATAGAAATTCCAGTCGGAAAGAATTTATTCATACACCTAATATTATTTTTTAAATTTAGTTGTGTTGGCCGTTGTTAAACTACGGATTTTTACCTCAATAACGAATTACGATCACTTGTTGTACATTTTCTGTTACGTTACCTTTTCGTTTATGCCTTATTTAAAAACGAAATTTACGTACTTCTTGTCCTCTCACTTCAAATTATTCTTATTTAAGATTCTGCTTTCAAAAAAAACTGTGTAACGCGGTTTCCTTCGATGCATGCCGACTTGCTTGTTCGTACGTTCGTAGCACAAGCGCGGTCGCCTACCGCGTAGCCAACGCTGCCGCGGGAGCTCGGGCGGAAGGCGCGCGCTCTGATTGGTCGGGGTTTTTGGTTAATATCTCCTTAACGAAGCGTTGGACAATATTTTCGCTAAGGAAAAAGTTGTTTCAAATCACCCCCTGAGTCACCCCTTTCAAGGAAAACCGACATTTTTGGGACACCCTGTAGGGTAATAAGCGAGAAAACCACTGCGCGTGCGCTGAACCGCCAAATTTAGAGTATAAAAGAAGGTGCACGCAGCACAGTAAGTCAGTCAAGACTCTGCTTGCGAGTGCACATGCGTAGAGGTAGCTAAGGTTTAGCCAGTAAGATTTAGCTCGCTCCGGAGACGGTAGCGGCTGGTCTTCAGTGCATAAGATACGGGTGCTCCTTTTTCGATTGTGTATTCAAAGGTTGTAGAACCTCGCTCTTGCAAAGGCATTTAGCTCGCTCCGGAGACGGTAGCGGCTGTTCTTACTGCAGACGTAGCCAAGAGTATTAGCTCGCTCAGGAGACGGTAGCGGCTGTACACTGCAACACATATACATATCTTGTACATAATTCGACACATATATATATATATATACATGTATATATACACATATATATATATATATATATATATACATATCTTGTACATAATTCGACACATATATATATATATATATACATGTATATATATATACACATATACACATATACATGTATATATATATATATATATATGTGTCGAATTATGTACAAGATATGTATATGTGTTGCAGTGTACAGCCGCTACCGTCTCCTGAGCGAGCTAATACTCTTGGCTACGTCTGCAGTAAGAACAGCCGCTACCGTCTCCGGAGCGAGCTAAATGCCTTTGCAAGAGCGAGGTTCTACAACCTTTGTTATATATATATATATATATAGATACATAAAAATACAAAAAACCCAAAAATATAATCATAGGTGTAATTAATATTAATTTGTTATCGTAAAGAATAATTATCGTTGAATAAATAAGCCATTGTTAAAGTTTAAGTTTGGATTTTACTCCTTTACACTCTAATAACGAAACCCCACCTATCCTATACTCGAGGGGACGCCGCTCTCCTCTCGAGAACCAGTAACGCTCAGTTGTCCCTGGCAATCGGACGTTACAGAGGTGTCAAGTACCACGTATGGGTCGAGGGGTTCTATATACGCGTAGAACGATTCGTTTACCTTCGTGGGCACCGGGTGTACCTTACTCAATTTAAATTTCTTCGCGCTCAACAATGGGATGTCTAGTACTACAGTAATTGATTTGGTATCCGAAAATGCGGAGTGTTAGGATTTCGTACAGGACATGCATGTTTTCTAATTTTATTCCGATAGGGAAGTCTAGTCCTTTCGGAATATGTGGGAGTGCGGAAGTGAGGTACGTTATGATTTGTGCTGGTGGTATTAACCGTGAGTTAAGGACTCCTTTCTTTATATCCATTATGAATTCTACCAAGTCTTGTGTGTCGCGCAATACAGTCAGCGAAATTTCCATAAGTCCATGTGCCATTTTTTCGTAATTTTGATTCATTTATAAAAAATAAATATGTTCTAATTATTAATGTCATATTAAGTTAACTACAAAGACATCTGAATGGTTGCAAGGTAAAATATCTTTTCATTCAAGTAATTACTTTAAAAAGTATGTATTTTTGATAAAGGGATATGCGAAATTTCTATAGTTCCACTTAATACAATACTTTATTTATTCTATAAAATCAAAATGTTTTACTTAATAATTATGTTAATATTGTTGCGAGCACCCTATGGAGGGAATTCCATGGCCCGCTGGTGCCCGCGACAAAGACAAGAAGACAGCGAGAAGAAGGCGATCGGATTGATCGCCTGTCAAGCTGTTATTCGAGAGTCAGCCGCCATTGCGTACAGATATGCCGATCTCTCATTACTGAATATTAGAACTTGTATTCCTGTTGATAGTTATTGAATATTGTTCATGTTCCGTTCTTACTGTTCTACAATAAACACTTATTATGTCGCGCGGAAATCGTAACAGTGGTGTCAGAAGTGGGATCTATAGCCACGGATCCCGAAGATACGCAAGGAGCTGTTGCGTGCGATACGCAAGGAGCCGTTGCGTACAACGCGAGTTCCTCGTTGAGGACCGAAGAGGATTCAGCAGCCGGAGAAGCAGCTGACCAGCGAGGGACGGGCTGAACAGCGGGAGCAGAGACGGCGGTCGAGGCCCGCCGACACCGAGGGACAGACGCAGGAACAGCGGGAACGACGACGGCGGTCGAGGCCCGCCGACGCCGAGGGACGAACACAGGAGCAGCGACGGCGGTCGAGGCCCGCCGACACCGAGGGACGAATGCAGGAAATGGCGACGGCGGTCGAAAACCGCCGACATCCGAATAGCTACAAGCAGTATGCGACGCAGCTGCTGCAAAGGAGGAGATCATGGCTGGGTCGGCTCTGGACGCTCGAGAAGCCGACCTCCGAAAAAGAAGTCGAAGCCGACCTACGAACAAGAACCTGGATTCTGGTTGTATTGGTCTCATGGTATAACGTAGAAAACGATTACAACAGAAATGACAACACGCACTGAAGTTGGCTCCTTCGCGAGTATCGAGCAACATTGACGTTTTGACACATTGACGTTTCGGATTCTCCTGTGACGGAGAGAACGGTCTTCCGGGAGGGGAAGTGTGAGTCGTCGAACGCCATCCGGATACAACGCTCAACAATGCCGATTCAACTTGGAGCGGCAAGAAGAATCGAGGGGCTCGACGGAGTCGGGGAATCGCCATCACAAGAGGCCGAATCAGGACGCTAGAGAGGGAGCGTCGGAGCATTGGTGGTGGAGGGTGCGACTCCGACAGGGACGCGGGGAGTACACGGACCACACCAAGGATTGGTGGGTGTACGGCTCTGGGTGACGGCCAGGGATCCACGCAGTTGTGTTGCTGGCGAGCGGCGTCCCCAGGAGCGCGGCACCACCGGAGCAACGTGGAGGCGCCGGTACAGGCGTGGAGTTGCTGCTAAGCTGCGACGAAGGGAGTTCGGGGACGAACATCGTCGCAGGGAGGCCGAGTGGTAGATAAGTCGCGACGGAAGGAGTTCGAGGACGAATACCGTCGCGCGAACACTGGAAACCCACGAAGACAGAGCCCGAGAGTTGAGCCGTTCAATCGAGATGAGCCGTCCGTCGACTAAAGAAAACCTGAGACGCGAGAAGAGTGGAAACGAAGAAGGAAGATTAATTTTAAGCTAATCTGGTGGTCTGGACTGCGTACACAGTCTAGCCCCCGCCTCTTTTAGATTGTTTCAGAAAACACGAAACCCCACGACGAGGGACAAGGTGTCGGGGGACTGCTGCCGCGGCTTGGATGCGGCCCCGAATTCCCCGAATGTGCTACGACAGAGTAGCAGCCCGCAGAGGAGCGCGGACATACGTGGAACCGCTCCTCCAGCCCTGTTGACTTGGATCTGGGCGGCTCCCCGGTACATGCGTACCAACAGGCCCAGCTCGACAGGGTGGGCAGCAGACGGGAAATGGTGTCCCCAACCACCGGATGGACGTGCGACGCACGGACCGGTCGGAGGGGGCATCGCGGAGACGGGACCGTTGACGAGCTGCAACGAGACGGTCCCCTGGAACAGCACCAGAGGCCAAGAAGAGGAATGGGGCCATCAGGAGGTCAAGGATGGGAAAACTGGAGGCGAAGAAGAGAGAAGAAAGAAGACATCTAGGGTCGACGAGTCCGGCGGCTGGACTGGGGGCTGGGCCGCTTGCACGCCCGTGACTAGCTGCGACCCTCTGCTTGCGTGCTCGGCCATCCTTTCTGGCTGCCGGTTCGGGCGGCCCGAATGGACGACCTACGGATACGCCAGTACTAATGTCGTAACGTTTCTTAAAAAGGGAAAACCGAATCGAGAGAAGCAGAGACACCAGGCGAACAAGCCAGCGATTCGGCGTGCGACGTCGAGACGACACGACCCCAAAACCAGAAGTCACCGAGGATCCAACGGGGGGACCGGAACGAGGACCGGACAACGAAGGACCGGACAACGAAGACCGGAACGAGGACCGGACAACGAAGGACCGGACAACGAGGACCGGACAACGAGGACCGGACAACGAGGGACCGGAACGAAGACCGGACAACGGGGGACCGGAACAAGGACCGGACAACGAAGGACCGGACAACGAGGACCGGACAATGAGGGACCGGAACGAAGACCGGACAACGGGGGACCAGAACGAGGACCAGACAACGAGGGACCGGAACGAAGACCAGACGAGACGATATTCCGAAACAAACTGCAAGTCCCGACAGCCAGACGACAGAACACTGCCCGTCTCTACCCCAGAAGAAGATGCGTCGTCGAAGAAGAGGAAACCTCTCTCAAGAAAGAAGCCCACAAGTCCGAAGATGCAAGTGGAGGGTAGAGATGCAGAGAATTTGGGAAAGTCCACGTACCCACGCCTTGCCCAGGGTTTTTGGGTGGTTTTCCCCTTGGGCGGGAAGGCAAATGCCGAGGCGACGGACGGAAGAGGCCACACAGTGTCTTTTCCACTCTTCCGGACCAGGGTACGGCTGCAAGACACACAGACGCTACAGCGGTCGGGACGACCGCGCCTCCGGAGGGGGGAGTAGTGTTGCGAGCACCCTATGGAGGGAATTCCATGGCCCGCTGGTGCCCGCGACAAAGACAAGAAGACGGCGAGAAGAAGGCGATCGGATTGATCGCCTGTCAAGCTGTCATTCGAGAGTCAGCCGCCATTGCGTACAGACATGCCGATCCCTCATTACTGAATATTAGAACTTGTATTCCTGTTGATAGTTATTGAATATTGTTCATGTTCCGTTCTTACTGTTCTACAATAAACACTTATTATGTCGCGCGGAAATCGTAACAATATGGTATATTGCCACCATTCTTTTGAATAACTTTAAAAATTCGGTTAGTCATAGTTTTAATTAAAGTTTGCAACATCGAAATATCTATACTAGCCCACGCTTGTCTTATATTAGCTTTAAGTTCTGCCACTGTAGCAAATTGTTTTCCATTTGCGTACACCTTGCGGGCTAGTATTCCCCAAAGGTTTTCTATGGGGCTGAGGTCCGGAGAACGGGCGGGCCACTTTTCCTTTGAAACCAGTCCTTGGTTACTCTTGAAGTGTGAATTGACGCGTTATCCTGCTGAAATATGCACTCTTCTGCACCTTCTTCTTCCATGAACGGAATTAAAACATCCTCCAGAAGGTCTGTATACTTTTTCGAATTCATTTTTGTCGATATCCAACATATTGGTGTCTTTGCGGAATATCTAAATGCGGCCCAAATCATGACACTCCCACCACCAAAGTTCCGACTCATAGCAATGTCATGTGATTTACTCAAATCGTGCCAATAGTACTTAAAACCATCTGGTCCATCCAAATTAAATTTTTTCTCATCCGAGAAAATGACATTTTTCCATTCTTCGTCCCAACACATGTAAGTTCTGGCAAAAGCAAGTCTTGCTTCTTTATGATCGCGCGTTAAAGGCGGTTTTGAAGCTTTCTTAGTCCACACAAAGCGTTTGCTTTTTCGTAGAATTTGTTGAACACGTCTTTTAGATACCGGAAGATCTAATTCCAATTGTATTTGTCCTGCAGTTACATTTTGATTTGATGCAGCACGTAAAATTAACGAAGTCTGCCTTCGACTCAGCTTCTTATTTCCACCTTTCCGATTATTTTTGCCATACAAATTGCCTAATTTAACAAAATTATTTACTACATTATGGGATCTGCATATTTTTAAGGCAATTTCTCTGTTAGAAAATCCTGCATCTTTGTAAGCCATTATCTTAACCTGCTCATCCTTATTCAATAATTTACCTCGTGGCATATTAAAAAAAATTGAAACAACCTAAAAATATATTGTATTTTATAAGAATATAATTAAATCACTATATTTTTAGACTATACAGAGTACTCACGCAGTGAAAGAGGAAGAAATATATCAGGTGGAACTATGGTTATTTCGCACAAATTCGCAATGCAATATCAAATATCACCGTAATAATCAAAACTATACACAATAATCAGAAATACTACTGAAGAAAACAATTGGAATGGGAGAAACAATGGTACACCTAACTACCTCGGTCGGTAACACTTGATACTCAATCGGTAACAATCGAAATCATTAAAAAAAATTGTGGAACTATGGAAATTTCGCTGACTGTAGTGTTTCCGCGACGCTGTTTATTAGTATGAGGTGTTCGTCTACTGTCTCTCGGAATTTAATAATGTCGGTCGACTGTTGTAGTAAGTATTGAATTTGCCAAGTCGCGTTCAAGAGTGTTTTTTCGTTGTATTGTATGTTATGTATAGTCTCGTTAAGAAGTTCGGCGTTGGCTCTTACAATTTGCATTTGTCCCTTGATTGTATTTCTTAGTCTGTTATTCTGTCATTTTAAAAAGTCTATTTGGTCGTTGATTTTCTTTCTGTCTTCGGAATCCATTAGTCCGAAAAGTGATTTGCCTATGTAACCTAATCCGTCTATTAGTCCTCGGCGCTGTTTTTGTGCTGAGCTTATAGTTTGCTGGACGTAGGTAAGGTGATTGGTGATGCGGTCTACCTTGTCTTGAATTTTCGCGGCGAATGTTTTACAGAATTTTTGTAAGTTGTCGGTAGAAGGTTTTTTACATTGCGCAAGTATGTCATATAGTGCAGCTTGGAGATTTGCTTCTCGTCGGTAGAAGTAAGATATGTCTACGTGTAATACCAACTTCCAACTATCTCGGTAAATCTGTAAATCGCCTAGGTTCTCGAAGTAAATGCCGGGGTGGTCTTGGAATTCTTTTATAGCGAAATCTGTATCGGGGGGTGTCCCTCCTATAGGTCTGTGAAGTTGGCACCCCCAAATTCGAATTTTAAAAAAAACGAAACGGCATTCGTTTGTCCATCGTTTGCCCACGTTTGCCCATAAAAAATTTTCGTTTGCCCACCCTACAAAAAAAGTTATGGCAAAAAAAAAATTTTTCATCAGCACCCCCATGAAAACATTTTAATGATGTGACAGTGGGAAATGATTGCCCATCGTTTGCCCACGATTGCCCACCCAACAATTTTTTTTCCCACCCTCCAAAAAAAGTTATGAAAAAATTAAAAATTTTGTCATCAGCACCCTTCATGAACAGTTTTGAATTTTTTAAAAGTAGGAAACGATTGTCCACGATCTGGCTTCGTTTGCCCACCCAATAATTTCGTATGCCCACCCTTCAGAATCGAATTAAAAAATAAAAACCGCGAAAATGAAGAGTACCGGAGACGCGACCACGTATAAGTTCGATTTTTTATTAATTAAACGTTCGAATCGTTTGTCCAACGACGCATTTTGTTAGTGTAGATGTGGAAGATGTTTGCCCACCCAATAATTTCGTATGCCCACCCTCCAGAATCGAATTAAAAAATAAAAACCGCGAAAAGAAAGATACAGGTGAAGCGATCATATTAAAGTTCGATATTTTTCGGAAATATTATCAAAATCGATCTTTCAACGATGCAGTCCGTTAGTCTAGATGTAGAAGAGGTTTGCCCACCCAATAATTTCGTATGCCTACCCTCCAGAATCGAATTATTAATAAAAATCGCGAGAATGAAGGGTACCGGTGACGCGATCGCGTTTACGTTCGATTTTTTTCGAAGGTATTATCGAAATCGATTGTTCTTACCGTAAATGTTTAAGGTGTTTGGTGGTATATTATCCAAAATTTTTGCACACACTTCTTTCCGTCACTTTATTCAAACGATACTTCAATTTGCAGCTCTCATCGAATACTTCACACTCTTCACACATCTGCAGCACGTGCAGAATAACACCAGAGTCTATCAATGCTTTTCTATGCATTTTTCACTAATCACCACATTGAAATCGCAAAACGGAAAATAATCTTCTCACAGTTACTTCACAAGCCGTAAATGACCGCACAATCTTGCAGAGCTGTGTCCGAACTCTGTAGACCGACTGACTTTCGTGCGTTGTTGGAAAGAATTCGAGAGTATCGCAGACATCTGTTTACGTTTCAGCAGTGACACTTGGCGCCGCGGCCCTTTAGTTTAGGGCGTCAGCGTTGCGTGCCGTCAGCGAAAGCATTTAACTACGCATTTATAAACATTTCTGATAACTTGTCACCAAATACACGAAACTCTTAAGTTAAAAACAATCGGTGGAATTTGCTAACAAATTTGAAATACATTTCAAAACTCCAGTGGATGAAGAAGAAAGAGAAATAGTGGATAGCATTAATGTTTCTAACGAAAGTAATACTGGAATTTGAGAATTCTAGCCTGACAATAATCCAAATAAAATAAATAATATACTGCCGCAATTATATTTTGATATTACATTATCTGAGGAGCAATGGATAAATATTAATCCGAAACAATGATCACCTTTAAGTGGAATTTTGATCAAAATCTTTGACCACCTTTAAAAAAACTTAGAGAATATCTTATCTAATCCCTTCCAGCCCTATATGGAGGTGACACCAATGGATTCCTGGCGTTTTCCCCATTAAAATTATAACCAAATGTCATGTAAATGGTACTATTTTTAAAGAAGTTAAAAATAAGATTTTTCTTATTTTTGCATAATTTTATACATATGTGTATACTGAAGAATTGCGCCACAAAATTAAGAAAATTTTGTTTAAAATCTTGGCTTATTATTAAAATCTATTACAAACAATTTTCTTAAATGTTTTTTACACGATTGCTATTACCCGCCTGAAAACAGTGGACGAAAGCCAGACCACGGTGGGAAAACGTCACGGGCGGAGACAACTCGACTTTCCCCAAACGTGCATTTGGCAACACTCAAGGTCAAGTCCCATCTATCATCGACGAAAATTCGGGCCTAATCCTGAGTTGTACACATCTGCAACGCAGACGACCAGGCTAGACCTCAAGCATTGCCTGCCGTCATAACTTGTACAGCCCTGTCCCTCTTACAGGGTGTACAAAAATATTAAAGAATGGTCGAGTCATTTGTTGTCCCGGGAAGCTCCTCCGCGTGAGCCGTGTATTAAATATCTCCAAAACTATTTGTCCCATTTATTTCAAACTTGGTACATATATTCTTAATGGTATTATTTAAAACGTAGCATATCATTTTTTTATACGATAACCCATTCGTATATAATAAATGTTTTAAGTTTGCGTTGTGATTTAAAAAATGAATAGTGATATTCACCTTGTTCTCATTTGTACAATAAATTTTTTTCTTCTCAAATCTGTATGCTACATTGTAGATATTTTATTAATGAACACTAGAATCATGGTCTTTCTCATGTTAGATAAACTGGGCTGTCATAACTGGATACATCGTTCGCGCACGTAAAGGCGGAGAAGCTTCGCGGGACAAGAAATAACTCGGCCATTCTTTAATATTTTTGTACAATATTTATACAACGATACAATACAATATTTCTCTACACATAAGAAGTAGAGAAATAATTTTCAACCTCTATTATCTAGTATCTGTAAAAAAAATCGTCTAGTTTGTTGTTCCGAACGTCTCGAGGTGGCGTAACCCCTTAACCTTCCGGTACTCGCGCGTGTGCATGGAGGTCAGTTTTTGGCTGAAAAAAACGTTTTATCGTGATGTATTGTACCCAGCACCCCTATGTATTCTTCCAGCGGACATTTTTGCATAATGCTACGTACTTGTCAGGTTCAAATTCAGTTTGGAACTGTTTCTGATTGGATGAAAATGATAGTATGCCGCGTATCTTGCCAGCGACCGCGCCCGTGTACTCACAAGTTTTCCAGTTATCCGCCTCCGATTGCTTTGATTTTTGGATATGTTTTAGAGGACCGAAAAATAACATATACGTGTTTTTTTATTTTGGCCTGTTTGCATGTTTAGGGGGTGCAACCACCCCTCAAAGGTTTTCAGGTGTTCGCCTCCGATTGTACTGGTTTTTGGATATGTTTTATGGAATCGAAAAATAAGATACACGTGTTTCTTTATAGTTTCTCATAATTCATAAAGGGTACAAAATTTTGTTGAGTCAAATTTCATATGGAAAAACATATCCAACAACCAAAGCAATCGGAGATGATCACCTGAAAATTTTATACCTTGGGGGAAGCTTTCATCCCCTAAACATGCAAACAGGCCTAAATAAAAAAACACGTGTTTCTTATTTTTCGGTCCTCTAAAGCATATCCAAAAACCAGATCAATCAGAGGCGAACACATGAAAACATTTGAGGGGTGGTTTCACCCCCTAAACATGTAAACAGGCCTAAATAAAAAACCACGTGTTTCTTATTTTTCGGTCCTCTAAAGCATATCCAAAAACCAGATCAATCGGAGGCGAACACATGAAAACATTTGAGGGGTGGTTTCACCCCCTAAACATGCAAACAGGCCTAAATAAAAAAACACGTGTTTCTTATTTTTCGGTCCTCTAAAGCATATCCAAAAACCAGATCAATCAGAGGCGAACACATGAAAACATTTGAGGGGTGGTTTCACCCCCTAAACATGTAAACAGGCCTAAATAAAAAACCACGTGTTTCTTATTTTTCGGTCCTCTAAAGCATATCCAAAAACCAGATCAATCGGAGGCGAACACATGAAAACATTTGAGGGGTGGTTTCACCCCCTAAACATGCAAACAGGCCTAAATAAAAAAACACGTGTTTCTTATTTTTCGGTCCTCTAAAGCATATCCAAAAACCAAATCAATCGGAGGCGAACACATGAAAACATTTGAGGGATGGTTTCACCCCCTAAACATGTAAACAGGCCTAAATAAAAAACCACGTATATCTTATTTTTCGGTCCTCTAAAACATATCCAAAAACCAGAACAATCGGAGGCGAAAACCTGAAAACCTTTGAGGGGTGGTTGCACCCCCTAAACATGCAAACAGGCCAAAATAAAAAAACACGCATATCTTATTTTTCGGTCCTCCAAAACATATCCAAAAACCAAAGCAATTGGAGGCGTACTTATGAGTACACGGGCGCGGTCGCTGGCAAGATACGCGGCATACTATCGTTTTCATTCAATCAGAAACAGTTCCAAACTGAATTTGAACCTGACAAGTACGTAGCATTATGCAAAAATTTCCGCTGGAAGAATACATAGGGGTGCTGGGTACACTACATCACGGTAAACCGGTTTTTTCAACCAAAAATGCTGCCGGCAGGTTAATAATACGTCACCGTGCACTCAGTGCACGACGCGAGTGCTCGCGTTACAAAAATAGGCGCGAGTACCGGAAGGTTAATAAAGGGTATTGCCCGTTAATGTCTAACTAAGTATAAATGAATAAATAAAGAAATAGGTATAATATAGACTGTGGAATTTTATGCAAATACATGTTTTTGTAGTAATGGATTAAGGGGTCATTCTGGTTAGATCGCCGATAAATTCAGCGATTTTCAGGAATTTATTGCGAAGACAGGAATTATAGTAATGGAATAAAACTTTTTTCTATTGATTAAATTACATTTCTACAGTAAATAAAAAATTTAAAAGTTATAAAATTATTGCTATTAAAATGGTTTTAACGGCGATTTTGATGATGTGTTTCAAAATTCATGCCTCGCTCGTGCATGAGATTTCAGCAGTTGGACTTATCTGAAACCAAAAATACAAACAGATTCTTGATCAGTATGACTGTCGCTATGACCCGTACTACAAGTGGGACTTTGACCGATGTATATTTCATCATTAAGAGGATTTTAAAAATATATTTGTAATTTTGCATATTCTGGGTATTTTTCATGTTTCTTGCATATACGAAATTTGTTTACAAATTAGCTGGAGTAATTGTTAGAAGTTACTGAACCACGAGGCGTATTAATGTTGGGTAATACTTTTTAATTGCTACATTGATGGCACCTTTCTTACATTTGGCAAATTCATGTAAAAACTGAGGAGGCTGACTGGGGTACCATCCCTAGTCCCCAAAAATTAATCAGGCTGATCGGTCAGAGTACGTCGCACAGTGGGCCGGATTCACTTATTTGACGCCATTTTGGTCTTTTTTTGAAGATATCGGAATGAAATTGACACCAAAAAATAGGATAAAATTATTCCTTTCTAATGATGTATAATTTAATATTTTTGACATTTATTTATTTTCATTTTTTTTAACTTAATTGTGAAATTTTTTTTTGAAAACTATTCATTCGGTACTTTATTTAATGCCCTTTTCAACGGTTTAAATCGAATGTTTGCGAAACTTTTCGTTTCCATGTTATAAGGAAAAGTTGAAAAATAAAGGAATGCAGCCAAATATCGTTTTGTTTAAATTGAAGGCCAATTTTTGGCGCTAAACATCATCTTCTATTAGTAATTAATGTAAATAATCTATTAAAAAATAATTCTGAAAACAGTCAGGAAAATTGCGACATTTTTTAAAATTGACAAGGAATATCTTTCACTTCCCACTTCGTCCCATTTCTCAAAATATTTCAGTTTGTAGTCATCAGCGTCGCATCATTTCCTTCACGTTCATGCGTTGCATCCTGCTTCGAAGGAATTGTTTAGATTATCGGCACTTGAAATGTTTATGCTATGATGCAGAGACTGCACAGTGACGTTTTCAAACCATTTCCTACAGATTTTAAAGTTGCATTCTGATTTTTATAAGTTTTTATCCATTATCGTCAGATCCATATATGTCTACCGCAAGAACAAAATCCAGCAAGAAAAAACCGAAAACATTAGACCCAGAAGCTGCAGAACTTATAGATCAATGAAAGAAGGGACGCCCGCCTTTACTGGTACATATTTCGTTATATATCATTGAAAGAGAATTATTTTTTTAATTTTCAGTTACAATATCATTATGATATTTTTTATGACCAAGTGTTATAAAAACATGTCGTCGCAAGAACTTGAAGAAAATGATGCGACGCTGATGACTACAAATCGAAATATTTTGAGAAATGGGACGAAGTGGGAAGTGAATTTTGCATGATTGTATAGAGGAAGGTGCACTGAAAAGATTCCATTTTGCTAAAATACGGGACTCGTTGGGACTTGAAAGATATTCCTTGTCAATTTTAAAAAATGTCGCAATTTTCCTGACTGTTTTCAGAATTATTTATTAATAGATTATTTACATTAATTACTAATAGAAGATGATGTTTAGCGCAAAAAATTGGCCTTCAATTTAAACAAAACGATATTTGGTTGCATTCCTTTATTTTTCGACTTTTTCTTATAACATGGAAACGAAAAGTTTCGCGAACATTCGATTTAAACCACTGAAAAAGGCATTAAATAAAATACCGAACGAATAGTTTTAAAAAAAAATTCACAATTAAGTTAAAAAAAAATGAAAAATAAATAAATAAATAAATGTCAAAAATATTAAATTATACATCATTAGAAATGAATAATTTTATCCTATTTTTTGGTGTCAATTTCATTCCGATATCTTAAAAAAGAGACCAAAATGGCGTCAAATAAGGGAATCCGGGCCACTGTGCGTCGCCTGGGTTGCGGTTTGTGACCGTATTGCCCCCCGAGTCCGCGAACCGACAGAGCAATATACAGATTACCTCAGGCCGAAAAATGACTAAAATTCTTAAAGACCGTAGCACGTTAAGGCGGCCACACACGGTCCGGCCGGCCTGTCAGTTTGGCCTGCGCAGGCCGGCCTGTGCAGGCCAGCCGGACCGTGTGGATGCACTCGGCCGTCCGGCCGGCCTGCACAGGCCGGACTGTGCAGGCCGGCCGGACGCCTCACAGTGGTCGGAATAGAGATAGTTAGTAACATTGGTGTTGTATAACTTTTAAACTATAAAAGATATAGAAATGGCGCCAAAAAACATAAACTGAAAGAATTATTCCTTTCTAATGATTTATAATTGAATATATTGTACGTCCATTTAATGTTTTTTTTTTAATTTTTTCGACTTAATTGTTATAAAAAAATTGAAAAATGTTTATTTAGTAGTTTATTTAATGCTCTTTAAGCGTTTAAATCGCTTGTTGGGGAAATTTTTAGTTTCCGACTATAAGGAAAAACCAAATAGTACTATTAGAAATTGTGACGAAATCTACAGTTTAGTTAAACATTATTATTCATTTATTCAACGGATTTATTCATTTCAGCGTATTAAGAAATTCTTTATTATTTATTGTATCGATATGAAAGTGATACCGATGGATTCCTTATGTTTTTCCGATGAAAATCATACAAAATTTCATGTAATTCGGACTATTTTTAACAAATTCAGCTTGAAATTATATAATTCGATTTTTCATGGAATTTCCTTCATTATGGTCCTAATTATGTCGTTATTGGTGTTAGTTTCATCGGCGAAACACAAGGAATCGATAGGCGTCGTTTTCACAAAGATTTGATGAGAAATGCGGAAATCCTGGTGTTTGGGAATGAATAGTTCTCTGCGCCGCCGCACTCTCGATCACCGCAGCACCTCCTGGGCGGCGGAAGTCGCGGTCGATCCGCGATCGATCAACCAATCAGCGTCCGTCTTGTCGATCGACGCTCGAGAATGTTCGAGAAGACGCCGCGGCGGAAATGCGCATCCATCTTGTATTTCATTCTGTTCAGAACCGTGCGCAAAGAACAACGTGTTCGTTCATTGTTCAACAGCCTTGCTCAACAAGCAATTGTATTGTGCATTTCATACCAGTTTAATCAGTAAGCTCAACACGGTGTTCGCGACACTGCCGGCGTGTACGTTTCATTAATTCATCGCGTATTCGCACCTGTGCGTGTTCACGTGTCCGCGCGTTTGAAGCGTGGGAATTGTACGATAGAGTGTACGGGGGCTCAACTCTTTCAATTCCAGTGCGCACAACGGCTCACCCGTTGGCACACTGCTTTAAAATAAAGACTTCACATACCTTTGTGCAACCCAGTGTTTTAGTGCCAATCGCCGATCCTAACCTCACCAGCCTCCTCGTGCTCAACTTAACCTAATATTTTACAGTTTGGTCCTTCGAGCCGGATCGGTGATTGTGCACTACAGTGCTGTGTAGTTTGTGTTAGAGGGCTCACAAGCTCATCTCGTGTGCATCGGAATGGCGGATCAAGAAGATCAAAAGGTCGCGAAGTCGGCGGGTTCGTCAAGGGCGTCCTCCCCAGCACCGATTGTGCTCACCATCCCCACCGAGGCTCTGGGGACGAGTGGGGACAAGAAGCCACCGAGGGCGACATCACCAGCAACGTTGCCCTCGCAGCTGGTCTTCAAGGCCAAGACCCAGATGGGTCGCTTCGACTCCCTTCAGGCCTTGAAGTCGCAGCTGCCCACCCACGCACACACTACGTCCGTCGACGAGGTGGAGCTGCTTGCAGCCCACGTAGATGATCTGCACGCAGCATTCACGCGAGAACATGCTCATTTTGAGGAGACGTGGCCGGTCAAATTCATCAACCACCCATATTTCGAGGCAAACATGGCTGTGCAGGAGGCTCAAATATACCTCTCAACAAAGATACAGCTCAACCGCCTACGAGAGGATGTGAAGGCGATGCAGCAGCGTCCACCGGCAGCAACGAGTGCAGCACCATCGAGGGCCTCGAAGCTGCCTGAAATTGCATTGCCCACATTCTCTGGCGCATACACGGAGTGGCCGGCCTACAGTGAATTGTTCACCTCGTTGATCATCCAGGACCTGCAGCTCATGGAAATAGACCGGCTGCATTACCTGCGGTCCAGCCTCCAAGGTGAGCCAGCAGAGCTGGTGAACGCTTATCCACTCACAGGCTCATCATTCCAGTCCTGCTGGGAAGAACTGTGCAAAAAGTACACTAATAAGCGTGTGCTTATCGAAGAGCAGCTGGACAAGCTGCTCAACGTTTCGCCGATCGCAACGCGCAGTGCAAAAGCGCTTGGCGAAATTGTGTCCACAATCAATAAGGTGCACAAGACTCTCACCACTTTGGGCGCCATCGAGGACATGGGCAATATCTTGCTCGTCCACCAGGCGACCAGTTGGATGGACAAGTCCACCAGGGAAGCCTGGGAAACGTCAGTGGGCTCATCCAAGGACTACCCTCGGCTGCAGCAGCTCGAGACTTTCATTGCTGCCAAGGTGGTGGCCCTGGAACGACTGGAGGCCGCGGCGCTGCAGAAAGGTAAGAAGGCTCAACCTTCTGCTGCTCCACCAAGCAGGTCACATCCGAGCAGGAGCAGCGTGCACACTGCATCAACGAAGCCCAGAACAACGGTGCAGCCATCATCCTCACCGTACAGCTACCCATGTGACTTCTGCAAGGAGGACCACTATATCATCATGTGTCCGAGGTTCAGGGAGCTGTCGGTGGAGGACAGGCGCAAAATTGTCACCACCAACAAATTGTGCCGGAATTGTTGTGGACGGCATCGCACCGAGGACTGCAACTCCACGCGTCGGTGCAAGATGTGCTCAACCAACCACCACACGATGCTGCACCTTTCCAAGCCGACCGCTCACACTGCGGCCCTTGCAAAATCTCACTCAGCGGCGGGCCCATCATCCAATAGCTCAACCCATTGAAGTGTAGGTGCAGTCGTCCCATCAACATCACTCACACAACAGCGCACAACGCAGACACACACAGCTTGCTCAACAGAAAGAAGGAGGCTCAACCAATCATCGCCAGTGCTCACCCCATATGTTTCAGTTACCCTGTTGGCAACAGCCAACGCCCAGCTGATCACTTCAGTGTCATCTACACCAGTCAGATTATTGATTGATTCGGGCTCGGAACTGACATTTGTTACAGAAGAGCTCATCAACCGGCTTAGGATTCAACGCATCCATGCATCCATCACGATCACTGGCATTGGGGGTAACACATCAATTCAAACCAGAGGAGTCGCACTACTAACTCTGCGCTCCAACTACGATATGTCAACAGTGCACTTTCAAGCACATGTTCTGCGAGCACTGACGACAAGTTTACCATCGGTGGAACCGCCACGTCAAGAATGGCCACATTTGAATGGCCTTCCGCTGGCCGATCCAGACTTTCTCAAATCAAGACCGATAGACATCGTGATTGGCGCAGACGTGTATGGGCAAGTGATCAAGCCCACCCTCAAGAAGGGTGACTCTTCAATGCCGATTGGACAGCTGTCCATTTTTGGGTGGCTCATTCTTGGACCAGTTACAGTGGACCGGCGTACGGTCACAGCACACCACTCTGCAGTCGTGCAGCATGACGACAATTCTTTACAAGACATGCTGACACGATTTTGGATTCAAGAAGAGCTCCCAACAGATGCACCCATGAAGCTCACACCTGAGGATCAACAGTGTGAGGATCACTTTCGAGCGACACACACTCGTGATTCCACAGGACGATACACCGTGCGCATCCCTCTGAAGGAGACTCCAAAGCTGCTGGGTAATTCTTATCAAGCAGCTCACGCTTGCTTGAAGCGTACGCTCGTCAAGCTCAACAGGAACGACGAGTATCGCAACCTCTATCAAGGCTTCATGCAAGAGTACGAGGAGCTCCGTCACATGGTAAGAGCACCATCCCTTTCACCTAATACTCACTCTGTGTTTTATCTTCCACATCATGGAGTATTGAAGCCTGACAGCCAGACGACAAAACTGAGAGTCGTCTTCAATGGATCGAGCCCTACTTCATCTGGGTATTCTGTCAACGATTTGATGCATACGGGTGCAAATCTACTCCTTAACATCACCGACGTGCTGCTGTGGATACGCCAGCACAAGTACATTTTTGCCACAGACGTGACGAAAATGTATCGTCAAGTCAAGATTCACGAGGATGATCAGGATCTTCAACGAATACTGTGGATCGATGACGATTCAAAGGAGGTGCCCTACAAGCTCACAACGGTCACATATGGGACCAAGGCTGCTCCATTTTTGGCGGTCAGAGCCTTACTCCAATTGGCGGAAGACGAAGGTCATCGCTTTCCTCTGGCGGTGCCATCAATCATGCATGCCAGATACGTTGATGACATCTTTGGAGGTGCAGACACAGGTGAGATGCTCATCACAATTGCTCACCAATTAAAAGATCTGTGCAACGCGGGAGGGTTTCCACTAGCCAAATGGCATTCAACCTTTCCTTCGTTGCTTGATGCAATTTCTCAAACCCAACGAGCCCAAGGCTCAATTATATCATTAGACGACTGCAATACCAAAATTCTCGGACTTCAATGGAATGTGATCAACGACGAATTTTCTTTCACCTCAAAACCAAGCTCAAATTCAAGGCTCACCAAACGCCTCATCTTATCAGAAGTAGCACAAATATTTGATCCATTAGGTTTTCTAGCACCGGTCATAATTCGAGCAAAAACACTATTGCAAGAGTTGTGGCTACACAAGCTTAACTGGGATGATCCACTGCCTTCCCAAGTAACGTCACAATGGCTCATCATCAGAGAAGATTTAACAAGCTTGCGCAAGCTATCATGTCCAAGGTGGTTCAACACCTTCAGCAACTCTACAGTGGAACTACACGGCTTTTCTGATGCCTCACAACTCGCCATGGCAGCGGTAATTTACATTACCGTATCATCACCGTCCACAACTCACAAGGTCGCGACATTGGTGTGCTCCAAAACTAAGGTAGCACCACTAAAGAAGCTCACAATCCCGAGACTCGAGCTTACTGCAGCATTGATGCTGGCGAAGCTCACCAAATATGTTCAAGCAACACTCAAGCTCAACATTGCTACAACACATCTGTGGACGGACTCACAAGTGACACTAACCTGGATCAAAACACACGCATCACGCTGGAAGGACTACGTAAGGAATCGTGTGTCTCAAATTCAAGAGATCACCCAAGGCGCACATTGGAGACACGTTCCAGGGACTTCAAACCCAGCTGATTGCGCATCCCGAGGCTTATCAACATCACAGCTTGAACATCATAAGCTTTGGTGGACGGGACCACCATGGCTTGCGCATCCCAGTGAAACTTGGCCATCACAACCAATGCTGGACGAAGACTTGAGCGCGCTAGAGGCTCGTACAGGCATTTCAAAGCTGCTCAATATTCAAAGGATTGAATATCACTGGGACCTCATCTATAAATATTCATCTCTCAACAAACTTATTCGCATCACATCAGTTTGTTTCAGATTTGTTTCAAGGTTGAAGAAGGCTCCAGTCACATTGCCGCTCGTCACCTTATCGCCCATCGACATAGAATGGGCCAGAATCTTCTGGATCAAAGCAACGCAGGCGCTTTATTTCTCCAACGAGATGAAGATGCTCAGCTCAGGCTCAACATTACCAGCTGCTCATGTCTTCAATCGACTCACCGCATTCATCGATGAGAATGGAGTCATTCGAGTTGGAGGCAGACTCAACAATGTTTGCACAAGCTACGAAAGTAAGCATCCTGCAATCTTACCTCGTCATTCACATTTGTCTAAATTGATTATAGACCATGCGCATCGACAAACTCTCCATGGAGGGACCCAGCTCACCCTCGCCCAGATTCGACAAAACTACTGGATCATTGGAGGGCGAGCGCCAGTAAAATCTCACATCCTGCGGTGTGTTGTGTGTGCTCGACAAAGGGGGATCCGTGCCCATCAACTGATGGGCCAACTACCTCTTTCGAGAGTTACACCCTCACGACCGTTCAACAACACTGGCACCGACTATGCGGGTCCAATCACACTGAAGACATGGAGAGGAAGAGGTGCCAAGACACAAAAGGGCTGGATTTGTGTCTTTGTGTGCCTCACGACATCAGCTGTTCACCTTGAACTGGTGACAGATTATACAACAGAAGGGTTCATCGCCACCTACAGGAGATTTGTCTCCAGGAGAGGGATTCCTCTCACTCTTCACTCCGATTGCGGAACCAACTACGTTGGAGCTGACACTGTTCTCAAAAGAATGTTCACCCAGGGGACTGAGGCGCATCAACGCCTGAATCAGCTGTTCGTCAATGACAAGACAGAATGGCATTTCAACCCTCCAGCAGCACCTCACATGGGAGGCAAGTGGGAGGCGGTCGTGAAGTCTGTCAAACACCATCTCCGGCGCACAGTCAGTGAGATGGTGCTCACATACGAGGAGTTTAGCACACTTCTCACACAAATAGAAGCGATGCTCAACTCACGACCGCTTGAGCCCCTCAGTGACGACCCTGATGACATCACTGCACTCACACCAGCGCACTTTCTCATTGGACAACCACTCTCAGCGCTTCCGGAACCGTCAGTGGAGAATTCATCAATCTTGCCATCAGCCAGGTGGCAATTCATTCAAACAAAGACGCAACAATTTTGGACTCAATGGTCATCCCACTACCTGCAGAGACAACTATCCATCACCAAATGGCATCATCCAACCAACGACTTGAAGATCGGATCCCTGGTGCTCATCACAGATGAGCGATTTCCACCTAGCAAGTGGCCACTTGCGAGGATCATCACCTTACATCCAGGGAAGGATGGACTCACCCGAGTCGTGACGCTCAAGACCGCCACAACAACACTAATCAGGCCAATTGCAAAATTGGCAATTTTGCCTGTTACAGATTCATCATCAACATCTTCAATCAGCTGTTGATGGCGGGAGCATGTTTGGGAATGAATAGTTCTCTGCGCCGCCGCACTCTCGATCACCGCAGCACCTCCTGGGTGGCGGAAGTCGCGGTCGATCCGCGATCGATCAACCAATCAGCGTCCGTCTTGTCGATCGACGCTCGAGAATGTTCGAGAAGACGCCGCGGCGGAAATGCGCATCCATCTTGTATTTCATTCTGTTCAGAACCGTGCGCAAAGAACAACGTGTTCGTTCATTGTTCAACAGCCTTGCGCAACAAGCAATTGTATTGTGCATTTCATACCAGTTTAATCAGTAAGCTCAACATGGTGTTCGCGACACTGCCGGCGTGTACGTTTCATTAATTCATCGCGTATTCGCACCTGTGCGTGTTCACGTGTCCGCGCGTTTGAAGCGTGGGAATTGTACGATAGAGTGTACGGGGGCTCAACTCTTTCAATTCCAGTGCGCACAACGGCTCACCCGTTGGCACACTGCTTTAAAATAAAGACTTCACATACCTTTGTGCAACCCAGTGTTTTAGTGCCAATCGCCGATCCTAACCTCACCAGCCTCCTCGTGCTCAACTTAACCTAATATTTTACACCTGGACATTTCTGACTTTTTAATGGTATTCCAACCCTTTCGAAGGTCGAGAGCTATCAAATTCGGTGAGGCACTGGGGAGTCCTGTCCTCACGACAGAGTACCAGGCGGCATCTCTTTGACAGGCGTCGCTGGAGAATCATCCTGTAGTATACATTCAGTAGATTTCGGTAGGAGAAAGTTTATTTTTCCTGCGCAATCCTGACTGTGCAGGCCGGCCGGAGCAAAACCGAAAAACGATTTGGTCGGTCTGAGGCCGCGGCCAGATCTGAACCGAACGCCACTTGAAACTCCATATTCTCCATTTCAGCGCAGTAAAAACTTCATCATTCTTTATCATATCGATATGAAAGTGGCACCAATGGATTCCTGGCGTTCTCCCGATTAAAATCATAACAAATTTCATGCAAATCGCACTACTTTTACACAAGCAATTTGTATTCCTTATTTAAAAGTAGTCCGATTTACATGAAATTTGGTATGATTTTCATCGGAAAAACATAAGGAATCCATTGGTGCAACTTTCATATCGACACGATAAAGAATGAAGAATTTTTTACTACGCTGCAATGAATATTTCACATTTTCATTGTCGAATGCGGGGGCCGACCTCAATTCGCTACGTTCACCCGAGGATTCATACCAGTTTCAGAAAAAAAAAATTATTTATTCCTTATGGTATCGATATGGAAGTGATGCCGATGGATTCCTTATGTTTTTTCGATGAAAATCATACAAAATTTCATATAAATCCGACTATTATTAACGAAATTAGCTCGAGGTTATAGGAATTAATTTTTCATACAATTTCCTTCATTATTTTCCGTGAAAACGCTCATGACACGCCGACTGGCGAGCCCGGGCGACCCGAACCGACTCGCCGATCCACGCGCCGTCTGATTTCACCTTTAAGACCCAATTAATGTGATAGTACGCGTGCTGGCCGATGCTTTATCACCCGCCATAATTAATATTAAGCAAGAGAGTGATCGCTAGCCATTCCGGCGTCCAGAGTGTAAACTCGGAATAGGCGCGATGTCCATAATTTTGGGAGCTGACAATTATAATTGGTTGCACTTTTGAGGAAGAGGAGGGTCTCCCCTCTGTGAATTCGTCGATGGAACAGGTACCCTCACGTGGAGGAAAAGCACAGGCTGTTGGTCCCAAAAAATAGCCGCGATGATCGGACAGAGCGTCACGCGAGGGTCGCGGTTTATGACGGTATTGTCCTGTGAGTCAGTGGTGGACAAGGGTACACGCGGATACGGATGGTTACCAAATGTCGACAGAGCAATATACGGCTTAACTCGAAGCGAGGAAAGTCGAAATCCCCCCCAAAAACGGCACGTTGTCGATTGCCCCCTATTTCGACATCAGGTAGGCAAATGTTTCCCGAAGAATGATTCGGAAATAAGTAGAGCTGTTCGGGTACTCGAATAAAACGAGCCGAGCCTGGCCCGGCTCGACTGACCGGGCCGAGCCGGATACCCGTCAAATTCGGGCGGCCCGAAAAATCCGAGTAGCTCGAATTGGTTTCGGGCGGCTTGAAAAATCCGGGTAGTCCGAATCGTTTCGGGCCGCTCGGAAGAATCGGATAGCTCGAATTGTTTCGGGCCGCTCGAAAGAAGGGGCTAGCTCGAATTGTTTCGGGTGACTCGGAAAATCCGTACGCCTTGAATGTGGTGGTTCGAACAGTGCGTACAAGGCGTACGGATTTTCCGAGTCACCCGAAACAATTCGAGCTAGCCCCTTCTTTCGAGCGGCCCGAAACATTTCGGGCTATCCGATTCTTCCGAGCGGCCCGAAACGATTCGGACTACCCGGATTTTTCAAGCCGCCCGAAACAAATTCGAGCTACTCGGATTTTTCGGGCCGCCCGAATTTGACGGGTATCCGGCTCGGTCCGAACTTCAAGCCGCCCGAATATTCGAGCACCCGAACAGCCCTAGAAATAAGTCCTATACTTTCGGGGTTTTCCCTGAGTTCCTGGCTGTGTCTTGGTAGTCAAACTCGCTGAGGTCTGGTTTTTCCCCGCGCGGAAGTTACCATTTTTAAGTAAGTATAGGTAGGTACGCTGTCTTTTCGCGCCTACTATTTCCGCACGTTTTCGACGGTGCTCCAGGAACTCGATCCTTTTCAAAGGTTGTAGGTAACCCAGACCTTTCGCCCGTACAGCGTAGGATCTATGCGGATATATACTACTACCAATAAAATAATAAAACTTTTCGTACCGACCGTAGCAAAGTATAATGACTTGCCACGTTTATTTCTTAAGGACCTCCGCTGAATTTTACGTATCTTGTATTTTTTCACCCAAGTTATTAAACACGACCTTCCGTTGGAAAAAGAATTTCAAACAACGAAACGTGTATTTTCGTCATAATTGAGACCACATGGAATGAGACAAATTCAATGAAATGAATTTTGCCTTACTTGTCTCGTAATATTTCTGCCACTTCCTTTCTCACAGTACCCGAAACTCGTATCTTTTAACGGACAAATAATTGTACGGTCCCAGGTTTATCTAACATGTGAAAGACCATGATTCTATTGTTCATTAATAAAATATCTACAATGTAGCATACTTATTTCCTACATTAGTATACATCTAGTATATATATGTACGCCACTCGTATGCTTTATTGATGGGATTGGCAGCATATATAGTATACGTCCCTCGTATATATTTATGGAACTGTGACAGCATATACATATATACGCCTTTCGCAGGCAATGGGTTAAAACTGTAAAGCAAATGTTAAGTCAACTAACCTCGTCATATTTGTCAACTAACCCCACAACCGGGGTTTGTTGACTTATTTGTCAAACTACTCTAAATATAATAAACATTACAACCTAAACTCAATGAAAACGATTTTCAAAATTAAGCCTGTACCTATACCTAATGAAATTTGTAAACTTTTGGTGTGCAAGAACTCAACAAAATACCAATGGCCCATTTATAAAAATTAGACATGTTAAAAATTAGTCGACTAATAACCCCGGTCTCCCCGACTCCCTGTCGTGTTGATGTTCCAAGTGTTTGTACATAGAAAACGTTTAGAATACAGATGTTCGGTTTGGGTTATGACGCGCGCGGCAGCGATACTATTTTTGAGAAAGACGCGTTCCGTTCACTTCCTAATTAAATTTTGAACAAAGCATGTTTTCCTTTCGAGTCTTTCGTTTATGGCCTGAATAGCTATTGCGGGTGTCATAAACCTGGAGTTTGTGATGGGCCCACGACGATGCAGGCCTGGTGGCCTGCAACCGGCCACGTCACGCGCTTGGAACCGGAGCTCCCGCTAAAATCGCACCCCCGTTTCCGGAAATCACGCCAAGGGCGCAAGAAATAGAGGGCGCTTAAGGGACGCATTCGTTCGTTAAGTTAACCAATCACCGGACATTTTCAACCGCGGCCGTCTTCCCGGAAGATCGGAAGACTGTCGAGCGTCAGTTCTGCATCAACTACCAATCGGGACAAGACCAAGTGCTTCGTGACATTGGAAGAGTGTGGTGGTCCATTTAATAATAATAATTTACATCGAATTAATAATTAATTTAAAATGGCATCATCACTTTCTGCTAGGCAGAGAAAATGTATTGAGGAGTTTTTAATAATCTATAGAAGTGCACCATGTCTATGGAAACTGAATACCGATGAATATCGTGACCGTGATTTGCGAAGTACTGCATACAAGAAATTAATCGCGAAATTACAAGAAATTGAGCCATCTGTTACGTCCTGAAGGGACAGCCTGTAAATCACCCCGAGCGGCTGGAGTGACTTACCGGGTTCTTGCTCTGTCAAAGGGCTAAGGCCCACCTTGACTATACTTACCGGGGGTAGAAAGGAAGAAAGGGGTTGAAATAATAGAGTAGAAAGGATATAAGGGGAAACGAGAAATAAATGTATTGTTACAAGATTAGCTTATCCTACCTCGAGACAGCGCTTCGTCTCGGCTGTCGCTCGCTGTGTCGCGCGGCACGCTTGCCGTCTCGCGTTTCGGACGCTCGCCGTGTCGCTGACCCAAGGGTAGGTCGTGGTCGCTCGTTCGTCACTCGGGTGTCGGCCGCCTGATGCCCGTCGTACCGCACTGACTCTATCCGTCGTATCTCGTCGCGGTCCTACGTCGGTCACGATTTACACTCGAGGGCACTCCCGGCTAGGCCGTTTCCTGTATGTCGGATGGAGTTACCCTTTTCGCGGATTACTATCGGCCGATCGCGCTTCGCGGAATCTACGCGGAGACGTGGTTACGGTATCTAGACGGTCCTCTGATCCGTCGCGACTCCCTAGCTCGAGCTCTCGAATACGAATGCCCATTTTGCGGCTCTCGATCGCGGGCCGAACCTCGCATGGTCCCCGCGAATGGGGAGAACTGCCCCGTCGGCAGCTGCCGATTGCCACACGAATTCCCCGATTATTTCCCAATAATCGGGGCCCGGGCCGAGCGCGGTCGTTGTCCTCCTCGCTGCCTTCGCGGGCTCAGCACCGCGCGATTGCTACACGCGGGGCGATTCCGCTGAATCGCCTTTGCGAAATAAAAGCGACGCGTGGACAGCAAGCACGGGATGGACCTGAAGGGCCCATGTAACACATCCACCACCAGAAAAAGTGTAGTTGCAAGAATTAACAACATGCGCAGCGCCTATCGGAAGGAGCTGAAAAAAATAAAGGCCTCTACGAGGACAGGAGCGGGTGCGGACGATGTGTACGTACCTACATTATGGTACTTCGCCGACCTAAATTTTTTAAACGATCAAGAAACGCCAAGGAACTCTCGATCGAATATTGAAAGCGACGGTGACGAAATCGGGATCGAGGTAAGTGAAATAAAAGAATTATTTTTATGCATATTATATTTGAAGAATGTGCACATTGTACACAAAGTAAACAAGTGTAAATTTTAGATACAGTTTGGTAGGGGCATTCCACGTGAAATCGGACAGTTTTCGGAGTAACATTTCGGATGTTGGTGAAACTTGGATATGTTGTAGTCTTTAGTATATATAACCGTATCTCGAAGGATTTTCCAAAATTTTAAAACTTTATTGATATTGCAGCTTTTTGAAATATAGACCTGACCTTTTTTTTCAACTATCTATATATCTAATATTTTGAATCTATTTCATTCATTCCACAACTTAGTGTGACCTTGAAAAGTCCATGTATGCTACATAGTTGAATTTGTCGTGATAGTCGCTTTCATATCGTGTGAAAAAATATATAGCTTTTTATTTAAAAAAAACTGAAGCTCACCGTCGCTTCGCGCAAAATAATCCCAACACAAAAAACTGTTTTCATTTTTTCTCCAAATACATACCATTTGCAACAACTATGTATAAAAATGGCAGGTATAGCCGCCTGGCCACTGTTTGTACTGCACGCTGAGCCAGTCGAGCCGCTGTGCTTCAATGCAGCGTCACATTGAATTAATTTTCATTTGCCCAATTTTAAAGTGTCCTTAGTTTTCAAAACGTGTCCACTTTTGTTAAGTACTCTTATGTCTCCACTGTAACCTCCCAAAACCTCATTTCTATAGGTTTCTTGGTTCAATAGTTATAATTTATTGGCAAAAGGTCACCTCTATAATTCGAAGAGATGTAAGATCCACAATTTTTAAATTTTTAGAAAGTCTTTCGAGATGCGATTATATATCAGTAAAGACTACAACATATTCAAGTTTCACCAACATCTGAAATGTTACTCCGACAAACTGTCCGATTTTTCGTGGAATGAAACAGCAAATGATTATAGTAAATGCGTTAAATTTAATGAATAAAGTTATTTTGCCACGGGACTGCACCCTCATTCACAAAATAATTTATAAAATCTGCTCTAACTTTCTTAGCATCATTAGCCGTATTTCCTGGGTTTCTTTGATTCAAACTTTCCATGTTAGAGTTGTTTGTATGAAACCCCGACACAGTAGTCCCATCTTCTGCATTTTCTCGATCAAAACAGTCTGGAGGCGAGTAAGAATTCGGCACCGATTTAATTAAAAAATTGTGTAATACACAACTTGCCATCACAACAGAATCAATTTTTTCCGGTACTAGATTAATTTGGGTGTGAAAAATTCTGAATCGTGATGCCATGATGCCAAACGCGTTTTCGACAATACGTCTCGCTCGCGATACACGGTAATTGTATATTTTTCGTTCTTGGCAAATTAGATCTGCTTGTCTAAACGGTTTGATCATATCCACTCTCAATGGAAAGGCATCATCCGCTACAAAAACGTAGGGCAAACTCCTAGAAGTGTTTGTGATATTTTCTTCAGTTGGGATCCTTAAAAGCTTGTCCTGAAGTTTCTCAAAGAATTTGGTGTTTTGGAGAACACCTCCATCAGAAACTCTGCCGTTGGTACCAAAATCGCACATGAGAAATTGGTACTTTGCATCCACTATTGCTAATAGAACCATACTATGTCGTCCTTTGTAATTATAAAATTCTGTCCCGCTTCCATTTGGAGGAATAATTTCAATGTGCTTTCCGTCAATCGCTCCAAGACAATGTGGAAAGTTCCACCTATCTTCAAACACTTTTGCTATATTCTTCCATTCTTCTGTTGTTCGTGGAAACTAAAAACAGAAAATAATATTGTTTCAGGAACACGCAATGGAAAATACAGTAGAATTAGCATCTGTTGAACCCATTCCGGATGGTTGTATTGCGGATGTCGGTGAACCATCCAACTTGGAAATGGATGAAAATTTATCAAATCCACCTCCAATCCCCTCTACATCGTCAGGTCAAAGTAACCGACCACGATCAACAAGAAGGAATGGACGATCGGAAGAAGCAGCGTTGCAGCATGACGTGCTACTATCTGTACAACAGCATTTCAAACGCCCAGCAACGATAGACGATCGTTTCGACGTTTACGGCAAAAACGTTGCGATGAAATTACGCGACTTGGCGCAACAACAAAGGATACTGGCCGAAAAAATAATTAACGACACGTTATTTGTTGCCGTAATGGGCAAACTAGATCTGGCTCACACACTAATTTATCAACAAAATTTAGTTGCTACAAATACTCCCACTCGTACTCCCACTCATACTCCCACTCGTACTCCCACTCCTGCTCTCTCACCAATCCCCTATGATCCACGAATCTACCCTTATGAAACCTCAACTTACAGTCCAATGCAACAAAATCTAGTTGCTACGAATACTCCCACTCGTACTCCCACTCGTACTCCCACTCGTCCTCCCACTCATACTCCCACTCAAACTCCCACTCCTGCTCTCTCACCAATCCCCTATGATTCACGAATCTACCCTTATGAAACCTCAACTTACAGTCCAATGCAACAATACCAATATCCGGAACCTTGCCATTATAATCCAGCCACTCCCAACGCAACGACACATCAGCTTTCCAGTCCGGAAAACTCGGCAGGGTCATTTATATTAAATTTCAATAATAATAATAATGATAATAATCATATTAATAATAATATTCCTAATTATAAGAATAATCGTAATCATAATAATGATAATAATTATCGTAGGTAGCATTTTTATTTTTACTTTGTATAGTTATGTATATTATATATGTGTATAAGCTTTGTATATTATATATATTTGTATAAACAGTGTTCACCGATTTCGATGATCTTGGAGTATGTTGTCGGGGGATGATTCTGACCAACTTTTTCCTATACATGTTGCCGCCGCTCGACTTTAGTTTTGGAGATATTTGCAAAAAAATGTGATCGCTAGTTGCATTAGATTAGATGGTTTGGCCAACTTTTCGGAGATTTAACATAAAGAAATGTGTAAATGTCCGAAAAGATGGCCGAATCATCTAAACCCAAAGCAACTACCGATCACAGTTTTTTGCAAATATCTAAAAAATTAAAGTGAAGCGACGGCAACATGTATAGAAAAAAGTTATTCAGAATCATCCCCCGACAACATACTCCAAGATCATCGAAATCGGTGAAGACTGCTCTTTTGTAAATAATTACCCAATTACGTAACGCAATAAATGTGAGTAAAGTAAAATGTTGTCCTTTTCCTTACCTTCAAATAATCCTTATGTAGAACTTTATATAGAGCATCACAGGTTTCAGGTACAATATACGAAAGAGCCTGAGGTGAGATTATTGTAGTAAATTTAAGGTCTTCGTAACTTCTTCCAGTTGCAAGAAATCTCAATGTAGCAGTTAATCTCTCGTGCGGTGAGATGGCGTCTCTCATATTTGTATCTTGCTTTTGAATGAAGGGAGTGACCAAAGAAAGGAGCCTTAAATATGTTTCCTCATTCATTCGTAAATAATTGTGCCAATCTTTAGGCGCAAAATGCAATTCCTTTAATAAATTTACGTGTGAATAACGTCCCCTTTTTTTAGCCACTCTTTGCACCACACACTTCGTTCAATTTGGCGTTTGCAACACTTTTTTGTAGCTAATAATAAGCCTACTACAGCTAAAGCGTCGTCTGTCGATGTCATGTTCGGCTGACAAAACTGTGAATACTGTAGGCCGTAGGGCGGTTCCAGTGAAAAAGCGAGCCGAGCCTGATTCGGCTGGAAGAACCGAACCGAGCCGAGCCGAGCAGAGTACCCGTAAAAACCGATCGGATCGAAAGAATTTTTCCGATCGGGCCGAATGTACTTTGGAGCAGTCCGACTGTGTCGAGTAGGTTAAAGCTTGGACGTTTCGGGCACTGAAAATGTTTCGAATATTTTAAGAAACGTTGTTATGAAGGAGTTAGGTGAATATAAAAGATCACTAATCTGTTCACTAACTTCAATCGTTAATATATATTTATTATAATGTTCGGACACAATATACTCGGAGTATGCGCGGTAACCTCGGTAACCGTTTACAAGAAGAAATCAGTAGTGTTTCGGCGTTGAGACTAATACAAGAACTGCGCCTAGGTCAAGGGAGACAAGCTTATATACTGTCGAGATAGGTAGGTACGTAAGGGCGAGTCTGCCCTTTGGACATGACTCGAAGTGACGAATCCTGCGTGGTGATTCGGCAGTTTGGGATGACGCGTTGTTGTTGAGAATACACTCATTGTGTATTCTTACTCATTACAACGTGTATCTATTGGAATGTGAATAATGGTTGTTAATAATGTGAATAATTATTATTATTATTATTATTGTATTTACGGGAGAACCCTTTAGAGTACAAAATTTTGAACACAGAAATGCAGTAGTGCATAGTTCATGAAAAAAACATAAAATATAACATAAAACATAATATAAAAAAACATAAAATATACATAAAAAACAGAACAAAACATAACAGTCCACTAAGAGCACAAAAAGCAAAAACGAAAGAATATATCGCATAACACTTAAGACCTAAGAATTAAGACCTAAGAATTGGAGGCGACAGTCCCTTAAGTATACGGTCCCTGAAGACCCCTAAGGAGTCAGTAAATACATCTATATCCACCGGGAAATTATTAATCTCCTCCATCGCACGGTTTATGGGATCAGCAGCGTAATGATAATCCGGGACACATGTTGAGAATAGGGGTCTTGAACGCAGAGAGCGTTGCGGTGCGTGAAAGCAAATCAGACCAACGAGCTCCTGGCAGTTTATCTGACCGTGAAGTACTTTATACAGAAATAATATATCAGAGCATACACGACGGTCACTGAGAGTCAAGAGATTAGTTTTTTGCAGGGCAAAACCATAATCATGGTCACTAAACCGCATAGGGCTGCCAGTTACCCACATGGCCAACCTAAGGAACTTGTGCTGGACCCTCTCAATCAAATTAATGTAGTGTTTATGCCTGGGACTCCAGATCACCGACGCATATTCAACATGCGGCCTCACCAATGCTACGTATAGTAATTTCAATGTTCTAATATGTTTAAAGTCTTTACCGAATCGGGCTATAAACCCAAGGGTTTTCAACGCCTTACAATTAATATTACGATAGTGGTTACGAAAGTCCAGCCCTGACGTAAACGTAACCCCAAGATCCAGGACTTCCGCGACCTCTGTCAGAGAGGAATCGCCCAGAGTGTATGTAGAAGGAAAGCCCCTGATTGTCCTGTGAGACCTTAATAATACGCATTTACCAGTGTTTAGTCGCATCCTGTTTGCGGTACACCACTCCTCGAACCTAAGGAGATCTGCCTGCAACAGATCAACGTCATCAATACAACTAATAGTGCGGAAGATCTTAAGATCATCCGCATACATAAGAAATCTACTGTGCAGAAAAACCTCCTTAAGATCATTAATAAAGAGGAGAAACAGGAGCGGCCCTATGTGCGATCCCTGAGGGACACCTGAGGTCACATTAACTGGATCGGACAATTGATCCTGTATCCTAACCACCTGTACACGGCCTTCAAGATAGCTATTGATCCAAGCGAGGAGCGGCCCATTAATGCCTATTGAGCTTATTTTACTAAGCAGGATGGAATGATCAACAGAGTCGAAAGCTTTCCGGAAGTCCGTGTACACGGTATCAACTTGGAGACCGTCATCGAGTGCAGCCGAGATGAAGCACTGGTAAACCGCAAGATTGGAAATCGTCGAACGTCCAGGGACAAATCCATGCTGTTCATCGCAGATGACATTAATGAGCTTAGGCATTAAGTGCTCAGTAAGAATCTCTTCGAAGATCTTCGGCATGACCGATAGTTTGCATATCGGTCTGTAATTCCTTACGTCCGAGCGGTCGCCTGCCTTGAAAACCGGAGTGACCAGTGAGGTCTTCCATGCAACAGGGAAAATACCCCTAGCTAGCGAGGAATTAAAGATGTGCCAGAGGGGCCTAGCTAGAATAAAACGACACTCCTTTAGAAACAATGGTGGAACACCATCGAAACCCGGACCTTTTGACGTGTCAAGCGAATCAAGCATGGAGTAGATTTGACCAATCGAAATAGAAATTGAGTGCAAATTAACATCACTGTCCGGGGTAGAACCAGGAATCAGGGCAGGCGCCGTAACGGACCGGATGGAATATACAGAGCCAAAGAAGTCTGCGAAAAGATTAGCTGCCGCCTCATTCGAGGAGGCAGAAGCGTGGTCCAGATAAACGCTACCGGGAATTCCATGCCCGCCACGCCTGGCGTTTACGAATTTCCAAAAACTCTGGACATTATCACACACAGCACTCTCAACACCATCCATATACTCACTATGTTCACGCGCTAAGACAAGCTTACATCTCGAACGGAGACTCGCAAAGCACAGATAATCGCTCCGTGAACCTGAGCTCTTAAAGATCTTATGTGCCCTTTTCTTCTGCCGAATCAAGTACCTTAAACCCGGTGAAAACCACGGCGGATACGAGGAATGGACCACAGACTTAATCGGAATAAAGGCATCAATTGCATGATTAATATGTCCATACAAACGTTCAAGAGCGGTATCCGGCTCAGAGTCCCCAGTCTCATAATCCCAGTCAACAGAGTTGAGGTAATCGATAACACCGTTGTAATCACCACGCTTAAAGTCCCTGAACTCCGTTATACCGCTCTTATGGCCAGGGCCCGAGGCCAAACCGTTAAACAATACATATAATGGTGGATGATAGGCATCAGGTTGAATAAGGACATCAATAACCCGATCGATGGTGACATTAGAGCAGCTGACAAAGACAAGATAGAGCATAACGTCGAAGTCATTAAAAACATTGTTCATTTGGGCCAGATTGCAGTACCCGGCACACCCCAGAAGGAGGTCAATGGCAGCGGATTCATTCGACGAAATGCCCGACCTTCTAAAGCACTCCTGACCAGAGTTATATAGAATTATAAAGTAAACTGAAAATGGAAATACACTGCTGGACAAAATTAAAGGAACACTATAATTTTCTGAAAAATTTGGTCATTTTGAAATGGATGTACTATCTCCGCGAAAAATAGTCGCAAAACATATTTTAAAAAAGCATTTTAATGCTTCAAGTTTCTAGTTTTTGATTTAAGGACTCAAAATCTTTTTTCATCCATTATAATAATGTTTTATCACTCGAAACAAAATTTAAAAAATTTAAAATACTGTCAGGCTGGCCGGAACGTGTGGGGGCACTACGGGCGTCCGGCCGAACTGCACAGGCCGGCCTGCGCAGGCCAAACTGACAGGCCGGCCGGACCGTGTGTGGCCGCCTTTACGGGGCACAGGTCTGGTGGAACACTGCAAAGGCTAACAAAACGCAGATCCAGCGCATTCACAGCAAAATTCTAAAAATTATCACTCATTCCCCACACAGCCACCCTACCAGGGCACTGCACACGGACGCCAACGTTCCGCTTATGCGAGATTTCATCTCTATGCGCCTAGACAAATACCAGGTCTCCGACCACTCCAATCCTCTTGCCCGCCTAACGGGCATGTACGACATTAACCTTTAGAGGGCCGGGATTTTTTCATTGAAATTGTAAATTTTATTTACTTAAAATTTATGCATATATACCACCAAAATGACCGGCAAAGTATCCAAATTCTTAGGTGGCCACTATAGTGGCCAGCCCGGCCCTCTAAAGGTGAACAAAATCCCCTACAAGGTGAAAATCCCTTTTCCCCTGTGCGTTAAGCCTACTCCCATGCCGCCCCCTCTTTCCCGATAGCATTCGATTCATTCGATAGCATTCGATTCAAGCATTCGACTCCAATACGATTAAATCTCGATAACTCACTCGATTCGAAATATTGTTGTGAGGGTGCCGGGACTGAGATTCTCCCTAAGAATCTCGTCGGTTGCCGTGGGCTGTCCTCGGAAGGGTCTCCGGGCTCCGACAATACGGGTGTAGATGCCGGGAACAGGGATTCGGTCTGAACCGAAGGTAGTGGATCCTTGGCCGGTTTAAGAGTTGGAACTCACCGTAGAGTGAACAAGGATTTATTGAGCTTGAACTGACACTGGCGCGGCGATCACGGCAGTGATCGCTAATCGGTTCGAAAAATGAGAGAGAACGCCCCATTTTGGGCGGTGATTATATATGGTCTTTTTGGGTCGCGGTGGGGGCCTAATGGTCGCTGGCTGTGCAACGTTCGTTGACCGTGCATCGATTGCGGATTCGTTAGCATTGGTGCACATCTTGCTGGCTCGATGCTAATCGTTGGTTGTTCCACAACAACATACATGGATTATTTAAGGCTAATAGCCCCATAAATTAATGCTCCAACTTTGGAAGCCGCTTTGTAGGCCCCTCGGTTCTGTTGAGCGTTCCAACGAAGGTCATTGTCGCTAGGTTTGATAAGACGTTCCAGCCTTGGAAGCCGCCTTGTAGGCCCCTTAGTTTGATGACGCAAAGTTATTAATGATTATTCTCAGGTTAGTAATATTATTCCTGAGCAACGTGAGATTATTCCAAGTGGCAAAACCTGCCCCTGATGAAACGGAGAAACAATAGAGGGAGAATCTCAACTTAAACATATTCAATCCTAAATCCTAAGTTACTACATAATTCTAAAATCCTTCTACATCGACCAAAAGAGTCCCTATACATAAGCTAATTCCTTTCAATCGACTAAGACGTCGCTATTAGATATTTAAGTTACTTTACTTCAAATCAATCGATCAAACGGGCATTATTTTGTACCGACCGAGAGTCGCAACCTAATTATTCTAATTTCTTTAATATTATAAAGCGTTAAATCTTGCTTGTTTGTATAATTTAAAAGTGTTTTATTGAATAAACACTATTAAGATTAATTCTTGTTCTTGAATTTTAATTCTTTATCGCACGCCACTCGAACCAATCCCGAAATCGTGTGAAGCGCGTTACGCCACGCGTGGAAACGTTACATCCTTCATCAAGCCTGGAACCTTCTTATTCACAAGCGGCATATCGTACGCGTTATCGGTTGGATAATCGCTTGTATCAAACCTATCGATATTGCGTTTCATAGTCTCGTAGATATCATCACATTGAATATGATAGATGAGACAATCAGTGTCCGTATATAGTATTTTACAATTTTGACCGTGCAGAGGAGATATGTAATTATGGTAAAATTCATACAAACAAATTTTTTATATGTCCAGAATGCACATATCCACGTATATCGGTTTGTTGAATTTCACCTCGAGTTTTCGCAATTCAACAGCGATTAAATTTTCCGAAAAAATGCTTCTGCTGTGAAAATTCGGTTTCGCAATCATTGCCTCTGCCCCGTATCGCTTATCCCAATGCGTTACAAGTTTTACATTTACATGATTTCGCACATTTTCCATAGTTTTGCCAAATACCGCGTTGTTCATTAATTTATATAAATTTTTTTCAAAATCGTTTGTCGCACTTGTTCTAAACCGTGTATTAAGTTCAATATAATCGTGAAGCTATGGAGATTGTGCGAATTGGAGCACGCGGTCCGTCTTTGTAATACTGTTACAGCCGCGGTTAAACGCGCCGCTTCGCGATGATTTAAATGTGCGTGCGAGAGCGTGTAAACACGGTGACGCACCGTTCGTCAAGAACGGTTACGCGCGTCACACGTTTTTGCACGGCTCGAGCGTTCGATTTGGGAGAATCGGGCCGTTAGTTCCTCGAACACCTTCGAACAGAGGCAACACGCTCTCGCACGCACAATTTTGAAGATCTCTTGTCGCCCAGCGACCCACCGGTTTTTGAGCACTGTAAAACGGCCCTTCGAGCCATCGCGCCCAGCGCCCTGTACATAGTTTGTACATATTTGTGTCTCGTGTTGACTGCGTGTTTTGTGAGGAGTGTTTTGTTCGTGAAGTCTCTGCGTGTTGTATATATTGTTGCAACGACGCCCAGTTCGGCTAATAAACGTCCCGTCACCAATTCCTTGGAGTGCATCTCTTCTCTGGCCAGTCCCAGCGATCCACACCGCCTCCACTAGGCAACAGTTTAAACACCGTGACGCGTGCACTGCTTCAGGTTGAGGTAGTGGATAACGTAACGCTGCTTATCGTGTAATGTCGCGAGTAGCTAGCTTGTCCTGCCTTTTGCCAGGTGGCTTGGCACGCACTGGACAGAACGTCAAGTCAGCGTGAGCATCATGCAGATATTGCGGATATTCCATATCTACCTCGAGAATGTATCCTGTGGGCGAATCGACAGCGATTGAAGACGCGTCAAAATTTTCAGCATCTTCAATCCATTGAAATTTGGCGTATGTCAAAGGTTGGCACATTGCCCAACCATACAAATTGTTTACATCAAAGTACATCAAGTACGATGATTGTTCCACTGCGGCTTAAGACGACATGTACTTGTTACTGGCCTCTGCATATGTGCCGGAACACTGGCTTAAACCACCGCGTATACCGCGTTCGATAAACCTGACCATGTCGACATCGGTGAGTATTTCAAACGTAATTTTGGTGTGTGTTAGCATCCCATGTGAAATCTGGTCAAGAATAATAATATGCAGAATCTAATCCGTAACTCTTAATACAACTTTCGCGAAATTTTCAAAAATATCGGCCAATAACAAGATATCTGTTTTCAAATACAAGTCGCTGTATTCGCCCAGGGTTCTAATGTTGAAACGCTGCCAGACTGCCTCAGCGTGCACGTAATCGTTCTCGGACACAGACCCGTCCGTCAACGAGCTGTAGAATGCCTCAGGTGGTGGCAGGCCTGGGTTCTGCAGCTTGTTCGCGCAATCAAGATATTCGTATGGAAAGACACCCTTTCGTGTTAATAATTAAAAATCGTTGGAGGATAATTTCCCAAATTCGGATCGTAAAATTTTTAATTTATCTACGCTGAGAAAAGATGCTAATTTGTCGAGACTGGTATTGAGAAATTTGTACGAATCGATGAATCGTAACTTTACATAATTTCGCGGGCCTGGTCGTTTAGTCATATCTTGGACACTTTTTGTGAACGAAATAAACTTTTCCTTTGTTATAGGTAATACATCAACACTGCCATCGAAAGCTGCAGCTATTTCCTTGGCAATAAAAGGTGAATCATAGCCGGATAAATTATGGAAAACTATGGGGATGCAAAACGAATTTTTATAATTTAAATTGCACTCCGAATGTGCAGGACCTCTAAAACGCCCGCTTAGGTGTCAATGATCGCGCACTCGTTTATCGTCTGCCCCAAATGGTGCTACGCAAATGTGGCAATGCGTTGCATTGCGAAATGCCTCCCACTGTTCTTGTGTTAAATTCGACATAGGTGCTTCCTTATCCAGAATGGTTTTAACAAAATCCGCCAAATATTTCAAATCTTCGACGAACCATGAAACGCAATTCACGTTGCGACGGCATCGATATGCCGATAAAGACGCATCCTACGAACAATGCATATAATATGCGATACTATACACTTTATGGATTGAAAAGAGACATCGAAGGAAAAGGGATTCTCCCGGACACGCAAGCTGGGTTCAGAGAGAAAAGGGGAGTGATAGATAATGCGTACATACTGCATCATATAATAGAAAGAGAAACCAGAAGAAAACGAGGAAAGGTGTACGCAATGTTTGTGGATTTGAGAGCAGCATTTGACAAGGTGAAAAGGGCCAAACTATGGAAAGCAATGGAAGAGAGAGGAGTGAGGAGAGGTTTAATTGAAGGAGTCAAAGGAATATATGAAGAAACAAGAAATGTGGTAAGATCTAGAGGAGGGGAATCCGAGGCGTTCTGGACGGAGGAGGGTCTGAGACAGGGATGCCCGCTCAGCCCGACTCTGTTCATAATTTTTATGGCGGATATGGAAGAGGAATTCCGGAAGGGTCAAATAGGGGGGATGAGGGCAGGGAGCGAAAAATTCTGGTCTTTAGCATATGCTGACGACATGGTAATTTTAGCAAGAAAAGAAGAAGAGTTTAGAGCGATGATAAGAAGATTAGAAAAGTATCTCGACAATAAGGAACTTGAGTTAAACACAGAGAAGACAAAGATAATGATATGTAAGAAAAGGGGAGGAAAAGAGAAGAAAAAGTGGTGGATGTGGAAGGGAACAAGAATAGAGGAAACCAAAGAGTATAATAATTTAGGAACAAAGGTACACAGAAGCAGAAGTATAGAGGGACATGTAAAGGACAGGATAAAAAAGACAAATATCGCGTTAAATCAGGTCTGGGGAATAGGAGAGAGAAAGTTCAACATAGATTTTAAGCTGAGAATGTTCCTATTCGATACCTTGGTCTTGGTGCTCTTGTATGGCGTAGAACTGTGGGGATACAAGGAAAGGGCAGAAGTGGAAAGAGTGCAATTGAGGTACATAAAATGGACGTTAGGCCTGGACAGACGAACACCGGACTATCTGGTGCTAGAGGAAACAAAGCGGTTGAAATTAAGGGTCAAAACTGGGGCAAGAGCGTGGAAGTTTGAAGAGGAAGTAAGGAGAAATGGGGGGAGGAGCATAGTGAAAGAATGCATTAGAGAGAAATAAGTTAATAGAGAAGTAACCAGAAGCGGAAAGGAGAGACAAGAGTACCTGAGAAGGAATGGACTGAGTCAGGAGGGAGTGGAGGAGAGAAGAGGAACGGGATTAGAGGTTGCAGGAGACTTAAAGAACAGGGACATAGAAGTGCAACAACAAGGACAGAACTCGAAAATAGTGCTATCGAAATATAATAATCGATATAAGTATATTAGAACGATAGGGTTGCCGGAATATTTGTGTAAAGAGGGAGAAGGACAAAAACTTATCGCACAAGCGAGATGCGGTAATATAGAGACGTGGAATAGGTATTGGGAAGACAAAGAGGGGAGACGCTGTGACCTATGTGGGGATGAATTTGGAAACCTAGAGCACTTAACTAGGGAATGTAGGGAAATAGAAAGTAAACGCAATTTAGAAGACGTGGTAAGCGGAAAAAGAGACACAGAGACGATAGACTGCTTACAAAAGTTACAGAAGAAAAGAAAAGAAAAAGAGGGGGGCATGAGAAAGGCAACAAAAGAGGAGATAGCCAAGGAAGAGGCAATGGGTCAACCTAACTAAGACTGAGATAGCCTAGTCAGAACTAGAGTCATAAAGAGGTATATAGAATAGAAATTATTTATGAGGAAGAGAGTGAGAGAGAAGGATGAATGGGTAAGATAGCTTGTAAGTGAAACAGGAGATTGTAAACTGTTACATCCCTACTTTTGAGGTTACTGTAGTTTAGACACACGTACTTGGAGTTGAATTAATTTTCCGCTATTGAGCAAGTCCAGGGACTAATCACTCTGGGATAGTTGAGAGAGATAGAATATTATTTTTCGATAGGGACTCACGAGGTTCGTTGGCCTCGTCAATTACCGCGATATATATATATTAATCCTAATTACCTTTATATACAGGGTGTAAACGGTATACGTAGCGATATTTTAGGGGGTGGTAGGGGAGGCCCAATGGAACATAAAAGTCTTATGACATAGTGTCCGATCTGTCTTCATTTTGGAATAATAATGCCTCAAAGTTAACGTGTCTATACGCTAAACTAACAGTCGCAGGATTCCATAATTTTGCAAATACATTGGAGACCACCAGTAGAGTAAAAGGGTCTGAATACATTTTGTTGTATCTCGTATAGTTTAGCTGTTATAAAGGTTTAAACATCGGAGATGTTTGTGGAAATGATCGTCGCTACACGCACACAGATGAGCCGTAGGACAAAGACCGCCCGTTGTGAGCAGTTCAAGATGACCCAGTAACCGAGAAAGTACGGACCCCTTACAGTAGCGGTCCCATGAAGGATCTGTTTGGAGTGGCGGAGGCACTTAGGGTCGTCAGCTAGAAAATAACAAACAAGTGAATGAAAACTCTACACGTGTTTTTGGTGTGGTGGCAATTTGTTGCGCGACAGTTTTAACGCTCACGAAAAGTGCATTGATTTACATGGATGTAAGCTCCTTTGACGACGTTACTGTAAAACGTGTTGTTTTTTTTTTTCAGAAAGCGACAAAACTGTTTCTTTCCTTTGAGTGTGACTAAACTGTCACGCAACAAGCTGCTGTCAATGCGCGGGTACTCTTACGTGAATGTGTAGTAAAGAAATACAAATTTCGCTACCTACATTTATTTATAAAAGATGCTCGAAATGATGGCCGTTTGCATCTAGACACAGACTGAGTCTCTGTGCATTTTTCGCCTCCACACCTCCACGGTTCCCAGAAGGACAGCGTGAGCCATCCTCTGGACGAAATACCGATAACCGCCATCGATCTCCCGAACAGAGTTATCTCTGTTCTCGAGAGCGTCCTTACAGTCGCCGACTCACCCGCGGGCTGTGCCCACTGGGTGACCGGACCCCCCCCCCCCGACTCTCCGACCAGGGTCCATTGGCAGGGTTGGCCCGCCTGGACACCGAAGGGTCAAATCGTCTTTCCTCTCCACTCTCGCCGAATCGACCATCGATATACGCACCGAGATACGCGCCGCGACACGCGCCGCGATACGCATCGCCGACCAACACTCCGAAGTACGCGACGCGATCCGCGCCGATAGGCTAAGTCTAGGTTTAAGCCGTACATACTCTGTTTGCCAGCATAGACCTGGCCGGGATACCCTGTACTCTCGACGAAATAAATTATCGTACTCTACCTTACCTCTGCGTACTAAGTCATTCGATCGGCGGCCCTGGACCACCGTCCTGAGCTGGCGATACGGTTCCTCCACCGTCCCACCGGTAACCCCGCGGTTTAACGGTTACACTCGGTTCCCCCAAATTCGCCCTATAGTTGGTATAGCTGCTCCCATATGGGCTGGGGCGCCGTCGTGAAGAAGCCACATATCTCTTCGGGTGGCCAGGCAGACATCTTCTAGTAGAAGTGGCAAATCCCGTCGAAGAAATGTTGCATATTTTGCGCTATTTAGACGCTGCGGCAAAATATGTGGTCCGAGGAGACGATCGCCTACGACCCCAACCCATATGTTTAGCCGCAGCTCGTGCTGGAAGTATCCCGTCACAACACTATGGGGATTCATGGCTTCCCACGCGTGGGAATTGCGGAAATTAATTATTCCTGTTGGGGATTGGACGAGTGTACCGTCGACGTCAAATCGCGTCACTCATCGTGTCGTCTGCTACGCACGGTAGCCGACTCGAATCCTCACCGTTCCGTACTAATTAGGCCATCTCTGGGCGACAATGCGTAATTGTAGCTATTAAGTAAATCACCTGGCGGCGTGTGAGTCACGAATTATATAATATAATCACGTGACGTCCCGGAATTCACGTCTGAATTCCGGGAAGATCCTTCTTCTCCATCGAGACATTATCGAGAGAACACGTATCGCGATCGCGCGCCTTTTATAACGATCCGTTATAATCGTGAGAATCCTTTATACTGTTCACCAGTTAAACCTTCTTCAATATTTACTTAAATATAATTTGATTGTTGTGTATTTTTTGAGTGAATCGTAAGTGTTCAATTAGTTATAAATTAAAGACAAACTTTTGGTGCTAAGAGGTGTATTTTATTAAACTGCTCTATATAGTCTATCTCTTTCTAATTTTATCGTGAACAATTCCACAACGTGTGAACGTTGACTCATCTGCTGCGAGTACGATCGCCGGGAAATGGTCATCCTGTTGCACTCTATCGAGAAACCACCGGCAGAAAGTCCGCCGTCTTTCAAAATCCGCAGGTAATAAATCCTGCACTCGTTGTGAGTGGTAAGGGTATAAGCCTGTGGGATTTTGAATTAATGATTTTTTAATTAGTGGGAGTTTGTGTTATTAGTGAAATATGCGGAAACAAAAGATAAAATAAAAAATATCATAATCATCGTCGATAGCGAGGATAAGGTCAGTGATTCAGATATTAATGTCTCCGCATTTGCGGAGGCGGTAATGTTGAAGAAGGAGGAGGCGGAGCGGGACAGGATCCGCACCGGGCATCCGTCCCGCATAGCCGCCCCTCGGAGATCCGGTAGGATCGGGAGGAGGAGATGACCCGGGGCCGGGGGAGGTAGGGCGGTGACGTAATTTAGTGCGTCACCCCCGCTCCCCGTCGGCATCAACCCCGGGTCGGAGGCACCCTTTTCAGGGCGCCTCGGGAAGGAGGCGGCCTTAGCCGCGAGTTGCCGTCGGCGTCGCGTCGTGGCAGGGCGCGACGCGCGACGGCGGAGTTACGAACAGGGGGGGTCCTCGTGTCAGAGGGCCCCCCGGGGAGCAGCCGACCATCTGCTGCTCCCCCGGGAGCCGCGCCATTGGCGCCGTTTTTAGCGCGCTCCCGAGGAAGGCGGTCGAGCAGGTAAAGGGTGAGTGCGGCGGTCAATTGACCATATGACCAAGTGCCGCCACCCCGCCCGGCCGCGACCCTTCGGGCCGCGTCCGGGTCACTGCTCGACCGCGGGGGGTCGCGGGGTGGGGGTGCCGGGGGGCACGCTCACCCCTCCACCACATCGTGCGACCCCCTCAGAAGTGGCGACGCGGCCGCGTGGTCCGTCTCGCGTCGCCGGAGTTTTGGGAAGACCCCGCGCGTTGCCGCGCGGGGTTGTTGAGCGCGGAGCCAGCATTTGCGCTGAGGGGGGGGGGGGCAAGCGAATGTATCGCTAGTTTGCTCTCGCAGAAGTCCTCCCCCTCGAGCGTGCGACTCCGCGCCCGAGGACGACCACCGTGGAGTTTTAGTGGGTGCAAGCCCCACATAACCCCGTCCCTCCCCCGGGGGGCGGGGTATCCGTTAGGGATTTCTCCACGTTAAAAAAAAAAAAAAAAAAATAAACTTTTATGATTTTTTCTAAAAAAGTTCTTTATGCGTCTATTATTGGCGCAATAGCGTTATTTAAGCAGAGCTGTGATATAAGCCAATGTACACGTAAAACACTTGGTTACGGATATAAAAGGTTTATTTCATAGTACATATAAAAGGCGCGCAACGGCGAAACCAGAGAGCACCCTTAGCAGGGACAGAAGCGGGGAATCACACAGTATAGGCAACCCCGAAACAAACCACAAGGTTGGTAGTATACAATGCGAAGGATTGACAAGATCTTACATCTATAAATGTAGAGTATAAAACCATTTTTTTATTTCATTTTTGCCCACCCCTGCCTCTGGTATGCATCGTTGTAAAAAAAAACTGGCCTGCACTATCGCCACGATAACTTTAGACAGGATCATCCAAAATAAAAAAACCAAAGATAGTCCTTAATTACACATGTGTGGTTATCGCGTTATCCTCGGACAGTGTTAAGAAACAACTGGGCGATGATTGCCAAATGTTTAAACGATAGGGTCCCCGAAACATGGGCTTTTTCGCACAAAAATGTCTAGTTAAAAAAAATTGAGTGTAGGAAAATTCGCAATAGAGGGTAGCGTGGAAGCTAAAGTAAGTACGAGTAGAATCCTATTGAGTGAGCGCCCTATTTATCTGTACCGTTCGGAATTTCGTTTTAAAATTCTACAAACCTTCATCACGCAAGGTGCGATGGACATACGTATGGGATAGTCCCATTTGTCGAGCAATACTCCTCGTACTGCGGGCAGGGTTATTGTGAATATGATGAAGGATTTCCTCTTCCCTATCGATATCCCTTCTTGGTCCTCTTCCTTCGATGCGAGGGAAAAAGGAACCCGTAGTGTGCCCCCCAAAGGAACCCCGCATAGGTCTCCATGCTTCACAAAATCACTTTTCCACTTAACCGGTTAACTGGCAATGTATCATATATGATCAAACAAAAATCTGGCCAATTCTGGCAATGTATCATATATGATCAAATGGAATAACTTTTTTGTTTTTCAATCGATTTGAATGAAACTTGGTATGTAATGGTTTTTGGGGTCGCTGAATCTGAATTTCGCATCGGAATTGTAAAATTCAATATGGCAGACTCAAAATGGCCGAACCAAATTGGCTGACAAATATTAAAATACTATCGGGATATAGAAAAATTGTATATAGGGGTTTTTGGGGTCGCTGAATCTGAATTTAGCATTGGAATTTTAAATTTCAATATAGCAGACTCAAAATGGCGAACCAAAATGGCCGCCAAATATTAAAATACTATCGGGATATAGAAAAATTGTATATAGGGGTTTTTGGGGTCGCTGAATCTGAATTCGGCATTGGAATTGTAAAATTCAATATGGGAGACTCAAAATGGCGAACCAAAATGGCCGCCAAATATTGAAATACTATCGGGATATAGAAAAATTGTATATAGGGGTTTTTGGGATCGCGGATCAAAAAAAAGCACTTGCGGTGGAATTTATGGATGAAGAATTCAGGTATAAAATTATTCGAAACTTTTTCGTAGAAAATAAAAAAACTAAAAAATTAAACCCCTAAACCCTTATTTTTCAGGGGTTGGGGGTGGCACTGAAAAAAGTAACTGCTGCAATCGAATTATAGGCAAGAAAACTTCACAAATAAAAAAAGGTTTAGTAAAGAATTGACAAACTCACCCCTAAATTCTATTTTTTTGGGGTTGGGGGTGTCAGATGAAAAAAATTACCCCCGGAATCGGTTCAGCGACTCAAAAAACCTCTGTATACCAAATTTTGTGTGATTCACTTAATTATTCGATGGTACCAGTTTGGGCCGAATAGTGAAAAGGACCGTGCCAGTTAACCGGTTAAAGGCAGTTCGCGAGGACGCGTCGCATGATCAGCGATTTCACACGGATAGCGTCAGCAAAGTCTAAACGTCTGGTCAGGTTTCGGAGACAGAGTGTGATGACTGTTGTGTCTTGACTGAGTTTTCTGCGTTTTCCGTGGCAAAAGAAAACACCAACGTGGAACTTGGTCGCAGAGGCAGTGATTTCCTTAGCCAATCAGGGTTGGTGAGGGACTTCGTGTGAACCCTGATTGGCAGTTCGGCGGCGGATACCTGCTAGTGGAAGTGTGTTTTTCTGACGCGCGGAAAACACGGACATCCGGATTTACGTAAAGGGCTGGTAGTCTTACGACCCCCTAGACCTTTCACCGCGAGTGGCCAGAGTCGCATACCCGACATTGGAGTCCCTTAAAACGGTCACGCGTTTATGGCGCGACCCTGACGAAACGCTTTAGCCGATCAGCTAAATATGCCAGATGTGAGAAACATGCCACCAATATAGCAATAAAAAAGGATTATCCATCATCAATACGCCGCGCGTTCAGACACAGGATAAAGGGGGGTAGTCCGCTGACAGCGCGTGGGCCCTCCTGCTTCGTCCTCCATACAAATTAAAGATTTACCTCTGGAGTATAAACACGTGCTCGAATATAAAAACAAAAGCACGCGTTGACGTATTCCGTGCGAGAGAAGGTGGGCCTTGGGGAGGAGAAATTCCTGTGAAGCCTCCTCAAGACAGTGGCCAATTGGGAGGGATGCAGGGCAGATTGGTTAGGTTGGGACCAATCGGACTTAAAGGCCACCTTCTCTCGAACGGAATACGTCGTCGCCTGCTTTTGTTTGGAAATTCGAGCGCGTGTTTAGACACGAGAGATAAGTAGGCCCAAATGGTTAGTTCAGGACCAATCGAACTTGAAGCCCGCCTTCTCTCGCACGGAATACGTCAACGCGTATTGTCCCTGAATTGAGGGACAATCCGGGACATGTATTATCCTGATGCCAGAAGACATCGAAATGTCCTTTACCGTTTCACGTCGAGGTCGCGGTTGTAAAAATCAGAAAAAGTACTACCACATTCGCTGATATGTTTTCTGTAAATTAAGCTTATTTCTAGAGTAATGCAGCTGATATTATCGTCGCAGTAAGCTGTTAAAGGCAATGGTGCGCCCCGTCTCAGGTAAAGCATGCGCGCGCGATTACAGTCAGCTGACCGTACCGCTACCACCCCACATTTTTTCAGTGAGGTGTTTGGGATTGGCCCAAACAGCCACAGGCCAAGCCGGCGCTGCTTCGCTACCGAAGCCGCGCGCTCTTTAAAGCGACCAACGCGACCAGATCGCGGTACGCGCGATCGCGATGATGAGATCGGTCGGGCCATCTGTTGACGCGCACCTCAGCTAATTAGACAGCTCTCTCGCTTCATCGCGTGAACGACTGTGTCCTACCGGTGCGGTCCTCGTCCTGCTCAGGACGAGCAGCTGTTGGGTGGGGTGCTGACGTCACAGAATTCGGCTAAACGGCCCGATCTCATCATCGCGATGCTCTCTTCTTCAGCGAGTCGCCGCCTTAGCAAGTGCTCCATTTTTGCTCTCGCGTGCTCGCGCTTGTCTGGAACGTTCCAGAATCCTTATTATACGAACTACTCGGTTCGGTTTCTTATCCGCTTCTATTTGCCCGTTATAATAATCTAAGTTTGTGTCAACTTTAAATTAGACAAACGTGTAAAACTGTGTTACGTGTTGTAAATATACTGTGACCGTGACCTTACATTTAAATCTAACGGCTACACTTAAAGACTATACTTATCAACTAGCCTATCCGTTAACCTAAGCCTAAGAATCTCTGAATTCTCGACCGTTCGAACTTCGATGCGTCGAGTCCGCAATATTTGGTCCTTCGAGCCGGATCCGGTAAAATCGCGAGAACGTGCGAGTGATCGGTTCCGGAATTTTCTACCGCGACCACGTGGTGACTGCGCTCGCTCTCGACCTTCACAATGGTCGACAGGATCAACATCCCGAACATTAACGGGCGAGACAGCGATCGGGCTTCAAATCTGCTCAGGTGTTTGAAGTCTCCACTGGGCAAGAACCATCTACCGCGTGTGGACTGTGCGAGGGTGCACACGACCTTCTCTTTCGTCTTGGCTACCAGGAGAAGTAGCAAGAGGCGAGAAAGACGACGCTCCCGTCGCTGCAACGACGCCTACAAGGTTTAGACGGCACCCTGTGTGTCGGTGGGCGGCTGCAGCACTCGCTACTCTCCTTCAGCCGCTGCTCTGCTTCGATGTCTCCAGTCATCCTGCAGGATGAATACCACTTCGCCACGCTCCAGGGTCAACGAGACGCGCCGACGAGGACTTCACGGAGGCGTCCAGATCCCGCGGTCCACGGTCCGGCAGCACTGCTGGACGCTGCGAGGGCTGACGATGGTGAAGGAGTCCATCCACCGCTGTCCCACCTGCTTGCTTTGGAACAACAACTCGCTATCTCCATCCGTAGTTCATACTGGTTTCGCGTACTTGCGTCGATTCACGTTGTGCTTGCAACTGTCAGTATCTTCTACGATCTTCGCGTGCTCGCGTCGATACATGTTGCACTTGCAGCTAGCCGTAGTCATACTGGTTTCGCGTACTTGCGTCGATTCACGTTGTGCTTGCAACTGTCAGTATCTTCTACGATCTTCGCGTGCTCGCGTCGATACATGTTGCACTTGCAGCTAGCCGTAGTCATACTGGTTTCGCGTACTTGCGTCGATTCACGTTGTGCTTGCAACTGTCAGTATCTTCTACGTCTTCGCGTGCTCGCGCCGATACACGTTGCACTTGCAATTACTTTCATTTACGTCTTCGCGTGCTCGCGTCGATACATGTTGCACTTGCAGCTAGCCGTAGTCATACTAGTTTCGCGTACTTGCGTCGATTCACGTTGTGCTTGCAACTGTCAGTATCTTCTACGATCTTCGCGTGCTCGCGTCGATACATGTTGCACTTGCAGCTAGCCGTAGTCATACTAGTTTCGCGTACTTGCGTCGATTCACGTTGTGCTTGCAACTGTCAGTATCTTCTACGATCTTCGCGTGCTCGCGTCGATACATGTTGCACTTGCAGCTAGCCGTAGTCATACTGGTTTCGCGTACTTGCGTCGATTCACGTTGTGCTTGCAACTGTCAGTATCTTCTACGATCTTCGCGTGCTCGCGTCGATACATGTTGCACTTGCAGCTAGCCGTAGTCATACTGGTTTCGCGTACTTGCGTCGATTCACGTTGTGCTTGCAACTGTCAGTATCTTCTACGTCTTCGCGTGCTCGCGCCGATACACGTTGCCCTTGCAATTACTTTCTTTTACGTCTTCGCGTGCTCGCGTCGATACATGTTTCACTTGCAGCTAGCCGTAGTTATCCTGGTTTCGCGTACTTTCGGCGATTCACGTGGTGCTTGCAACGGTCGGCATTTTCTACGATCATGCATGCTCGTTAACAATTTCGTCATACTGACGAAGGCGGGCGGAATGTTTGGGATTGGCCCAAACAGCCACAGGCCAAGCCGGCGCTGCTTCGCTACCGAAGCCGCGCGCTCTTTAAAGCGACCAACGCGACCAGATCGCGGTACGCGCGATCGCGATGATGAGATCGGTCGGGCCATCTGTTGACGCGCACCTCAGCTAATTAGACAGCTCTCTCGCTTCATCGCGTGAACGACTGTGTCCTACCGGTGCGGTCCTCGTCCTGCTCAGGACGAGCAGCTGTTGGGTGGGGTGCTGACGTCACAGAATTCGGCTAAACGGCCCGATCTCATCATCGCGATGCTCTCTTCTTCAGCGAGTCGCCGCCTTAGCAAGTGCTCCATTTTTGCTCTCGCGTGCTCGCGCTTGTCTGGAACGTTCCAGAATCCTTATTATACGAACTACTCGGTTCGGTTTCTTATCCGCTTCTATTTGCCCGTTATAATAATCTAAGTTTGTGTCAACTTTAAATTAGACAAACGTGTAAAACTGTGTTACGTGTTGTAAATATACTGTGACCGTGACCTTACATTTAAATCTAACGGCTACACTTAAAGACTATACTTATCAACTAGCCTATCCGTTAACCTAAGCCTAAGAATCTCTGAATTCTCGACCGTTCGAACTTCGATGCGTCGAGTCCGCAATAGAGGTCAAAAAACAGATCGACAGAATTGCAGGAGAATTTTACTAACCCACTCTTGGCCAATGATACTGTTTTTATAATAATCAGATTTATAAGTTCCAGCTTGTCCTTATCTTGATTATTTGTGGAAAAAGTGTCATTGCTCAACGGAAACCACGACAAGGTGGTGGGCTTTTTCCATCAGGAGAGGATAAGGATGGGTCAGGAGGATGGCATGGATAAGAGTCAAATGACGGGGCTAACGGTTGGAAGTAAGAAGGCCCGGTCATAAATTTTAAACACTACTGACCGGCCATGTACCTTTGTTTGGGAATGAATAGTTCTCTGCGCCGCCGCACTCTCGATCACCGCAGCACCTCCTGGGCAGCGGATGTCGCGGTCGATCCGCGATCAATCAACCAATCAGCGTCCGTCTTGTCGATCGACGCTCGAGAACGTTCGAGAAGACGCCGAGGCGGAAATGCGCATCCATCTTATTTTCATTCTGTTCAGAACCGTGCGCAACGAACAACGTATTTTGCTCAAAGTTCGAGGTCTTGCTCAGCAAGCAATTGTATTGTCCATTTCGCTTTCACGTTATTTTGTAAGCTCAAACACGGTGTTCGCGACACAGTTCGTGTGTATTAATCAGTTGATTGTGCATTCGTGATTGTGCGTGTCCGCGTGTCCACGTTTTTACACGTGTGATTTGTAGTACAAGAGAGTGTACGGGGGCTCAACACACTACTTTCAAGTGTGCATAACGGCTCAGCCGTTTGCACGCCTTTTAAATAAAGACTTCACATTCTTTTGTGCAACACAGTGTTTCAGTGCCAATCACCGATCCTAACCTCACCAGCCTCCTCGTGCTCACTTAACCTAATATTTTACAACCTTAATTCTTTCGATTGCCGGACTTCCCACGTTTCTGTATTACTTCTTAGACATTGTTTCTGACCAATCGTAAAAATTAACTGCGTTGGTCGTCAACGTAGTCTAAAGAAGGACGCGGTTTATGACTGTATTGTTCCCTGAGTCGACGGTCGAGAACAGTGCGCCCCGGTCACCATGTTGTCCCACCCGATAATGAAGCAGTATACCGATTAACCCCTTAGTATACGAAATGAGTTTTACGAACGAAACGAAGGGCGGAGAGGATAGAAACAAAACGCACTGTCAATATCACCCCCGTGGTACGTTTCCTGACTTAGCCTCATAATAAATTTTATAACGAAATGATCATAACGTTTTCATAACTTATAAATCTGATTATTATAAAAACAGAGTCATTGGCCAAGAGTGGGTTAGTTAAATTCTCCTGCAATTCTGTCGATCTGTTTTTTGACCTCACTGAAAAAATGTGGGGTGGTAGCGGTACGGTCAGCTGACTGTAATCGCGCGCGGTTGCTTTACCTGAGACGGGGCGCACCATTGCCTTTAACAGCTTACTGCGACGTTAATATCAGCTGCATTACTCTAGAAATAAGCTTAATTTACAGAAAACATATCAGCGAATGTGGTAGTACTTTTTCTGATTTTTACAATCGCGACTTAGACGTGAAACGGTAAAGAACATTTCGATGTCTTCTGGCATCAGGATAATACATGTCCCGGATTGTCCCCCAATTCAGGGACAATACGCGTTGACGTATTCCGTGCGAGAGAAGGCGGGCTTGAAGTTCGATTGGTCCTGAACTAACCATTTGGGCCTACTTATCTCTCGTGTCTAAACACGCGCTCGAATTTCGAAACAAAAGCAGGCGTCGACGTATTCCGTGCGAGAGAAGGCGGGCTTGAAGTTCGATTGGTCCTGAACTCACCATTTGGGCCTACTTATCTCTCGTGTCTAAACACGCGCTCGAATTTCAAAACAAAAGCATGCGTCGACGTATTCCGTGCGAGAGAAGGTGGGCCTTGGGGAGGAGATATTGCTGCAAAGAGGGCCTCTTCAGGACAGTGGCCGTTTGGGAGGGATGCAGGGCAGATTGGTTAAATTAGGGCCACTCGGACTTCAAGCCTAGTTTAAACATTTTGGTCCTTCGAACCGGATCGCCTTGAAGGATGACTCCAACAAACCGGAATGGAGACAACGAGGATACCCCGACAGCACCTCCAAGATGGCAGTCGTTGGTGAAGGAGATTCGGCTGCTCCTCCAGGGATCAGTTCGCCTCCTCGCGAACTTCAAGAAGATGGGGAGGGCGATGTTCACGGAGGAGAAAGCCGAGGACCGCCTGGCGAAGATGACCGAGACGTGGGCCCGGTGCGAGGCCCTCAACCTGGAGCTGAAGCTCCTGCTGCCGGACGCCGAGAGGACGGCGTGCCCGTTCGTCGCGCAGGAGGAGTTCGTCCGGGCTGAGGACGAGTATTGGGCAGCGCGGGACTTTCTGCGGGAGGTCATCCGGTCATTCCAGACGCCGCCAACTTCGGGAACGTCGGAGCCGACCAGCGGGGAATACAGCAAAGGCCTGGCGCGCCTTCCGCATATCGCGTTGCCGAAGTTTTCAGGTGCGTACACGGAGTGGCCGAGTTTTCGCGACTTGTTTACGTCGTTGGTCATCGGGAACGCGACCCTCAGCAATGCGACACGGCTGCAGTACCTGCAGTCGGCGGTGGAGGGACAGGCGGCCGAGACGATCGCTCACATCACCATTACCGAGGCCAATTTCGGCACCGCGTGGTCACTGTTGACCCAGGAATTCGAAAACAAACGAGCGATCGTCTCGGCACACCTGCGAGATATTCTCACACTGCCGCCGATGGCGGGCGCGTCGGCCGCGGAGCTGCAGCGGTTGCGTGCCCCCACCAATCGAGCGCTCTCTCTCCTCGCCAACCTAGGTCGCCCCACCGAACACTGGGATGATGTCATCGTCGCTCTGACGACGATGAAGCTCAATCCCGAGCTGATAGAGGAGTGGGAGCTCTCGCTTGGCGTCAGCATCGACCCCCCTTCTTACGTGCAGCTCGATAGCTTTATGAAGTCTCGAATTCAATCGCTTGACGCCGCGCGACTCGCGAAGGAAGCCGCCAAACCCGATCGAGGCCAGGCTGGAAAATCGTCGCGCGGGTCCGTCACTCGGGTCTGCACGACCAACCCTGCGCCAGACCCTTCGTCATACGGGACGAGATCTCAATGTCCTGTGTGCCGGGCGCGACATGCTCTTTACAGATGCACGGCGTTAAAAGCCCTCAGACTCGAGCAGCGCCGCGAAATCGCGGCTGACAAGCGCGTCTGCTTCAATTGTCACGCGCCCGGCCACATGGCCCCGTCCTGCCCCGGCGCGGCCACTTGTTCGCGGTGCGGCCGTCGGCATCACTCGATGCTCCATCCATCGACCTCCGACACGGCACTCGGTACCGACGTTGTTGCTGCGGGCACGGCCGCCAGCGGTAACCAGGCCCCCACAGCCGCCTTAAATTCCATCGCGTCGCCCGCGTCTTCGGATGGAGCGCCAGTGGTGCTGGCCACCGCGATCGTCGGCGTTCGGTCATCGGGCGGCGACTTGCTGACCATCCGCGCGCTGCTGGACCAAGGAGCACAGGTGTCCCTCGTGTCGGAGTCAGTAGTCCAGACGTTGGGTCTTCCCCGGCAACCGCACGTGACCAACCTTGTCGGCGCTCTGGATGGCCAACTGGGAGCCTCGCAGTCGCAGGTGAGGCTGACCTTGACGCCGCCTGCTGGAGCACCCCCGGCAGCCATTACCATCACCGCCCATGTTGTGCCCAAGGTGTCCTCGTACGTGCACGAGTGGACTCCGACCACGCAGCGGAAGGATTTCGCCGGTCTGAAGTTCGCGGATCCAGATCCGTCGGCCAGTCGCCCGATTGACCTGATCGTCGGCGCCGACTATATCGGAGCCCTGCTGCTCCCCGGGCTTCGTCGCGGCACCCCTTCGGCCCTGATAGCGCAACAGACAATTTTCGGATGGATTGTCTCCGGTCCCACCGGTCCCAACGGTCGTTCCCCCGCCGCCGGTGCGGTGCACCACGTCACGGCCCAGCCCGTGACCGCGGAGACCGACCTCCGTGCGTTACCATCGAACTTTCTGGAAGGTCAAAGAAGCAACCGTGCCCACGACCCTCGCCCCAGACGACACACGCTGCGAGCGGTCTTTCGTGAGCACGCGCCCGCGGCGGGCGGACGATCGCGACACCGTCCGACTCCTTCTGAGGGCCGGACATCCGCTCGATGTCGGCGAGTTCGGCCTGCCCGCGATCGCCCTCCTGAGCTCGCTCGACGGGCGCCTCCCTCGCTTCGTCCTCAAGGCCGACATCGAGGCGATGTACCCGCAAATCCTCGTGCACCGAGCGACGCGACCCTCCCGTGCACTCGGCGGCACCCCTGCGAATCCCGGCGTCCGATCACTCGCGTCGTGCTACTCCCGTGTGCCCCCGCTCCTGCTGACGGAGAGCACAACGTAAACAACACCTGTATACCACCGCCACCAATGTAACGCGCCACTCCGGTCCACCTTGTCGCGTCATTGCGTGTCACGGTGGGCGGACGCCTGACGCCGGCGTCCGCCACGTTCGGCTCGGTCGGCCGAGCCGAGGCGGGCGGAATGTTGCAGCCGAGATTCAGCGCTCAGCTGTTGCGCGGATTTAAATGTGCGTGCGAGAGCGTGTAAACACGGTGACACACCGTCCGGTAAGACGGTTACCTACGTCACACGTTTTTGCCTGGATTCGAGCGTCGCGCACTTCCAGGAATCCGGCAGTTAGTTCGAAGAACACCTCTGACGATAACAATACGTCTCGCACGCACGAATTATCCAAATCTCTTGTCGCCCAGCGACCCCCGAGTTTTTGAATCTCCGGAAAACGGCCCTTCGAGGCATCCGTGCCCTGCGCTCAGTGTACATAGTTTTGTACAGAGTTTCCGTTGAGTGTTTTCGTCGTATCGTGTTAAGTCGTGTGTGTTCTGTTCGAATTCTGTGTGGAGTGTTCGTGTCCATTGTAACGACGCCCACTGCGGCCAATAAACGTGCCGTCCTATCATCCGTCGAAGTCTTCTTGGAGTGCATCCCTTCCCTGGCCATTATCAGTGGCGATCCACACCGCCTCCAATAGGCACTAGTTTAAACATTTTGGTTTAAACATGTAATCGTGTTTGGTTGCGGAACGATTACCGGTGGGACGGAGAAGGGATAGGTTGCCGACTCAGTCGGTAAGGCAGGGTTCGGCGAATGAGCACAGCTGTGGTTAAAATAAATAATAGTGTTTATTCACTAAGGTGTACTACAATTTATGTTTGTGTATAAATTCCGATCGCGTCGGCGGAGCTGCGGCGGTACGGCGCGACGTTTCGCGACGGCGGCGAGTTTTCGGCGAGTCGTAGGAACGGGGATGCGGTGTGGCGAACGTTCTGCTCTTGGCGGCCTTAAGTGGCGCGTCCGTATGAGAGTCGTATATCAGAGGTTCGAAGTGCAGTAGGCCTCCAGCCTACTGGGCGCAGAGATACCTCTTCGACGGGGGTAGGGCGCAAGATTTCTCTCGGCCTATAACGGAAACGAGGCTGGTAATGGCACAGCGTGACGATAGGTCGGCGCGTGCACACCTCACGGATGTCCAAAAATATAGAGCCTCTCGAACGTACGGTACAGCAGTGGGAACTACTAATGCGTGCGGGACGATAGCTATCAATCTCGCCAGCCGCGGGCCTTATACGTGCAAGCCGCGAATCTTCGCTCGCGAGAGACACCGCGAGGCAGCGGCCGCCCAGCGGCCGCGGCGCGAACTAAGGCCTTTGTTTTCGGTACCGCGCGTTCGGATGGCGCGTGACGTGACTTCGTCACAATCATTTTGGTTTAGACCAAAATGTTTATACGGATGCCTGGTGGAGGCGGTGTGGATCGCCACTGATCCACCACCAACACGATAACACCTTCCAGAAAGTTCGATGGTAACGCACGGAGGTCGGCCTCCGCTGTCACGGGCTGGGCCGTGACGTGGTGCACCGCACCGGCGGCGGGGGAACGACCGTTGGGACCGGTGGGACCGGAGACAATCCATCCGAAAATTGTCTGTTGCGCTATCAGGGCCGAAGGGGTGCCGCGACGAAGCCCGGGGAGCAGCAGGGCTCCGATATAGTCGGCGCCGACGATCAGGTCAATCGGGCGACTGGCCGACGGATCTGGATCCGCGAACTTCAGACCGGCGAAATCCTTCCGCTGCGTGGTCGGAGTCCACTCGTGCACGTACGAGGACACCTTGGGCACAACATGGGCGGTGATGGTAATGGCTGCCGGGGGTGCTCCAGCAGGCGGCGTCAAGGTCAGCCTCACCTGCGACTGCGAGGCTCCCAGTTGGCCATCCAGAGCGCCGACAAGGTTGGTCACGTGCGGTTGCCGGGGGAGACCCAACGTCTGGACTACTGACTCCAACACGAGGGACACCTGTGCTCCTTGGTCCAGCAGCGCGCGGATGGTCAGCAAGTCGCCGCCCGATGACCGAATGCCGACGATCGCGGTGGCCAGCACCACTGGCGCTCCATCCGAAGACGCGGGCGACGCGATGGAATTTAAGGCGGCTGTGGGGGCCTGGTTACCGCTGTCGGCCGTGCCCGCAGCAACAACGTCGGTACCGAGTGGCGTGTCGGAGGTCGATGGATGGAGCATCGAGTGATGCCGACGGCCGCACCGCGAACAAGTGGCCGCGCCGGGGCAGGACGGGGCCATGTGGCCGGGCGCGAGACATTTGAAGCAGACGCGCTTGTCAGCCGCGATTTCGCGGCACTGCTCGAGTCTGAGGGCTTTGAACGCCGTGCATCTGTAAAGGGCATGTCGCGCCCGGCACACAGGACATTGAGATCTCGCCCCGTATGACGAAGGGTCTGGCGCAGGGTTGGTCGTGCAGAACCGAGCGACGGACCCGCGCGACGATTTTCCAGCCTGGCCTCGATCGGGTTTGGCGGCTTCCTTCGCGAGTCGCGCGGCGTCAAGCGATTGAATTCGAGACTTCATAAAGCTATCGAGCTGCACGTAAGAAGGGGGGTCGGTGCTGACGCCAAGCGAGAGCTCCCACTCCTCTATCAGCTCGGGATCGAGCTTCATCGTCGTCAGAGCGACGATGACATCATCCCAGTGTTCGGTGGGGCGACCTAGGTTGGCGAGGAGAGAGAGCGCTCGATTGGTGGGGGCACGCAACCGCTGCAGCTCCGCGGCCGACGCGCCCGCCATCGGCGGCAGAGTGAGAAGATCTCGCAGGTGTGCCGAGACGATCGCTCGTTTGTTTTCGAATTCCTGGGTCAACAGGGACCACGCGGTGCCGAAATTGGCCTCGGTAATGGTGATGTGAGCGATCGTCTCGGCCGCCTGTCCCTCTACCGCCGACTGCAGGTACTGCAGCCGTGTCGCATTGCTGAGGGTCGCGTTCCCGATGACCAACGACGTAAACAAGTCGCGAAAACTCGGCCACTCCGTGTACGCACCTGAAAACTTCGGCAACGCGATATGCGGAAGGCGTGCAAGGCCTTTGCTGGATTCCCCGCTGGTCGGCTCCGACGTTCCCGAAGTTCGCGGCGTGTGGAATGACCGGATGACCTCCCGCAGAAAGTCCCGCGCTGCCCAATACTCGTCCTCAGCCCGGACGAACTCCTCCTGCGCGACGAACGGGCACGCCGTCCTCTCGGCGTCCGGCAGCAGGAGCTTCAGCTCCAGGTTGAGGGCCTCGCACCGGGCCCACATCTCGGTCAGCTTCGCCAGGCGGTCCTCGGCATTCTCCTCCGTGAACTTCGCCCTCCCCATCTTCTTGAAATTCGCGAGGAGGCGAACTGATCCCTGGAGGAGCAGCCGAATCTCCTTCACCAACGACTGCCATCTTGGAGGTGCTGTCGGGGTATCCTCGTTGTCTCCATTCCGGTTTGTTGGAGTCATCCTTCAAGGCGATCCGGCTCGAAGGACCAAAATGTTTATTCTAATGCCTGGTGGAGGCGGTGTGGATCGCCACTGGTAATGGCCAGGGAAGGGATGCACTCCAAGAAGATTTTGACGGTGACAGGACGGCACGTTTATTGGCCGAAGTGGGCGTCGTTTACAAGAAACACGAGCACTCCACAGACAGATAACACGAACAAACACGACTCACAAAGCACGCAACGGAAACTATGTACAAAAGTATGTACTATGGTGTCCGAGGGAGACGAGTAATCGACACAGGATTAAGGAAAGGCTGACCTGTTTATTTCACGGCCTAAGCGAGACTGCCTCGTCCGCGCTCGGAGTACATACACAGCTACAATGCTGGCTATGTATATATGTGTACATTGTCGTTGTCTCTGGTCGGTAATACAGATATACCACATCTCTCCCTTTCATATTTAACAACATGCCTCTTAACCTAAACTTAGATTTTAAGTGATCATCGCTACGTTGGTATTTGTTTTACCGGCTAACCGCGCGGAACGTCTTGGCATGTTTACCGCTGGCGTTACCGTTTTCGGCCGGTCTTTATCATCGCGCACGTATCCCCTGCGCATTTGGTTAACGTGTCTTTTCGCCTGCCCGCCGTTCGCAATCGCTACTCTAAACGTTACCGGGGAATTTTGCTCGACGACTCTTGCGCGCGTCCACCCCGGTTGATTTCTGCGAAAATCTTTGACCATGATCTCCTCCCCCACGCCAAAAGAACGCTTTTTTGTTACCGGTCCATTTTTGATCTGCGCTTGTTGTTTTTTTTCTACTGTACGTCCGATTGACGAACGCAACAAACTGAATCCCGTGCGTAGTTCCCTGCGATACATTAACGATGCCGGCGTAACTTTCGTCGTGGCGTGTGGCGTTGTTCGATAGTCTAAGAGGAACTTCGCGACTGCTTCTTCGAGTTCGATTCCGCTTTTCATTATCTTTGTTATTTTATCTTTAAAAGTCCCTACCAGATTTTCCGCAGCTCCATTTGACGCGGGATGGTACGGGGGCGTAAACGTATGTTTAATTCCTCTGTTTTCTATGGAACTACCGAATTCCGCGCTCGTAAACGTTGGCCCGTTATCTGAAACGATTTGGAATGGAAATCCGTACTGCGCGAATACTCGTACTGCTGTGATATTTTTTTTCATGTTAATAACTTTCGGCCATTTGGAATGAGCATCGATTATCACTAAAAACATGTTCCCTTGTACCGGCCCCAAGAAATCAACGTGAATTCGAACCCACGGCTGCTCGGGCCATTTCCACGGAGTTAATTTGGCTCTTGGAGGGTCCCGACCTCCTTCCAAGCACTGTTTACATGACCTCGCGATTTCCTCAATATCTTTATAAAGTGACGGCCACCAAAAAAAAGACCTCGCTATTTCCTTCATTCGCACTATGCCAAAGTGACTTGCGTGCAGTTCCGCGAGTATCTGAGATTTTAGTGTCTCGGGAATTAGAATTCGGTATCCCCAAAAAACACAGTTACCCTCAATGCTAAGCTCGTTACGTCTGTTATAGAACGGTTGTAGTTCCTGCGTAACGTGTTTGCTATTTTCTGGCCATCCCTCTCGAATTGCCCTTATTACTTGACTGCATACGGCGTCTTTTTTCATTTCTCGACTGATGTCCTCGGCTTTAATAAAAGTACTCTCTTGTATATAATTTATATTAACATTATGTATGGTTCCTTTCTTTTCTGTTTTTTTTCGGCAGTGGTAGGCGCGACAGGGCGTCAGCCACTGCATTGTCCTGCGCTTTGACATACTGTATCTGATATTGAAATGCCGATAAATACATGGACCAGCGCTGTAACCTATTCGCTGCGATTAGCGGTATCCCTTTCTTTGGTCCGAAGATCAACGTTAACGGCCTGTGATCTGTTTTTAACGTGAATTTTCTGTTAAACAGGTACACGTAGAATTTTTCAACGTCAAAGATTATCGCCGCTGCCTCTCTATGTATCTGTGCATTAGGGTGGGCCGAAAAACCCAAATTTTCGAAACTCGAAACGGCGTAGTGCGGAAAAGTTGCCGTTGGGGAAGACAATTTGAGGCCAAAAAGAAATTTTGAAATCGGTCAATATTTGACCCTCGTGCATCGCCGTCAAAGTTTTTAATTTTTGACCGAGTTTGGCGACTTTCGTATATTTTCTTAAAATTGTCTATATTTCACTGTTGAACATCACAAAATATTATTTCAGCACATAAATACATACAATTATTTAGCTGCGCAGCTCTTGGCTCGAGTTAAATACCTAACGCGACTCAGAACTCACCACGGGAAGGTGGCTGCACCTCGAGTTCCACCCACGCCCTTCCCAACCAACCAACCACATAAGGCATACATACTACTTATTGTCGATATCTTTCACGACTTTTACTTCTTCACGTTGAATTGTGCCTTGTTTGTGAAGGAAGGCATGATTTCCCTGGACATCAACGTGGTCCGGATAAAACCATCTCTGTTTTTATACCCAACAACTGTTCCTGCTGCTTCCGTCACTAACTTAACACAGCGCTCAACTGATTGGGTACGGCAAGGAAAGTTCCTGATATCCCAGTCTGGCGTAACTCCAGATTCTATTAGTGATGTAATGTGTTCAGTTGAGACATGACGTAAAAGAGGTGGTGAAGAGTTAATGGAGCTCCAGTCGATAATTTCTGAATAATCTGTCGCAGCAAAGTTGATTTTTGGAATGAAGAAGTCACGAACTGGCTTTTTTTATTCAGAGGTGATTTTCTTGCCTCGGTGATTCTTTTTAGGCCAAGTTCTCTAATATTTCTTCTTTCATCCATCGCCATTGCCAAGAGCAAGTTTTCAGGATGTGCAAAGAACCCGTTGCGTTGGATGACAGGATCCAAAATTTGGAGGAGGTTTTCAGGTAAGTATCTTGATGTTTCAATAACCTTGAACACATGTTTGGGACCGTCTATGATGGAACTATTCTTCTTTATGGCAAACCATGCAGGCATATAACATGCAAGTACAAAATTCACTACCTGTATCAGTTCATTAGAAGGATTGACCGTTGATACATATAACCTCAGATTTCGATTTGCAGCTGTCAGCCACCGGGAATGACACAGCGGCCCAGGATCTGAGACAGCTAAATCTGGAGGACAGAATCCTGACTTGATAGCTGAAGCTATATTCAGAAGATATTTCTGATCCTTACTAAATTGTTTCAGATCTTTCTCATCAATAGATGGAATGTCGCAATCAATACTCTCAAATTTAACAACAGGTAAGTTTTCGCAGCTCAAAAGACACTTCCCAATAGGACCACAAAACGATTTTGGACGTGCAGTTTGACCATCTAAATGTTCAAATAAATGTCTGAATGGAAGCTCATTGAAGTGCAACATGCATATAATCCATTGGAGTGGTCTTTTAAGAATCATTTCAATATTGTGAATTATACCATTCTTCCATCCAGTATTAGTTGCTGTTCCATCACAACCAACAACATCTAAGTCTCCAAGGGAGATTTTTAATTCCTTTAGATGTGAGATAACACTATCAGTAATATTTCTCGCAGAACTTGACCTTGGAGAAACATGACTGATATAGTTAGATCCCGGCTCTTGAATTAATGAAATATGTTCCTCTTTCACTCTTCTGCGAAAATTCTTCGAGTGCATTGTTTCAACAACCAAAGTTTCATCTTTTCTGCCATCAAAATATAAACTTCGAAGAATTATATCAGCACTATCCTGTAAGCTTGATCTCAAACGTTCCTTTTCTCTCCTTACTTTATTTTTGTCAATAACAAGTGACTTGTCAGATTCATTTATAATCCCTACATCTTTCAGAATACTCGAAGCGATTGCCGCAGTTGCCCTGTCAGAAATACCATACCTGTCGCTTACTAAAGCAGTCGACTTGAGTTCAATCCTCATCTGTGTACCTGATGATGGTTTATGCTTTTTCGAAGGGACAAAATTGTCATTTTCAGTCTCTTCTTCAGATTCAAGGCTTTGGTCTTTGACTTCTTCTGAGGTCTGTTCGAAAGAATTACCGTCAAAACGAGACAGGCCTTGCTCTGCCCTCAGTAGTCTTTTGATTCGTTTTTCTGATTCTTTTTTGTCAACTTGTCCTATTCTTCCAAATTTTCAATTTCTTTGATCATACATAAATTTAATCTCAAGAAGTGGAATTTTCTTTGATCTCTCACAACAACAGTTAATAAAAATTTTACAAATACAATTTCGAATACTTTTTCCACAGATGCAGTTTAGAATCATTAGACACTTGCAGGATGCTACGTCGAAGAGTTTTGCAGCTTCCTCCTTGAATTTTTCAAGTTTATGCTTATAATTTTGTTCCTCTTTGTCCCTGCTATAAGATTTCCGCAAATTGTAGTATGAGCTGTGATATGATTTTATCTTGTGTACGATTGTTTTTTCTTTTATAGTGGGAATAGATGCTACATCATACAGAACCAAATTTTTTTGTGCAACTGCCTTAGCTACGGTAGAAAAACAGACGGTGTTATAGTTGGCACCTGAAGCCAGCTTAAATCGTTCTTCGAAACAACATTTCAAAACTTCTTCGTATGTAGGAAGTTGAGAAGTTGATAAATCCTTTGGATTACCAAAAATCGGACAGAAAAATGTTTTCCGGCTAATGTGTTTCTTTGGGACTTCCATCTTTTATTGATGGAAGAGCTTGAAGATCACAAAATATAGGGAGAAGTCAATACAAAATGATAAGATAAATGCTTTAAATACAAATGCAGACAATTTCTGTTATAAAAGAGCATAAGTGGTCGAGTAACGAAACAAAGAAGCTTTACTGACGCCGCTTTGCTGATTCTACCGCGATGATAGACGAAGGGAGAGGAGTGGGTCTGTTAAGCCAAGCCAAGAGCTTTGTGCCCAGAGTTGCCAGGAAACTCCTACACGTAATGGAGGGCGCATACCTACCTTGGCGTCGATTGGTTTGACGTCACGGCGTCATCACGCGCATGCGTGGCGTGTTCCCTCTCCACTACGGTTGGGACTTCCTGGCAACCGTGTTTGTTTATGCCTAAAGAATTCAATAATATTGCCTAATTTATGTTGCGTACTGAGGTACGCCGTCGCACACCGAATTAACTTTGTGCGTAACTAATTAGATTGAAGTAAGTACGTTAGCAATTTCAATGCTAAAAATTCAATTTAATATAATTGCAATGTTGCTTTCGTAGCCCCTTACAGGATTGTGGTTTGCGTCGTGTTCGCCTTACGCCCAGTCGCGCCCCACATATTGTCTTCCGTCCGCGACAATACATATAGAAAACACTACTTTACGTGTTTATGTGCTGAAATAATATTTTGAGAAGTTCAACAGTGAAATATAGACAATTTTAAGAAAATATACGGAAGTTGCCAAACTCGGTCAAAAATTAAAAACTTTGACGGCGATGCGCGAGGGTCAAATATTGACCGATTTCAAAATTTCTTTTTGGCCTCAATTTGTGTTCCCCAACGGCAACTTTTCCGCACTACGCCGTTTCGAGTTTCGAAAATTTGGGTTTTTCGGCCCACCCTACTGTGCATATCCTTTTTCAGCATCGCTCAAACTCCGCGACGCAAACGCTATCGGTCGCTCCGTTCCATCTTTCATTGCGTGCGCTATCGTCGCTCCCACCCCATACGGTGAAGCATCGCAAGACAAAATTAATTCTTTGTTAGGGTCGTAATGCGTTAAGACTTTTGATGAAGATAATTCTTTCTTAATGTTTTCGAAGGCGCGCGTGCAATCTGGTGTCCATACCCATTTCGTTCCCTTTTGTAGCAACGCATATAGGGGTTGCAACAAGGTCGCGCGATTTTTAATGAATTTATCGTAATACGTTACCGACCCGATGAACGATTGTAATTGTTTAATATTTTGTGGTTGCGGTGCTTCTACAATGGCTTTTGTTTTTTCGAAGGTTTGATGCACCCCATTTTTATCTACTATGAACCCAAAATATTCTATTCTTTCTGTGTTGAAAACACATTTTTTTTTATTTATTTCGAAACCGTTTTCCCATAACTTTTTGCACAATCGGTCGACTACTTGGATATGTTAGTCTTCCGTTTTTCCGGTGGCGAACGCATCATCTAAAAAAAAATCAACTTCGTCTAAGTCTGCGGTTAAATCGTCCATAATTTGTTGAAATTCAGCCGGCGCTGACGCGATTCCGTACGTTAATCTCGTGTATTGGAATAACCCTCGGTGTGTCGTGATCGTCGTGTACTTTCTACTGTTTTCGTCTAAGAGTATTTGTTGATACGCATTTGCTAAGTCGATCTTGCTAAATCTCTCGCCTCCGGATAATTTTCGCAAAATGAATTCATTACGCGGCAGTGGGTATTGTTTCACAATCAGGTTTGGATTCAATGTCACCTTGAAGTCGCCGCATACGCGAACCGATCCATCTGTCTTCAGTACGGGTACAATCGGCGTACCCCACTCGCTCGTTTCTACCGGAACTATCACTCCCGCCTTGAGCAGTCTGTCTAATTCTGCATTTACCTCATCAATCAGTGCGAACGGTAAGGGCCTTGCTTTCCTAAAGACGGGTCTCACACCTGGTTGCAACGTTAATTCCACGCGTCTTCCTTTAAAGGTCCCTAATCCGTCTGTAAATAGCGTGGGGTACCTGCTCTCTATTCGTTCTCTCATTGTTTTCGTTACTTGGACGTGCGCGATCGTCGGGTGCGCCAAAGGATATAATTTGAACTGCTCTAGCCACGGTCTTCCGATTAACGGATTGTCTGTTTCGATAACATACAAATCTCCGCTTGCTCGCATTCCCTCGTATTCTATATCTAGATTTCTTATTATCCCCATCGGGACGACCACCGTGTCGCCCGCTGTTTTGAATTTCCTTTGCGTTCTCTCTACTTCTATGTTTGGCAACAATCGCGCTCTCATTCTCTCGGATATTGTTGACACCGCGGAACCCGTATCTACTTCCATCGATAAATCTTTCCCGTTTACCGAAATCGTAATAAACTGCGGTTCAACGCGCTTCTTACTTACTTGCCCCAGACTATTAATTCTATCCGTCACGCTCGCTATACGATCGTCGTCGTCATCTTCTGTATCCTCTTCTTCTTCTTCGTCGCTGCGCTCGGTGTTGACCGTTGTTACTTGTTTCGCGGCCCCCGCCGTCCCCTTCTGCCTGCAAACCCTCTCCAGGTGGCCCGGCTGGTGGCATCGCCGACACACGAACTCCTTATATTTGCAAATGTTGATTGTGTGTCCGTATTTTCCACAACAGTAACACGTTGGTCCGTTCGGCGATTGTTTACTCGCTTGTTGTGAGCTTCCTCTTGGTTTCGACCCGGGCGCTGAATTTCGTCGGTCACTGTAGGCTTGTCGCGGTCGGCCGAGTTTATTTATTTCCGACGTTGTCTCGTTTGATGAATTCGGCGGTGCGTTCGTCTCTGCGTTCTCCTGTGCTGTTTCGATCTCTGTCGCCAGGTTTATTGCTGACTCAAAGGTCAAATTCTTCGCTCTGAATAGCTCGACTCTCGTTGTTGTATCCCGTACTCCAGCAATAAACTGATCCCGGAGTCTTTCTTGGTTATCCGCGAATTTACAGTGCCGTGCGGCCAGTTTGAGCTCCGCGACAAATTCCGCAATTTTCTTTCCCGTGCTCTGCTTGAGTCTCGCGAATTTCGCCCGTTCGGCGACTTCCGACGGCTGTGGGGCAAGATGATCACTCAATGTTTTAACCACTGCCTCATATGTCATTTCTTTCAGCTTCTTAGGTGCTGCTAGATTCCGGAGAAGATTGTATGTTTCCACATCCACTTTTGTCAGCAACACCGATCGCCTTTTCTCGTTCTCTACATCCTCCGCGTCAAAGTAAAACTCCAATCGTTCTATGAATATTTCCCAGTCATCATCACTTAATCTGAACTGCACTTGAATTTTCTCCGTCGAACTCATCCTTCTTCTCCTTGTGTCTACCGGCTCTGACTCAATACTCTCGTTCAGGCTACCATCTTCGTCGTCCAATGATTCTTGCTCGAGTTTTGCTTTCCACGTTGTCGCCAATTGCTTCCGTAGCACGTCTATGCTCTCATTTTTGTTAACGTCATCCACTAACTTTAACAGTTCCGTGATCACTTCCGCTTTTGTTAGCTTGTAGATCCAGCTAGTCCTTCCAGCACTCTTATCGCACCTTTATTTATTTCCGGACATTAATTCTGTACTATCATTATCATTGATTTATCCTCGTCGCCACTATGGTGTCCGAGGGAGACGAGTAATCGACACAGGATTAAGGAAAGGCTGACCTGTTTATTTCACGGCCTAAGCGAGACTGCCTCGTCCGCGCTCGGAGTACATACACAGCTACAATGCTGGCTATGTATATATGTGTACATTGTCGTTGTCTCTGGTCGGTAATACAGATATACCACATGTACAATGGGCGCTGGGCGCGAATGGCTCGAAGGGCTGTTTTAAATCGTCTCAAAACTGTTGGGTCGCGGGGCGACAAAGAACGATGTTGTTGGTGCGTGCGAGAACGTGTGTATCTTAGGCAGGTGTTCGTTTAGTTACTTTATTGGTGATTATTATTTTTTAAATTTAACGCAGGCTATGGATTATTTCCGGAGATAATTCTCCAAATTGCTGTTCGTAAATTTTTCTTCGGGGTTTTTAAACAGACTTATTCATTATCAGCAACAGTGTTGGCCGTTATTGAACTACGGATTTTTATCACAATAAACTTTTTACATTTGACATGATTTTCATCGATTTATCTTTTATTCCTTATTCACTTTAAATGATAACCAAAAGTTGACGAAAGGTGTCGATTGCCGTCGTTTTCGCAGAGATCTGATGAGAAATGCGGAGCTGGAAGAGTTCTCACTTCTTAATGGGTATTCCAACTCCTTCGATGGTCGAAAGCCATAAACATGCGGTGAGGCATCGCGGGGTGTTGTCTCCGCCACGGGGTACCAGGCGGCATCTCCTTGAGTCGAGTCGCTGGAGGATCAACCTTAAGAGTTTTTCCTTCCGAAAAACACACCACTTTGGGAATTACATGAAAGGTCACAGGTGCAAACTTTAAGGCATTATTACTGCAAAATGGAGACAGATCGGACACTATGTCATAGGACTTTTATGTTCCATTGGGCCTCCCCTACCACCCCCTAAAATATCGCTACGTATACCGTTTACACCCTGTATATGTGTCGATAGGAATTAATTTCCAGAACGCAGGCTTCTCGAATCCCGCGGCGATTTCCTTTCCGGCGGAGTCAACCTTCGGTTTGACCCAGTCGCCTGGCACAATTTCGAGGGTGCAACCTCTGTGAGTCGAAATTGTTTGAGCGGAAATATGGCCACTAGTACCCAACACTTCGCAGTAGTCTGCCGGCATGCAGTTATAATTATATGCCAAACGTCGTATTTGGATTCTACGTCCGGCTCGATTGCTTTTGGGCATCTGGAGGGTTATTTGATTCTTTTCAAATATATTTACGAATAGGATCCGTTTTGCACTTGATTTCGGAGGACACGGTGGGCAGCTGTCCGCTCGCCAGTGATTCCGTCAAACAGCCCAAAACGGAGTTCATTAAATATTCACACTTTGACGATTTGAGGGATCGATTATTGTAAAATTAATCACGTAATCCAGTTTTGCCCTCTAGTATCCAGCGACATAGTGGGCAGCTGTCTGCTCGCCGATGACGCTATCAACGGAGGAAAATCTGGATTTCTTCATTGTCATTTTTGTCATGGTACTTTAATAAAAATACGAATGCCCAAAAGGTTTGGGAGAGGGTTGTTTGGAGAAACACTTGGAACACGCAAAATCTAACTTTAACACTTTTATTGCTAATAAATAACTTCACTTGCAGTCGTTTTTAATCACTGGTTGTGCTTTTCAAGTATTAGATTTATTGAATTTTAGAAAATTTGAATAATTACTGATGAATATCAATATAAATGAATGGAAATATAATAATGAGCCCCGTGGGTGATCTGTCCCTTTTTATAGGGCTGTCGCTTCTTCAGGTTTGACACATGACAATTAGGATGGTGGGAGATGAAATCTCCCAATCATCTGCCGTGGGATCCACCTGAAGAATTTGTTCCAGCGGCTATCCGAGAGTTTTGTTTATCGCAGAATTTGAGCTATTTCGCACCTATTTCGGTGTCTTCTCCGTGACTTAGAACGTATTTCTGCAGTTATACGAAACCCTCAACAGCGTCGATAGTTAAATTCTTATTCTAATTTATATTTTAGATTTTTACGCTATTGGGTTTTCGTTCGATGTGCGATTGATTTCGTACAGACCACATACTAGGGATTGAAGTTAATATACATCGGTTCCGTATTGGAGCTCGAATTACGGGGAATAAAGGGAGGGCAAGCTTCGGGCGTTGATCAGGAGCGCAGATCCGTGAGGATGTCGGCGGCATTGGCTGATAGGGGCCTCCGTCCCACGCTGAACGTCAGCTGGTGTTGTCTGAGCCTTCCTAGTGTGTGTGTGTCGCCGGCTGGCCGCCACCTCCTGTGATAACTGTTCTCCTGCTCGCCGTTGCCGTCTGTAGATTCACGGCTCAAGCTCTTCTTATCGCGAGTTTCGATTATAATGCCTTTTCAGCTATGTATTATATTGATAACTTATTTGAGGTGGTTATAATATACCAAAGTACGAAATAGTAAGTATGAATGATTTAAAGGGTTAAATAATAGTTGACTCCACGTCGTGGGACGTGACACCTCCCCCCTTAGAAAGCAAATTTCCAGAGGAAATTTGTTTTAATTCTTGGATACCTTCCTTGAATTCTCTCGCTGCTGGAGTCGGTTGTCGTCCCTTGTCAGTTGTCGTTGGTTGATCTGCATTATGTGTTGAGGGTTGTTTCTTGTTGGCCAGTAGTCCGGTCAAAGTAGACATTCAAGGTTGCATATATTCCCATAGAGCTGAATATCGGTACGAATGTTTGGAATACCATTATAAATGAAGTGTGAAAAGTTCCCATCGATCCCGCGTCTGCAAAAAAAATTATTCAAGGTCTAATTTCGCAAAAATGGGTTTTTCGCGTTTTTCAGCCAAACGGGAAGTTTTATCATAAAAATAATTCAGACAAAAATTGTAGTTCGTGTAATTGTCTATAAAAATTGTCTCTACACTTTTTTTCGTAAGACTCACCGTTTCCGAGATATAATCTTTCAAAAAGTTGAAAAAGCTGTGTTCTTCATAAAATGTCTCCTCGCTGATATCGTATGAACCCCCTTCAGATGGCGATTCAACATTGGAACACGACTGGCCTTGACAATTTCTACATGCTAATGAACAAAACAATCCAACTTTTTTGCAGCCACATTTAGCATTACATCCCTTTTTACAATTGTAAAAAATTGTGTTGAGGAGTTTTTCCGGTGCAGGTGGGTGTAAAGTCTTGATTGGTTCCAACGTAGGTATTGCCGATCAACTTCCAATCCCAGTCTTTTGGATCTAGATGATTACCAAGCCACACTTGGTCTTGATAATATACCCGAAATAGATGTTGTTGGGCAGAAGCTGATGTTGGAGGAAGACAAGCTAATTGCACTCGTTTTTTGTTACGAGTATTTTTTACAAAACACACGTAACGGAACTTATCTAAGCAAGTAATTTTTTTAGGAACTCCGTAGATGGAAAGAAGAAAGCGAATTCCGATGGTGATTACTTCTTGTGGAGTAGAGTCACTATTTTTAAAAACTTCAGCACAACCTACTAAATCTTGTTTCTCAAACATTTTAAGAATTGCTGTTTTACCCCTTCTGTAAAATGCTGATGTCGTATCGCAGCCACTTATTGCGTGTGAAAATAAAATGTGATTTTGACACTTTGCAAAAAAGCAGATAAACTTTTGGATGAATATATTTCAGACTGATGTTGGGCTTTCCCAGGTTTTAAAAAATATATGATGTTGTTAGCTGGAGTTCAAGCAGTAAGTAAAACCAGTAAATCTACGTCCTCACCAACAACAATAGTTGTGCTTGTCAAGTTGAACTGTTCTACTGCCGTTTCAATTATCAGGACATCAGCATCATTATCAGCTTGTTTGACAGAAATATTTTTACTGGTCAATCTTTCTTTCAACATTGAAATGAACCGAGACTTATTCTGAGCATTTGCTAGAAATTTTTGTTGACTAGTGGGAACTGTCATAGATTGATCAAATGAAGATGAAGATGTTGTTGTTGCTCGACGACGTTGTTCTGCGGCTTTAATATTTCTCGTGCAATCGGTATAGCCATAAAAAAAAACAGTAACTTTTAAACGGCCCGTGGAGGTCAACTACTGGACGGGTGGTCGAGTGAAGGAGACAGAGTAAACTGGCCAACACGGGTTTATTTGGCTGACTAGAATACAGTCGAATCAGCTTGACTGCGGATATCGACTTGCGTCTAGAGGTCGGCGAACTCGCGTTCCTCTAGGAGCCGCGGAGGTTTGGGGAATCAAAATTGCACAGTGATACACCTTGTGTTACGCAAGAGATCGCTGGGAGAGTTCCGACCGTTCGCCTGTATCGCTCGTGGTAGACTCTGACGAATAGTCCTATGCCCCCCCCCCCCCCGACCTATGCCCTCGTCCGCGCATTTTCGGCAGCGAGAGAGTTACTCGGTACGCAACCCTCTTGTGTCGATTCTCGGAAATGCGCGGACGAGTGGTGGGGGGCAAGACCGTTGACGCGCCGCGGTACGCTCCGCTTCGTTCGGAGGCATGGTGGGGGGTAAGATCGTCGTCCCACCGGTATAACTCGTTACAAACTCTTTGACCAAAATGTCGACGTACATACTGAACGTATTTATCGAAAATAACGTTAAACGTTACTTCGCAATCCCACACAACGCGGTGTAATAATGTATGTACGCAGCGTACTTATGCATATTATGAAGAACACAGCTTTTTCAACTTTTTGAATGATTATATCTCGGAAACGGTGAGTCTTACAAAAAAAAGTGTAGAGACAATTTTTATAGACAATTACACGAACTATAATTATTGTCTGAACTATTTTTATGATAAAACTTACCGTTTGGCTGAAAAACGCAAAAACCCATTTTTGCGAACTTTGACTTTGAATAAATTTTTTTGCAGACGCGGGATCGATGGGGACTTTTCACACTTCATTTATAATGGTATTCCAATCTGTTAAGAAAATAGTATTTGGCGCGCCATCTCCCGTCCCCCGAGCGGACCCAGGTGTGACAAATGCTTTGTATGCCCCACCTCGCTCGCGCGGAGCATCGATCATGCGCTCCCTTCCATCGATCGGCGATCGATGGAAGGGGGAGAGACCGTGGATTCGAGGAAATCGACGCAGATTTCCTCGATCTACTTATTGACGAGTCGTCTAAGAGGTAACACGCGCTAAATAGCTTCAACTTGCTAAATCGCTTTGCTCGCTTGCTTGCTAAATCGCTTTGTTCGCTTGCTTTCTTCACCGTTTTACTTCGCGTTGTAAAAGGGCTTCGGGCCGAGCCCACGTGCAACGCGCTGATTGTTCCAGAACCCTACCGCGTAGGAGAACCGCTATTATTGCTGCAAACAAGAATATTTAACCAAAGAATTGCGCAAGAGACTCTTTATTGTAAATAGTGTATAGTGTAAATTAAGACTAATATTAAAAATAGTGCGTACAGATAAGGCATCCTAAATCTAAGACATTCCTCTTTCGAGATCCCGGTTCCTTTGACGCGCGCTGAGTTGCTTCGCTAAACATTTGGTCCTTCGAGCCGGAGCCAGCGCCGTTTGGATTTGTTTCTGGAACGTTCGGGATCCCTCGCGCGTGTTGTGCATAACCGTCGTGCGTGACCTCTGGAACAATGAGCCATCTCATAACGGGACAACGTGACCTCTACGGCCGTATCGCACGTGCATACGACAATTTAAAGAAATTAGGTGCTAATAATTTCAATAAGGCGACCGTATCTACCCGCTTGGGGGCCCTGCGCAAGAATTGGGCTAAATTCGAGGCGCAGCACGATAAGTTGATCGCGATGTCCGCCGATCCTGATCTAGTAGGCGATCCGTACTTCAAGGAAGGTCAGCCATCGGCGATGGAGGAGATTTTCCTAGAACAGGAGGCCCTGCTAGTAGCAAAATTGGAGGAGGTCACCAACCTGGAGCAGGCCGCGAAGCGTGCCGTAGAGCTCGCCTCTCGGGGAGACTCGATTACAACGGATACGGCGGCAGTAGGACGATCGAAGGCCTCGTTACCGCGGATTCCATTGCCAAATTTTTCCGGGCAGCATAAGGATTGGCCATCCTTCCAAGGGCTGTTCGAGTCCCTCGTGGTCCGGGACGCGACTTTGTCCGATGCGGAGAGGCTGTATTACCTGCGCGGTGCCATTACCGGAGACGCCGCAAGACTTCTGCGTAATATGCCTGTGCGGGAAGAAAACTTTAAAGCAGCCTGGAAGGTTCTGGAAGACTGTTATTCCAACCAGCGGTTGGCGGTCAAGAATCTAATGGCGGCCATCTTTAATTTGCCCATGCTTACACGAGAGTCCGGGCCGGAACTCAAGGACTTCTACTATACCATGTGCGATTCTGTGGAAGCCCTCGCAGCCCTGAAGAGGCCTTACGACGCCAGCGGCGACTGGCTCGTGCACCTTATCGTCGAGAAGCTAGATCCTCAATCACGGCGTGAATGGGAGACCCTCCACGGCAAGGCCCGACTGCCCTCGACCTTTGATGAGTTAAAGGAATTGGTGGAGGGACGAGTTAATACCGTGGAGGCCTTGGAGGAGCAGCGGAGGGAACCAGCCGGACGAGCATCGAAACCAGCTGGAATGCAGAAAACCGTCAAGATTCACCAGGTGAGCAAGCCAAAAGGCTCGTCTGACCAATGCATGCTCTGCGGAGCTAAGCACTTTATCTTATTTTGCGCGGAATACAAATCTAAGAGCCCGAAGGAGCGTAAGGAGATACTATTAGATAAACATCTCTGCTTCAATTGCTTGGGGAGACATCGGGTCGCGGACTGTAAATGTGAGAAGCGTTGCCAAGAATGTACACAGAAACACCATACCTCCATCCACGACGAGGGCGTCCAGGCTGCTCCGGACAACGCTGAGGTCTCCATCAATCTGGGAAGGGCAGAGCCGAGGGAGAGCCTTCCTCGCGCTACAGGGTGCTTCCCTCCAGTCCTCTTAGCTACTGCCAGGATAACGATTCGCTCCCCGGACGGCGAGTCTAGATCCGACCGGGCGCTTATCGATCAGGGGAGCGAAGTCTCCTTGGTCACGGAGGTCCTGGTGCAATTGCTGCGATTACCGAGACTACCCTCCAATGTGCATATTATCGGCATCGGAAACCAGCGGACGGAGCGTGTGCGGGGGAGTGTCCACCTACAATTCACGCCAGATGGAGGTCGAGGCCCACGGCGGGCAACCAACGCTCTGGTGCTACCGCGCATCTCATCCTATACTCCGCAGGTCAGCCAAAGTAGGGATGCTTGGACCCACCTGCAGGGCCTACCTCTTGCTGACCCGGACTTCAACAACGGTACCCAAATCGACGTCTTGCTGGGCGCCGACGTCTACTCCTTGATACTGGACGATGGCTTCCGCAAGGGGCGAAGAGGCGAACCCATTGCCCAAAAAACGATCTTGGGCTGGATAGTCTCGGGCCTCGCCCTGCCCGCCGATCGCTACGCATCAGGTGAATCAGCTGGATTAGTCACACTCCAGTGTACTATGGAGCGTGACCTCGTGACACTGGTCCAACGCTTCTGGGAGCAAGAAGAGGTGAAGCTGGTCACTACCCTCAATGCTGAGGACCAGGAGTGTGAAGAGTATTTCTGCAATACCCACCAACGTCTACCGTCGGGCCGCTATATGGTGCGACTCCCCTTCAAGGAGACGCAAGGATTGGGCGAGTCTCGCGCCGGGGCTGCCCGAATCCTCCGACGCACAGAAGCTAAGTGCGATCGGAACCCGAACTTCAAGGAGGCCTATACATCATTCCTGCGTGAGTATGAGGAACTGAAGCACATGACTAAAGTTAACGAATCTCACAGCGAAAATGACTGCTACTACTTGCCGCACCACGGAGTCTACAAGGCGAGTAGCACTACCACGAAGCTTCGGGTGGTGTTCAACGGCTCCTACGCTACCAGTTCCGGGAAATCCTTGAACGATCTGCTCATGGTGGGACCCAACTTGCTACCGGGCCTACCACAAGTACTGCTGCGCTGGAGGATTCATCGCATCTGCTTGACTGCGGATATCGAGAAGATGTTTCGCCAGATACTCGTGCACCCGGGGGATCGGCGATTCCAACGGCTGTTGTGGCGACGACAAGATGCAGAACACGTAAGCGATTTTGAACTAAACACTGTCACTTACGGATTAGCTTGTGCACCCTACCTGGCCATCCGCACGCTGCGGCAACTGGCGCAGGATGAGCGCTCCAACTTCCCAAGAGCTGCATCAATACTGGAGAGTAGAGCTGTTCAAGTACCCGGTTAAAGCAAGCCGAGTCTGACTCGGCTCGAAAAACCGAGCCGAGCCAGGTACCCGAAAGAACCGAGCGGCTCGGATCGAACCAAGTACTTGAATTTTTTTCAAGCGGCCCGAAAGAACCGGGCGGATTGGTTAGAACCGAGCGGATTGGATAGAACCGAGCGGCTCGGATAGAACCGAGTACTTGAATTTTTCCAAGCGGCCCGAAAGAAACCGGGCGGATTGGATATAACCAAGCGGATTGAATTTTTCCAAGCGGCCCGAAAGAAACCGGGCGGATTGGATAGAACCAAGCGGCCCGAAAGAAACCGGGCGGCTTGGAAAGAAACGAGCGGTCCGAAAGAAGTTCGAGCAGATCGAAAACTATTTGTCCGATTTATTTCAAACTTGGTACACATATTCTTAATGGTATTATCTAAACTGTATGATATCATTTTTTATGCGATAACCCATTCGTATATAATAAACGTTTTAAGTTTGTCTTGTTAGGTAAAAAATGAATAGTGATATTTACCTTGCTCTCATTTGTACAATAAATTTTTTCTTCTCAAATCCGTATGCTACCTTGTAGATATTTGATTAATGAACACTAGAATCATGGTCTTTCTGATGTTAGATAAACCTGGGCATCATAATTTGATACATCGCTCGCGCGCGTAATATTTATACAACATATGCCTTAATACATGCTCTGCACATAAGAATTAACGAAATAATTTCCAACCTCATACTATCTGTAAAAAGAATTCGTCTAACCCCTTAATAAAGGGTGTTGCCTGTTAATGGCTAAATAAGTATAAATGAATAAATAAAGAAATAGGTATAATATAGACTGCGGAATTTAGTCGGAATTTACTCTGTCTAATTTACACAGAGCGTAGCCAAGCGGTCATTTAGCTGTCGTCAAGGAGCGCCTCGCGCTTGGGGGTGTCATAAACCGGGGTTTTCCGGGGACTTTGTTGGGGCCTAAAGAGTCAGAAGCTCGAAGCGACTGCGTTGCCTTGGGGCATTCGCGAATGCATCGCCGACAACGACACTTCGCTGCATTCTCGTATTTTTTCCTGTGTCGTAATTTTGTTACCTTTGTTAAACTATTATAATTCCACAAAAAGTGAGGTAGATGTTTTAGATAAATTAGTAAGGGAATACTCTTGTAGGCGTTGCACCCGCCGTTGGCCATTATCATTATCTATGCCAGGCCTTCCCAAGTAGGGGAAATCTGCTCCCAAAACAGATGTTTCGGTTCTCCCTCCAACGCTGCGCCTTAGCTGCTAAGGCCGCTAAGGTGGGACGAGTTCTGCTACCCTCTCTCCGAGGGCACAGTAACGTCGCTGGGAAGCATGTTGGGCGCTTTAGGGCGAAAGTACCAAATGTGTCAAATTTTTATAGGAAATTTCATAATGACTTAAAAATAGTAGGAAAAATTAAAATTTAAACTAGCATTTCAAAATGACGTAAAAAGAATTTAAAAAAATGTATTACATACAACGATACAGTAATACAATAATCGTAGTGATGTCTTTTCATTAGAAAATATATTCATTTTTATAAAAATACAAGTAGTAGTTATTTTCTAAATTTTCGTACAATACATAAATACCTACATTTTATATTTTAAACAACTTTCGTACAATGCAAATGTGTTATACATTTTATTCAGTTTTATGAAAATGTAATCACTACTTATTTTATAAATTTTTGTACAATATATACATATTATATACATGTTATAGAATCTATAGCATAGTTATAGAATCTATAACATGTATATAATATGTATATATTTTTGTACCTATAAAAATTTGACACATTTGGTACTTTCGCCCTAAAGCGCCCAACATGCTTCCCAGCGACTTTACTGTGCCCTCGGAGAGAGGGTAGCAGAACTCGTCCCACCTTAGCGGTCTTAGCAGCTAAGGCGCAGCGTTGGAGGGAGAACCGAAACATCTGTTTTGGGAGCAGATTTCCCCTACTTGGGAAGGCCTGATCTATGCACTATATCGACATCGCCGCATATAATGCTTTTGTTATATGGCATACTAAGAATCCTACATGGGAACTTAGACATTTGTCAAAAATGAGGCGAAAGTTATTTTTAGAAGAATTAGCAAAAAAATATTGATAGACGGGCTATTAAATTTGAAAATGAAGAAGGAGGGCTACATGCAAATGTTGCAATCGCAATAGAAGCGACGGGAAGAAAAATTGTAAAGAAGAAAAAACTAGCAGGTCACAAGCGTAGTAGATGTTGTTTCTGTGTGGGGAACAATAATAAATATCACACTGTATGTGATTCTTGTAAAAAATATGTGTGTAAAAACTACTGTACAGAAAACCGCACACTTTTATGCAATACGCGTACTAATATAAATGTTGAATAAACATAATTTTTTATAATTCACAAATCGCAACCCTATTATTGTTTCGTATATGTAGAACAAGTATCCAAACGTAATCCGAAACCCTCTTCCACCACGTTCCGTAGTATTTCGGCGAGGATCTCGAGCTTGAGCGACCATCCCCACCTGAGTACTGTATCGGTGAGGGTCTCGAGCGACCGTGAATATGTATTAGTGAACTATCAGTGTGGGTCTGCAAAGACCCAGCATCAGGACTCGAAGTCCAGTACTCGGAGGGTTAAATATAATTATTTCATTTCTTGTAATTTCATACGCTCTTGCAGAAGTATTCCCCATCCTCATTCAAACGGATTGGTACTGCGTTCTTGCATTAATTAAATAAAAAAAATTGTACGCACTTCCGTGGGGATTAGAAAATTCATATAATCTTGTTTCATCAATATACAATCTATCAGTACATTCGCATGATATGTGCATTATACAAACTATTACAAGTATCACTGTACCTGCTATTAAATTACTAAACTTTTGAATATAATGTAACTATTACACTTACATAAACTTTTTAACATAGGTATGAAGCTATTAAATTTTAAAGTCGAGGTTCAGCAACTTCTAACAATTACTCGAGCTAATTTGTAAACAAATTCCGTATATGCAAGAACCATGAAAAATACCCAAAATATGCAAAATTACAAATATATTTTTTAAATCCTCTCAATGATGAAATATAGATCGGTCAAAGTCCCACTTGTTTAATCCATTACTACAAAAACATGCATTTGCACTAAATTCCGCAGTCTATATTATACCTATTTCTTTATATATTCATTTATACTTATTTAGCCATTAACAGGCAACACCCTTTATTAAGGGGTTAGACGAATTCTTTTTACAGATAGTATGAGGTTGGAAATTATTTCGTTAATTCTTATGTGCAGAGCATGTATTAAGGCATATGTTGTATAAATATTACGCGCGCGAGCGATGTATCAAATTATGATGCCCAGGTTTATCTAACATCAGAAAGATCATGATTCTAGTGTTCATTAATCAAATATCTACAAGGTAGCATACAGATTTGAGAAGAAAAAATTTATTGTACAAATGAGAGCAAGGTAAATATCACTATTCATTTTTTACCTAACAAGACAAACTTAAAACGTTTATTATATACGAATGGGTTATCGCATAAAAAATGATATCATACAGTTTAGATAATACCATTAAGAATATGTGTACCAAGTTTGAAATAAATCGGACAAATAGTTTTCGATCTGCTCGAACTTCTTTCGGACCGCTCGTTTCTTTCCAAGCCGCCCGGTTTCTTTCGGGCCGCTTGGTTCTATCCAATCCGCCCGGTTTCTTTCGGGCCGCTTGGAAAAATTCAATCCGCTTGGTTATATCCAATCCGCCCGGTTTCTTTCGGGCCGCTTGGAAAAATTCAAGTACTCGGTTCTATCCGAGCCGCTCGGTTCTATCCAATCCGCTCGGTTCTAACCAATCCGCCCGGTTCTTTCGGGCCGCTTGAAAAAAATTCAAGTACTTGGTTCGATCCGAGCCGCTCGGTTCTTTCGGGTACCTGGCTCGGCTCGGAAACCGAGTCCCGGATTGGTTCGGTTTTCAAGCTACCCGAATATTCAAGTACTCGTACAGCTCTACTGGAGAGTGACGTGTACATGGACGATGTACTGACGGGAGCCGACTGCGAAGAAGAAGCAAGGAAAATTCAGTCAGAGCTGCGCTCGCTCTGCAGGGCGGGCGGCTTCAACCTACGAAAGTGGGTATCTAACTCTCCCAGATTATTCGAGGAACTCCCAGGCGAAGAGGTACCCACGGCCGTCAACTGGGATGAGGACACGCTACACACGGCGCTGGGTGTTCACTGGAACGTGCGAGGAGACGAATTCCGAGTACAGGTGTCTGAGGATACGACCGTCGCCCCGGTTACCCGCCGTACTGTACTCTCCCGAATCGCGCGGATCTTCGACCCGCTCGGACTGCTGGCACCGGTAACTGTAAAGGCCAAGATATTTTTACAATCCCTGTGGTTATTGAAAATAGATTGGGACACTACGCTGCCGCCAACTGAGGGAAAGGAATGGACCCAGTTCCTGGCGGATCTGCCGAGCTTGGCAGATGTCCGTGTGCCACGCTGGCTGGGCATGCATTCCCGGGTCCAGCAGTTGGAACTCCACGGCTTTGCTGACGCTTCGGAAAGGGCCTTCGCCGCGGTCATCTACCTGCGCGTAGTGGACCACGACGGTACTGCGCAGACGCACCTGGTCACGGCCAAGACCAAGGTGGCACCACTGCAGCGAGTCACGCTCCCCAGACTCGAACTATGTGCGGCGGCGTTGCTGTCGCGACTGGTGTCCACCACGAAAGGAGCCATACCACTGGACGGCGTCCAGACACATCTATGGAGCGACTCAAAGGTAGTGTTGGATTGGATCCGGGGCCATCCGTCACGATGGACAACCTACGTCGGCAATCGGGTGGCAGAAATCCAGCGGGAGCTACCGGAAGCACGGTGGGATCACGTGGTTGGCAGCGACAATCCAGCCGACTGTGCCTCCAGAGGAATGCCGCCCAATCAGCTCCCGAACTTCGAGCTATGGTGGAAGGGACCAGCGTGGCTCACGGGATCCCCTCACTGGTTGAGCGATCCTATAAATCAGGATCAGACAACTGATTTGGAAGCTAGAGTCGTGTCCAATGTGACCACCAACGTAAAGAAGGTAACACCCAATTACCTTTTGACTAACTACTCCTCTCTTCAGAAGCTCCTGAAGATAACTGCGTGGTGCCTGCGCTGGCCCCGACGTCGACAGCCACGACCAAGCAGAGGGCCTTGCTTGGTACCTGCGGAACTGGAGGCAGCACGCGTGCACTGGATCAAGCTGATCCAACGCCAGGAGTTCCAAGATGACCGTCGACGACTGGAGAACCAAACAACATTGGCGAGTTGCAGCAAGCTGCTACGACTCACTCCCTTCTTAGATTCCCAAGGCCTGCTGCGGGTCGGGGGTCGCCTCAAACACTCTTCATTGCCTTCCTGGGAGAGGCACCCCATCATCTTACCAAAGGAGGGACACTTCACGGATTTACTGATTGACGAGGCCCACCAGCGAACCCTCCACGGTGGAACTCAACTTACCTTGGCTGCTCTACGTCAAAGATATTGGGTATTACAAGGTCGACAGCGTGTCAAGACCCATATCCATCGCTGCGTCACCTGCATACGCTGGAGGGCCGCACCCGGACAGCAGCTCATGGGTGACTTGCCAGCGTACCGAGTCACACCTGCCAGGCCCTTCGTACAAGTGGGCTTGGACTACGCAGGACCGTTCACTTTGTTGGCTTCTAGGGGCAGGGGCCAACGCACGCATAAGGGTTATGTCGCCGTGTTCCTGTGTCTCACCACCCGAGCCGTTCACCTAGAAGTCGTTTCTGATTATAGTACGGAAGCCTTCCTGGCGGCATTGCGGCGCTTCACCTCAAGGCGAGGTATCTGCTCCACCATCTACAGCGACCAGGGCACCAATTTCGTAGGAGCAGCACGTGAACTGCGCGACAACCTGGCCCCAATTCTCCGCGAAAGTGAGGTTATGCAGGCCCATTTACTACAAGAGGGCATAACCTGGAAATTTAACCCACCGGCGGCGCCGCACTTTGGAGGGATTTGGGAGGCAGCCGTTAAATCAACGAAGCATCATCTTCGGAGAGTGGTCGGCGACCAGCACCTCACCTTTGAGGAGATGATGACGCTGCTCACCCAAATTGAAGCGTGCTTGAATTCTCGGCCACTACAACCTATGAGCGATGACCCTGGCGACGTCACGGCCCTTACTCCGGGACACTTCCTAATCGGCGATGCACTCCTCGCCGTACCGGATCCAGCAGTGGAGGACGTCCCCAGGTCGCGTCTATCGCGTTGGCACCTTCTGCAACAGATGCGACTGCAGTTCTGGCGTAGCTGGTCGAGAGAATATTTACAATCTCTGCAAGCACGCAACAAGTGGACGCGGACTCACCCACAGCCACGTGTCGGGGACATGTGCATCTTAAGGAATGAACTTCTACCGCCCAACAAATGGCCCCTTGCTCGTATCACGCGATTGTACCGGGCCAGACGGTTTGACGCGTGTAGCCCACGTAAAAACTACGCGTTCAGAGTTTGTAAGACCCATTGTTAAATTAATCTTCTTACCTTATGTCCAGGTCAATGAGGCTAATGACACACAGCACTAACTCACTACCGAGCCAATACGAGAAACGATCTCCGCGTGGAGCCAGGTGGCGGCTTTGCTGGCAGCGATCCAATCACACCATCACGCCTGGGCCAATCAACGTCGAGCTCTTAGCTGCATTCATTCATCTAGCGATGAAGGCGGGCGGGAAATGTTAAGAAAATAGTATTTGGCGCGCCATCTCCCGTCCCCCGAGCGGACCCAGGTGTGACAAATGCTTTGTATGCCCCACCTCGCTCGCGCGGAGCATCGATCATGCGCTCCCTTCCATCGATCGGCGATCGATGGAAGGGGGACAGACCGTGGATTCGAGGAAATCGACGCAGATTTCCTCGATCTACTTATTGACGAGCCGTCTAAGAGGTAACACGCGCTAAATAGCTTCAACTTGCTAAATCGCTTTGCTCGCTTGCTTGCTAAATCGCTTTGTTCGCTTGCTTTCTTCACCGTTTTACTTCGCGTTGTAAAAGGGCTTCGGGCCGAGCCCACGTGCAACGCGCTGATTGTTCCAGAACCCTACCGCGTAGGAGAACCGCTATTATTGCTGCAAACAAGAATATTTAACCAAAGAATTGCGCAAGAGACTCTTTATTGTAAATAGTGTATAGTGTAAATTAAGACTAATATTAAAAATAGTGCGTACAGATAAGGCATCCTAAATCTAAGACATTCCTCTTTCGAGATCCCGGTTCCTTTGACGCGCGCTGAGTTGCTTCGCTAAACACAATCATTCGTACCAATATTCAGCTCTATGGGAATTTATGCAACCTTACCCCTATTTTTTGGGCTACTTTGACCGGACTACAGATGTATTATTAAGGTTGTTAAGGAGCTCCAAATTGCCCCTAACAAGTGTAGTCCGCATCCATAGACTGCATGTATTTGATATCCGTGTATAATGGTATCAAATACGGTTTTTATTATTTTAATGATAATAAAAACTCCAAGTAGTCCTGCCGTGACTGTTCCAAATTTAAGGAATCCTTTCCAGAATTTGGCTGCTGAATTTTCTGCCAATGTGATGATGGTTTCTTCGTCCAAAATTCCCATCATTGAAATTGATCCCGCGAGAATATTTTTCCCGGATACTCATCTGGCGAGTGTATTTAATACAGCTGCTTTTTCTGCAGGGAACATAATGTGGTCCCGTAAATTTTCCAATTCCTTCTGTGTATATATTCCGCTGGTTGCGAGATCTGAAGGAGATGTATAATGCCAGTTGAGTTTCGTTTTTGGATGTAATATTTGGGGTGGACGAACTTCAATTGGATGTGGTGAAATTCTGTGCCATGCTTGGTCAATTTCATACATGACTGGTAGAATGGGACTACATTCCCTATGTGTCCCTTGAGTGGTTAAAATGTGTTTTTGGTGTTAAGAACATTGAATTGTTTCTTAACCACACAGGTAGCTCTATATAACATTCGTCTGTTTTACGTATTTTAACTTGAACAGGAATGCATTTTACAATATGAATTACTTCGCCAGCTACTAGTGCCATCCCAGATAGCACCGCACATCAGAGGCGTATCTAGGGTGGGGCAAGTAGGGCTCGTGCCCTGGGCGCCAATGCCGGGGGGCGCAAAAAAGCCGAAGGAAATAGTGTTTCTTGAATAGATTTATTTGGATGGTTAATGTTAGTAGTTTACGTTTGTTATTCGTGTGCTTCGCATGCCTCTTTAGAGGAGCTTCGAAAAAAACTTGCTGCACTTTTCGGCTTCATTTGTCTCCAACTTTCGTCTCTTCCGCCCTTCAGCTCCAGTTTCTTTAAAAGGATTATCTAAATTCTAAATGAGATGACGTAGTTCCGCCCAAGTTCGCTTCCCGGCGCGCATGCTTCCGGGCTGGGCCCACTCTCGATTCGTCTTGCCAAGCGTTGAACACGCCGGTTCACGTGCTAAGAGTTTATCGTAGATTATAGAACCATAAGCAGAGTATCTCTTTTTGTTACTACGTTTGTGTGTTATGCAATTAAAGCACTGGTTGTTCACTTATATGTTCACTTACTTATTTAATCGACCCTGCCCGGTTTACACTAAATAATATGTTTTGTGTGATGAACACTTTTAACAAAGAAGTAGAATAGAAAAGATGGAATTGGACTGATATGCATGAGGGGTTGGGGGGGGGGGGAGCGCAAATTCTACGCTTGCCCTAGGCACTGTTTACACTAAATACGCCACTGCCGCACATCCCAAGGACGTCCTTTTCATGTCCAGTTTATATCCGAACGTCCTACGTCCATTTTGAACATACATAGGATGTTCTCAGGATTTTAATTTCGGATGTTCTAGGAACGTCCGTTTCTTAAGTCCTACGGACGTTCTTAGGACTTAAATTTCGGAGGTCCTAGGAACGTCCGTTTCTTAAGTCCTATGGACGTTCTTAGGACTTAAATTTCGGATGTTCCAGGAACGTCCGTTTCTTAAGTCCTACGGACGTTCTTAGGACTTAAATTTCGGAAGTTCTAGGAACGTCCGTTTCTTAAGTCCTACGCACGTTCTTAGGACTTAAATTTCGGATGTTCTAGGAACGTCCGTTTCTTAAGTCCTACGCACGTTCTTAGGACTTAAATTTCGGTTGTTCTAGAAACATCTAACAATCTTGTAAGTCACGTGATTGTTTTGCACGACTACATTTCGAATGTTCCGAGAACATTCGTCTCGTAAGTCTTGTGAATCTTTAGAAGACCTAAATTTCAGATGTTCGAAGAACAACCGTCTTGTAGGTTTTGCAGATGATTCAGGTTCGGTTGCAAAACAGTCTTACGACTGAACCTCGCCTTTGCGCTATTTTTTTGTGCAATGAAGACGCAGAAATGTTCCCAGATAGCATACGACGCCTTCAAGACTTCTGTCTTAAGTCGTCGTTAAAACATCTGTCTTGAGACGAATGTGAAATTTTAAGCAATGAGTCTAGAGGTCGAATGGTGATGTTCTGTAGAATATTTCGCGTCAATGCACAATTTTTGTAAACTATTAATAATATTTATATACCTGGAAATTGAAATTATTTGCAAGGAAGTGTCTTGAGTAGTTGCTTTGTAATCTGGGAGTCCTGGGTTCGATTCCCGGCACCGCCAAATTTTTTTTCTTAATGTGTAATCGTGTTTGTTTGCGGAACGATTACCGGTGGGACGGAAAAGGGATAGGTTGCCGACTCAGTCGGTAAGGCAGGGTTCGGCGAATGAGCAGAAGCTGTGATTGAATAAATAAGAGTGTTTATTCACTAAGGTGTATATAAGAATTGTGTTTTACAATAATTCCGAGCGCGGCGGAAAGAGCTTCGGCGGTACGGCGCGTCGTTTCGCGACGGCGGCGAGTTTTCGGCGGTTCGTAGGAGTAGGGATGCGGTGTATTGAACGTTCTACTCTTGGTGGCCTCAAGGAGGCGCGTCCGTGCGAGAGTCGTATAGCGTAGGTTCGAAGTGCAGTAGGTCTCCGGCCTAATGGGCGCAGCGAGACCTCTTCGACGGAGGTAGGGCACAAGATTTCTCTCGGCCTATATCGGAAACGAGGCTGGTAATGGCACCGCGGGACGATAGGTCGGCGCGTGCACACCTCAGGAAAGTCCACAAAAATAGAGCCTCTCGAACGTACGGTACGGCGGTGTGACACCACTAATGCGTGCGGGACGAGAGCTGTCAATTTCGCTCGCCGCGGGCCTTATACGCGCAGGCCGCGAATCTTTACTTGCGAGAGACCTCGCGGGGCCGCGGCCGCCTAGCGGTCGCGGCGCGAACTAGGGCCTTTGTTTTCGGTGTCGAGCGTTCGGATGGCGCGTGACGTGACTTCGTCACAAATGTCTTAACCCAGACTTGATGAAGACGTCTTTAAGGCGCTTTTAAACCATCTGCAAAACGTCTTTAAGACGCCTTTTGGACGTATTTAACTTTACTTTCGGACATTTGGAAAACGTTCTGAGAATGTTGACACAGCACGTCCTCAGGACGTTCCACTTTGTAAATAGGACCTTCCTACGACATTTAAAGAACTTAACGAGGACGTACAGAGGATATATGGACCTTCTCGGGACATTCTCCGAACGGACGTTTTTCGGACGTACATAAGATGTCTTTGTGCTATTTGGGATATGTCCCGGTGTTTTCGTGACTATATTGGCAAATTCGTCTGGTCTCAGCGTAGCAATTATTAGAGCATTATTTAGTATTTGTTGATCCAATAGGCATTTTTGTATAATTATATCTCTATATAGAGTTTTCAATTCAGTTCTTATGTGTTTCTCCACGTAGACAAATTTGGAATTCACATATGTGAAAATATCCAAATTTTCTACTGGAATTTTGTGTAAAGATGCAAACGTTCTTTCCTTAGTTGTTTCCAAAATGAATAGTTTTGGATGTTCCGTTTGTATAAGCGTATAACCACATAGGGTAAAGGACCCAATTACTGACACCTAACCAATTACTGTCACCTTAAGCTATTTTACTTAAAATAACGAATAAATAAACTATAGTATATAATCTATAGTATAGATTATCGGTTGAATTACATAATTATTTTTATGTATGACTTTACAACGTTTATTTATTCGTTATTTTAAGTAAAATAGCTTAAGGTGACAGTAATTGGTTAGGTGTCAGTAATTGGGCCTTTACCCTAGATGTTGCTATCCTGTGGGGGTTAAAGCAAATGTAATATCTTGCGTGGTTAACGCATACACGGAAGGTGATTTTCCTTCGGCTTGGCTGGTGTCGGTAATTTTGGATGCCAGCCCTTCGTAGAGTACATCATAGCGGTCGAATTTGCACATTGATGGTGGAAAAGAGTGCCAGAACGTGTGTCCGTCCTCATTATCCACGCAAAATCCGTTTTGGAAACGGCATATTGTTCCAGATTTCAATATGATTTTGTTGGATTCTAGTCGTACTGGTACTAGAGTTGTTTTGAGTGTTATCTTCGCCATTGCTTGTACTACTACCTTTTCCTATGATCCATAAGGGTCGGAAAATTGTGCTCCGGTACATTTTCCATCTGCGGTGAGTGATCCAGCCATGGTGAATGTCCGGGTTGACGTTTGGTTCATCTTGAGTCCCACCAAATAGTCATTATTACTATAACGGTGGATCCATATTCATGCATATTTCGGCATTGGCGTTCGGTTAAATCTTCGAGGTATTCATTTAGTCCGTTGTGTACTGCAGAAATGTGTGAGTGCATTCCGCAGTAATAGATGGTTCTTGAAATTATCAGTTTGCATTGAATGACTTCCACGTAGTTGAAGTCCGAGAGTTGCAGAAGTTGAATGTAGATTTCCTTTGTGGCTGTGGAGATTGGATTAATTTCGCAATCTCCTACTGATTTTAATGAAACGGTTGTCACGTTTAAATGTTGCCCATTGCAATCGTATCCAATGAGTGCCCAAGCAAGATTCAAGCCGATTAGAATTATCCATGTTAAAATCATGGTGATTATACTTTTAACAAAAATAAAAATAAAAATTTGTTTTGAATTATCGTTATATTAATAACGTTTCATACTTATTCCTTTAATATTTCGTACTTTCTTAATCTTAATTTATATAATAGGTATCCTGATGGGTATCCGATCTTTCGTCGCACGCGTTTACTTTTTCGCTGGTTATCATATCTAATTCATCCGACAGCTAATCATGCGTAGCTGCTTCGTTTCGTTAGTGGCTGCCGCCGCGTAGCCACTCGTTTACTTGCACTAAGTGTTATAATTTACTATTTACTGTGAGTATGTTTGAAAACAAAATTTTATTTTTCCTTATTTTACTTATAATTTACTTTCTGTAGATGTCAAACGGCTCAGACGAGTGGATCGTGCGGATGCGGCGTTTGATAAAGATTAAAAAACGCCTTATTGCCTATTTGGAGGCCCACCCCAGAAATTCATGGGTGGTTATTGGCGTATCTATTAATGCTCCTCCCGGCACCTTGCCCGTGGAATTGTATGAACGGTTTTATTGCAGAGTGCAGGGTGATATACGTTTTGAAGAATAATAGCTTTATTTAAGACTTATGGGTATATATGCAACGAATAGCTGATAAGGCATTATTAAAATAAACTACGATAAGAAGAGATCGAGGGAAGTATACACGGACGGCAACAGCGAGCAGGAGAACCAGCATCAAGGAGGTAGCCGCACACCAGCTAGCAACCGCCCACACATCAAGGAGACCAGTGCAAGTCAGCTGATGGGTCAGAGGCCCCATCCGCCAGCGGAGTCAACACCTTCACGGAGCTGCGTTCCTGATCATCACCAGTCACTTGCCCTCCCATTATTTCCCGTAAATCGAGCTCCAATACGGAACCGATGTATATTAACTTCAATCCCTAGTACGTAGGCTGTACGAAATCGATCGTACAGAGTACATCGAAACCCAGTAGCGTAAAAAAATCTAAAATATGAATTAAAATAAGAATTTAACTATCGACGCTGCTGAGAGTTTCATATAACTGCAGAAAAACGCCTTAAGTCACGGAGAAGAAACCGAAATAGGTGCGAAATAGCTCGAATTCTGCGGTAAACAAAACTCTCGGATAGCGCGCTGGAACGAATTCTTCAGTTGGACCCCACGGCAGATGATTGGGAGATTTCATCTCCCACCATCCTAATTGTCATGTGACAAACGTGAAGAAGGAGTGACCAATAGCCCTATAAAAGGGGACAGATCACTCACGGAGCTCATTGTTATTAGCTCATTATGATTATTGTATTCTTTCCATAACTAAACCAAGTTAATTCCCAATCAGATAGATTATCAAGTTTGCTATTACATTGTAAGTACAGAACAATTATAAGATGTGTCGTGTAATTGCAAAAGGAGAAAATAAAGGTGACTGTTTTTTTGGTTAAATCAGTGAGTGTTTCCACCCCTAATTAAGGTAGACTTTCCAAGCCGCGATCGGCGGCGGCGGCCGGCGGCGGCGGCGGGCGGGCGCGGCCGGCGGCCAAATTTTAAGCACCGCTCTTATGGAGAAGCATGCATCCGTTTTCTTGGCCGCGTTTTCGAGCGGCCGCGGCCGCGCGTCTGCTACAGCAGCAACCTGGGCTACTCGAGACCCAACACAATGCGATGAGTGTCTGTTTTCCGCCATGATGGCGGAATCTACTAGCCGCGCGGCTAGCCACGGCGGCAAATAGCTTGACTTCTCAAAACGGAGTCCTAGCCGCGGCCGCGCGGCGATCCAGCGGCACAGTGGGACAAAATATTTCTTGTAAGCAAATAATATGAGGTCCTGAAGAAGGGAAAAATATCGTGGTGGCTACTTCTGATCTGTGTGTAAACACGTGTCAAAGTTTGCATTTTTTTTTCTTGTGGAAAATTTTGAATCGAGACTTTTAGATTTTGATGATATATAAGACCCAAATTTTTTGGGAAACGAAATGAGTAGTATCGTTTTTGGTAAGCAATAGCAAATAATTAGTTAGGTTATTTTCCATATGAAACCCATTGAAGAAATATCAGCAATTATCGGCTTTTTAGTTACCCTCCGGGAACTTCCGAGCAAATTTATTTTTTGTTTTATAATCAACATATATGTGGCTTTGCAACTGCGAAAACAAGATTTGGTAATATTTACCAATCATGGAGTAATTACCTGTATTCTATGTCGCACAGTGAGGCTGAATCCCAAGAAATAGGGGAAAATTCAAAAACATCTTATTTTTCGCACTGAAACTGCCGAATATAATTAAGGAAGTTCATAAAAAAAAGTATTAATATACAACTCATACGGAGGATTGACGTTATTTAAAAAAATAATGTCAATAATTACAATAAAACTAGAACAATTTGATAAATGTACCTACATACTATGGAAAGTGCAGAAATATTTGGAAACTTGTATCCATGTTATCCTATATACCAAATACTGTTTACAAAGTGTTAATACATTCCTACGAAATTATGCAATATTGGGGCAACCTTCCAATCGGCTAATTGTGTGAAGGGCCTCAAGATGCCAGAAATAAAGGTTTTAAAAAGTAAAGAAAAGATTGTACGCTCAAAATATTCTCATTGCAATACAAACGAAGGTGTTTTAAACTTTTTATCGATTTCTTCAGATCCAGTACTAGTGTTTTATAAATAAGTTTCATAAGATTCGACATTTTGATTGGAAAAAGTGGAATGTTGAATTTTTTCTCTATTCTTGGGATTGACGCCCACTGTGCGTTGGGACAAAAACGGGATCGGAGCCAAGCGAGAATTCATTCGTTGTTTTCGACCGATAATTTCATATTTTCCCAAGACCGTTTCGACAACATCTGTTTGCCAGCATTTCTAAAGGGCAGTCAAGAACGTAGTGCCGTCTTTAATAATTTTAGGCATTCTTCACTTTAACAATGAGTTAATCCGTATATTGCTCTGTCCGTGGGTTCGGACCCGGACGTAGGTACTGCTATTAACCGCCACGCCGACTCGCGGGACAATATGGTCATAAACCGCGACTCTGGCGAGACGCTTTGGTCGATCAGCCTGATTAACTTTTTGGAATCAGATGTGGCATTTTCCTCCACGAACAAAATAAGAAGATGTTCATAGGTTAGATCGAAAAATGTTTCCCCAACAATGGAGTAGGAAACGAAATGACTCTGAAGAAGTATCAGTACGTCTCGCGGTGAGACACAGGAAGAAACGGGGTAGTCGGCCGACTGCGCGTGTTCCCGCCTGCATCATCCTCCCTACAAAATTTGAGAGAAAGCACTTATCTCTCGAGTATAAACACGCGTTGGAATATCAAAACAGAAGCACGTGCGAACGTATTCGGTACGAGAGAAGGTGGGCCATAGGAAGGAGATATTACTGGGCAGAGGTGAAAAGCTGCTGTTTCAAAGGAATGCAGGACTGATTGGTTATAATATAATTTCCTCCCTATGGCTTACCTTCTCTCGCAACCAATACGTCAGCGCGTGCTTTTGTTTTGATCTTCCAACGCGTGTTTATACCCAAGAGATAAGGGATCCGTCTTTAATTTGAAAGGAGGACGATGTAGGCGGGACCACACGCAGGCAGCGGACTGCTACCCCTTTTCTTCCAGTGTCTTTCCGCGAGGTGTATTGATGGTGGACTTGGTGGATAATACTTCTTACTTGCTAAATAAAAACTGAACGGGCTGACTTATGTCCCTAGGACGGTGAAATAGGGTTCGACGAAACGACCGCTGTTGTTTGTCATTTACCTACCTCGTTGGAGGCCTCGGTACTTATATGTATACAGTCAGTGTAAAAAGTATTTGTACATCGACCAATTTAAAGTAAAACTTTGTATATCCATGTCAGTACTACATTTTAACAGAAAAAGATGATTAATAAATATTCTTAAATGTTTGTAGAATAGATCTTGTATAAACAAATTTTTATTCCCTTTAACATTTACAAAAATATGAATAAAAGCAGATAAACGTGCAGAAATAGACCCGCAGTAAATATTCGTACAGTTAAATAAAGGATCAATAAACTATGGAAATAAAATAAATATTTAATGTTTTAATAATTTGTGGGATTGCCTTTTGATTTTATAATACCTTCGAGGCTTCTTGGTATGGGATTTATTTAGTTGGATGTTATAGCAGATTGTACATATTTTACTCTACTACTACATACAGGGTGATTCTCCAGCGCCGCCCGTCCTTTGACACATCTCTATAGATGCCGCATGGTACGAGGACAACACCTCGCAGTGCCTCACCGAATTTTATGGCTTTCGACCCTCGGAAGGGTTCGAATATCATTAAAAAGTCAGAAATGTCCAGGATTTCCGCATTTCCCACCAGATCTTTGCGAAAACGACGTCAATGGATTCCTTATGTTTCACCGATGAAACTGACACCACGAACGACGTAATTCCGACCATATGAAGGAAATTTCATGAAAATTTAATTTATATCATTTCAAGTTGTCTTCGTTAATAATAGTCCGATTTACATGAAATTTCGTATGATTTTTATCGAAGAAACATCAGGAATCCATTAGTGTCACTTCCATATCGATACGATAAAGAATAAAAAATTATTTTATTTCGGAAACAGGTATGAATCCTCGGCCGTAGACCCTTTCAAGTACGCTCGAACCAAAGTGGGACCCTCAACGCTGCGCGGCCGGAGTCTGGCCGCCGCCGCGGGCCACCGGCCGCGCCCGCCCGCCGCCGCCGCCGGCCGCCGCCGCCGATCGCGGCTTGGAAAGTCTACCTTTACCCATCCTCTAAATCGAGCGTTCGTCTTTTGAAAAAGTGAATTAAATAAAGTAGTTGAGCTATCGACCGTATTTTTAGAATATAACAATAAGTGGTTTCGGCGCACTGGTTCGGTCAGTTAAACAATCTAGAAGCTAATTTGCAATTTTAATAATTATAAATTTCCGACGTTTCGGTCTGCGATTTAGACCTTTTTCAAGGAAAGATATTTAAAAATTATACTGCGTTTGCTTTAGAGTCACACGTTTGGTATGCCGTGTAACACACGAGTCGGTTGTAGCATGACTGAGGTAAACATAACTTGGAGGACTATTTAAAGGTGAAACAAAACTGTGGCTAGAAACGGAGTCAAAAGAAAGACCATTAAATATTACGAACGAATTTAATAATTATTGACAGAACGGACATTTTCAACCTCACAACTACTGTCAAAATACCACTAATTGATGTTCATGTGGTAAAGGCCAAATGCATTAGGATATATGACCAATTGATTACATAATATAATTTTATTATGTATAGATGAACTGGTTATACTGGTCACAATTGAAGTGAAGACTATATTGGAGGAATTACATCATAAAGCCTTATTGCTTTAATAAAGTTGCGTAGTACTCTTGTATTTTAGGTGTTTCATACCTAAGGTTTACGCTTGGTTGTTTAATCATATGCAACGTCTCCAACAAAATTCTGCGACTCCAATTGGCCTCTCTATCAATAATTTTAACATTATCGAAGTCAAATCTGTGATCAAATTCCAATGCGTGTTTCGTTAGGGCAGTATGTTGTGGGGGTGGTAGGAAAATGTTCCTTTTGTGTTCGTAGATCCGTCTTTCTAAAAGTCTAGACGTTTGCCCAATGTAAACTTGGTTGCAACCCATGCAAGGGATTGAGTAAATGATGTTCGAATTCTTTAACAAAGGTATTTTATCTTTAATTGGAGGGAACAAGTTTTTAGTATAAACTGGCATTTTAAAAATGGTGTGTATTCCTATTTTCCTGAACATTCTTTTAATATCATTAGAAATGTTATTGCTAAATGGTATGACCGCGGTATTTTTCCAACTAATCGGTCCTATTTTATTGGCTTTTTCCTCCTTACGTTTTTCCATCAATGCCGGATGGTAAATCTCAAAAACGCGGTCACGGATTATTGTTGAGACCATTTCTACGGGATAACCATTACGTTTTAGAGTATCTTTAATGAGGAGTAGATTAGCCGGTCGAAATTCAGGGTCAGAGAGTAAAATTGCGCGATCTATTAATCCCTTTATTAATCCCACCTTATGTTGCATGGGATGAGCCGAAAAAAAGTTTATGTATCTACCCGACCAACTAGGTTTGTGATACCAATTAGTGCTAAGTTTATTGTTTGATCTAATGACCAATGTATCAAGAAAGCTTAAACAAGAATCTTTTTCAACCTCATAAGTAAATTGTAGTCTATTGTGGAAACTATTAAATGTATCGAGCAATATTGGCAAATCTTCTAATTTAATGCATGTAATAATATCATCCACATATCTTTTATAAAATTTTAATTGAAATGGTACCTTCGAGAGAGAGACAGTCTCTAACCTTTCCATCACCAAATTGGCGATGACAGGGGAAATTGGAGATCCCATGGCCGTTCCAAAAACTTGCTTGTAAAAAACTCCATTAAAGGAAAAAATGTTGGCCTCCAACACAAACTTCACGGCTTGGAGAAAATCATCTCTGCTAATATTGGTGTGCTGTGCAATTTCTGTCCAACGATGGTGTAATACCTGCAGAGCTAGATCAACAGGTACATTCGTAAAAAGAGATACGACATCTAGAGACACCAATCGCATTGAGTCTTCAATATGTATTTTCCTAATTTCATTACAAAACTGCCAGCTATCAACAGTGTGGTGTGTAGATTTACCTACTATCTTAGAAAGTATGCCAGCTAGGAAACTGGATAATTTATAAGTGGGGCCACCGATAGAAGAAACGATAATTCTCCAAGCTAAGTTTTCTTTATGAGTTTTTGGAAGCGCGTACGCCCTGGGTATAATAGCGTTGTTAGTCTTTAGAGACTTCCCTGTCTGTTCACTGATCTGTTTCTTTTTCACCATATTCGAAATGATAGAGTTTGATCTCTTCTCAAAGGTACATGTATATTCAAATTTACTAACTGTGTATGTGGTTATATCGTTCAACAATTTCATCACTTCAGAGATATAAAACTCCTTCTCGACTAGAACTGTAGTGTTACCCTTATCAGATTTTAACACTAACAAATTACTATTTTCTTTAAAAAACTTTTTTGTTTCAATAATTTCCGATTTGGACAATAACTCATTATTAGGTTTTATTGAATTGGTGGTGTAATTTATAATTTTGTTAACTATTCTTAGTCTGGTTGTGGTTTGTAAATTATCATCATTGATTTTTATTAAACCTGCCTCGATCGAAGATATGAATTTAGGAGAGGTGATAAAATTCTTTGAAACAGACAAAGCATGGAAACGTCGGAAATTTATAATTGAGGCATTTGATGGAAAAAGGGCACATAGGCTTATGTGCCCTTTTTCTGTAAATCGGTTAAATCGACTCAGGTATATGTTATATATATATAATATATCAAGGACATTTCTTCTCCCACGTTTAAATTAGCTAAACGCTGTTTTGTTACGTAGCGTGAGCGACATGCAGCTACATAGTCGCTGACCGGTCGCGCTGCCGTGCTGTCTACTGTCTAGTCGTGCAATACGTTTGATTTTGTGTAAGCGAGGAACTATGGAAAGCGAGGCGTGTATCGAATCCGCAAGGAAAGAAGCGAATTTAGGAAAGATGAAACTGATTTGTAAGACAGCTTGCTGCAAAAAATCGGAGAAATTAATACTTACTTAAAACATAACATTTTTTGTTTAGTTTTGCGCTTCATTTTGTATTTTTATTTAAGCGATGTATAAAAAATGGCCAACGAAGTATGTAAACAAAATTATATGTAAATAACTAAACAAAGAAGCAATTTTGTTACGAATTTACCCTATTTACGGAAAAAGGGCACATAAACCACTTGCATAAAACTATTAAATAAAGACACATATCATTTTCAAATCATGACTTCTGTTTACGAAACGTTTGAAGGATATGATACTACATCCTTAAAAAAAAATTGGATTTAATTGCATTACTTTTCATTAAGTTATACTATAACGAAAGCTTTGAAACCGATTTACTCGAAATGGCATTTTGGCGTATGTGCCCTTTTTCCATCAAATGCCTCAATTATTAAAATTGCAAATTAGCTTCAAAAGTGAATTAAATTACGAAAAATGCCCATTGACAGGTCACGGGTCGCGCTGATTAATGGTATTACCTATGAGCAGAACGTTGCCCGCGGTCTTACCAGAGATTATGCGTAAACCGTGATCGACGCGATAGATTTGAATATTAATGAAATTCTAAATAAATTGTTGTGCCCTGCGTGATGGCTCGCAAGGCTGGTACGGGATCTGGCGTAATCGTGAGTTCGGGAGCGATTAAAGGATGAGAATCCACCGGGTGAACTGCACCAAATGTGTTTAAACTCAAAGACTAAGTCTTTATTCAGAAACAACTTAAACTAGACTGAGGTGTACAAGTAGGTTTTAGCCGTGTTGCCCGGTCGAGGGTCGGATCTCGAGTCTGCCGATTTGCGGCGGCAAATCGGTTTTTATTTCGCTTATTGGGCGTGGTGCCGTCGCTTCGCGTTGCCGTATATGGTCATAGCGAAGCGCTCGCATTTTTGCTGATTTCGTAGATTCGTGCTCGCCTCGCAACTTGAGGAGGAAAAGCCATAGCTTTTCTGGCGGCCGATGATAACTATCTTAGGGAAATCCCAAAACTCGTAGTGGTTGGATTGATTATCATCGACTTACATATGGTTTTTTCTTAACTAGATTATAGTGATAATTTGGTATAAACCGTTATTTGACAGTGGAAGGTTATCATATTTATATAATATAGTGGTAACAATTTGTTTATAATGATTATAACATTTCAAAGGGAATTAGTGGAAGGCGTTTCTTCCTTACTAACTATTTTGATTATTGCTTCGGGTTTTTGTGTTGTTTTGTCGCGACTTGTGTTGTCCGTTGTACAATGTCGCGGTGTTCTCGCTTTGAAGTGTACGATACATTTGTAGAATGTAAAGATACATAGTGTAACTGTTATGAGTCCCGTTATCGAGGATAGTGTAAAAAAGCTGTAGTGATACTCGGTTGGTATAATCTCGGGTTTTTCTAAGTCGTTTTGTAAGTCGTCTAATTTTTTACTAACTTTATTTAATTCTTCTGGGTGTTTAATTATCCTTTTTAGTTCGAAATTTGTGTTACGATACGAGTTTACAGTGGTCTGTGGAAGTGTAATTTCGTCTAGCGACAAATTGTAACCAGGTAAGTAGTTCCATGTTTTTTCTATTCCGTATTGCTTTCCGGTTTCTATTGTAAATTCGGCGGTAGTGATAGTACATTTATTTCTTATCGTTATTATACCAGAGTCCTTAATACTATACATGTTTGTGCCCTTATCGTCGCAAGTTGCTGCTAATTGTATCGGTTTTGGTGCAATATAAATCCATGCGCCTGGTTGTTGTAATTCTATTAGGATTGTGTGATTCAGTGTCATAATGCGTATTTTACAATTGTTCGGTTTTTTTGTTAGTTTGGTGTACAGCTGTACTTCGCACGGTCCGTACGGTATCGCTTTGAATATCGGGTGGTAGAGATATAGCTCGTTTATAGTCTTACATTTTGATAGGTCCTGTTTGCTTAACTGTATGTAGTCTTGCACCGCGGTGTCAAGTACCACGTAGGAGTCGAGGGGTTCTATATACGCGTAGAACGATTCGTTTATCTTTGTGGGTACTGGGTGTACCTTGCTTAATTTGAATTTTTTGGCGTTCAGCAACGGAATATCTAGTACCACAGTAATTGATTTGGTATCCGAAAATGCAGAGAGTGTAAGGATTTCGTACAAGACGTGCATGTTTTCTAATTTTATTCCGATGGGGAAGTCTAGTCCTTGCGGTATATGAGCTAGTGCGGCAGTGAGGTAGGTTATGATTTGTGCTGGCGGTATCAGTCGTGGGTTTAAGACTCCCTTTTTTATATCAATAATGAACTCTAATAAGTCTTGAGTGTCGCGCAGGAGTGTTTCCGCGACGCTATTTATTAGTATGAGGTTTTCGTCTATCGTCTCTCGAAATCTAGTAATGTCCGTAGTCTGTTGGAGTAGGTATTGAATTTGCCAAGTCGCGTTTAAAAGGGTTTTTTCATTTTCTTCTACGTTGTGTATAGTTTCATTGAGAAGTTCGGCGTTAGCTCTTACAATTTGCATTTGTCCTTTGATTGTATTTTTTAATCTGCTGTCCTGTCTTTTTAGGAAGTCTATTTGGTCGTTGATTTTCTTTCTATCTTCGGAATCCATTAGCCCGAAGAGTGATTTGCCTATGTAGCCTAATCCATCTATTAGTCCGCGACGCTGTTTTGGTGCGGAGCTTATGGTTTGTTGGACGTAGGTAAGGAGCTTAGCTACGCGGTCTACTTTGCTTCGAATTTTCGTGCCGAACGTTTTACAGAATTTTTGTAAGTTATCAGTAGAAGGTGTTTTACACTGGGCAAGTATGTCATATAGTGCTGCCTGGAGATTCGCTTCGCGTCGGTAAATGTAAGATATGTCTACGTGTAGTATTAATTTCCAACTATCTCGGTAGATCTGTAGCTCGCCTATGTTTTCGAAATAAATGCCTGGGTGGTCTTGGAATTCTTTTATAGCGAAGTTTGTGTCGGGGGTTGTCCCTCCTATGAGTAGTATCGTCGTTTGTAGGGCGGTAATCCTGCAAAATATAATGTCGGGGTGTAGTCGGCGCTTCGTTCCGTTCGTCGCGAAGTCTCTTGTCCTGCGTATGCTATGCGTGCATGAGATAAAATTTTGCTAACGTAAGACGATTCGTCTTCGCAAGGGACTCGATTGTCTCGTCGCTTCTCATTTCGTTTCAGTCTCCATCATGTTGTCGCTGATGGATATTCCTCGCGAGATCGTGTTGTTTTTATTGGTTGGTTTATTAATGTTTGGTGTCTATTAGACGTGCGTGGGAGTGTGGAGTTTGTGTTAATAAAATTTTTTTTTTTTTTTTTTTTTTTCAGTGGTTGGAATATCCGGCCCCGCCCGGCTACTTAAATTTTGGCTATCGGCGCGCGGTACGAGAATACCGTGCGGCGCGGCGTCGATTCGACGCCGAGAACGCCGAATGGGTCGACGGAGAGGACGCGTGGGGCGTGCGGGCCCTGTTTGGTGAGTTTTTCTTCGTTTAGGTGTCGTTTTCCTTTGCCGAATTCTCGTTTCTGATTATTTCGCGTCTGGTGATGGTTTCAGAGCGTCACGGAGATCAGTTTATCGGGCCCGCGCGGCGGCAGGGCTTGTGTGCACTGTGCGAGGCCGCCCTTTCTTCAGCCGCGCGTCGTGGACTTTAATTTTGGTGTAAACCGTTTATGTGAAATTCTTATTTTTATTAAATTTATGTTACTTCTAGCAGCTTATTTAGTTGTTCGCGTAATTTTTACTTCCCTTCACGGTTGCGGCCTTTTCCTATGCTCACTATTCGATAAAGTGTTTTAGTCTGTTAGCGTGTACGCGGAGCGTTCGTCGTCCTTTAATTATGGTATAGTTATTATTATCGTGTACGCCTTGGATCTGGTAGGGACCTATCCAAGCGGGGGTTAATTTCTTTGATCTTCCGCGTCTCACGGTATCGTCGTGTAATAGTATTTGGTCTCCTATCTTGAAGGACTTGTCCGCGGTTTTCCTGTCGTAATACGTCTTAGACTTTTCTTTATGGATTCCTATAGTCTCTCGGGCCATGTTATTAGTAGACCGTAGTCTTTCGCGTAATTCTTCAGCGTATTTGTCGTAGGTATATGTTAATTGCGGTGCCTGGTTTAGTGAGGTCGGCAGGGTAGCTTGTTTCCCAAAAACGAGTTCGTAGGGTGTGTATTTAGTAGACGTGTGCGGGGTGGTATTGTACGTGAACATCGCGTACGGTAGCCACTCGTCCCAATCAGTCTGGTCTTCCGCGATAAAATTCTTTAAGTATTCGGCTAGTGTACGATGGCTTCTTTCTAGAGCTCCGTTTGACTGCGGGTGGTAGGCTGTGGTTTGAATTTTCTCGATTTTGAGCAATTTGCAGACGTTTTTGAATACCTGGCTTAGGAAATTGGTCCCTTGATCGGTCAATACCCGTTGCGGTATACCGTATTCGCAGATTATCTTAGTGACGAATTCCTTTGCTACAGTGTTTGCTTCTTGATTCTCGAGGGGTATGGCTTTACTGAATTTGGTTAGTAGGTCTTGAAAGGTGAGCACGTATTTGTTTCGTCTGCTTGTCTCGGGTAAGGGTCCTACTATGTCTAGTGCACATTTCTCGAATGGTTCCGTGGGAGTGTCTGTAATTACCATGGGAGCTTTGGTTATTCTTGATAACTTGTTTTTCTGACATTTTTCACATCTGGAGATGTATTTTTCTACGTCTTGCCTCATTCCTGGCCATGAATGATTTAATCTTATACGTTCTAGGGTCCGCTTTACCCCTAAGTGTCCTCCTAAGGGTGTGTCATGGAATTCGCGCAGTAGTCGGTTTTTATCGTCCTCCGTATATATTCTATCGCTCGTTTTTTCTTCTGACCGAGGCTCCTCTTCTTCGCTGGCGCCTTCACTGGCGTCGGCTACTATTTCACTGCTGATCTTTTGTTTCGCTCCCCGCGTTATCGCGAACATTCTGCTGAGGGCGTCCGCGTTCTTATTCGTTTTTCCCGTCTTATACTCTATGCTATAATCGTATTCTGCTAATTTCAACTTCCATCTCATTAATCTAGAACCGGGGTCCTTTACGTTAAAAAGCCAAGTAAGTGGCTTGTGGTCCGTCACGATTTTGAATTTGGTGCCGTATACGTATGGTCTGAAATGTTGCGTCGCCCATACGATAGCTAGCAGTTCTTTTTCGATTGTGCTGTAATTTTCTTCCGCCTTGTTTAATACCCTGCTCGCGTATGCTATCGGCAAATCTGGTCCTATTTTCCCTTGCGATAGTACCGCTCCTATTGCTTTTCCGGAAGCGTCCGTTGTTAGAACAAACGGTTTCGAAAAATCTGGATATTGTAATATCGGTGCTGTCGTTAGTTTTTCTTTTAGAATCTCGAGGGCTTCTTGCTCCTGTGCGGTCCATCTGAATGTTTGGTCTTTCTTCAATAGTTGTGTTAGTGGTTTCGCGATTTGTGAGAAATGGTCTATAAATCTCCTGTAATATCCAGCTAAGCCTAGGAAGGGTTGTACGTCTTTGACTCCTTTGGGTATTGGGAAGTTTCGGACGGCATCTAATTTTGACGGGTCTGGTTTGATGCCGTTTTCGGTTATTATGTGTCCTAAGTATATTGTTTCCTTTCGTAGAAATTCACATTTGTTAGGTTGAAGCTTTAGGCCACTTTCGCGTATACGTTCAAATACTAATTCTAGACGATCCTGGTGTTCTTTCAACGAGCGTCCGTAAACGACTATATCATCCAAATACACGAAACATTTTATTCCCTGTAGGCCCGATAGTACGGTATTCATTAATCTTTGGAACGTCGCGGGAGCGTTTTTAAGCCCAAACGGCATTCTATTATATTCAAAATGGCCGTATGGCGTCGAGAACGCGGTTTTTTCGCAGTCTTCCTTTTTCATGGCTATTTGATGGAATCCTGACGCCAAATCTAAGGTTGAAAAGTATTTCGCTCCGCCTAATTGGTCTAGAATATCTGTTATGTTGGGTAAGGGGTATGAATCACCTATTGTCGCGTCGTTTACCTTCCTAAAATCTACCACTACTCTTAGTCTGCGTTTACCTATAGCGTCTGGTTTTTTCGGGACTACTAGCAAGGGAGCGTTCCATTGGCTGGCGCTTGGTCTAATTATTCCTTCCTTTACCATTTCTTGAACTTGTCTATCCACTTCATCCGTATGCGCTTGAGGCAATCTATACGGCTTCACATATATAGGTTTGGTACCTTGGGTTAGGGTAATTGAATGTTCCGCTTTTGTGGAGTATCCGAGTTTGTCTCCCTCTAATCCGAATATTTCGTTGTATTTTTCGCAAAGTCCAAGTAAGCTTGTTTCTTCTTCGCCATTTAGGTGTTCGGTCCTGAGGCTTTCGCGCAAGATTTGCATTCTATTTTTTCCGTGTACGGCGTGTACCATATATGTCGGCGCGTCGCGCTCCTTGTCGCAGGTCGCGTCCGTCGGGTCAATGTCATCACTCGTCAGTGGTTCTAACGTCACAGTCGGCGTACTGATAAGGACTTCGTCCGCTGTGGTGTTCATTACGCTTATTACGCATTTTCCGTCTTTGCCTATCGTTAATGAGTTCCCTATGAGTATTCCTGGCTTGATCTGCTGTCCCTCTACTATTCCTTCTCCTATACTTGTCGTTCTGGCAAAGAGAATTGTTTCTGATCGCGGTTTTAGTGTTACGTTTCCTCTTCCGGAGTAAGGGAACCGTATTCCGTACAATTCTATTCCTTGGTTTGCTCGGATGCATACGTCGTGCTTGGTCATAAAATCTTGTCCCAGGATTCCGTCTGCTTCTAACGGAAAGTCGTCTTTCACTAACCGACAAGGATGCGTTACCAGTTTATTTCCAACCCTTATATTTAATTGTATTAGACATAGCGTCTTGATTTCCATTGGAGCTATTCCTCGCAGGGACACTACTTCGTCTTGGGCGTGAACATCGCCCAACACCTTTCCTATCTTTATTAACGTAATATCGGCACCGGTGTCGACCAGCAAATTTGCTTTTTCTTTTACTAGCTCCGGCGCCTCGATTTCAATGGTGTTCTCTGTCTTGGAAGTCACTACCAGGTTCGCTCGGTATGAATCTACTCTGGCTCCTGCGTTAGTTTGTCTGTCGTCGGTTGTTCCGTGGCCCGCGTTCGGGTAATCTCGATTTCCGCTAGGCGATTCTCGGCTCGGGTTTCTGCTAAAATTCTGTCTAAAATCGTCGCGTCTATTATTCGTATTTGTATAGCGCGGTCTATATTCTCGTTCATTTGCTCTTTCTCTGGCCCTACATTCCCTGATTTGGTGTCCCGGTTTTTTACAATAGTGACAGACTACTGTGACGCGTTGAACTTCCCTTTTTATGTGCGTCTGTTGCGTCGGATAGTTTATTCGCGGCATGCTTAATCGCGTATAACAATTCCTCGCTAAATGTCCTAATTTATTACAGCGTTCGCAGCGCGGTACGTTTGACCCTTCCCTTCTCTTGGGTTGATCATCGAACTTTCTAAAATTTTTTGAGGTGTTTAGGCCCATCGCTTGTTCCTCCTCTATTGCTGAGGCTATAGCTGCATTTAACGTTGTGTAGTTTCGAGACCTTATGATCGTTCTCAGTTTTATATTCAACCCGAGGGTGAAAACATCTAGAGCGCGTTCTTGCACTGATTCTGTTAACGCGTTATTTACTTCGTTGCTGTTTCCTGGCTTTACCGATAGCTCGGATAACTCTCCTGCTAATTCTTCTACTCTACACGCGAATAGTTTTACGCTCTCGCCATCTCGCTGGTGACAGGCGTGAAACTCCGCTCCAACTGCTCCTATTGACCTTTTATCCACGAATAAGGATGTTAAGATGTCCTTCAATTTATCGAAACTCTCTATTTCCTTGTATTCTAGTACCTTGGCTGCTTTGCCTTTTATTTTCGTCCCTATCACCGTTTTCAAGAACCGCGGTAACTCCGTTGCGGGGACAAACTCTGCGGCGCTCGCATAGGACTTCAAAAATTCTGCAAGCTCGTCTGACGATTTCCCTACGAATTTATCGACTAGTGACAACGCGGTAGACAATTTTTTTACGTCCGGTAGTCCGGGGGGGTTAGCTCCGTCAAGCAACGACATTTCTTGTCCTTCCGAATTTACTCTGTCCAACAAACTAAAGTCCGCTAGCAAAATCGGGTAGTCTCTATTCGGTGTCACAAAATTTTCCGGAGATGATTCTTCGCTTGAATCGTCGTTCTGCCTAACGCTTAGTTTTAACGGCGGCGGTCGGAGTGTTTGGCGGGACGGTCTTGGATGGTCTATAGAAGGTAGAAGGTCTAGTTCTTCTCGTAAGAAGGTTAACTTTTTATTGAAAAACGATTCGAATGATCTCGACAAGCTCCTTTGACCCGAAAGCTTGAATTGATTCGCGCGTTCGTCTTCTATAGACATGCATGTACCGTCTCTGGATTTCTTTAGGACTCTGGTTTACAATATTTACGTATTGTATTTACTCACAATGCTGCTCGCAAGCACATGTCGTCGGCTCGGTCGGACGTCCTCTCGTACGTGAACCAACGGCGGCGATAAGATGAAACTGGACCCAGCAAGGTCGATCCGTACAGCTGTTCGCTGCGTACCTCGACGGCTGCTTCCCTCGTACGGCTCTCCGTCCGTCCTTCAGGTGCGGCTCCTAAACGTTCCTCGGTCTCCAAGTCCTCTCGTGCGCCTCGGTCCTCGGATCCGTGGCGTCCTCGTAGATGGAATTGGTGTTTGGTAGATGGTTGATTCACCCGTTTACTCACAAGCTGATTTTACTCGTTACTAGGTTCGTCGTCGTTCGGACTGCGTCGAACGTCTTCTCAAAGGCCGTTCCTCGGTCCTCTGTGCTACCTCGGTAGCGACGATAACCTGTTTCAGCCTATGCGACTGCGATGATCCAATAATCTTGTCTGAGAGAGTTCAATCTCAGACGATGTCGATTGATCGGTTGCGTCAAGGCTCGGTAAAACTTTTACGATGCAGATCCCACCGCTGCCACCAATTTTGTTGTGCCCTGCGTGATGGCTCGCAAGGCTGGTACGGGATCTGGCGTAATCGTGAGTTCGGGAGCGATTAAAGGATGAGAATCCACCGGGTGAACTGCACCAAATGTGTTTAAACTCAAAGACTAAGTCTTTATTCAGAAACAACTTAAACTAGACTGAGGTGTACAAGTAGGTTTTAGCCGTGTTGCCCGGTCGAGGGTCGGATCTCGAGTCTGCCGATTTGCGGCGGCAAATCGGTTTTTATTTCGCTTATTGGGCGTGGTGCCGTCGCTTCGCGTTGCCGTATATGGTCATAGCGAAGCGCTCGCATTTTTGCTGATTTCGTAGATTCGTGCTCGCCTCGCAACTGATTTAGCTTAGAAACGTCTCGAAACGTTCTAGAGTAATATAATATGTATAATGTATCATAGTGTGTGTAATACGCGTGCTTGGGCGTTGCCTGGGCACAACAAAATGTTACGAATGTGGATAAATCACTTTTGCCTCCGCCAATGTTGCCGCTGAAGAGCAGAACGTTGCCCGCGGTAGCGCCTGGTGCGGAAGGTGGTGAGTGATTTATTGGTCGATTAATAATTGCTATCAAAAATTCTAAAAGACGAATGCCGAGGAATCACCGCGCCGAGCGACGGGTCCAGTTGCGTAAGTTGTACACTCAGCTCAAACGATTGTGGCCGTTCGAGATTCGATTGCATTCGAGCTTACCAGGGTTGGTTTTTCTCCATCGCTAACATTCTACAGTATTTCATGAACATGGTGATGGCACTGCCAAGCCACAGGTTCCCGTCTACATAGAACACTTCTAATTGATGTTGAAATACCACTGTGGCACCATCTGCCTATGATTGTCATAATTATATAAATCTGCGCGATCGGCTCTGTTCGCGATGCTGTAGCGTAAATGACACCAAATGACACCAAGAATAAATGTCAAATGACTTTTATTGCAATGAACCTAAAAAAAAATCATAATTTTGACACTGATAAATGAGAAACTTATAATGTCCAAAGCAAATAAATCAACGGATTTATAATGGAAGACACAAATAAATAAAGCGGGATGGTGGTAACAAGGAAAATAATGCAAACGAATGTTATGTATTTCGTAGAGATAGCAAGGGTTAGGAAACCAGAATACTGAGATAAATAAAGTCTTGTGGTATTTTATTCGTAACAGTCTTCATAGATTAAAATCTAAGACGCTCATTATTAGTGGAAATGTGTAGAGCAAAGAAATACGCATTTATTTCAAAATCTCCTATCCGTTATTGTATGTTAACAACGGGAAAATAAACATAACCGAAGCAATGTAAATTAAGTTTTGTGACAGGACTGCGCGAACGTGTCTCATATTAAACATCATCCGTTTACTTCACGTTAAAAAAAAAAAAAAATTATGAAGTAACATACAAAATTATGACAATCATAGGCAGATGGTGCCACAGTGGTGTTTCAACATGAATTAGAAGTGTTCTAGACGGGAACCTGTGGCTTGGCAGTGCCATCACTATGTTCGTGAAATACTGTAGAATGTTAGCGATGGAGAAAAACCAACCCTGGTAAGCTCGAATGCAATCGAATCTCGAACGGCCACAATCGTTTGAGCTGAGTGTACCAGCAGTTTCGTGAAACCCCTGCAAACGGTGTTGAACTATTGGGAATCGCCAAGGCTCCAGTAAGGACCAAGAGCCCTCTGAATTCGGGTATATCCTGTTCCCTGGGGAGCGGGCGGACCCAAAGAACGAGGAAACGCCAGAGACCAACGGGATTCCTGATTCGCCCATAGAGTGGAAGCTCATTCTGACCGACCAGGCAGCAAGGCGGCCAAATTAAGGTAATCATGGAAATATAAATGTATCCTAATTTACCCCCCCCCCCTACCATTCTCAACTATCCCAGAGCGTACAGTCCCTGGACTACCTGAAAAGCGGATAAAACACATAAACTCCCTAAAATCGCGACACCAAATAAGAAGTAGGGACGTAACAGTATCATAATTTTAAATATAATACTGTCACGTCCCGTGTGAAGGTCTTTGGGAGAATGACATATGGGGGTTTTAGGAATTTCAGGCGCGAATGCCAGGTTCGTAGCTCTGAAGGTGAGTAGGATATTCGGGCGCGAATGCCAGATTCGTAGCTCCGAGGTAAGGAGGATTCAAGCGCGAATGCTAGATTCGTAGCACTGAAGGAGAGATGGATTCAGGCGCGAATGCCAGATTCGTAGCACTGAACGTAAGGAGGATTCAGGCGCGAATACGTGATTCGTAGCTCTGAGGGTGAGTAGGATATTCGGGCGCCAATGCCAGATTCGTAGCACCAAGGTAAGGAGGATTCAGGCGCGAATGCTAGATTCGTAGCTCTGAGGTAAGAGGAATTTAGGCGCGAATACGTGATTCGTAGCACTAAATTGGTTAGGATTTCAGGCGCGAATACTAGATTTGTAGCTCTGCACGTAAGGAGGATTCAGGCGCGAATACGTGATTCGTAGCTCTGAGGGTGATTTAGCATTTAGGCGCGAATACGTGATTCGTAGCACTAAGGTGAGTTGGATTGTAGGCGCGAATACGTGATTCGTAGCACTAAGGCGAGTTGGATTTCAGGCGCGAATACGTGATTCGTAGCACTGAACGACCAGGGAAGGTTTAGACCGTAATCCCTCCGGTAGTGACACCCGTTAGAGCACTTTGTTTTTGTTTTGGTGGATTTTAACGTTGCACTTATTTAAGAAGCTAGACGGAATATTTCCGAGAAATACGTCTCGACATATGACAGTACGCAGCCTATGCGAAAGTACGTAGGTAAACACCGTAAGAACTCTCGCGTTCGCGAACCGAAATCAGCTGTTGCAGCGATCTGTTTTGGTTTGGTGGCTTTCGTAGCCGGAGGATCGTTATAATAACTTGAAACGTTATTTAGAAACAAGAGCGTTTGTTTATTTTTAAAGCACTCAGATAAGTATATATAATGATGCGTTGGCCATTAACCATTAGCACAGAGACATTTATATAAATGGTTATCAATATATATGTATGAACATGAGGTATATAAGAATTAGCAATGATAGTAATATAATAAAAGAAGAATTGGCAATGATAATAATAATAAGCAATAAGAATTAGCAAAATAATAATATAAAGCAATATGTATTGCTATGAAATGCGATTAGCGCATGCAACACAATGTAGTATAGATGAGGCTGATATGCAGTAGTACAATAGTTAATATTAATCGCTTACAGTAGTTGGCGTAGAATTGTAGGCCGTTGAACACTGATTTGACACTTTGAATCACAATAAAAAGGGTCTATCGAAACGAGATACTTCTTGAGAAAGTTTTCGTAGAAGAGAGAGCTCTGGCCTCTCGGGGCCTTGTATTTATACTATTTTCAAGATTGTTAGGGGTGAAGGGTATGCGCGGTATGCACCTTGACTTATCTGCGAATATGTGTCGCAATACAACTTATTAATAGATTTGGTTTCCAGGGGGTTTTTATGTGGCTTTGTCTTGTAGTGATTAGGGGTGAAGGGTATGCGCGGTGTGCACCATGGCACGTACGCCAAATATGCGTCGCAGTAATTATCACGTGTTGATGACTAAGGTAAAAAGGGGTCGCAATAGCACTTCCGGGGTTTTTATATGGGGCTTTCAAAGCGGAATACTCAACCCGACGGATTTGGAGTACTTTAACGGAAAAGGGGTAGGAATGGATTCAAATCGATGGTTGTAGAGAGGGGGTGAGACGTGGTCTCGAATTAGTGAGTTTTTGGGACGAGGGATTTGTTTAGATTGAAAGAGAGAGAGGAAATCGTGCCTCGTAGGCCGAAGAGGGGGAGGGGATTTCTTGATTGAGCGTTTCGAGATGGGGACCGCTAAGGTACATCGTCCAAATGATCAGTTGGGTGCGAAAAAGGGGTAAGGCATAAGTTTGAGGGTTTTGATGGAGTTGTGGATTGATTTGCGAGGAAGTGGCGTTATAATACCGCGCGAAAAATAGTGGGACATTACAATACATTTATTGGTTTAAACATCTACCACCTAGTCTCAACAATCTTGTAATTGCCGTCTGCTAATCCTGCGTATTCCTGGTGGGTTAGATCCATGTATTCCTCGGTGCATCCAGCACAAGTGGCTGCTTCTGCAATCCATGCTGTTTCTCCAGCGCAGTGATCGCATTTGGCGAGTTGTTCCGCTACTTGTTCAGTACAAATAGCATGTAGGTGGTATTCAATAACATATTCTGGTGCCGCATTCGTTTGTACATAGCACTCGGCGCATATTTGTTTTATATCTGATATAATATAATAGTGGTAAATATGTTTCTAGGTAATCATAAGGGATTAGTCTGTCGATGGGCCCGCGCTGATCTCCACGACCCTTTGGTTGATGGGGGTCATGTAATACTCCCATTTTAAGGTCTGATTTAGTTTCCGATCTGTAATCATTCGACGTAAAATATATATATATATGTAAGCCGGGGCGTAATCAAGCCTGGCTTCGTCGCGTGTCGACACGCGTGTAACGTTCGGCTGTTCGAGAACAACTGAAGGTTGAGGTCCCTGAGGGGAGAGCGGCGTCCCCTCAAGTATAGGATGGTGGGGGTTCTATTCTACAGATTAAAGATTTAAATCTAAGGCTTTTAAACTTAATAATGCTTATTTATTTAATAAATCAATAATTAATATAATTACAACAATGAAATAATAATTAATATAGCTTACAATCTACGATTAAATATGCTCTTTTTGGGTTTTTATGTTTTTCTGACTCTAACGCTACGTATTTTAAAATATATAGATATATGTATATTGCAGAGCTCGGCCGCTGCCGTTTCCGGAGCGAAGCTCGAATACTCTTGGCAATCTCTGTAGTAAGATCAGCCGCTACCGGGTCCGGAGCGATCTCGATTCTTTTGACAGAGTTCTGTTCTATGCTCTTCAGACCTTGTTTTTACCAAGCACTACAGCCGCTACCGGGTCCGGAGCGATCTCGATGGCTTTGTAAGAACGAGGTTCTATGACTCTCAAATGAGCAAACCAAAGAGGTGCACCAGTAACTTTTATACACTGGAGATCAGCCGCTACCGTTTCCGGAGCGATCTAGATCCCACTGGTTGAAACTTAAGCCGCCTCTAGGTTTGAGCATTCGTTCGTCACTTGAGCGTATTCGTAGCTTGAATGTCCCGCTGTGCTGCGTGCGCCTCTATTTATACTGAGAAATTGGCGGGCTGGCGCATGCGCAGTGAATCGCTATCTGTTATTTTACGTTTTGCTTGCTTATTACATATTATTTTGTCTTGCGCTTTTACTAATACTTATAACTAATTATTCCTAATATTCTTATAATAATTGTTCCTCTAATATTTATCTAAATCATTAATTATATATAAAAGTCTTATAATATATTTACGCGGTAATATAAAATAGGTTACATGGTAACGGAGTTCGGTTCCTACATTACCGACTGTCGGTATCTAACGGTTTAAGTCCCCGTGGGACGTTACACCTCCCCCCCTGGGGGATCTCTTTAGAACGGAGGTGGGGAACGAAATGGACATTGTATATATATTTATAGGATTATTTATTTAGAGGGTTATATGGCATTGCTGCCCCTGAACCAAACAACGCGAGCAGTCGCCACAGTTTTTTTCTGGGGTCTATTTTTGGCAACCTCCTGTAGGTTTCCCAATCCGGGTCGGGAATGTCAATTAATGCCAATTTTGGCCATTTCCAAGCTGGTATTTCTGGGACCTTAAACTCCGGTGTCGTCAGAATTTTGAAATCCGGAGTCGTTGGAAATTCCGGGGTCGTTGGGAGAGTTAGGTCCGGAGGAGTATGTGGTGGTGACTATATAGGAGAGGTTGTGTTAGTTGAAAAGTTTTTATGATTACAAATATGCTTTTACCATTTTTTCCGGACTTCCCGGGAGTGGGGTGATTAATGGGGGTATAGGAACTATCTCCATAAATATTTGGTCTAATTCCAATTTGCTTTGCTTTATTTTATAGTGCCGATTACCAGAGCGTCGAGGCATTGTCGTAGCGTAATGGCAGACTGGTTGTTACGCATGCGCGGATTTAAAATTTTACTCGTTGGGTCTTATGTTTTTAGTGCCCTCTAGCGGATTCTACGGGTATTAATTTTTTCTGCAACTATGTTGCCTACGCTTTTATAATCGTCTGCTACTTAGTGTCTATTTTTTCTTACTACTATGGGTTGTTTTAGGTTAAGTTTCGTTTTTTGTTTTTGTAGAAAAAAATATAATGTTTATTAAAAAAAATGAAAGATGAGAGGTGTGAGTATTTACTACATTCTGTATGTGTGTGTAGTGTGTAATTGTAGAGTGTGATGTAGGATGAGATGAATGATAATATAAAAATATAAAAAGTGTATGTGTTTAGTACATTGTGGATGTGTGTGAGGCGTGTATATGTAAAGTGTAGTGTGTATAATATTTATAAGGTGTAAGTTTTTAATTTCTTAATGCTCTCGTGCATTCCACGCATTCTTCCACCGGTTTTGCCACAAATAGTGTTCTTCTACAGAAATGGCAAATTCGCCAACGTCGTAGGTTGTTTCCGGAATATAAATGGTTTTCGAGAGATTCCTCCTCCTCGATCTCAACTTTTTGGGTGCACATGACACATATTATTGCGTTTTTGTAATAATAGACATCTCTATCATATATTTTCTTCAGGCAAACTGGTTTTAGTATTTTCATACTTTGTGTATTACTATTATTTTTCTTGTCTGACATTATGAAAGAGTTTGTACTTCAGTATATATTTGTTACAATGGAAGGATCCTTTGTCTGCTTCCCTTTATATAGGCTTCCCATGCAGGGTTGCAACTTTATGGTAAATTCGCCTGTTTTACGCGGTTCTTATGGACGATCCTAGTTTGTTTCGAATTAATTTCTATTTTTAAGTTACTTTTCTCCAGGATTTCGATAATCCGGTAGGGTCCGCTGTATTCCGGTCCCAATTTTTCCTTTCTTGGTTGCAATAACCATACGTAATCCCCTATTTTGTAGTTTTGTGGTTGAATCTTCCGATCGTAGTAATGTTTCTGGCGAATTTTTGATTCTTCCAGATTTCTTCGCGCCATTTGTCGGATGTGATATAATTTATCTATCAACTTGTCGACATAGTCCGGATATGTTTTAATGTTGTCTGTTGAGGGAATACTGGAAGGAAGACGTGCTTTTCTTCCGAAAACAAGTTCGTGAGGCGTAAATTTCGTGCCTTCGTGAGTGCTGGTATTATATGAGAACATTGCTTGAGGTAACCATTGATCCCATTGCTTTTCTTTTGATACGTAATGTCGTAGGTATTCGACGAGGACATGGTGACTTCTCTCCAAAGATCCATTAGATTGTGGATGAAATGCAGAGGTTCGATATTGTTTGATGTGAAACGCTCTGGCAAATTTCTTCATGAGGGCACTCATAAAATTTGGTCCCTGATCAGTAAGGATTGCTTTAGGACTTCCAAACTTACAGATGAAATGTTCTGTAAATGCCTTAGCTATATCTTCTGAAGTGACACTTGCCAATGGAATAGCGAGAGAGTATTTAGTCAAATTGTCCTGGATAGTAAGTATATAACTATTTCCTATGTTTGTGAAAGGTAATGGTCCTACTATGTCCATAGAAATCTTATCGAAAGCATCAAAAGGTGTGTCTGTTAATATCATGGGTTCCTTATTTTTTACTCGTACCAGTTTAGTCTTCTGGCATTCCAAGCAAGTCTTAATAAACTGTGTTATTTCGTATTTCATATTTTTCCAGTAATATTTGCTTCTTATTCGATGGTATGTTTTTGTAATTCCCTTGTGTCCGCCTATAGGTGACTGATGGTTCTCCTGGATGATCTGGTGTCTTTCTTGCATAGGAGGTGTTAGGAGGGTGCCTTTGCAGAAGATGAATTGGATATCTTCTTGTATGAATATTAGTTCTATTAAATTTCGTAATTGATTTAATAAAATTTTATCCTCTTCTGAATAGATGTATACTTTTGTGGCTTTTTCAGATACCAGGTATGTATGAAGTGACCTCAGTGAATTATATACGTCTTCTTCCGTTGGATGTTCTGGTGTGATAAGTCCAAGGATTGTGTGCTTCCCTTCCTTAATTTTGACTAACTCTCCAACTCTTAATGGCTGTGGAATTTTGTGAGGTTTTATATTTTTTTCCTTATATAATTTTCCTCCTGATGGTCCGATTGGCCTGCCTTGTGTGTTTATGAATGTCACTACGTATCCTTTGCCCATCCATAAGTCATCTTCCACCTCTGTATTTTGGTTTTTGACAGGAATATTTGATACTATCCTTGGTTCGGCTGGTGTGGGTTGTTTGTGCCGTGGAGAATGTGGGGGAAGAGGTAATAATGGCGGAGGATGAGAGGATGGTGGAGGAGGAGTAAGTATCCTTCCTTTCCTTATCGTTATTGGTGTTATGGGACCTGTGTCTGTGCTGGATTTTGATTTTAATTTCTTCTTTTTAGGTATATGGTGAGTGTTCTTTCCTGAACTTGATTCTGCGTCTATTTTGGGAGGATTCTTATAATTATGTTGTGGTATTACGACTGTTTCGTCAATCTCTTCTATTGCATCTTCTTCTTTCTTGATACGAGGTTTCTTGATGTGAGGGGGTTTATAGGGTGTCGCGACTTGCGGGGGTGCGTGTATTTGAACGGGGGGGGTCACGACTTGCGGGGGTGCGTGTACTTGAGGGGGTGCGTGTGTTTGGACGGGAACGGAAATTTGATGAGGCGCGTAACGAGGGGGTGTATGCGTTTCCGCTTCAACATTCCGTTTCTTAGTCTCGGGACGAGAAGAGGAGGTGTTTGTGCTTTGTTTTTTCCGTTTTAATTTCTTTCGCATTAAATTTAACGCATCGCTTTCGTCATATGAAGAGGAATCGGTTTCTGATGAGTTAACTATTAATTGCTTATGTGGAGCTGGATTTCCAGAGGTTGATGCTGTAGTTTCCCTTTGTCGGGTTGGAAATTGGTGAAATTCTTTTAATTTTTTGTTCTCATGTGAATTCGTATCCGAGTGAGCTCTTTTCGCGTGTAATGGTAGTGAAATCGGATTCCTAGACAATGCGTCCGCGTTTGTGTTGTATTTCCCGGGTTTATATAAAATTTTGTAATCGTATTCCGCTAATCTAATTTTCCAGCGCATTAATCGAGATGTAGGATTGGAAAGATTTTGAAGCCATTCTAATGGTTTATGGTCTGTTATTAGATAGAATTTCCGTCCGTAAATGTAAGGTCTGAAGTGAAAGACTGCATATATTATCGCCAATAATTCTCGTTCTGTAGGAGAATATCGTGTTTCGGCATCATTCAAAACGCGAGATGCGTAAGCTACCGGTAAATCTTTGCCTATTTCTCCTTGACTGAGAACCGCACCTACAGCAATACTTGAGGCATCTGTCGTGATATTGAATACCTTGTCGAAGTCCGGGAATTGTAATATAGGTTCTTTGCAAAGAACTTCTCGTAAGGTTTCAAATGCCTTCTGTTGTTTGTAGGTCCATTCGAATTGGTAGTTCTTTCTAGTGAGATTAGAAAGTGGTCTTGCAATTTTTGAGAAGTCTTTTATAAATCGCCTATAATATCCGCTTAGTCCTAGGAACTGTTTGACGTTCTTGACTGTAGTAGGTGTTGGAAATTCCTTTACCGCTATTACTTTCTTCGGGTCAGGTTTAACTCCGTCCTCTCCTATTATGTGTCCTAAATATGATACTTCTTTCTTCAAAAATTCGCATTTGTCCGGTTGAAGGTGGAGATCCGCTTCTCTTAATCTGTCCATTAGTCGTTTAAATTTAGTTGCATGTTCTTTTAATGTACTGGCGTATATGACGATATCGTCTAAGTATACGAAGAGCTCTATTCCTTGGAGTCCAGTCAAGACCTGGTCCATTAGTCTCTGGAAGGTGGCTGGTGCGTTTTTAAGTCCAAATGGCATTCTAGTGAATTCGTAGTGCCCGTAAATTGTAGAGAATGCTGTTTTATGTCGATCGTCTGGATGCATGGGAATTTGATGAAATCCAGATGCCAGATCAAATACCGAAAAATACTTTGCACTTCCTAACTGATCTAGTATATCAGTTATATTTGGCAGAGGATAAGCATCTCCAATTGTTAGTTCGTTTAATTTTCTAAAGTCAATTACGACTCTGGACTTTTTATTTCCTTGAGCGTCTTCTTTCTTGGGTACAATCCAAATTGGCGAATTATAAGGTGAAGTTGATGACTGTATGATTCCTTTTTCAAGCAATTCTTTAGTCTGTACTCTAACTTCTTCCTTATATGCTTGAGGATACCTGTATTGCTTTGTAAAAACAGGAACGTTGTTTTCTGTAATAATTCTATGGTATGTTTTGTTTGTTGCTTCCAGTTTTTCTCCTGGAAGGTAGAATCTGTCTGCATGTTCCTTTATTAGTTGTTCCACGCTGGCCCGTTCCTCTGAATTTAGGTGGTCCAACCGTAATAATTGTAGTAATTGGTGTGTTCTATCAGTTCTTTTATACGTGGTTGTTGTTTCTTCTTCTGCAGGTATTTCTTCGAATTCTTCTAATTCAACGGATGGTACTGGTATTTTGATGTCCTTTGTGGATGTATTTATAGCAAAAAGAAATGCTACACCGTTGTTATTTGAAACCAGTGCATTTCCCATGTGTATGTTAGGGTGAATATTGATTTTAGGAATATATCCCGTTTTAGACTGTGTATTAAGCACTCGCACATATATTTGACTTCTTGCTCTCGCTGGTATCGTAATCGTTTCTGGATCGATAAATGGAATAATTTCCATTCCAATTATTATCTCTGACTTCATATAGTCGATGGTTGCTCCGTTTGTTTGAAAAAATTCCGTTCCAAGTATTCCGTCTTGTTTGATAGGAAGATCCTCCACAACATGGATAATAATTTCCGTATTTAAAGTTCTTATTTTAATATATCCTATTGTACTAAGTAGGCCGTCCGTAATACCATTAAGGTCGAACAAAGTGTCCGTATAGATTGGTATATTCGGTGAAACAGCACTTCTCTTGATGACATTTAAATCGGGTCCGGTGTCGATCATCAACGTTGCGTGGTTCTCGCTGAATCCTACATCAGAAAGAAGGATGCTAGGAGGTTTCCTTATTTGTTCCGTTTTTAATCGAAGTATGGCCTGCCTACGTACCATACGGGGTTGTTTCTCTTCTTTTTCCTTCCTATCGAAGTATATCTTCTTTCTGCATTGGTCTATCGTGTGACCTCTAAATTTGCAATACTCGCAGAATACTTCTGGTCTTTGTACTCTTTCTGCATAACTTTTGCTTCGGCATTCTTGTATCGTGTGACCTGGTCTTTTACAGTAGTCACAGTACACGTTGGATTGAGGAGCTCTGTTCGTGTAACTTTGGCTTCTACAATCTCGTGTTGTGTGACCTGGCCTTCGGCAATTATCACAGTATACGGTAGATTGAGGGGCTCTATTCGTGTAACTTCGGCTCCTACAATCTTGTGTCATGTGACCTGGCCTTCGGCAGAAGTCACAGAATGTATCGTTCCACGCTTGGTTTCGTGCTCCGTTTTGTGTTCCGCTTCGACTCCTACATTCTTGCGTTGTATGTCCCGTTCTATTACATTGTTGACAGGTTTTTTGCTGCCAGTTGGTTCGTGAGATTCGGCTGCTGCAAGCGGTGGCAATATGGCCGTATCCAAGGCAATTCGTACACTGGTTAGCCTGTGTTATTCCTGCTGCTTCTCTTGCTCGTATCTGGTTTTCGTTATATTCTGCTTCAGCTTTAATGGCGACGTTGATAGCGCGATCAAGATTGCTGAAGGTGTATTCGTGTATTCTATTATGTATTTCAGTTCTTAATCCCGTTAGAAAGGCTTTAATGGCGTTCTGTTCTGCGGTTGTATTGAATTGTATTACATGTGTCGGTACCTCTACTGCATTGCAATGTTTAATCTGAAGTAAGAGATTGGATACGCGACTGCTGTAGTCTACCGTCGTTTCATTATGTAGCTGTGCTATTTTTGATAATTCGCCATATAATTGAATAGACGTATGTAATGGAGCAAATCGTGACTCTAATACCGAAATGAGATCATCGATTGAATTATAGTCTCCGCTTAATACTACTCTAGAAGCTTGTCCGAAAAGCTTATTCTTTATAAGTTGGACTAATCCATACTCTGCGTTCGGATTAACCATGCGCCGTGCATGTCGGCAGCTTTTTATAAATTGGTGTATCGGTATGTTTCTACCGTCGAAAGAAGGGACTGTGTCCGCAGTGTCGCGTAGGCTAATATGTGGTAGTTGAGAATATGTAGTCGTAGATGTATTCATATTAATTTGTGGATTTGAAGGTCCTGGAGCGTCTACTGTAATATTTCCTGGAGTTTCTGTAGTCTCCTGAGTTTGAGTTTCTGGATTTATTGTTAGGTTAGCCATTGCTTCTCCAATTGTATTAGGCATTGTGAAGTTTTAAAGCCTCTGTAAAATTTAGAGAAAGAAAAAAATTTCTTGGAAAATACTCACTTATGGAGTGATTTCACTAACGAAATAATTCTTCAAATTGAATTTTATCCTCTAAACGAATGAGAAATCCCACCGCTGTCACCAAAAAATATCCGACCTGTAACGTTCGGCTGTTCGAGAACAACTGAAGGTTGAGGTCCCTGAGGGGAGAGCGGCGTCCCCTCAAGTATAGGATGGTGGGGGTTCTATTCTACAGATTAAAGATTTAAATCTAAGGCTTTTAAACTTAATAATGCTTATTTATTTAATAAATCAATAATTAATATAATTACAACAATGAAATAATAATTAATATAGCTTACAATCTACGATTAAATATGCTCTTTTTGGGTTTTTATGTTTTTCTGACTCTAACGCTACGTATTTTAAAATATATAGATATATGTATATTGCAGAGCTCGGCCGCTGCCGTTTCCGGAGCGAAGCTCGAATACTCTTGGCAATCTCTGTAGTAAGATCAGCCGCTACCGGGTCCGGAGCGATCTCGATTCTTTTGACAGAGTTCTGTTCTATGCTCTTCAGACCTTGTTTTTACCAAGCACTACAGCCGCTACCGGGTCCGGAGCGATCTCGATGGCTTTGTAAGAACGAGGTTCTATGACTCTCAAATGAGCAAACCAAAGAGGTGCACCAGTAACTTTTATACACTGGAGATCAGCCGCTACCGTTTCCGGAGCGATCTAGATCCCACTGGTTGAAACTTAAGCCGCCTCTAGGTTTGAGCATTCGTTCGTCACTTGAGCGTATTCGTAGCTTGAATGTCCCGCTGTGCTGCGTGCGCCTCTATTTATACTGAGAAATTGGCGGGCTGGCGCATGCGCAGTGAATCGCTATCTGTTATTTTACGTTTTGCTTGCTTATTACATATTATTTTGTCTTGCGCTTTTACTAATACTTATAACTAATTATTCCTAATATTCTTATAATAATTGTTCCTCTAATATTTATCTAAATCATTAATTATATATAAAAGTCTTATAATATATTTACGCGGTAATATAAAATAGGTTACATGGTAACGGAGTTCGGTTCCTACATTACCGACTGTCGGTATCTAACGGTTTAAGTCCCCGTGGGACGTTACACCTCCCCCCCTGGGGGATCTCTCGTCCTCGAGAGATTAGAACGGAGGTGGGGAACGAAATGGACATTGTATATATATTTATAGGATTATTTATTTAGAGGGTTATATGGCATTGCTGCCCCTGAACCAAACAACGCGAGCAGTCGCCACAGTTTTTTTCTGGGGTCTATTTTTGGCAACCTCCTGTAGGTTTCCCAATCCGGGTCGGGAATGTCAATTAATGCCAATTTTGGCCATTTCCAAGCTGGTATTTCTGGGACCTTAAACTCCGGTGTCGTCAGAATTTTGAAATCCGGAGTCGTTGGAAATTCCGGGGTCGTTGGGAGAGTTAGGTCCGGAGGAGTATGTGGTGGTGACTATATAGGAGAGGTTGTGTTAGTTGAAAAGTTTTTATGATTACAAATATGCTTTTACCATTTTTTCCGGACTTCCCGGGAGTGGGGTGATTAATGGGGGTATAGGAACCATCTCCATAAATATTTGGTCTAATTCCAATTTGCTTTGCTTTATTTTATAGTGCCGATTACCAGAGCGTCGAGGCATTGTCGTAGCGTAATGGCAGACTGGTTGTTACGCATGCGCGGATTTAAAATTTTACTCGTTGGGTCTTATGTTTTTAGTGCCCTCTAGCGGATTCTACGGGTATTAATTTTTTCTGCAACTATGTTGCCTACGCTTTTATAATCGTCTGCTACTTAGTGTCTATTTTTTCTTACTTCTATGGGTTGTTTTAGGTTAAGTTTCGTTTTTTGTTTTTGTAGAAAAAAATATAATGTTTATTAAAAAAAATGAAAGATGAGAGGTGTGAGTATTTACTACATTCTGTATGTGTGTGTAGTGTGTAATTGTAGAGTGTGATGTAGGATGAGATGAATGATAATATAAAAATATAAAAAGTGTATGTGTTTAGTACATTGTGGATGTGTGTGAGGCGTGTATATGTAAAGTGTAGTGTGTATAATATTTATAAGGTGTAAGTTTTTAATTTCTTAATGCTCTCGTGCATTCCACGCATTCTTCCACCGGTTTTGCCATAAATAGTGTTCTTCTACAGAAATGGCAAATTCGCCAACGTCGTAGGTTGTTTCCGGAATATAAATGGTTTTCGAGAGATTCCTCCTCCTCGATCTCAACTTTTTGGGTGCACATGACACATATTATTGCGTTTTTGTAATAATAGACATCTCTATCATATATTTTCTTCAGGCAAACTGGTTTTAGTATTTTCATACTTTGTGTATTACTATTATTTTTCTTGTCTGACATTATGAAAGAGTTTGTACTTCAGTATATATTTGTTACAATGGAAGGATCCTTTGTCTGCTTCCCTTTATATAGGCTTCCCATGCAGGGTTGCAACTTTATGGTAAATTCGCCTGTTTTACGCGGTTCTTATGGACGATCCTAGTTTGTTTCGAATTAATTTCTATTTTTAAGTTACTTTTCTCCAGGATTTCGATAATCCGGTAGGGTCCGCTGTATTCCGGTCCCAATTTTTCCTTTCTTGGTTGCAATAACCATACGTAATCCCCTATTTTGTAGTTTTGTGGTTGAATCTTCCGATCGTAGTAATGTTTCTGGCGAATTTTTGATTCTTCCAGATTTCTTCGCGCCATTTGTCGGATGTGATATAATTTATCTATCAACTTGTCGACATAGTCCGGATATGTTTTAATGTTGTCTGTTGAGGGAATACTGGAAGGAAGACGTGCTTTTCTTCCGAAAACAAGTTCGTGAGGCGTAAATTTCGTGCCTTCGTGAGTGCTGGTATTATATGAGAACATTGCTTGAGGTAACCATTGATCCCATTGCTTTTCTTTTGATACGTAATGTCGTAGGTATTCGACGAGGACATGGTGACTTCTCTCCAAAGATCCATTAGATTGTGGATGAAATGCAGAGGTTCGATATTGTTTGATGTGAAACGCTCTGGCAAATTTCTTCATGAGGGCACTCATAAAATTTGGTCCCTGATCAGTAAGGATTGCTTTAGGACTTCCAAACTTACAGATGAAATGTTCTGTAAATGCCTTAGCTATATCTTCTGAAGTGACACTTGCCAATGGAATAGCGAGAGAGTATTTAGTCAAATTGTCCTGGATAGTAAGTATATAACTATTTCCTATGTTTGTGAAAGGTAATGGTCCTACTATGTCCATAGAAATCTTATCGAAAGCATCAAAAGGTGTGTCTGTTAATATCATGGGTTCCTTATTTTTTACTCGTACCAGTTTAGTCTTCTGGCATTCCAAGCAAGTCTTAATAAACTGTGTTATTTCGTATTTCATATTTTTCCAGTAATATTTGCTTCTTATTCGATGGTATGTTTTTGTAATTCCCTTGTGTCCGCCTATAGGTGACTGATGGTTCTCCTGGATGATCTGGTGTCTTTCTTGCATAGGAGGTGTTAGGAGGGTGCCTTTGCAGAAGATGAATTGGATATCTTCTTGTAGGAATATTAGTTCTATTAAATTTCGTAATTGATTTAATAAAATTTTGTCCTCTTCTGATGAGATGTATACTTTTGTGGCTTTTTCAGATACCAGGTATGTATGAAGTGACCTCAGTGAATTGTATACGTCTTCTTCGGTTGGATGGTCTGGTGTGATGAGTCCAAGGATTGTGTGCTTCCCTTCCTTAATTTTGACTAACTCTCCAACTCTTAATGGTTGTGGAATTTTATGAGGTTTTATATTTTTTTCCTTATATAATTTTCCTCCTGATGGTCCGATTGGCCTGCCTTGTGTGTTTATGAATGTCACTACGTATCCTTTGCCCATCCATAAGTCATCTTCCACCTCTGTATTTTGGTTTTTGACAGGAATATTTGATACTATCCTTGGTTTGGCTGGTGTGGGTTGTTTGTGCCGTGGAGAATGTGGGGGAAGAGGTAATAATGGCGGAGGATGAGAGGATGGTGGAGGAGGAGTAAGTATCCTTCCTTTCCTTATCGTTATTGGTGTTATGGGACCTGTGTCTGTGCTGGATTTTGATTTTAATTTCTTCTTTTTAGGTATATGGTGAGTGTTCTTTCCTGAACTTGATTCTGCGTCTATTTTGGGAGGATTCTTATAATTATGTTGTGGTATTACGACTGTTTCGTCAATCTCTTCTATTGCATCTTCTTCTTTCTTGATACGAGGTTTCTTGATGTGAGGGGGTTTATAGGGTGTCGCGACTTGCGGGGGTGCGTGTATTTGAACGGGGGGGGTCACGACTTGCGGGGGTGCGTGTACTTGAGGGGGTGCGTGTATTTGGACGGGAACGGAAATTTGATGAGGCGCGTAACGAGGGGGTGTATGCGTTTCCGCTTCAACATTCCGTTTCTTAGTCTCGGGACGAGAAGAGGAGGTGTTTGTGCTTTGTTTTTTCCGTTTTAATTTCTTTCGCATTAAATTTAACGCATCGCTTTCGTCATATGAAGAGGAATCGGTTTCTGATGAGTTAACTATTAATTGCTTATGTGGAGCTGGATTTCCAGAGGTTGATGCTGTAGTTTCCCTTTGTCGGGTTGGAAATTGGTGAAATTCTTTTAATTTTTTGTTCTCATGTGAATTCGTATCCGAGTGAGCTCTTTTCGCGTGTAATGGTAGTGAAATCGGATTCCTAGACAATGCGTCCGCGTTTGTGTTGTATTTCCCGGGTTTATATAAAATTTTGTAATCGTATTCCGCTAATCTAATTTTCCAGCGCATTAATCGAGATGTAGGATTGGAAAGATTTTGAAGCCATTCTAATGGTTTATGGTCTGTTATTAGATAGAATTTCCGTCCGTAAATGTAAGGTCTGAAGTGAAAGACTGCATATATTATCGCCAATAATTCTCGTTCTGTAGGAGAATATCGTGTTTCGGCATCATTCAAAACGCGAGATGCGTAAGCTACCGGTAAATCTTTGCCTATTTCTCCTTGACTGAGAACCGCACCTACAGCAATACTTGAGGCATCTGTCGTGATATTGAATACCTTGTCGAAGTCCGGGAATTGTAATATAGGTTCTTTGCAAAGAACTTCTCGTAAGGTTTCAAATGCCTTCTGTTGTTTGTAGGTCCATTCGAATTGGTAGTTCTTTCTAGTGAGATTAGAAAGTGGTCTTGCAATTTTTGAGAAGTCTTTTATAAATCGCCTATAATATCCGCTTAGTCCTAGGAACTGTTTGACGTTCTTGACTGTAGTAGGTGTTGGAAATTCCTTTACCGCTATTACTTTCTTCGGGTCAGGTTTAACTCCGTCCTCTCCTATTATGTGTCCTAAATATGATACTTCTTTCTTCAAAAATTCGCATTTGTCCGGTTGAAGGTGGAGATCCGCTTCTCTTAATCTGTCCATTAGTCGTTTAAATTTAGTTGCATGTTCTTTTAATGTACTGGCGTATATGACGATATCGTCTAAGTATACGAAGAGCTCTATTCCTTGGAGTCCAGTCAAGACCTGGTCCATTAGTCTCTGGAAGGTGGCTGGTGCGTTTTTAAGTCCAAATGGCATTCTAGTGAATTCGTAGTGCCCGTAAATTGTAGAGAATGCTGTTTTATGTCGATCGTCTGGATGCATGGGAATTTGATGAAATCCAGATGCCAGATCAAATACCGAAAAATACTTTGCACTTCCTAACTGATCTAGTATATCAGTTATATTTGGCAGAGGATAAGCATCTCCAATTGTTAGTTCGTTTAATTTTCTAAAGTCAATTACGACTCTGGACTTTTTATTTCCTTGAGCGTCTTCTTTCTTGGGTACAATCCAAATTGGCGAATTATAAGGTGAAGTCGATGACTGTATGATTCCTTTTTCAAGCAATTCTTTAGTCTGTACTCTAACTTCTTCCTTATATGCTTGAGGATACCTGTATTGCTTTGTAAAAACAGGAACGTTGTTTTCTGTAATAATTCTATGGTATGTTTTGTTTGTTGCTTCCAGTTTTTCTCCTGGAAGGTAGAATCTGTCTGCATGTTCCTTTATTAGTTGTTCCACGCTGGCTCGTTCCTCTGAGTTTAGGTGGTCCAACCGTAATAATTGTAGTAATTGGTGTGTTCTATCAGTTCTTTTATACGTGGTTGTTGTTTCTTCTTCTGCAGGTATTTCTTCGAATTCTTCTAATTCAACGGATGGTACTGGTATTTTGATGTCCTTTGTGGATGTATTTATAGCAAAAAGAAACGCTACACCGTTGTTATTTGAAACCAGTGCATTTCCCATGTGTATGTTAGGGTGAATATTGATTTTAGGAATATATCCCGTTTTAGACTGTGTATTAAGCACTCGCACATATATTTGACTTCGTGCTCTCGCTGGTATCGTAATCGTTTCTGGATCGATAAATGGAATAATTTCCATTCCAATTATTATCTCTGACTTCATATAGTCGATGGTTGCTCCGTTTGTTTGAAAAAATTCCGTTCCAAGTATTCCGTCTTGTTTGATAGGAAGATCCTCCACAACATGGATAATAATTTCCGTATTTAAAGTTCTTATTTTAATATATCCTATTGTACTAAGTAGGCCGTCCGTAATACCATTAAGGTCGAACAAAGTGTCCGTATAGATTGGTATATTCGGTGAAACAGCACTTCTCTTGATGACATTTAAATCGGGTCCGGTGTCGATCATCAACGTTGCGTGGTTCTCGCTGAATCCTACATCAGAAAGAAGGATGCTAGGAGGTTTCCTTATTTGTTCCGTTTTTAATCGAAGTATGGCCTGCCTACGTACCATACGGGGTTGTTTCTCTTCTTTTTCCTTCCTATCGAAGTATATCTTCTTTCTGCATTGGTCTATCGTGTGACCTCTAAATTTGCAATACTCGCAGAATACTTCTGGTCTTTGTACTCTTTCTGCATAACTTTTGCTTCGGCATTCTTGTATCGTGTGACCTGGTCTTTTACAGTAGTCACAGTACACGTTGGATTGAGGAGCTCTGTTCGTGTAACTTTGGCTTCTACAATCTCGTGTTGTGTGACCTGGCCTTCGGCAATTATCACAGTATACGGTAGATTGAGGGGCTCTATTCGTGTAACTTCGGCTCCTACAATCTTGTGTCATGTGACCTGGCCTTCGGCAGAAGTCACAGAATGTATCGTTCCACGCTTGGTTTCGTGCTCCGTTTTGTGTTCCGCTTCGACTCCTACATTCTTGCGTTGTATGTCCCGTTCTATTACATTGTTGACAGGTTTTTTGCTGCCAGTTGGTTCGTGAGATTCGGCTGCTGCAAGCGGTGGCAATATGGCCGTATCCAAGGCAATTCGTACACTGGTTAGCCTGTGTTATTCCTGCTGCTTCTCTTGCTCGTATCTGGTTTTCGTTATATTCTGCTTCAGCTTTAATGGCGACGTTGATAGCGCGATCAAGATTGCTGAAGGTGTATTCGTGTATTCTATTATGTATTTCAGTTCTTAATCCCGTTAGAAAGGCTTTAATGGCGTTCTGTTCTGCGGTTGTATTGAATTGTATTACATGTGTCGGTACCTCTACTGCATTGCAATGTTTAATCTGAAGTAAGAGATTGGATACGCGACTGCTGTAGTCTACCGTCGTTTCATTATGTAGCTGTGCTATTTTTGATAATTCGCCATATAATTGAATAGACGTATGTAATGGAGCAAATCGTGACTCTAATACCGAAATGAGATCATCGATTGAATTATAGTCTCCGCTTAATACTACTCTAGAAGCTTGTCCGAAAAGCTTATTCTTTATAAGTTGGACTAATCCATACTCTGCGTTCGGATTAACCATGCGCCGTGCATGTCGGCAGCTTTTTATAAATTGGTGTATCGGTATGTTTCTACCGTCGAAAGAAGGGACTGTGTCCGCAGTGTCGCGTAGGCTAATATGTGGTAGTTGAGAATATGTAGTCGTAGATGTATTCATATTAATTTGTGGATTTGAAGGTCCTGGAGCGTCTACTGTAATATTTCCTGGAGTTTCTGTAGTCTCCTGAGTTTGAGTTTCTGGATTTATTGTTAGGTTAGCCATTGCTTCTCCAATTGTATTAGGCATTGTGAAGTTTTAAAGCCTCTGTAAAATTTAGAGAAAGAAAAAAATTTCTTGGAAAATACTCACTTATGGAGTGATTTCACTAACGAAATAATTCTTCAAATTGAATTTTATCCTCTAAACGAATGAGAAATCCCACCGCTGTCACCAAAAAATATCCGACCTGTAACGTTCGGCTGTTCGAGAACAACTGAAGGTTGAGGTCCCTGAGGGGAGAGCGGCGTCCCCTCAAGTATAGGATGGTGGGGGTTCTATTCTACAGATTAAAGATTTAAATCTAAGGCTTTTAAACTTAATAATGCTTATTTATTTAATAAATCAATAATTAATATAATTACAACAATGAAATAATAATTAATATAGCTTACAATCTACGATTAAATATGCTCTTTTTGGGTTTTTATGTTTTTCTGACTCTAACGCTACGTATTTTAAAATATATAGATATATGTATATTGCAGAGCTCGGCCGCTGCCGTTTCCGGAGCGAAGCTCGAATACTCTTGGCAATCTCTGTAGTAAGATCAGCCGCTACCGGGTCCGGAGCGATCTCGATTCTTTTGACAGAGTTCTGTTCTATGCTCTTCAGACCTTGTTTTTACCAAGCACTACAGCCGCTACCGGGTCCGGAGCGATCTCGATGGCTTTGTAAGAACGAGGTTCTATGACTCTCAAATGAGCAAACCAAAGAGGTGCACCAGTAACTTTTATACACTGGAGATCAGCCGCTACCGTTTCCGGAGCGATCTAGATCCCACTGGTTGAAACTTAAGCCGCCTCTAGGTTTGAGCATTCGTTCGTCACTTGAGCGTATTCGTAGCTTGAATGTCCCGCTGTGCTGCGTGCGCCTCTATTTATACTGAGAAATTGGCGGGCTGGCGCATGCGCAGTGAATCGCTATCTGTTATTTTACGTTTTGCTTGCTTATTACATATTATTTTGTCTTGCGCTTTTACTAATACTTATAACTAATTATTCCTAATATTCTTATAATAATTGTTCCTCTAATATTTATCTAAATCATTAATTATATATAAAAGTCTTATAATATATTTACGCGGTAATATAAAATAGGTTACATGGTAACGGAGTTCGGTTCCTACATTACCGACTGTCGGTATCTAACGGTTTAAGTCCCCGTGGGACGTTACACCTCCCCCCCTGGGGGATCTCTCGTCCTCGAGAGATTAGAACGGAGGTGGGGAACGAAATGGACATTGTATATATATTTATAGGATTATTTATTTAGAGGGTTATATGGCATTGCTGCCCCTGAACCAAACAACGCGAGCAGTCGCCACAGTTTTTTTCTGGGGTCTATTTTTGGCAACCTCCTGTAGGTTTCCCAATCCGGGTCGGGAATGTCAATTAATGCCAATTTTGGCCATTTCCAAGCTGGTATTTCTGGGACCTTAAACTCCGGTGTCGTCAGAATTTTGAAATCCGGAGTCGTTGGAAATTCCGGGGTCGTTGGGAGAGTTAGGTCCGGAGGAGTATGTGGTGGTGACTATATAGGAGAGGTTGTGTTAGTTGAAAAGTTTTTATGATTACAAATATGCTTTTACCATTTTTTCCGGACTTCCCGGGAGTGGGGTGATTAATGGGGGTATAGGAACCATCTCCATAAATATTTGGTCTAATTCCAATTTGCTTTGCTTTATTTTATAGTGCCGATTACCAGAGCGTCGAGGCATTGTCGTAGCGTAATGGCAGACTGGTTGTTACGCATGCGCGGATTTAAAATTTTACTCGTTGGGTCTTATGTTTTTAGTGCCCTCTAGCGGATTCTACGGGTATTAATTTTTTCTGCAACTATGTTGCCTACGCTTTTATAATCGTCTGCTACTTAGTGTCTATTTTTTCTTACTTCTATGGGTTGTTTTAGGTTAAGTTTCGTTTTTTGTTTTTGTAGAAAAAAATATAATGTTTATTAAAAAAAATGAAAGATGAGAGGTGTGAGTATTTACTACATTCTGTATGTGTGTGTAGTGTGTAATTGTAGAGTGTGATGTAGGATGAGATGAATGATAATATAAAAATATAAAAAGTGTATGTGTTTAGTACATTGTGGATGTGTGTGAGGCGTGTATATGTAAAGTGTAGTGTGTATAATATTTATAAGGTGTAAGTTTTTAATTTCTTAATGCTCTCGTGCATTCCACGCATTCTTCCACCGGTTTTGCCATAAATAGTGTTCTTCTACAGAAATGGCAAATTCGCCAACGTCGTAGGTTGTTTCCGGAATATAAATGGTTTTCGAGAGATTCCTCCTCCTCGATCTCAACTTTTTGGGTGCACATGACACATATTATTGCGTTTTTGTAATAATAGACATCTCTATCATATATTTTCTTCAGGCAAACTGGTTTTAGTATTTTCATACTTTGTGTATTACTATTATTTTTCTTGTCTGACATTATGAAAGAGTTTGTACTTCAGTATATATTTGTTACAATGGAAGGATCCTTTGTCTGCTTCCCTTTATATAGGCTTCCCATGCAGGGTTGCAACTTTATGGTAAATTCGCCTGTTTTACGCGGTTCTTATGGACGATCCTAGTTTGTTTCGAATTAATTTCTATTTTTAAGTTACTTTTCTCCAGGATTTCGATAATCCGGTAGGGTCCGCTGTATTCCGGTCCCAATTTTTCCTTTCTTGGTTGCAATAACCATACGTAATCCCCTATTTTGTAGTTTTGTGGTTGAATCTTCCGATCGTAGTAATGTTTCTGGCGAATTTTTGATTCTTCCAGATTTCTTCGCGCCATTTGTCGGATGTGATATAATTTATCTATCAACTTGTCGACATAGTCCGGATATGTTTTAATGTTGTCTGTTGAGGGAATACTGGAAGGAAGACGTGCTTTTCTTCCGAAAACAAGTTCGTGAGGCGTAAATTTCGTGCCTTCGTGAGTGCTGGTATTATATGAGAACATTGCTTGAGGTAACCATTGATCCCATTGCTTTTCTTTTGATACGTAATGTCGTAGGTATTCGACGAGGACATGGTGACTTCTCTCCAAAGATCCATTAGATTGTGGATGAAATGCAGAGGTTCGATATTGTTTGATGTGAAACGCTCTGGCAAATTTCTTCATGAGGGCACTCATAAAATTTGGTCCCTGATCAGTAAGGATTGCTTTAGGACTTCCAAACTTACAGATGAAATGTTCTGTAAATGCCTTAGCTATATCTTCTGAAGTGACACTTGCCAATGGAATAGCGAGAGAGTATTTAGTCAAATTGTCCTGGATAGTAAGTATATAACTATTTCCTATGTTTGTGAAAGGTAATGGTTCTACTATGTCCATAGAAATCTTATCGAAAGCATCAACAGGTGTGTCTGTTAATATCATGGGTTCCTTATTTTTTACTCGTACCAGTTTAGTCTTCTGGCATTCCAAGCAAGGCTTAATAAACTGTGTTATTTCGTATTTCATATTTTTCCAGTAATATTTGCTTCTTATTCGATGGTATGTTTTTGTAATTCCCTTGTGTCCGCCTATAGGTGACTGATGGTTCTCCTGGATGATCTGGTGTCTTTCTTGCATAGGAGGTGTTAGGAGGGTGCCTTTGCAGAAGATGAATTGGATATCTTCTTGTATGAATATTAGTTCTATTAAATTTCGTAATTGATTTAATAAAATTTTATCCTCTTCTGATGAGATGTATACTTTTGTGGCTTTTTCAGATACCAGGTATGTATGAAGTGACCTCAGTGAATTGTATACGTCTTCTTCCGTTGGATGTTCTGGTGTGATAAGTCCAAGGATTGTGTGCTTCCCTTCCTTAATTTTGACTAACTCTCCAACTCTTAATGGCTGTGGAATTTTGTGAGGTTTTATATTTTTTTCCTTATATAATTTTCCTCCTGATGGTCCGATTGGCCTGCCTTGTGTGTTTATGAATGTCACTACGTATCCTTTGCCCATCCATAAGTCATCTTCCACCTCTGTATTTTGGTTTTTGACAGGAATATTTGATACTATCCTTGGTTTGGCTGGTGTGGGTTGTTTGTGCCGTGGAGAATGTGGGGGAAGAGGTAATAATGGCGGAGGATGAGAGGATGGTGGAGGAGGAGTAAGTATCCTTCCTTTCCTTATCGTTATTGGTGTTATGGGACCTGTGTCTGTGCTGGATTTTGATTTTAATTTCTTCTTTTTAGGTATATGGTGAGTGTTCTTTCCTGAACTTGATTCTGCGTCTATTTTGGGAGGATTCTTATAATTATGTTGTGTTATTACGACTGTTTCGTCAATCTCTTCTATTGCATCTTCTTCTTTCTTGATACGAGGTTTCTTGATGTGAGGGGGTTTATAGGGTGTCGCGACTTGCGGGGGTGCGTGTATTTGAACGGGGGGGGTCACGACTTGCGGGGGTGCGTGTACTTGAGGGGGTGCGTGTATTTGGACGGGAACGGAAATTTGATGAGGCGCGTAACGAGGGGGTGTATGCGTTTCCGCTTCAACATTCCGTTTCTTAGTCTCGGGACGAGAAGAGGAGGTGTTTGTGCTTTGTTTTTTCCGTTTTAATTTCTTTCGCATTAAATTTAACGCATCGCTTTCGTCATATGAAGAGGAATCGGTTTCTGATGAGTTAACTATTAATTGCTTATGTGGAGCTGGATTTCCAGAGGTTGATGCTGTAGTTTCCCTTTGTCGGGTTGGAAATTGGTGAAATTCTTTTAATTTTTTGTTCTCATGTGAATTCGTATCCGAGTGAGCTCTTTTCGCGTGTAATGGTAGTGAAATCGGATTCCTAGACAATGCGTCCGCGTTTGTGTTGTATTTCCCGGGTTTATATAAAATTTTGTAATCGTATTCCGCTAATCTAATTTTCCAGCGCATTAATCGAGATGTAGGATTGGAAAGATTTTGAAGCCATTCTAATGGTTTATGGTCTGTTATTAGATAGAATTTCCGTCCGTAAATGTAAGGTCTGAAGTGAAAGACTGCATATATTATCGCCAATAATTCTCGTTCTGTAGGAGAATATCGTGTTTCGGCATCATTCAAAACGCGAGATGCGTAAGCTACCGGTAAATCTTTGCCTATTTCTCCTTGACTGAGAACCGCACCTACAGCAATACTTGAGGCATCTGTCGTGATATTGAATACCTTGTCGAAGTCCGGGAATTGTAATATAGGTTCTTTGCAAAGAACTTCTCGTAAGGTTTCAAATGCCTTCTGTTGTTTGTAGGTCCATTCGAATTGGTAGTTCTTTCTAGTGAGATTAGAAAGTGGTCTTGCAATTTTTGAGAAGTCTTTTATAAATCGCCTATAATATCCGCTTAGTCCTAGGAACTGTTTGACGTTCTTGACTGTAGTAGGTGTTGGAAATTCCTTTACCGCTATTACTTTCTTCGGGTCAGGTTTAACTCCGTCCTCTCCTATTATGTGTCCTAAATATGATACTTCTTTCTTCAAAAATTCGCATTTGTCCGGTTGAAGGTGGAGATCCGCTTCTCTTAATCTGTCCATTAGTCGTTTAAATTTAGTTGCATGTTCTTTTAATGTACTGGCGTATATGACGATATCGTCTAAGTATACGAAGAGCTCTATTCCTTGGAGTCCAGTCAAGACCTGGTCCATTAGTCTCTGGAAGGTGGCTGGTGCGTTTTTAAGTCCAAATGGCATTCTAGTGAATTCGTAGTGCCCGTAAATTGTAGAGAATGCTGTTTTATGTCGATCGTCTGGATGCATGGGAATTTGATGAAATCCAGATGCCAGATCAAATACCGAAAAATACTTTGCACTTCCTAACTGATCTAGTATATCAGTTATATTTGGCAGAGGATAAGCATCTCCAATTGTTAGTTCGTTTAATTTTCTAAAGTCAATTACGACTCTGGACTTTTTATTTCCTTGAGCGTCTTCTTTCTTGGGTACAATCCAAATTGGCGAATTATAAGGTGAAGTTGATGACTGTATGATTCCTTTTTCAAGCAATTCTTTAGTCTGTACTCTAACTTCTTCCTTATATGCTTGAGGATACCTGTATTGCTTTGTAAAAACAGGAACGTTGTTTTCTGTAATAATTCTATGGTATGTTTTGTTTGTTGCTTCCAGTTTTTCTCCTGGAAGGTAGAATCTGTCTGCATGTTCCTTTATTAGTTGTTCCACGCTGGCCCGTTCCTCTGAATTTAGGTGGTCCAACCGTAATAATTGTAGTAATTGGTGTGTTCTATCAGTTCTTTTATACGTGTTTGTTGTTTCTTCTTCTGCAGGTATTTCTTCGAATTCTTCTAATTCAACGGATGGTACTGGTATTTTGATGTCCTTTGTGGATGTATTTATAGCAAAAAGAAACGCTACACCGTTGTTATTTGAAACCAGTGCATTTCCCATGTGTATGTTAGGGTGAATATTGATTTTAGGAATATATCCCGTTTTAGACTGTGTATTAAGCACTCGCACATATATTTGACTTCGTGCTCTCGCTGGTATCGTAATCGTTTCTGGATCGATAAATGGAATAATTTCCATTCCAATTATTATCTCTGACTTCATATAGTCGATGGTTGCTCCGTTTGTTTGAAAAAATTCCGTTCCAAGTATTCCGTCTTGTTTGATAGGAAGATCCTCCGCAACATGGATAATAATTTCCGTATTTAAAGTTCTTATTTTAATATATCCTATTGTACTAAGTAGGCCGTCCGTAATACCATTAAGGTCGAACAAAGTGTCCGTATAGATTGGTATATTCGGTGAAACAGCACTTCTCTTGATGACATTTAAATCGGGTCCGGTGTCGATCATCAACGTTGCGTGGTTCTCGCTGAATCCTACATCAGAAAGAAGGATGCTAGGAGGTTTCCTTATTTGTTCCGTTTTTAATCGAAGTATGGCCTGCCTACGTACCATACGGGGTTGTTTCTCTTCTTTTTCCTTCCTATCGAAGTATATCTTCTTTCTGCATTGGTCTATCGTGTGACCTCTAAATTTGCAATACTCGCAGAATACTTCTGGTCTTTGTACTCTTTCTGCATAACTTTTGCTTCGGCATTCTTGTATCGTGTGACCTGGTCTTTTACAGTAGTCACAGTACACGTTGGATTGAGGAGCTCTGTTCGTGTAACTTTGGCTTCTACAATCTCGTGTTGTGTGACCTGGCCTTCGGCAATTATCACAGTATACGGTAGATTGAGGGGCTCTATTCGTGTAACTTCGGCTCCTACAATCTTGTGTCATGTGACCTGGCCTTCGGCAGAAGTCACAGAATGTATCGTTCCACGCTTGGTTTCGTGCTCCGTTTTGTGTTCCGCTTCGACTCCTACATTCTTGCGTTGTATGTCCCGTTCTATTACATTGTTGACAGGTTTTTTGCTGCCAGTTGGTTCGTGAGATTCGGCTGCTGCAAGCGGTGGCAATATGGCCGTATCCAAGGCAATTCGTACACTGGTTAGCCTGTGTTATTCCTGCTGCTTCTCTTGCTCGTATCTGGTTTTCGTTATATTCTGCTTCAGCTTTAATGGCGACGTTGATAGCGCGATCAAGATTGCTGAAGGTGTATTCGTGTATTCTATTATGTATTTCAGTTCTTAATCCCGTTAGAAAGGCTTTAATGGCGTTCTGTTCTGCGGTTGTATTGAATTGTATTACATGTGTCGGTACCTCTACTGCATTGCAATGTTTAATCTGAAGTAAGAGATTGGATACGCGACTGCTGTAGTCTACCGTCGTTTCATTATGTAGCTGTGCTATTTTTGATAATTCGCCATATAATTGAATAGACGTATGTAATGGAGCAAATCGTGACTCTAATACCGAAATGAGATCATCGATTGAATTATAGTCTCCGCTTAATACTACTCTAGAAGCTTGTCCGAAAAGCTTATTCTTTATAAGTTGGACTAATCCATACTCTGCGTTCGGATTAACCATGCGCCGTGCATGTCGGCAGCTTTTTATAAATTGGTGTATCGGTATGTTTCTACCGTCGAAAGAAGGGACTGTGTCCGCAGTGTCGCGTAGGCTAATATGTGGTAGTTGAGAATATGTAGTCGTAGATGTATTCATATTAATTTGTGGATTTGAAGGTCCTGGAGCGTCTACTGTAATATTTCCTGGAGTTTCTGTAGTCTCCTGAGTTTGAGTTTCTGGATTTATTGTTAGGTTAGCCATTGCTTCTCCAATTGTATTAGGCATTGTGAAGTTTTAAAGCCTCTGTAAAATTTAGAGAAAGAAAAAAATTTCTTGGAAAATACTCACTTATGGAGTGATTTCACTAACGAAATAATTCTTCAAATTGAATTTTATCCTCTAAACGAATGAGAAATCCCACCGCTGTCACCAAAAAATATCCGACCTGTAACGTTCGGCTGTTCGAGAACAACTGAAGGTTGAGGTCCCTGAGGGGAGAGCGGCGTCCCCTCAAGTATAGGATGGTGGGGGTTCTATTCTACAGATTAAAGATTTAAATCTAAGGCTTTTAAACTTAATAATGCTTATTTATTTAATAAATCAATAATTAATATAATTACAACAATGAAATAATAATTAATATAGCTTACAATCTACGATTAAATATGCTCTTTTTGGGTTTTTATGTTTTTCTGACTCTAACGCTACGTATTTTAAAATATATAGATATATGTATATTGCAGAGCTCGGCCGCTGCCGTTTCCGGAGCGAAGCTCGAATACTCTTGGCAATCTCTGTAGTAAGATCAGCCGCTACCGGGTCCGGAGCGATCTCGATTCTTTTGACAGAGTTCTGTTCTATGCTCTTCAGACCTTGTTTTTACCAAGCACTACAGCCGCTACCGGGTCCGGAGCGATCTCGATGGCTTTGTAAGAACGAGGTTCTATGACTCTCAAATGAGCAAACCAAAGAGGTGCACCAGTAACTTTTATACACTGGAGATCAGCCGCTACCGTTTCCGGAGCGATCTAGATCCCACTGGTTGAAACTTAAGCCGCCTCTAGGTTTGAGCATTCGTTCGTCACTTGAGCGTATTCGTAGCTTGAATGTCCCGCTGTGCTGCGTGCGCCTCTATTTATACTGAGAAATTGGCGGGCTGGCGCATGCGCAGTGAATCGCTATCTGTTATTTTACGTTTTGCTTGCTTATTACATATTATTTTGTCTTGCGCTTTTACTAATACTTATAACTAATTATTCCTAATATTCTTATAATAATTGTTCCTCTAATATTTATCTAAATCATTAATTATATATAAAAGTCTTATAATATATTTACGCGGTAATATAAAATAGGTTACATGGTAACGGAGTTCGGTTCCTACATTACCGACTGTCGGTATCTAACGGTTTAAGTCCCCGTGGGACGTTACACCTCCCCCCCTGGGGGATCTCTCGTCCTCGAGAGATTAGAACGGAGGTGGGGAACGAAATGGACATTGTATATATATTTATAGGATTATTTATTTAGAGGGTTATATGGCATTGCTGCCCCTGAACCAAACAACGCGAGCAGTCGCCACAGTTTTTTTCTGGGGTCTATTTTTGGCAACCTCCTGTAGGTTTCCCAATCCGGGTCGGGAATGTCAATTAATGCCAATTTTGGCCATTTCCAAGCTGGTATTTCTGGGACCTTAAACTCCGGTGTCGTCAGAATTTTGAAATCCGGAGTCGTTGGAAATTCCGGGGTCGTTGGGAGAGTTAGGTCCGGAGGAGTATGTGGTGGTGCCTATATAGGAGAGGTTGTGTTAGTTGAAAAGTTTTTATGATTACAAATATGCTTTTACCATTTTTTCCGGACTTCCCGGGAGTGGGGTGATTAATGGGGGTATAGGAACCATCTCCATAAATATTTGGTCTAATTCCAATTTGCTTTGCTTTATTTTATAGTGCCGATTACCAGAGCGTCGAGGCATTGTCGTAGCGTAATGGCAGACTGGTTGTTACGCATGCGCGGATTTAAAATTTTACTCGTTGGGTCTTATGTTTTTAGTGCCCTCTAGCGGATTCTACGGGTATTAATTTTTTCTGCAACTATGTTGCCTACGCTTTTATAATCGTCTGCTACTTAGTGTCTATTTTTTCTTACTTCTATGGGTTGTTTTAGGTTAAGTTTCGTTTTTTGTTTTTGTAGAAAAAAATATAATGTTTATTAAAAAAAATGAAAGATGAGAGGTGTGAGTATTTACTACATTCTGTATGTGTGTGTAGTGTGTAATTGTAGAGTGTGATGTAGGATGAGATGAATGATAATATAAAAATATAAAAAGTGTATGTGTTTAGTACATTGTGGATGTGTGTGAGGCGTGTATATGTAAAGTGTAGTGTGTATAATATTTATAAGGTGTAAGTTTTTAATTTCTTAATGCTCTCGTGCATTCCACGCATTCTTCCACCGGTTTTGCCATAAATAGTGTTCTTCTACAGAAATGGCAAATTCGCCAACGTCGTAGGTTGTTTCCGGAATATAAATGGTTTTCGAGAGATTCCTCCTCCTCGATCTCAACTTTTTGGGTGCACATGACACATATTATTGCGTTTTTGTAATAATAGACATCTCTATCATATATTTTCTTCAGGCAAACTGGTTTTAGTATTTTCATACTTTGTGTATTACTATTATTTTTCTTGTCTGACATTATGAAAGAGTTTGTACTTCAGTATATATTTGTTACAATGGAAGGATCCTTTGTCTGCTTCCCTTTATATAGGCTTCCCATGCAGGGTTGCAACTTTATGGTAAATTCGCCTGTTTTACGCGGTTCTTATGGACGATCCTAGTTTGTTTCGAATTAATTTCTATTTTTAAGTTACTTTTCTCCAGGATTTCGATAATCCGGTAGGGTCCGCTGTATTCCGGTCCCAATTTTTCCTTTCTTGGTTGCAATAACCATACGTAATCCCCTATTTTGTAGTTTTGTGGTTGAATCTTCCGATCGTAGTAATGTTTCTGGCGAATTTTTGATTCTTCCAGATTTCTTCGCGCCATTTGTCGGATGTGATATAATTTATCTATCAACTTGTCGACATAGTCCGGATATGTTTTAATGTTGTCTGTTGAGGGAATACTGGAAGGAAGACGTGCTTTTCTTCCGAAAACAAGTTCGTGAGGCGTAAATTTCGTGCCTTCGTGAGTGCTGGTATTATATGAGAACATTGCTTGAGGTAACCATTGATCCCATTGCTTTTCTTTTGATACGTAATGTCGTAGGTATTCGACGAGGACATGGTGACTTCTCTCCAAAGATCCATTAGATTGTGGATGAAATGCAGAGGTTCGATATTGTTTGATGTGAAACGCTCTGGCAAATTTCTTCATGAGGGCACTCATAAAATTTGGTCCCTGATCAGTAAGGATTGCTTTAGGACTTCCAAACTTACAGATGAAATGTTCTGTAAATGCCTTAGCTATATCTTCTGAAGTGACACTTGCCAATGGAATAGCGAGAGAGTATTTAGTCAAATTGTCCTGGATAGTAAGTATATAACTATTTCCTATGTTTGTGAAAGGTAATGGTTCTACTATGTCCATAGAAATCTTATCGAAAGCATCAACAGGTGTGTCTGTTAATATCATGGGTTCCTTATTTTTTACTCGTACCAGTTTAGTCTTCTGGCATTCCAAGCAAGGCTTAATAAACTGTGTTATTTCGTATTTCATATTTTTCCAGTAATATTTGCTTCTTATTCGATGGTATGTTTTTGTAATTCCCTTGTGTCCGCCTATAGGTGACTGATGGTTCTCCTGGATGATCTGGTGTCTTTCTTGCATAGGAGGTGTTAGGAGGGTGCCTTTGCAGAAGATGAATTGGATATCTTCTTGTATGAATATTAGTTCTATTAAATTTCGTAATTGATTTAATAAAATTTTATCCTCTTCTGATGAGATGTATACTTTTGTGGCTTTTTCAGATACCAGGTATGTATGAAGTGACCTCAGTGAATTGTATACGTCTTCTTCCGTTGGATGTTCTGGTGTGATAAGTCCAAGGATTGTGTGCTTCCCTTCCTTAATTTTGACTAACTCTCCAACTCTTAATGGCTGTGGAATTTTGTGAGGTTTTATATTTTTTTCCTTATATAATTTTCCTCCTGATGGTCCGATTGGCCTGCCTTGTGTGTTTATGAATGTCACTACGTATCCTTTGCCCATCCATAAGTCATCTTCCACCTCTGTATTTTGGTTTTTGACAGGAATATTTGATACTATCCTTGGTTTGGCTGGTGTGGGTTGTTTGTGCCGTGGAGAATGTGGGGGAAGAGGTAATAATGGCGGAGGATGAGAGGATGGTGGAGGAGGAGTAAGTATCCTTCCTTTCCTTATCGTTATTGGTGTTATGGGACCTGTGTCTGTGCTGGATTTTGATTTTAATTTCTTCTTTTTAGGTATATGGTGAGTGTTCTTTCCTGAACTTGATTCTGCGTCTATTTTGGGAGGATTCTTATAATTATGTTGTGTTATTACGACTGTTTCGTCAATCTCTTCTATTGCATCTTCTTCTTTCTTGATACGAGGTTTCTTGATGTGAGGGGGTTTATAGGGTGTCGCGACTTGCGGGGGTGCGTGTATTTGAACGGGGGGGGTCACGACTTGCGGGGGTGCGTGTACTTGAGGGGGTGCGTGTATTTGGACGGGAACGGAAATTTGATGAGGCGCGTAACGAGGGGGTGTATGCGTTTCCGCTTCAACATTCCGTTTCTTAGTCTCGGGACGAGAAGAGGAGGTGTTTGTGCTTTGTTTTTTCCGTTTTAATTTCTTTCGCATTAAATTTAACGCATCGCTTTCGTCATATGAAGAGGAATCGGTTTCTGATGAGTTAACTATTAATTGCTTATGTGGAGCTGGATTTCCAGAGGTTGATGCTGTAGTTTCCCTTTGTCGGGTTGGAAATTGGTGAAATTCTTTTAATTTTTTGTTCTCATGTGAATTCGTATCCGAGTGAGCTCTTTTCGCGTGTAATGGTAGTGAAATCGGATTCCTAGACAATGCGTCCGCGTTTGTGTTGTATTTCCCGGGTTTATATAAAATTTTGTAATCGTATTCCGCTAATCTAATTTTCCAGCGCATTAATCGAGATGTAGGATTGGAAAGATTTTGAAGCCATTCTAATGGTTTATGGTCTGTTATTAGATAGAATTTCCGTCCGTAAATGTAAGGTCTGAAGTGAAAGACTGCATATATTATCGCCAATAATTCTCGTTCTGTAGGAGAATATCGTGTTTCGGCATCATTCAAAACGCGAGATGCGTAAGCTACCGGTAAATCTTTGCCTATTTCTCCTTGACTGAGAACCGCACCTACAGCAATACTTGAGGCATCTGTCGTGATATTGAATACCTTGTCGAAGTCCGGGAATTGTAATATAGGTTCTTTGCAAAGAACTTCTCGTAAGGTTTCAAATGCCTTCTGTTGTTTGTAGGTCCATTCGAATTGGTAGTTCTTTCTAGTGAGATTAGAAAGTGGTCTTGCAATTTTTGAGAAGTCTTTTATAAATCGCCTATAATATCCGCTTAGTCCTAGGAACTGTTTGACGTTCTTGACTGTAGTAGGTGTTGGAAATTCCTTTACCGCTATTACTTTCTTCGGGTCAGGTTTAACTCCGTCCTCTCCTATTATGTGTCCTAAATATGATACTTCTTTCTTCAAAAATTCGCATTTGTCCGGTTGAAGGTGGAGATCCGCTTCTCTTAATCTGTCCATTAGTCGTTTAAATTTAGTTGCATGTTCTTTTAATGTACTGGCGTATATGACGATATCGTCTAAGTATACGAAGAGCTCTATTCCTTGGAGTCCAGTCAAGACCTGGTCCATTAGTCTCTGGAAGGTGGCTGGTGCGTTTTTAAGTCCAAATGGCATTCTAGTGAATTCGTAGTGCCCGTAAATTGTAGAGAATGCTGTTTTATGTCGATCGTCTGGATGCATGGGAATTTGATGAAATCCAGATGCCAGATCAAATACCGAAAAATACTTTGCACTTCCTAACTGATCTAGTATATCAGTTATATTTGGCAGAGGATAAGCATCTCCAATTGTTAGTTCGTTTAATTTTCTAAAGTCAATTACGACTCTGGACTTTTTATTTCCTTGAGCGTCTTCTTTCTTGGGTACAATCCAAATTGGCGAATTATAAGGTGAAGTTGATGACTGTATGATTCCTTTTTCAAGCAATTCTTTAGTCTGTACTCTAACTTCTTCCTTATATGCTTGAGGATACCTGTATTGCTTTGTAAAAACAGGAACGTTGTTTTCTGTAATAATTCTATGGTATGTTTTGTTTGTTGCTTCCAGTTTTTCTCCTGGAAGGTAGAATCTGTCTGCATGTTCCTTTATTAGTTGTTCCACGCTGGCCCGTTCCTCTGAATTTAGGTGGTCCAACCGTAATAATTGTAGTAATTGGTGTGTTCTATCAGTTCTTTTATACGTGGTTGTTGTTTCTTCTTCTGCAGGTATTTCTTCGAATTCTTCTAATTCAACGGATGGTACTGGTATTTTGATGTCCTTTGTGGATGTATTTATAGCAAAAAGAAACGCTACACCGTTGTTATTTGAAACCAGTGCATTTCCCATGTGTATGTTAGGGTGAATATTGATTTTAGGAATATATCCCGTTTTAGACTGTGTATTAAGCACTCGCACATATATTTGACTTCGTGCTCTCGCTGGTATCGTAATCGTTTCTGGATCGATAAATGGAATAATTTCCATTCCAATTATTATCTCTGACTTCATATAGTCGATGGTTGCTCCGTTTGTTTGAAAAAATTCCGTTCCAAGTATTCCGTCTTGTTTGATAGGAAGATCCTCCACAACATGGATAATAATTTCCGTATTTAAAGTTCTTATTTTAATATATCCTATTGTACTAAGTAGGCCGTCCGTAATACCATTAAGGTCGAACAAAGTGTCCGTATAGATTGGTATATTCGGTGAAACAGCACTTCTCTTGATGACATTTAAATCGGGTCCGGTGTCGATCATCAACGTTGCGTGGTTCTCGCTGAATCCTACATCAGAAAGAAGGATGCTAGGAGGTTTCCTTATTTGTTCCGTTTTTAATCGAAGTATGGCCTGCCTACGTACCATACGGGGTTGTTTCTCTTCTTTTTCCTTCCTATCGAAGTATATCTTCTTTCTGCATTGGTCTATCGTGTGACCTCTAAATTTGCAATACTCGCAGAATACTTCTGGTCTTTGTACTCTTTCTGCATAACTTTTGCTTCGGCATTCTTGTATCGTGTGACCTGGTCTTTTACAGTAGTCACAGTACACGTTGGATTGAGGAGCTCTGTTCGTGTAACTTTGGCTTCTACAATCTCGTGTTGTGTGACCTGGCCTTCGGCAATTATCACAGTATACGGTAGATTGAGGGGCTCTATTCGTGTAACTTCGGCTCCTACAATCTTGTGTCATGTGACCTGGCCTTCGGCAGAAGTCACAGAATGTATCGTTCCACGCTTGGTTTCGTGCTCCGTTTTGTGTTCCGCTTCGACTCCTACATTCTTGCGTTGTATGTCCCGTTCTATTACATTGTTGACAGGTTTTTTGCTGCCAGTTGGTTCGTGAGATTCGGCTGCTGCAAGCGGTGGCAATATGGCCGTATCCAAGGCAATTCGTACACTGGTTAGCCTGTGTTATTCCTGCTGCTTCTCTTGCTCGTATCTGGTTTTCGTTATATTCTGCTTCAGCTTTAATGGCGACGTTGATAGCGCGATCAAGATTGCTGAAGGTGTATTCGTGTATTCTATTATGTATTTCAGTTCTTAATCCCGTTAGAAAGGCTTTAATGGCGTTCTGTTCTGCGGTTGTATTGAATTGTATTACATGTGTCGGTACCTCTACTGCATTGCAATGTTTAATCTGAAGTAAGAGATTGGATACGCGACTGCTGTAGTCTACCGTCGTTTCATTATGTAGCTGTGCTATTTTTGATAATTCGCCATATAATTGAATAGACGTATGTAATGGAGCAAATCGTGACTCTAATACCGAAATGAGATCATCGATTGAATTATAGTCTCCGCTTAATACTACTCTAGAAGCTTGTCCGAAAAGCTTATTCTTTATAAGTTGGACTAATCCATACTCTGCGTTCGGATTAACCATGCGCCGTGCATGTCGGCAGCTTTTTATAAATTGGTGTATCGGTATGTTTCTACCGTCGAAAGAAGGGACTGTGTCCGCAGTGTCGCGTAGGCTAATATGTGGTAGTTGAGAATATGTAGTCGTAGATGTATTCATATTAATTTGTGGATTTGAAGGTCCTGGAGCGTCTACTGTAATATTTCCTGGAGTTTCTGTAGTCTCCTGAGTTTGAGTTTCTGGATTTATTGTTAGGTTAGCCATTGCTTCTCCAATTGTATTAGGCATTGTGAAGTTTTAAAGCCTCTGTAAAATTTAGAGAAAGAAAAAAATTTCTTGGAAAATACTCACTTATGGAGTGATTTCACTAACGAAATAATTCTTCAAATTGAATTTTATCCTCTAAACGAATGAGAAATCCCACCGCTGTCACCAAAAAATATCCGACCTGTAACGTTCGGCTGTTCGAGAACAACTGAAGGTTGAGGTCCCTGAGGGGAGAGCGGCGTCCCCTCAAGTATAGGATGGTGGGGGTTCTATTCTACAGATTAAAGATTTAAATCTAAGGCTTTTAAACTTAATAATGCTTATTTATTTAATAAATCAATAATTAATATAATTACAACAATGAAATAATAATTAATATAGCTTACAATCTACGATTAAATATGCTCTTTTTGGGTTTTTATGTTTTTCTGACTCTAACGCTACGTATTTTAAAATATATAGATATATGTATATTGCAGAGCTCGGCCGCTGCCGTTTCCGGAGCGAAGCTCGAATACTCTTGGCAATCTCTGTAGTAAGATCAGCCGCTACCGGGTCCGGAGCGATCTCGATTCTTTTGACAGAGTTCTGTTCTATGCTCTTCAGACCTTGTTTTTACCAAGCACTACAGCCGCTACCGGGTCCGGAGCGATCTCGATGGCTTTGTAAGAACGAGGTTCTATGACTCTCAAATGAGCAAACCAAAGAGGTGCACCAGTAACTTTTATACACTGGAGATCAGCCGCTACCGTTTCCGGAGCGATCTAGATCCCACTGGTTGAAACTTAAGCCGCCTCTAGGTTTGAGCATTCGTTCGTCACTTGAGCGTATTCGTAGCTTGAATGTCCCGCTGTGCTGCGTGCGCCTCTATTTATACTGAGAAATTGGCGGGCTGGCGCATGCGCAGTGAATCGCTATCTGTTATTTTACGTTTTGCTTGCTTATTACATATTATTTTGTCTTGCGCTTTTACTAATACTTATAACTAATTATTCCTAATATTCTTATAATAATTGTTCCTCTAATATTTATCTAAATCATTAATTATATATAAAAGTCTTATAATATATTTACGCGGTAATATAAAATAGGTTACATGGTAACGGAGTTCGGTTCCTACATTACCGACTGTCGGTATCTAACGGTTTAAGTCCCCGTGGGACGTTACACCTCCCCCCCTGGGGGATCTCTCGTCCTCGAGAGATTAGAACGGAGGTGGGGAACGAAATGGACATTGTATATATATTTATAGGATTATTTATTTAGAGGGTTATATGGCATTGCTGCCCCTGAACCAAACAACGCGAGCAGTCGCCACAGTTTTTTTCTGGGGTCTATTTTTGGCAACCTCCTGTAGGTTTCCCAATCCGGGTCGGGAATGTCAATTAATGCCAATTTTGGCCATTTCCAAGCTGGTATTTCTGGGACCTTAAACTCCGGTGTCGTCAGAATTTTGAAATCCGGAGTCGTTGGAAATTCCGGGGTCGTTGGGAGAGTTAGGTCCGGAGGAGTATGTGGTGGTGACTATATAGGAGAGGTTGTGTTAGTTGAAAAGTTTTTATGATTACAAATATGCTTTTACCATTTTTTCCGGACTTCCCGGGAGTGGGGTGATTAATGGGGGTATAGGAACCATCTCCATAAATATTTGGTCTAATTCCAATTTGCTTTGCTTTATTTTATAGTGCCGATTACCAGAGCGTCGAGGCATTGTCGTAGCGTAATGGCAGACTGGTTGTTACGCATGCGCGGATTTAAAATTTTACTCGTTGGGTCTTATGTTTTTAGTGCCCTCTAGCGGATTCTACGGGTATTAATTTTTTCTGCAACTATGTTGCCTACGCTTTTATAATCGTCTGCTACTTAGTGTCTATTTTTTCTTACTTCTATGGGTTGTTTTAGGTTAAGTTTCGTTTTTTGTTTTTGTAGAAAAAAATATAATGTTTATTAAAAAAAATGAAAGATGAGAGGTGTGAGTATTTACTACATTCTGTATGTGTGTGTAGTGTGTAATTGTAGAGTGTGATGTAGGATGAGATGAATGATAATATAAAAATATAAAAAGTGTATGTGTTTAGTACATTGTGGATGTGTGTGAGGCGTGTATATGTAAAGTGTAGTGTGTATAATATTTATAAGGTGTAAGTTTTTAATTTCTTAATGCTCTCGTGCATTCCACGCATTCTTCCACCGGTTTTGCCATAAATAGTGTTCTTCTACAGAAATGGCAAATTCGCCAACGTCGTAGGTTGTTTCCGGAATATAAATGGTTTTCGAGAGATTCCTCCTCCTCGATCTCAACTTTTTGGGTGCACATGACACATATTATTGCGTTTTTGTAATAATAGACATCTCTATCATATATTTTCTTCAGGCAAACTGGTTTTAGTATTTTCATACTTTGTGTATTACTATTATTTTTCTTGTCTGACATTATGAAAGAGTTTGTACTTCAGTATATATTTGTTACAATGGAAGGATCCTTTGTCTGCTTCCCTTTATATAGGCTTCCCATGCAGGGTTGCAACTTTATGGTAAATTCGCCTGTTTTACGCGGTTCTTATGGACGATCCTAGTTTGTTTCGAATTAATTTCTATTTTTAAGTTACTTTTCTCCAGGATTTCGATAATCCGGTAGGGTCCGCTGTATTCCGGTCCCAATTTTTCCTTTCTTGGTTGCAATAACCATACGTAATCCCCTATTTTGTAGTTTTGTGGTTGAATCTTCCGATCGTAGTAATGTTTCTGGCGAATTTTTGATTCTTCCAGATTTCTTCGCGCCATTTGTCGGATGTGATATAATTTATCTATCAACTTGTCGACATAGTCCGGATATGTTTTAATGTTGTCTGTTGAGGGAATACTGGAAGGAAGACGTGCTTTTCTTCCGAAAACAAGTTCGTGAGGCGTAAATTTCGTGCCTTCGTGAGTGCTGGTATTATATGAGAACATTGCTTGAGGTAACCATTGATCCCATTGCTTTTCTTTTGATACGTAATGTCGTAGGTATTCGACGAGGACATGGTGACTTCTCTCCAAAGATCCATTAGATTGTGGATGAAATGCAGAGGTTCGATATTGTTTGATGTGAAACGCTCTGGCAAATTTCTTCATGAGGGCACTCATAAAATTTGGTCCCTGATCAGTAAGGATTGCTTTAGGACTTCCAAACTTACAGATGAAATGTTCTGTAAATGCCTTAGCTATATCTTCTGAAGTGACACTTGCCAATGGAATAGCGAGAGAGTATTTAGTCAAATTGTCCTGGATAGTAAGTATATAACTATTTCCTATGTTTGTGAAAGGTAATGGTTCTACTATGTCCATAGAAATCTTATCGAAAGCATCAACAGGTGTGTCTGTTAATATCATGGGTTCCTTATTTTTTACTCGTACCAGTTTAGTCTTCTGGCATTCCAAGCAAGGCTTAATAAACTGTGTTATTTCGTATTTCATATTTTTCCAGTAATATTTGCTTCTTATTCGATGGTATGTTTTTGTAATTCCCTTGTGTCCGCCTATAGGTGACTGATGGTTCTCCTGGATGATCTGGTGTCTTTCTTGCATAGGAGGTGTTAGGAGGGTGCCTTTGCAGAAGATGAATTGGATATCTTCTTGTATGAATATTAGTTCTATTAAATTTCGTAATTGATTTAATAAAATTTTATCCTCTTCTGATGAGATGTATACTTTTGTGGCTTTTTCAGATACCAGGTATGTATGAAGTGACCTCAGTGAATTGTATACGTCTTCTTCCGTTGGATGTTCTGGTGTGATAAGTCCAAGGATTGTGTGCTTCCCTTCCTTAATTTTGACTAACTCTCCAACTCTTAATGGCTGTGGAATTTTGTGAGGTTTTATATTTTTTTCCTTATATAATTTTCCTCCTGATGGTCCGATTGGCCTGCCTTGTGTGTTTATGAATGTCACTACGTATCCTTTGCCCATCCATAAGTCATCTTCCACCTCTGTATTTTGGTTTTTGACAGGAATATTTGATACTATCCTTGGTTTGGCTGGTGTGGGTTGTTTGTGCCGTGGAGAATGTGGGGGAAGAGGTAATAATGGCGGAGGATGAGAGGATGGTGGAGGAGGAGTAAGTATCCTTCCTTTCCTTATCGTTATTGGTGTTATGGGACCTGTGTCTGTGCTGGATTTTGATTTTAATTTCTTCTTTTTAGGTATATGGTGAGTGTTCTTTCCTGAACTTGATTCTGCGTCTATTTTGGGAGGATTCTTATAATTATGTTGTGTTATTACGACTGTTTCGTCAATCTCTTCTATTGCATCTTCTTCTTTCTTGATACGAGGTTTCTTGATGTGAGGGGGTTTATAGGGTGTCGCGACTTGCGGGGGTGCGTGTATTTGAACGGGGGGGGTCACGACTTGCGGGGGTGCGTGTACTTGAGGGGGTGCGTGTATTTGGACGGGAACGGAAATTTGATGAGGCGCGTAACGAGGGGGTGTATGCGTTTCCGCTTCAACATTCCGTTTCTTAGTCTCGGGACGAGAAGAGGAGGTGTTTGTGCTTTGTTTTTTCCGTTTTAATTTCTTTCGCATTAAATTTAACGCATCGCTTTCGTCATATGAAGAGGAATCGGTTTCTGATGAGTTAACTATTAATTGCTTATGTGGAGCTGGATTTCCAGAGGTTGATGCTGTAGTTTCCCTTTGTCGGGTTGGAAATTGGTGAAATTCTTTTAATTTTTTGTTCTCATGTGAATTCGTATCCGAGTGAGCTCTTTTCGCGTGTAATGGTAGTGAAATCGGATTCCTAGACAATGCGTCCGCGTTTGTGTTGTATTTCCCGGGTTTATATAAAATTTTGTAATCGTATTCCGCTAATCTAATTTTCCAGCGCATTAATCGAGATGTAGGATTGGAAAGATTTTGAAGCCATTCTAATGGTTTATGGTCTGTTATTAGATAGAATTTCCGTCCGTAAATGTAAGGTCTGAAGTGAAAGACTGCATATATTATCGCCAATAATTCTCGTTCTGTAGGAGAATATCGTGTTTCGGCATCATTCAAAACGCGAGATGCGTAAGCTACCGGTAAATCTTTGCCTATTTCTCCTTGACTGAGAACCGCACCTACAGCAATACTTGAGGCATCTGTCGTGATATTGAATACCTTGTCGAAGTCCGGGAATTGTAATATAGGTTCTTTGCAAAGAACTTCTCGTAAGGTTTCAAATGCCTTCTGTTGTTTGTAGGTCCATTCGAATTGGTAGTTCTTTCTAGTGAGATTAGAAAGTGGTCTTGCAATTTTTGAGAAGTCTTTTATAAATCGCCTATAATATCCGCTTAGTCCTAGGAACTGTTTGACGTTCTTGACTGTAGTAGGTGTTGGAAATTCCTTTACCGCTATTACTTTCTTCGGGTCAGGTTTAACTCCGTCCTCTCCTATTATGTGTCCTAAATATGATACTTCTTTCTTCAAAAATTCGCATTTGTCCGGTTGAAGGTGGAGATCCGCTTCTCTTAATCTGTCCATTAGTCGTTTAAATTTAGTTGCATGTTCTTTTAATGTACTGGCGTATATGACGATATCGTCTAAGTATACGAAGAGCTCTATTCCTTGGAGTCCAGTCAAGACCTGGTCCATTAGTCTCTGGAAGGTGGCTGGTGCGTTTTTAAGTCCAAATGGCATTCTAGTGAATTCGTAGTGCCCGTAAATTGTAGAGAATGCTGTTTTATGTCGATCGTCTGGATGCATGGGAATTTGATGAAATCCAGATGCCAGATCAAATACCGAAAAATACTTTGCACTTCCTAACTGATCTAGTATATCAGTTATATTTGGCAGAGGATAAGCATCTCCAATTGTTAGTTCGTTTAATTTTCTAAAGTCAATTACGACTCTGGACTTTTTATTTCCTTGAGCGTCTTCTTTCTTGGGTACAATCCAAATTGGCGAATTATAAGGTGAAGTTGATGACTGTATGATTCCTTTTTCAAGCAATTCTTTAGTCTGTACTCTAACTTCTTCCTTATATGCTTGAGGATACCTGTATTGCTTTGTAAAAACAGGAACGTTGTTTTCTGTAATAATTCTATGGTATGTTTTGTTTGTTGCTTCCAGTTTTTCTCCTGGAAGGTAGAATCTGTCTGCATGTTCCTTTATTAGTTGTTCCACGCTGGCCCGTTCCTCTGAATTTAGGTGGTCCAACCGTAATAATTGTAGTAATTGGTGTGTTCTATCAGTTCTTTTATACGTGGTTGTTGTTTCTTCTTCTGCAGGTATTTCTTCGAATTCTTCTAATTCAACGGATGGTACTGGTATTTTGATGTCCTTTGTGGATGTATTTATAGCAAAAAGAAACGCTACACCGTTGTTATTTGAAACCAGTGCATTTCCCATGTGTATGTTAGGGTGAATATTGATTTTAGGAATATATCCCGTTTTAGACTGTGTATTAAGCACTCGCACATATATTTGACTTCGTGCTCTCGCTGGTATCGTAATCGTTTCTGGATCGATAAATGGAATAATTTCCATTCCAATTATTATCTCTGACTTCATATAGTCGATGGTTGCTCCGTTTGTTTGAAAAAATTCCGTTCCAAGTATTCCGTCTTGTTTGATAGGAAGATCCTCCGCAACATGGATAATAATTTCCGTATTTAAAGTTCTTATTTTAATATATCCTATTGTACTAAGTAGGCCGTCCGTAATACCATTAAGGTCGAACAAAGTGTCCGTATAAATTGGTATATTCGGTGAAACAGCACTTCTCTTGATGACATTTAAATCGGGTCCGGTGTCGATCATCAACGTTGCGTGGTTCTCGCTGAATCCTACATCAGAAAGAAGGATGCTAGGAGGTTTCCTTATTTGTTCCGTTTTTAATCGAAGTATGGCCTGCCTACGTACCATACGGGGTTGTTTCTCTTCTTTTTCCTTCCTATCGAAGTATATCTTCTTTCTGCATTGGTCTATCGTGTGACCTCTAAATTTGCAATACTCGCAGAATACTTCTGGTCTTTGTACTCTTTCTGCATAACTTTTGCTTCGGCATTCTTGTATCGTGTGACCTGGTCTTTTACAGTAGTCACAGTACACGTTGGATTGAGGAGCTCTGTTCGTGTAACTTTGGCTTCTACAATCTCGTGTTGTGTGACCTGGCCTTCGGCAATTATCACAGTATACGGTAGATTGAGGGGCTCTATTCGTGTAACTTCGGCTCCTACAATCTTGTGTCATGTGACCTGGCCTTCGGCAGAAGTCACAGAATGTATCGTTCCACGCTTGGTTTCGTGCTCCGTTTTGTGTTCCGCTTCGACTCCTACATTCTTGCGTTGTATGTCCCGTTCTATTACATTGTTGACAGGTTTTTTGCTGCCAGTTGGTTCGTGAGATTCGGCTGCTGCAAGCGGTGGCAATATGGCCGTATCCAAGGCAATTCGTACACTGGTTAGCCTGTGTTATTCCTGCTGCTTCTCTTGCTCGTATCTGGTTTTCGTTATATTCTGCTTCAGCTTTAATGGCGACGTTGATAGCGCGATCAAGATTGCTGAAGGTGTATTCGTGTATTCTATTATGTATTTCAGTTCTTAATCCCGTTAGAAAGGCTTTAATGGCGTTCTGTTCTGCGGTTGTATTGAATTGTATTACATGTGTCGGTACCTCTACTGCATTGCAATGTTTAATCTGAAGTAAGAGATTGGATACGCGACTGCTGTAGTCTACCGTCGTTTCATTATGTAGCTGTGCTATTTTTGATAATTCGCCATATAATTGAATAGACGTATGTAATGGAGCAAATCGTGACTCTAATACCGAAATGAGATCATCGATTGAATTATAGTCTCCGCTTAATACTACTCTAGAAGCTTGTCCGAAAAGCTTATTCTTTATAAGTTGGACTAATCCATACTCTGCGTTCGGATTAACCATGCGCCGTGCATGTCGGCAGCTTTTTATAAATTGGTGTATCGGTATGTTTCTACCGTCGAAAGAAGGGACTGTGTCCGCAGTGTCGCGTAGGCTAATATGTGGTAGTTGAGAATATGTAGTCGTAGATGTATTCATATTAATTTGTGGATTTGAAGGTCCTGGAGCGTCTACTGTAATATTTCCTGGAGTTTCTGTAGTCTCCTGAGTTTGAGTTTCTGGATTTATTGTTAGGTTAGCCATTGCTTCTCCAATTGTATTAGGCATTGTGAAGTTTTAAAGCCTCTGTAAAATTTAGAGAAAGAAAAAAATTTCTTGGAAAATACTCACTTATGGAGTGATTTCACTAACGAAATAATTCTTCAAATTGAATTTTATCCTCTAAACGAATGAGAAATCCCACCGCTGTCACCAAAAAATATCCGACCTGTAACGTTCGGCTGTTCGAGAACAACTGAAGGTTGAGGTCCCTGAGGGGAGAGCGGCGTCCCCTCAAGTATAGGATGGTGGGGGTTCTATTCTACAGATTAAAGATTTAAATCTAAGGCTTTTAAACTTAATAATGCTTATTTATTTAATAAATCAATAATTAATATAATTACAACAATGAAATAATAATTAATATAGCTTACAATCTACGATTAAATATGCTCTTTTTGGGTTTTTATGTTTTTCTGACTCTAACGCTACGTATTTTAAAATATATAGATATATGTATATTGCAGAGCTCGGCCGCTGCCGTTTCCGGAGCGAAGCTCGAATACTCTTGGCAATCTCTGTAGTAAGATCAGCCGCTACCGGGTCCGGAGCGATCTCGATTCTTTTGACAGAGTTCTGTTCTATGCTCTTCAGACCTTGTTTTTACCAAGCACTACAGCCGCTACCGGGTCCGGAGCGATCTCGATGGCTTTGTAAGAACGAGGTTCTATGACTCTCAAATGAGCAAACCAAAGAGGTGCACCAGTAACTTTTATACACTGGAGATCAGCCGCTACCGTTTCCGGAGCGATCTAGATCCCACTGGTTGAAACTTAAGCCGCCTCTAGGTTTGAGCATTCGTTCGTCACTTGAGCGTATTCGTAGCTTGAATGTCCCGCTGTGCTGCGTGCGCCTCTATTTATACTGAGAAATTGGCGGGCTGGCGCATGCGCAGTGAATCGCTATCTGTTATTTTACGTTTTGCTTGCTTATTACATATTATTTTGTCTTGCGCTTTTACTAATACTTATAACTAATTATTCCTAATATTCTTATAATAATTGTTCCTCTAATATTTATCTAAATCATTAATTATATATAAAAGTCTTATAATATATTTACGCGGTAATATAAAATAGGTTACATGGTAACGGAGTTCGGTTCCTACATTACCGACTGTCGGTATCTAACGGTTTAAGTCCCCGTGGGACGTTACACCTCCCCCCCTGGGGGATCTCTCGTCCTCGAGAGATTAGAACGGAGGTGGGGAACGAAATGGACATTGTATATATATTTATAGGATTATTTATTTAGAGGGTTATATGGCATTGCTGCCCCTGAACCAAACAACGCGAGCAGTCGCCACAGTTTTTTTCTGGGGTCTATTTTTGGCAACCTCCTGTAGGTTTCCCAATCCGGGTCGGGAATGTCAATTAATGCCAATTTTGGCCATTTCCAAGCTGGTATTTCTGGGACCTTAAACTCCGGTGTCGTCAGAATTTTGAAATCCGGAGTCGTTGGAAATTCCGGGGTCGTTGGGAGAGTTAGGTCCGGAGGAGTATGTGGTGGTGACTATATAGGAGAGGTTGTGTTAGTTGAAAAGTTTTTATGATTACAAATATGCTTTTACCATTTTTTCCGGACTTCCCGGGAGTGGGGTGATTAATGGGGGTATAGGAACCATCTCCATAAATATTTGGTCTAATTCCAATTTGCTTTGCTTTATTTTATAGTGCCGATTACCAGAGCGTCGAGGCATTGTCGTAGCGTAATGGCAGACTGGTTGTTACGCATGCGCGGATTTAAAATTTTACTCGTTGGGTCTTATGTTTTTAGTGCCCTCTAGCGGATTCTACGGGTATTAATTTTTTCTGCAACTATGTTGCCTACGCTTTTATAATCGTCTGCTACTTAGTGTCTATTTTTTCTTACTTCTATGGGTTGTTTTAGGTTAAGTTTCGTTTTTTGTTTTTGTAGAAAAAAATATAATGTTTATTAAAATAAAAGAATGAAAGATGAGAGGTGTGAGTATTTACTACATTCTGTATGTGTGTGTAGTGTGTAATTGTAGAGTGTGATGTAGGATGAGATGAATGATAATATAAAAATATAAAAAGTGTATGTGTTTAGTACATTGTGGATGTGTGTGAGGCGTGTATATGTAAAGTGTAGTGTGTATAATATTTATAAGGTGTAAGTTTTTAATTTCTTAATGCTCTCGTGCATTCCACGCATTCTTCCACCGGTTTTGCCATAAATAGTGTTCTTCTACAGAAATGGCAAATTCGCTAACGTCGTAGGTTGTTTCCGGAATATAAATGGTTTTCGAGAGATTCCTCCTCCTCGATCTCAACTTTTTGGGTGCACATGACACATATTATTGCGTTTTTGTAATAATAGACATCTCTATCATATATTTTCTTCAGGCAAACTGGTTTTAGTATTTTCATACTTTGTGTATTACTATTATTTTTCTTGTCTGACATTATGAAAGAGTTTGTACTTCAGTATATATTTGTTACAATGGAAGGATCCTTTGTCTGCTTCCCTTTATATAGGCTTCCCATGCAGGGTTGCAACTTTATGGTAAATTCGCCTGTTTTACGCGGTTCTTATGGACGATCCTAGTTTGTTTCGAATTAATTTCTATTTTTAAGTTACTTTTCTCCAGGATTTCGATAATCCGGTAGGGTCCGCTGTATTCCGGTCCCAATTTTTCCTTTCTTGGTTGCAATAACCATACGTAATCCCCTATTTTGTAGTTTTGTGGTTGAATCTTCCGATCGTAGTAATGTTTCTGGCGAATTTTTGATTCTTCCAGATTTCTTCGCGCCATTTGTCGGATGTGATATAATTTATCTATCAACTTGTCGACATAGTCCGGATATGTTTTAATGTTGTCTGTTGAGGGAATACTGGAAGGAAGACGTGCTTTTCTTCCGAAAACAAGTTCGTGAGGCGTAAATTTCGTGCCTTCGTGAGTGCTGGTATTATATGAGAACATTGCTTGAGGTAACCATTGATCCCATTGCTTTTCTTTTGATACGTAATGTCGTAGGTATTCGACGAGGACATGGTGACTTCTCTCCAAAGATCCATTAGATTGTGGATGAAATGCAGAGGTTCGATATTGTTTGATGTGAAACGCTCTGGCAAATTTCTTCATGAGGGCACTCATAAAATTTGGTCCCTGATCAGTAAGGATTGCTTTAGGACTTCCAAACTTACAGATGAAATGTTCTGTAAATGCCTTAGCTATATCTTCTGAAGTGACACTTGCCAATGGAATAGCGAGAGAGTATTTAGTCAAATTGTCCTGGATAGTAAGTATATAACTATTTCCTATGTTTGTGAAAGGTAATGGTTCTACTATGTCCATAGAAATCTTATCGAAAGCATCAACAGGTGTGTCTGTTAATATCATGGGTTCCTTATTTTTTACTCGTACCAGTTTAGTCTTCTGGCATTCCAAGCAAGGCTTAATAAACTGTGTTATTTCGTATTTCATATTTTTCCAGTAATATTTGCTTCTTATTCGATGGTATGTTTTTGTAATTCCCTTGTGTCCGCCTATAGGTGACTGATGGTTCTCCTGGATGATCTGGTGTCTTTCTTGCATAGGAGGTGTTAGGAGGGTGCCTTTGCAGAAGATGAATTGGATATCTTCTTGTATGAATATTAGTTCTATTAAATTTCGTAATTGATTTAATAAAATTTTATCCTCTTCTGATGAGATGTATACTTTTGTGGCTTTTTCAGATACCAGGTATGTATGAAGTGACCTCAGTGAATTGTATACGTCTTCTTCCGTTGGATGTTCTGGTGTGATAAGTCCAAGGATTGTGTGCTTCCCTTCCTTAATTTTGACTAACTCTCCAACTCTTAATGGCTGTGGAATTTTGTGAGGTTTTATATTTTTTTCCTTATATAATTTTCCTCCTGATGGTCCGATTGGCCTGCCTTGTGTGTTTATGAATGTCACTACGTATCCTTTGCCCATCCATAAGTCATCTTCCACCTCTGTATTTTGGTTTTTGACAGGAATATTTGATACTATCCTTGGTTTGGCTGGTGTGGGTTGTTTGTGCCGTGGAGAATGTGGGGGAAGAGGTAATAATGGCGGAGGATGAGAGGATGGTGGAGGAGGAGTAAGTATCCTTCCTTTCCTTATCGTTATTGGTGTTATGGGACCTGTGTCTGTGCTGGATTTTGATTTTAATTTCTTCTTTTTAGGTATATGGTGAGTGTTCTTTCCTGAACTTGATTCTGCGTCTATTTTGGGAGGATTCTTATAATTATGTTGTGTTATTACGACTGTTTCGTCAATCTCTTCTATTGCATCTTCTTCTTTCTTGATACGAGGTTTCTTGATGTGAGGGGGTTTATAGGGTGTCGCGACTTGCGGGGGTGCGTGTATTTGAACGGGGGGGGGTCACGACTTGCGGGGGTGCGTGTACTTGAGGGGGTGCGTGTATTTGGACGGGAACGGAAATTTGATGAGGCGCGTAACGAGGGGGTGTATGCGTTTCCGCTTCAACATTCCGTTTCTTAGTCTCGGGACGAGAAGAGGAGGTGTTTGTGCTTTGTTTTTTCCGTTTTAATTTCTTTCGCATTAAATTTAACGCATCGCTTTCGTCATATGAAGAGGAATCGGTTTCTGATGAGTTAACTATTAATTGCTTATGTGGAGCTGGATTTCCAGAGGTTGATGCTGTAGTTTCCCTTTGTCGGGTTGGAAATTGGTGAAATTCTTTTAATTTTTTGTTCTCATGTGAATTCGTATCCGAGTGAGCTCTTTTCGCGTGTAATGGTAGTGAAATCGGATTCCTAGACAATGCGTCCGCGTTTGTGTTGTATTTCCCGGGTTTATATAAAATTTTGTAATCGTATTCCGCTAATCTAATTTTCCAGCGCATTAATCGAGATGTAGGATTGGAAAGATTTTGAAGCCATTCTAATGGTTTATGGTCTGTTATTAGATAGAATTTCCGTCCGTAAATGTAAGGTCTGAAGTGAAAGACTGCATATATTATCGCCAATAATTCTCGTTCTGTAGGAGAATATCGTGTTTCGGCATCATTCAAAACGCGAGATGCGTAAGCTACCGGTAAATCTTTGCCTATTTCTCCTTGACTGAGAACCGCACCTACAGCAATACTTGAGGCATCTGTCGTGATATTGAATACCTTGTCGAAGTCCGGGAATTGTAATATAGGTTCTTTGCAAAGAACTTCTCGTAAGGTTTCAAATGCCTTCTGTTGTTTGTAGGTCCATTCGAATTGGTAGTTCTTTCTAGTGAGATTAGAAAGTGGTCTTGCAATTTTTGAGAAGTCTTTTATAAATCGCCTATAATATCCGCTTAGTCCTAGGAACTGTTTGACGTTCTTGACTGTAGTAGGTGTTGGAAATTCCTTTACCGCTATTACTTTCTTCGGGTCAGGTTTAACTCCGTCCTCTCCTATTATGTGTCCTAAATATGATACTTCTTTCTTCAAAAATTCGCATTTGTCCGGTTGAAGGTGGAGATCCGCTTCTCTTAATCTGTCCATTAGTCGTTTAAATTTAGTTGCATGTTCTTTTAATGTACTGGCGTATATGACGATATCGTCTAAGTATACGAAGAGCTCTATTCCTTGGAGTCCAGTCAAGACCTGGTCCATTAGTCTCTGGAAGGTGGCTGGTGCGTTTTTAAGTCCAAATGGCATTCTAGTGAATTCGTAGTGCCCGTAAATTGTAGAGAATGCTGTTTTATGTCGATCGTCTGGATGCATGGGAATTTGATGAAATCCAGATGCCAGATCAAATACCGAAAAATACTTTGCACTTCCTAACTGATCTAGTATATCAGTTATATTTGGCAGAGGATAAGCATCTCCAATTGTTAGTTCGTTTAATTTTCTAAAGTCAATTACGACTCTGGACTTTTTATTTCCTTGAGCGTCTTCTTTCTTGGGTACAATCCAAATTGGCGAATTATAAGGTGAAGTTGATGACTGTATGATTCCTTTTTCAAGCAATTCTTTAGTCTGTACTCTAACTTCTTCCTTATATGCTTGAGGATACCTGTATTGCTTTGTAAAAACAGGAACGTTGTTTTCTGTAATAATTCTATGGTATGTTTTGTTTGTTGCTTCCAGTTTTTCTCCTGGAAGGTAGAATCTGTCTGCATGTTCCTTTATTAGTTGTTCCACGCTGGCCCGTTCCTCTGAATTTAGGTGGTCCAACCGTAATAATTGTAGTAATTGGTGTGTTCTATCAGTTCTTTTATACGTGGTTGTTGTTTCTTCTTCTGCAGGTATTTCTTCGAATTCTTCTAATTCAACGGATGGTACTGGTATTTTGATGTCCTTTGTGGATGTATTTATAGCAAAAAGAAACGCTACACCGTTGTTATTTGAAACCAGTGCATTTCCCATGTGTATGTTAGGGTGAATATTGATTTTAGGAATATATCCCGTTTTAGACTGTGTATTAAGCACTCGCACATATATTTGACTTCGTGCTCTCGCTGGTATCGTAATCGTTTCTGGATCGATAAATGGAATAATTTCCATTCCAATTATTATCTCTGACTTCATATAGTCGATGGTTGCTCCGTTTGTTTGAAAAAATTCCGTTCCAAGTATTCCGTCTTGTTTGATAGGAAGATCCTCCGCAACATGGATAATAATTTCCGTATTTAAAGTTCTTATTTTAATATATCCTATTGTACTAAGTAGGCCGTCCGTAATACCATTAAGGTCGAACAAAGTGTCCGTATAGATTGGTATATTCGGTGAAACAGCACTTCTCTTGATGACATTTAAATCGGGTCCGGTGTCGATCATCAACGTTGCGTGGTTCTCGCTGAATCCTACATCAGAAAGAAGGATGCTAGGAGGTTTCCTTATTTGTTCCGTTTTTAATCGAAGTATGGCCTGCCTACGTACCATACGGGGTTGTTTCTCTTCTTTTTCCTTCCTATCGAAGTATATCTTCTTTCTGCATTGGTCTATCGTGTGACCTCTAAATTTGCAATACTCGCAGAATACTTCTGGTCTTTGTACTCTTTCTGCATAACTTTTGCTTCGGCATTCTTGTATCGTGTGACCTGGTCTTTTACAGTAGTCACAGTACACGTTGGATTGAGGAGCTCTGTTCGTGTAACTTTGGCTTCTACAATCTCGTGTTGTGTGACCTGGCCTTCGGCAATTATCACAGTATACGGTAGATTGAGGGGCTCTATTCGTGTAACTTCGGCTCCTACAATCTTGTGTCATGTGACCTGGCCTTCGGCAGAAGTCACAGAATGTATCGTTCCACGCTTGGTTTCGTGCTCCGTTTTGTGTTCCGCTTCGACTCCTACATTCTTGCGTTGTATGTCCCGTTCTATTACATTGTTGACAGGTTTTTTGCTGCCAGTTGGTTCGTGAGATTCGGCTGCTGCAAGCGGTGGCAATATGGCCGTATCCAAGGCAATTCGTACACTGGTTAGCCTGTGTTATTCCTGCTGCTTCTCTTGCTCGTATCTGGTTTTCGTTATATTCTGCTTCAGCTTTAATGGCGACGTTGATAGCGCGATCAAGATTGCTGAAGGTGTATTCGTGTATTCTATTATGTATTTCAGTTCTTAATCCCGTTAGAAAGGCTTTAATGGCGTTCTGTTCTGCGGTTGTATTGAATTGTATTACATGTGTCGGTACCTCTACTGCATTGCAATGTTTAATCTGAAGTAAGAGATTGGATACGCGACTGCTGTAGTCTACCGTCGTTTCATTATGTAGCTGTGCTATTTTTGATAATTCGCCATATAATTGAATAGACGTATGTAATGGAGCAAATCGTGACTCTAATACCGAAATGAGATCATCGATTGAATTATAGTCTCCGCTTAATACTACTCTAGAAGCTTGTCCGAAAAGCTTATTCTTTATAAGTTGGACTAATCCATACTCTGCGTTCGGATTAACCATGCGCCGTGCATGTCGGCAGCTTTTTATAAATTGGTGTATCGGTATGTTTCTACCGTCGAAAGAAGGGACTGTGTCCGCAGTGTCGCGTAGGCTAATATGTGGTAGTTGAGAATATGTAGTCGTAGATGTATTCATATTAATTTGTGGATTTGAAGGTCCTGGAGCGTCTACTGTAATATTTCCTGGAGTTTCTGTAGTCTCCTGAGTTTGAGTTTCTGGATTTATTGTTAGGTTAGCCATTGCTTCTCCAATTGTATTAGGCATTGTGAAGTTTTAAAGCCTCTGTAAAATTTAGAGAAAGAAAAAAATTTCTTGGAAAATACTCACTTATGGAGTGATTTCACTAACGAAATAATTCTTCAAATTGAATTTTATCCTCTAAACGAATGAGAAATCCCACCGCTGTCACCAAAAAATATCCGACCTGTAACGTTCGGCTGTTCGAGAACAACTGAAGGTTGAGGTCCCTGAGGGGAGAGCGGCGTCCCCTCAAGTATAGGATGGTGGGGGTTCTATTCTACAGATTAAAGATTTAAATCTAAGGCTTTTAAACTTAATAATGCTTATTTATTTAATAAATCAATAATTAATATAATTACAACAATGAAATAATAATTAATATAGCTTACAATCTACGATTAAATATGCTCTTTTTGGGTTTTTATGTTTTTCTGACTCTAACGCTACGTATTTTAAAATATATAGATATATGTATATTGCAGAGCTCGGCCGCTGCCGTTTCCGGAGCGAAGCTCGAATACTCTTGGCAATCTCTGTAGTAAGATCAGCCGCTACCGGGTCCGGAGCGATCTCGATTCTTTTGACAGAGTTCTGTTCTATGCTCTTCAGACCTTGTTTTTACCAAGCACTACAGCCGCTACCGGGTCCGGAGCGATCTCGATGGCTTTGTAAGAACGAGGTTCTATGACTCTCAAATGAGCAAACCAAAGAGGTGCACCAGTAACTTTTATACACTGGAGATCAGCCGCTACCGTTTCCGGAGCGATCTAGATCCCACTGGTTGAAACTTAAGCCGCCTCTAGGTTTGAGCATTCGTTCGTCACTTGCGCGTATTCGTAGCTTGAATGTCCCGCTGTGCTGCGTGCGCCTCTATTTATACTGAGAAATTGGCGGGCTGGCGCATGCGCAGTGAATCGCTATCTGTTATTTTACGTTTTGCTTGCTTATTACATATTATTTTGTCTTGCGCTTTTACTAATACTTATAACTAATTATTCCTAATATTCTTATAATAATTGTTCCTCTAATATTTATCTAAATCATTAATTATATATAAAAGTCTTATAATATATTTACGCGGTAATATAAAATAGGTTACATGGTAACGGAGTTCGGTTCCTACATTACCGACTGTCGGTATCTAACGGTTTAAGTCCCCGTGGGACGTTACACCTCCCCCCTGGGGGATCTCTCGTCCTCGAGAGATTAGAACGGAGGTGGGGAACGAAATGGACATTGTATATATATTTATAGGATTATTTATTTAGAGGGTTATATGGCATTGCTGCCCCTGAACCAAACAACGCGAGCAGTCGCCACAGTTTTTTTCTGGGGTCTATTTTTGGCAACCTCCTGTAGGTTTCCCAATCCGGGTCGGGAATGTCAATTAATGCCAATTTTGGCCATTTCCAAGCTGGTATTTCTGGGACCTTAAACTCCGGTGTCGTCAGAATTTTGAAATCCGGAGTCGTTGGAAATTCCGGGGTCGTTGGGAGAGTTAGGTCCGGAGGAGTATGTGGTGGTGACTATATAGGAGAGGTTGTGTTAGTTGAAAAGTTTTTATGATTACAAATATGCTTTTACCATTTTTTCCGGACTTCCCGGGAGTGGGGTGATTAATGGGGGTATAGGAACCATCTCCATAAATATTTGGTCTAATTCCAATTTGCTTTGCTTTATTTTATAGTGCCGATTACCAGAGCGTCGAGGCATTGTCGTAGCGTAATGGCAGACTGGTTGTTACGCATGCGCGGATTTAAAATTTTACTCGTTGGGTCTTATGTTTTTAGTGCCCTCTAGCGGATTCTACGGGTATTAATTTTTTCTGCAACTATGTTGCCTACGCTTTTATAATCGTCTGCTACTTAGTGTCTATTTTTTCTTACTTCTATGGGTTGTTTTAGGTTAAGTTTCGTTTTTTGTTTTTGTAGAAAAAAATATAATGTTTATTAAAATAAAAGAATGAAAGATGAGAGGTGTGAGTATTTACTACATTCTGTATGTGTGTGTAGTGTGTAATTGTAGAGTGTGATGTAGGATGAGATGAATGATAATATAAAAATATAAAAAGTGTATGTGTTTAGTACATTGTGGATGTGTGTGAGGCGTGTATATGTAAAGTGTAGTGTGTATAATATTTATAAGGTGTAAGTTTTTAATTTCTTAATGCTCTCGTGCATTCCACGCATTCTTCCACCGGTTTTGCCATAAATAGTGTTCTTCTACAGAAATGGCAAATTCGCTAACGTCGTAGGTTGTTTCCGGAATATAAATGGTTTTCGAGAGATTCCTCCTCCTCGATCTCAACTTTTTGGGTGCACATGACACATATTATTGCGTTTTTGTAATAATAGACATCTCTATCATATATTTTCTTCAGGCAAACTGGTTTTAGTATTTTCATACTTTGTGTATTACTATTATTTTTCTTGTCTGACATTATGAAAGAGTTTGTACTTCAGTATATATTTGTTACAATGGAAGGATCCTTTGTCTGCTTCCCTTTATATAGGCTTCCCATGCAGGGTTGCAACTTTATGGTAAATTCGCCTGTTTTACGCGGTTCTTATGGACGATCCTAGTTTGTTTCGAATTAATTTCTATTTTTAAGTTACTTTTCTCCAGGATTTCGATAATCCGGTAGGGTCCGCTGTATTCCGGTCCCAATTTTTCCTTTCTTGGTTGCAATAACCATACGTAATCCCCTATTTTGTAGTTTTGTGGTTGAATCTTCCGATCGTAGTAATGTTTCTGGCGAATTTTTGATTCTTCCAGATTTCTTCGCGCCATTTGTCGGATGTGATATAATTTATCTATCAACTTGTCGACATAGTCCGGATATGTTTTAATGTTGTCTGTTGAGGGAATACTGGAAGGAAGACGTGCTTTTCTTCCGAAAACAAGTTCGTGAGGCGTAAATTTCGTGCCTTCGTGAGTGCTGGTATTATATGAGAACATTGCTTGAGGTAACCATTGATCCCATTGCTTTTCTTTTGATACGTAATGTCGTAGGTATTCGACGAGGACATGGTGACTTCTCTCCAAAGATCCATTAGATTGTGGATGAAATGCAGAGGTTCGATATTGTTTGATGTGAAACGCTCTGGCAAATTTCTTCATGAGGGCACTCATAAAATTTGGTCCCTGATCAGTAAGGATTGCTTTAGGACTTCCAAACTTACAGATGAAATGTTCTGTAAATGCCTTAGCTATATCTTCTGAAGTGACACTTGCCAATGGAATAGCGAGAGAGTATTTAGTCAAATTGTCCTGGATAGTAAGTATATAACTATTTCCTATGTTTGTGAAAGGTAATGGTCCTACTATGTCCATAGAAATCTTATCGAAAGCATCAAAAGGTGTGTCTGTTAATATCATGGGTTCCTTATTTTTTACTCGTACCAGTTTAGTCTTCTGGCATTCCAAGCAAGTCTTAATAAACTGTGTTATTTCGTATTTCATATTTTTCCAGTAATATTTGCTTCTTATTCGATGGTATGTTTTTGTAATTCCCTTGTGTCCGCCTATAGGTGATTGGTGATTCTCCTGGATGATCTGGTGTCTATCTTGTACAGGAGGTGTCAGAAGGGTGCCCTTGCAGAAGATGAATTGGATATATTCTTGTAGGAATATTAGTTCTATTAAATTTCGTAATTGATTTAATAAAATTTTGTCCTCTTCTGATGAGATGTATACTTTTGTGGCTTTTTCAGATACCAGGTATGTATGAAGTGACCTCAGTGAATTGTATACGTCTTCTTCGGTTGGATGGTCTGGTGTGATGAGTCCAAGGATTGTGTGCTTCCCTTCCTTAATTTTGACTAACTCTCCAACTCTTAATGGTTGTGGAATTTTATGAGGTTTTATATATTTTTCCTTATATAATTTTCCTCCTGATGGTCCGATTGGCCTGCCTTGTGTGTTTATGAATGTCACTACGTACCCTTTGCCCATCCATAAGTGATCTTCCACCTCTGTATTTTGGTTTTTGACAGGAATATTTGATACTATCCTTGGTTTGGCTGGTGTGGGTTGTTTGTGCCGTGGAGAATGTGGGGGAAGAGGTAATAATGGCGGAGGATGAGAGGATGGTGGAGGAGGAGTAAGTATTCTTCCTTTCCTTATCGTTATTGGTGTTATGGGACCTGTGTCTGTGCTGGATTTTGATTTTAATTTCTTCTTTTTAGGTATATGGTGAGTGTTCTTTCCTGAACTTGATTCTGCGTCTATTTTGGGAGGATTCTTATAATTATGTTGTGGTATTACGACTGTTTCGTCAATCTCTTCTATTGCATCTTCTTCTTTCTTGATACGAGGTTTCTTGATGTGAGGGGGTTTATAGGGTGTCGCGACTTGCGGGGGTGCGTGTATTTGAACGGGGGGTGCGTGTATTTGGACTTGGGGGGTCACGACTTGCGGGGGTGCGTGTATTTGTACGGGAACGGAAATTTGATGAGGCGCGTAACGAGGGGGTGTATGCGTTTCCGCTTCAACATTCCGTTTCTTAGTCTCGGGACGAGAAGAGGAGGTGTTTGTGCTTTGTTTTTTCCGTTTTAATTTCTTTCGCATTAAATTTAACGCATCGCTTTCGTCATATGAAGAGGAATCGGTTTCTGATGAGTTAACTATTAATTGCTTATGTGGAGCTGGATTTCCAGAGGTTGATGCTGTAGTTTCCCTTTGTCGGGTTGGAAATTGGTGAAATTCTTTTAATTTTTTGTTCTCATGTGAATTCGTATCCGAGTGAGCTCTTTTCGCGTGTAATGGTAGTGAAATCGGATTCCTAGACAATGCGTCCGCGTTTGTGTTGTATTTCCCGGGTTTATATAAAATTTTGTAATCGTATTCCGCTAATCTAATTTTCCAGCGCATTAATCGAGATGTAGGATTGGAAAGATTTTGAAGCCATTCTAATGGTTTATGGTCTGTTATTAGATAGAATTTCCGTCCGTAAATGTAAGGTCTGAAGTGAAAGACTGCATATATTATCGCCAATAATTCTCGTTCTGTAGGAGAATATCGTGTTTCGGCATCATTCAAAACGCGAGATGCGTAAGCTACCGGTAAATCTTTGCCTATTTCTCCTTGACTGAGAACCGCACCTACAGCAATACTTGAGGCATCTGTCGTGATATTGAATACCTTGTCGAAGTCCGGGAATTGTAATATAGGTTCTTTGCAAAGAACTTCTCGTAAGGTTTCAAATGCCTTCTGTTGTTTGTAGGTCCATTCGAATTGGTAGTTCTTTCTAGTGAGATTAGAAAGTGGTCTTGCAATTTTTGAGAAGTCTTTTATAAATCGCCTATAATATCCGCTTAGTCCTAGGAACTGTTTGACGTTCTTGACTGTAGTAGGTGTTGGAAATTCCTTTACCGCTATTACTTTCTTCGGGTCAGGTTTAACTCCGTCCTCTCCTATTATGTGTCCTAAATATGATACTTCTTTCTTCAAAAATTCGCATTTGTCCGGTTGAAGGTGGAGATCCGCTTCTCTTAATCTGTCCATTAGTCGTTTAAATTTAGTTGCATGTTCTTTTAATGTACTGGCGTATATGACGATATCGTCTAAGTATACGAAGAGCTCTATTCCTTGGAGTCCAGTCAAGACCTGGTCCATTAGTCTCTGGAAGGTGGCTGGTGCGTTTTTAAGTCCAAATGGCATTCTAGTGAATTCGTAGTGCCCGTAAATTGTAGAGAATGCTGTTTTATGTCGATCGTCTGGATGCATGGGAATTTGATGAAATCCAGATGCCAGATCAAATACCGAAAAATACTTTGCACTTCCTAACTGATCTAGTATATCAGTTATATTTGGCAGAGGATAAGCATCTCCAATTGTTAGTTCGTTTAATTTTCTAAAGTCAATTACGACTCTGGACTTTTTATTTCCTTGAGCGTCTTCTTTCTTGGGTACAATCCAAATTGGCGAATTATAAGGTGAAGTTGATGACTGTATGATTCCTTTTTCAAGCAATTCTTTAGTCTGTACTCTAACTTCTTCCTTATATGCTTGAGGATACCTGTATTGCTTTGTAAAAACAGGAACGTTGTTTTCTGTAATAATTCTATGGTATGTTTTGTTTGTTGCTTCCAGTTTTTCTCCTGGAAGGTAGAATCTGTCTGCATGTTCCTTTATTAGTTGTTCCACGCTGGCCCGTTCCTCTGAATTTAGGTGGTCCAACCGTAATAATTGTAGTAATTGGTGTGTTCTATCAGTTCTTTTATACGTGGTTGTTGTTTCTTCTTCTGCAGGTATTTCTTCGAATTCTTCTAATTCAACGGATGGTACTGGTATTTTGATGTCCTTTGTGGATGTATTTATAGCAAAAAGAAATGCTACACCGTTGTTATTTGAAACCAGTGCATTTCCCATGTGTATGTTAGGGTGAATATTGATTTTAGGAATATATCCCGTTTTAGACTGTGTATTAAGCACTCGCACATATATTTGACTTCGTGCTCTCGCTGGTATCGTAATCGTTTCTGGATCGATAAATGGAATAATTTCCATTCCAATTATTATCTCTGACTTCATATAGTCGATGGTTGCTCCGTTTGTTTGAAAAAATTCCGTTCCAAGTATTCCGTCTTGTTTGATAGGAAGATCCTCCACAACATGGATAATAATTTCCGTATTTAAAGTTCTTATTTTAATATATCCTATTGTACTAAGTAGGCCGTCCGTAATACCATTAAGGTCGAACAAAGTGTCCGTATAGATTGGTATATTCGGTGAAACAGCACTTCTCTTGATGACATTTAAATCGGGTCCGGTGTCGATCATCAACGTTGCGTGGTTCTCGCTGAATCCTACATCAGAAAGAAGGATGCTAGGAGGTTTCCTTATTTGTTCCGTTTTTAATCGAAGTATGGCCTGCCTACGTACCATACGGGGTTGTTTCTCTTCTTTTTCCTTCCTATCGAAGTATATCTTCTTTCTGCATTGGTCTATCGTGTGACCTCTAAATTTGCAATACTCGCAGAATACTTCTGGTCTTTGTACTCTTTCTGCATAACTTTTGCTTCGGCATTCTTGTATCGTGTGACCTGGTCTTTTACAGTAGTCACAGTACACGTTGGATTGAGGAGCTCTGTTCGTGTAACTTTGGCTTCTACAATCTCGTGTTGTGTGACCTGGCCTTCGGCAATTATCACAGTATACGGTAGATTGAGGGGCTCTATTCGTGTAACTTCGGCTCCTACAATCTTGTGTCATGTGACCTGGCCTTCGGCAGAAGTCACAGAATGTATCGTTCCACGCTTGGTTTCGTGCTCCGTTTTGTGTTCCGCTTCGACTCCTACATTCTTGCGTTGTATGTCCCGTTCTATTACATTGTTGACAGGTTTTTTGCTGCCAGTTGGTTCGTGAGATTCGGCTGCTGCAAGCGGTGGCAATATGGCCGTATCCAAGGCAATTCGTACACTGGTTAGCCTGTGTTATTCCTGCTGCTTCTCTTGCTCGTATCTGGTTTTCGTTATATTCTGCTTCAGCTTTAATGGCGACGTTGATAGCGCGATCAAGATTGCTGAAGGTGTATTCGTGTATTCTATTATGTATTTCAGTTCTTAATCCCGTTAGAAAGGCTTTAATGGCGTTCTGTTCTGCGGTTGTATTGAATTGTATTACATGTGTCGGTACCTCTACTGCATTGCAATGTTTAATCTGAAGTAAGAGATTGGATACGCGACTGCTGTAGTCTACCGTCGTTTCATTATGTAGCTGTGCTATTTTTGATAATTCGCCATATAATTGAATAGACGTATGTAATGGAGCAAATCGTGACTCTAATACCGAAATGAGATCATCGATTGAATTATAGTCTCCGCTTAATACTACTCTAGAAGCTTGTCCGAAAAGCTTATTCTTTATAAGTTGGACTAATCCATACTCTGCGTTCGGATTAACCATGCGCCGTGCATGTCGGCAGCTTTTTATAAATTGGTGTATCGGTATGTTTCTACCGTCGAAAGAAGGGACTGTGTCCGCAGTGTCGCGTAGGCTAATATGTGGTAGTTGAGAATATGTAGTCGTAGGGCATTATTAATGGGCAATAAGGCATTATTAAAATAAACTACGATAAGAAGAGATCGAGGGAAGTATACACGGACGGCAACAGCGAGCAGGAGAACCAGCATCAAGGAGGTAGCCGCACACCAGCTAGCAACCGCCCACACATCAAGGAGACCAGTGCAAGTCAGCTGATGGGTCAGAGGCCCCATCCGCCAGCGGAGTCAACACCTTCACGGAGCTGCGTTCCTGATCATCACCAGTCACTTGCCCTCCCATTATTTCCCGTAAATCGAGCTCCAATACGGAACCGATGTATATTAACTTCAATCCCTAGTACGTAGGCTGTACGAAATCGATCGTACAGAGTACATCGAAACCCAGTAGCGTAAAAAAATCTAAAATATGAATTAAAATAAGAATTTAACTATCGACGCTGCTGAGAGTTTCATATAACTGCAGAAAAACGCCTTAAGTCACGGAGAAGAAACCGAAATAGGTGCGAAATAGCTCGAATTCTGCGGTAAACAAAACTCTCGGATAGCGCGCTGGAACGAATTCTTCAGTTGGACCCCACGGCAGATGATTGGGAGATTTCATCTCCCACCATCCTAATTGTCATGTGACAAACGTGAAGAAGGAGTGACCAATAGCCCTATAAAAGGGGACAGATCACTCACGGAGCTCATTGTTATTAGCTCATTATGATTATTGTATTCTTTCCATAACTAAACCAAGTTAATTCCCAATCAGATAGATTATCAAGTTTGCTATTACATTGTAAGTACAGAACAATTATAAGATGTGTCGTGTAATTGCAAAAGGAGAAAATAAAGGTGACTGTTTTTTTGGTTAAATCAGTGAGTGTTTCCACCCCTAATTACCCATCCTCTAAATCGAGCGTTCGTCTTTTGAAAAAGTGAATTAAATAAAGTAGTTGAGCTATCGACCGTATTTTTAGAATATAACAATAAGTGGTTTCGGCGCACTGGTTCGGTCAGTTAAACAATCTAGAAGCTAATTTGCAATTTTAATAATTATAAATTTCCGACGTTTCGGTCTGCGATTTAGACCTTTTTCAAGGAAAGATATTTAAAAATTATACTGCGTTTGCTTTAGAGTCACACGTTTGGTATGCCGTGTAACACACGAGTCGGTTGTAGCATGACTGAGGTAAACATAACTTGGAGGACTATTTAAAGGTGAAACAAAACTGTGGCTAGAAACGGAGTCAAAAGAAAGACCATTAAATATTACGAACGAATTTAATAATTATTGACAGAACGGACATTTTCAACCTCACAACTACTGTCAAAATACCACTAATTGATGTTCATGTGGTAAAGGCCAAATGCATTAGGATATATGACCAATTGATTACATAATATAATTTTATTATGTATAGATGAACTGGTTATACTGGTCACAATTGAAGTGAAGACTATATTGGAGGAATTACATCATAAAGCCTTATTGCTTTAATAAAGTTGCGTAGTACTCTTGTATTTTAGGTGTTTCATACCTAAGGTTTACGCTTGGTTGTTTAATCATATGCAACGTCTCCAACAAAATTCTGCGACTCCAATTGGCCTCTCTATCAATAATTTTAACATTATCGAAGTCAAATCTGTGATCAAATTCCAATGCGTGTTTCGTTAGGGCAGTATGTTGTGGGGGTGGTAGGAAAATGTTCCTTTTGTGTTCGTAGATCCGTCTTTCTAAAAGTCTAGACGTTTGCCCAATGTAAACTTGGTTGCAACCCATGCAAGGGATTGAGTAAATGATGTTCGAATTCTTTAACAAAGGTATTTTATCTTTAATTGGAGGGAACAAGTTTTTAGTATAAACTGGCATTTTAAAAATGGTGTGTATTCCTATTTTCCTGAACATTCTTTTAATATCATTAGAAATGTTATTGCTAAATGGTATGACCGCGGTATTTTTCCAACTAATCGGTCCTATTTTATTGGCTTTTTCCTCCTTACGTTTTTCCATCAATGCCGGATGGTAAATCTCAAAAACGCGGTCACGGATTATTGTTGAGACCATTTCTACGGGATAACCATTACGTTTTAGAGTATCTTTAATGAGGAGTAGATTAGCCGGTCGAAATTCAGGGTCAGAGAGTAAAATTGCGCGATCTATTAATCCCTTTATTAATCCCACCTTATGTTGCATGGGATGAGCCGAAAAAAAGTTTATGTATCTACCCGACCAACTAGGTTTGTGATACCAATTAGTGCTAAGTTTATTGTTTGATCTAATGACCAATGTATCAAGAAAGCTTAAACAAGAATCTTTTTCAACCTCATAAGTAAATTGTAGTCTATTGTGGAAACTATTAAATGTATCGAGCAATATTGGCAAATCTTCTAATTTAATGCATGTAATAATATCATCCACATATCTTTTATAAAATTTTAATTGAAATGGTACCTTCGAGAGAGAGACAGTCTCTAACCTTTCCATCACCAAATTGGCGATGACAGGGGAAATTGGAGATCCCATGGCCGTTCCAAAAACTTGCTTGTAAAAAACTCCATTAAAGGAAAAAATGTTGGCCTCCAACACAAACTTCACGGCTTGGAGAAAATCATCTCTGCTAATATTGGTGTGCTGTGCAATTTCTGTCCAACGATGGTGTAATACCTGCAGAGCTAGATCAACAGGTACATTCGTAAAAAGAGATACGACATCTAGAGACACCAATCGCATTGAGTCTTCAATATGTATTTTCCTAATTTCATTACAAAACTGCCAGCTATCAACAGTGTGGTGTGTAGATTTACCTACTATCTTAGAAAGTATGCCAGCTAGGAAACTGGATAATTTATAAGTGGGGCCACCGATAGAAGAAACGATAATTCTCCAAGCTAAGTTTTCTTTATGAGTTTTTGGAAGCGCGTACGCCCTGGGTATAATAGCGTTGTTAGTCTTTAGAGACTTCCCTGTCTGTTCACTGATCTGTTTCTTTTTCACCATATTCGAAATGATAGAGTTTGATCTCTTCTCAAAGGTACATGTATATTCAAATTTACTAACTGTGTATGTGGTTATATCGTTCAACAATTTCATCACTTCAGAGATATAAAACTCCTTCTCGACTAGAACTGTAGTGTTACCCTTATCAGATTTTAACACTAACAAATTACTATTTTCTTTAAAAAACTTTTTTGTTTCAATAATTTCCGATTTGGACAATAACTCATTATTAGGTTTTATTGAATTGGTGGTGTAATTTATAATTTTGTTAACTATTCTTAGTCTGGTTGTGGTTTGTAAATTATCATCATTGATTTTTATTAAACCTGCCTCGATCGAAGATATGAATTTAGGAGAGGTGATAAAATTCTTTGAAACAGACAAAGCATGGAAACGTCGGAAATTTATAATTGAGGCATTTGATGGAAAAAGGGCACATAGGCTTATGTGCCCTTTTTCTGTAAATCGGTTAAATCGACTCAGGTATATGTTATATATATATAATATATCAAGGACATTTCTTCTCCCACGTTTAAATTAGCTAAACGCTGTTTTGTTACGTAGCGTGAGCGACATGCAGCTACATAGTCGCTGACCGGTCGCGCTGCCGTGCTGTCTACTGTCTAGTCGTGCAATACGTTTGATTTTGTGTAAGCGAGGAACTATGGAAAGCGAGGCGTGTATCGAATCCGCAAGGAAAGAAGCGAATTTAGGAAAGATGAAACTGATTTGTAAGACAGCTTGCTGCAAAAAATCGGAGAAATTAATACTTACTTAAAACATAACATTTTTTGTTTAGTTTTGCGCTTCATTTTGTATTTTTATTTAAGCGATGTATAAAAAATGGCCAACGAAGTATGTAAACAAAATTATATGTAAATAACTAAACAAAGAAGCAATTTTGTTACGAATTTACCCTATTTACGGAAAAAGGGCACATAAACCACTTGCATAAAACTATTAAATAAAGACACATATCATTTTCAAATCATGACTTCTGTTTACGAAACGTTTGAAGGATATGATACTACATCCTTAAAAAAAAATTGGATTTAATTGCATTACTTTTCATTAAGTTATACTATAACGAAAGCTTTGAAACCGATTTACTCGAAATGGCATTTTGGCGTATGTGCCCTTTTTCCATCAAATGCCTCAATTATTAAAATTGCAAATTAGCTTCAAAAGTGAATTAAATTACGAAAAATGCCCATTGACAGGTCACGGGTCGCGCTGATTAATGGTATTACCTATGAGCAGAACGTTGCCCGCGGTCTTACCAGAGATTATGCGTAAACCGTGATCGACGCGATAGATTTGAATATTAATGAAATTCTAAATAAATTGTTGTGCCCTGCGTGATGGCTCGCAAGGCTGGTACGGGATCTGGCGTAATCGTGAGTTCGGGAGCGATTAAAGGATGAGAATCCACCGGGTGAACTGCACCAAATGTGTTTAAACTCAAAGACTAAGTCTTTATTCAGAAACAACTTAAACTAGACTGAGGTGTACAAGTAGGTTTTAGCCGTGTTGCCCGGTCGAGGGTCGGATCTCGAGTCTGCCGATTTGCGGCGGCAAATCGGTTTTTATTTCGCTTATTGGGCGTGGTGCCGTCGCTTCGCGTTGCCGTATATGGTCATAGCGAAGCGCTCGCATTTTTGCTGATTTCGTAGATTCGTGCTCGCCTCGCAACTTGAGGAGGAAAAGCCATAGCTTTTCTGGCGGCCGATGATAACTATCTTAGGGAAATCCCAAAACTCGTAGTGGTTGGATTGATTATCATCGACTTACATATGGTTTTTTCTTAACTAGATTATAGTGATAATTTGGTATAAACCGTTATTTGACAGTGGAAGGTTATCATATTTATATAATATAGTGGTAACAATTTGTTTATAATGATTATAACATTTCAAAGGGAATTAGTGGAAGGCGTTTCTTCCTTACTAACTATTTTGATTATTGCTTCGGGTTTTTGTGTTGTTTTGTCGCGACTTGTGTTGTCCGTTGTACAATGTCGCGGTGTTCTCGCTTTGAAGTGTACGATACATTTGTAGAATGTAAAGATACATAGTGTAACTGTTATGAGTCCCGTTATCGAGGATAGTGTAAAAAAGCTGTAGTGATACTCGGTTGGTATAATCTCGGGTTTTTCTAAGTCGTTTTGTAAGTCGTCTAATTTTTTACTAACTTTATTTAATTCTTCTGGGTGTTTAATTATCCTTTTTAGTTCGAAATTTGTGTTACGATACGAGTTTACAGTGGTCTGTGGAAGTGTAATTTCGTCTAGCGACAAATTGTAACCAGGTAAGTAGTTCCATGTTTTTTCTATTCCGTATTGCTTTCCGGTTTCTATTGTAAATTCGGCGGTAGTGATAGTACATTTATTTCTTATCGTTATTATACCAGAGTCCTTAATACTATACATGTTTGTGCCCTTATCGTCGCAAGTTGCTGCTAATTGTATCGGTTTTGGTGCAATATAAATCCATGCGCCTGGTTGTTGTAATTCTATTAGGATTGTGTGATTCAGTGTCATAATGCGTATTTTACAATTGTTCGGTTTTTTTGTTAGTTTGGTGTACAGCTGTACTTCGCACGGTCCGTACGGTATCGCTTTGAATATCGGGTGGTAGAGATATAGCTCGTTTATAGTCTTACATTTTGATAGGTCCTGTTTGCTTAACTGTATGTAGTCTTGCACCGCGGTGTCAAGTACCACGTAGGAGTCGAGGGGTTCTATATACGCGTAGAACGATTCGTTTATCTTTGTGGGTACTGGGTGTACCTTGCTTAATTTGAATTTTTTGGCGTTCAGCAACGGAATATCTAGTACCACAGTAATTGATTTGGTATCCGAAAATGCAGAGAGTGTAAGGATTTCGTACAAGACGTGCATGTTTTCTAATTTTATTCCGATGGGGAAGTCTAGTCCTTGCGGTATATGAGCTAGTGCGGCAGTGAGGTAGGTTATGATTTGTGCTGGCGGTATCAGTCGTGGGTTTAAGACTCCCTTTTTTATATCAATAATGAACTCTAATAAGTCTTGAGTGTCGCGCAGGAGTGTTTCCGCGACGCTATTTATTAGTATGAGGTTTTCGTCTATCGTCTCTCGAAATCTAGTAATGTCCGTAGTCTGTTGGAGTAGGTATTGAATTTGCCAAGTCGCGTTTAAAAGGGTTTTTTCATTTTCTTCTACGTTGTGTATAGTTTCATTGAGAAGTTCGGCGTTAGCTCTTACAATTTGCATTTGTCCTTTGATTGTATTTTTTAATCTGCTGTCCTGTCTTTTTAGGAAGTCTATTTGGTCGTTGATTTTCTTTCTATCTTCGGAATCCATTAGCCCGAAGAGTGATTTGCCTATGTAGCCTAATCCATCTATTAGTCCGCGACGCTGTTTTGGTGCGGAGCTTATGGTTTGTTGGACGTAGGTAAGGAGCTTAGCTACGCGGTCTACTTTGCTTCGAATTTTCGTGCCGAACGTTTTACAGAATTTTTGTAAGTTATCAGTAGAAGGTGTTTTACACTGGGCAAGTATGTCATATAGTGCTGCCTGGAGATTCGCTTCGCGTCGGTAAATGTAAGATATGTCTACGTGTAGTATTAATTTCCAACTATCTCGGTAGATCTGTAGCTCGCCTATGTTTTCGAAATAAATGCCTGGGTGGTCTTGGAATTCTTTTATAGCGAAGTTTGTGTCGGGGGTTGTCCCTCCTATGAGTAGTATCGTCGTTTGTAGGGCGGTAATCCTGCAAAATATAATGTCGGGGTGTAGTCGGCGCTTCGTTCCGTTCGTCGCGAAGTCTCTTGTCCTGCGTATGCTATGCGTGCATGAGATAAAATTTTGCTAACGTAAGACGATTCGTCTTCGCAAGGGACTCGATTGTCTCGTCGCTTCTCATTTCGTTTCAGTCTCCATCATGTTGTCGCTGATGGATATTCCTCGCGAGATCGTGTTGTTTTTATTGGTTGGTTTATTAATGTTTGGTGTCTATTAGACGTGCGTGGGAGTGTGGAGTTTGTGTTAATAAAATTTTTTTTTTTTTTTTTTTTTTTCAGTGGTTGGAATATCCGGCCCCGCCCGGCTACTTAAATTTTGGCTATCGGCGCGCGGTACGAGAATACCGTGCGGCGCGGCGTCGATTCGACGCCGAGAACGCCGAATGGGTCGACGGAGAGGACGCGTGGGGCGTGCGGGCCCTGTTTGGTGAGTTTTTCTTCGTTTAGGTGTCGTTTTCCTTTGCCGAATTCTCGTTTCTGATTATTTCGCGTCTGGTGATGGTTTCAGAGCGTCACGGAGATCAGTTTATCGGGCCCGCGCGGCGGCAGGGCTTGTGTGCACTGTGCGAGGCCGCCCTTTCTTCAGCCGCGCGTCGTGGACTTTAATTTTGGTGTAAACCGTTTATGTGAAATTCTTATTTTTATTAAATTTATGTTACTTCTAGCAGCTTATTTAGTTGTTCGCGTAATTTTTACTTCCCTTCACGGTTGCGGCCTTTTCCTATGCTCACTATTCGATAAAGTGTTTTAGTCTGTTAGCGTGTACGCGGAGCGTTCGTCGTCCTTTAATTATGGTATAGTTATTATTATCGTGTACGCCTTGGATCTGGTAGGGACCTATCCAAGCGGGGGTTAATTTCTTTGATCTTCCGCGTCTCACGGTATCGTCGTGTAATAGTATTTGGTCTCCTATCTTGAAGGACTTGTCCGCGGTTTTCCTGTCGTAATACGTCTTAGACTTTTCTTTATGGATTCCTATAGTCTCTCGGGCCATGTTATTAGTAGACCGTAGTCTTTCGCGTAATTCTTCAGCGTATTTGTCGTAGGTATATGTTAATTGCGGTGCCTGGTTTAGTGAGGTCGGCAGGGTAGCTTGTTTCCCAAAAACGAGTTCGTAGGGTGTGTATTTAGTAGACGTGTGCGGGGTGGTATTGTACGTGAACATCGCGTACGGTAGCCACTCGTCCCAATCAGTCTGGTCTTCCGCGATAAAATTCTTTAAGTATTCGGCTAGTGTACGATGGCTTCTTTCTAGAGCTCCGTTTGACTGCGGGTGGTAGGCTGTGGTTTGAATTTTCTCGATTTTGAGCAATTTGCAGACGTTTTTGAATACCTGGCTTAGGAAATTGGTCCCTTGATCGGTCAATACCCGTTGCGGTATACCGTATTCGCAGATTATCTTAGTGACGAATTCCTTTGCTACAGTGTTTGCTTCTTGATTCTCGAGGGGTATGGCTTTACTGAATTTGGTTAGTAGGTCTTGAAAGGTGAGCACGTATTTGTTTCGTCTGCTTGTCTCGGGTAAGGGTCCTACTATGTCTAGTGCACATTTCTCGAATGGTTCCGTGGGAGTGTCTGTAATTACCATGGGAGCTTTGGTTATTCTTGATAACTTGTTTTTCTGACATTTTTCACATCTGGAGATGTATTTTTCTACGTCTTGCCTCATTCCTGGCCATGAATGATTTAATCTTATACGTTCTAGGGTCCGCTTTACCCCTAAGTGTCCTCCTAAGGGTGTGTCATGGAATTCGCGCAGTAGTCGGTTTTTATCGTCCTCCGTATATATTCTATCGCTCGTTTTTTCTTCTGACCGAGGCTCCTCTTCTTCGCTGGCGCCTTCACTGGCGTCGGCTACTATTTCACTGCTGATCTTTTGTTTCGCTCCCCGCGTTATCGCGAACATTCTGCTGAGGGCGTCCGCGTTCTTATTCGTTTTTCCCGTCTTATACTCTATGCTATAATCGTATTCTGCTAATTTCAACTTCCATCTCATTAATCTAGAACCGGGGTCCTTTACGTTAAAAAGCCAAGTAAGTGGCTTGTGGTCCGTCACGATTTTGAATTTGGTGCCGTATACGTATGGTCTGAAATGTTGCGTCGCCCATACGATAGCTAGCAGTTCTTTTTCGATTGTGCTGTAATTTTCTTCCGCCTTGTTTAATACCCTGCTCGCGTATGCTATCGGCAAATCTGGTCCTATTTTCCCTTGCGATAGTACCGCTCCTATTGCTTTTCCGGAAGCGTCCGTTGTTAGAACAAACGGTTTCGAAAAATCTGGATATTGTAATATCGGTGCTGTCGTTAGTTTTTCTTTTAGAATCTCGAGGGCTTCTTGCTCCTGTGCGGTCCATCTGAATGTTTGGTCTTTCTTCAATAGTTGTGTTAGTGGTTTCGCGATTTGTGAGAAATGGTCTATAAATCTCCTGTAATATCCAGCTAAGCCTAGGAAGGGTTGTACGTCTTTGACTCCTTTGGGTATTGGGAAGTTTCGGACGGCATCTAATTTTGACGGGTCTGGTTTGATGCCGTTTTCGGTTATTATGTGTCCTAAGTATATTGTTTCCTTTCGTAGAAATTCACATTTGTTAGGTTGAAGCTTTAGGCCACTTTCGCGTATACGTTCAAATACTAATTCTAGACGATCCTGGTGTTCTTTCAACGAGCGTCCGTAAACGACTATATCATCCAAATACACGAAACATTTTATTCCCTGTAGGCCCGATAGTACGGTATTCATTAATCTTTGGAACGTCGCGGGAGCGTTTTTAAGCCCAAACGGCATTCTATTATATTCAAAATGGCCGTATGGCGTCGAGAACGCGGTTTTTTCGCAGTCTTCCTTTTTCATGGCTATTTGATGGAATCCTGACGCCAAATCTAAGGTTGAAAAGTATTTCGCTCCGCCTAATTGGTCTAGAATATCTGTTATGTTGGGTAAGGGGTATGAATCACCTATTGTCGCGTCGTTTACCTTCCTAAAATCTACCACTACTCTTAGTCTGCGTTTACCTATAGCGTCTGGTTTTTTCGGGACTACTAGCAAGGGAGCGTTCCATTGGCTGGCGCTTGGTCTAATTATTCCTTCCTTTACCATTTCTTGAACTTGTCTATCCACTTCATCCGTATGCGCTTGAGGCAATCTATACGGCTTCACATATATAGGTTTGGTACCTTGGGTTAGGGTAATTGAATGTTCCGCTTTTGTGGAGTATCCGAGTTTGTCTCCCTCTAATCCGAATATTTCGTTGTATTTTTCGCAAAGTCCAAGTAAGCTTGTTTCTTCTTCGCCATTTAGGTGTTCGGTCCTGAGGCTTTCGCGCAAGATTTGCATTCTATTTTTTCCGTGTACGGCGTGTACCATATATGTCGGCGCGTCGCGCTCCTTGTCGCAGGTCGCGTCCGTCGGGTCAATGTCATCACTCGTCAGTGGTTCTAACGTCACAGTCGGCGTACTGATAAGGACTTCGTCCGCTGTGGTGTTCATTACGCTTATTACGCATTTTCCGTCTTTGCCTATCGTTAATGAGTTCCCTATGAGTATTCCTGGCTTGATCTGCTGTCCCTCTACTATTCCTTCTCCTATACTTGTCGTTCTGGCAAAGAGAATTGTTTCTGATCGCGGTTTTAGTGTTACGTTTCCTCTTCCGGAGTAAGGGAACCGTATTCCGTACAATTCTATTCCTTGGTTTGCTCGGATGCATACGTCGTGCTTGGTCATAAAATCTTGTCCCAGGATTCCGTCTGCTTCTAACGGAAAGTCGTCTTTCACTAACCGACAAGGATGCGTTACCAGTTTATTTCCAACCCTTATATTTAATTGTATTAGACATAGCGTCTTGATTTCCATTGGAGCTATTCCTCGCAGGGACACTACTTCGTCTTGGGCGTGAACATCGCCCAACACCTTTCCTATCTTTATTAACGTAATATCGGCACCGGTGTCGACCAGCAAATTTGCTTTTTCTTTTACTAGCTCCGGCGCCTCGATTTCAATGGTGTTCTCTGTCTTGGAAGTCACTACCAGGTTCGCTCGGTATGAATCTACTCTGGCTCCTGCGTTAGTTTGTCTGTCGTCGGTTGTTCCGTGGCCCGCGTTCGGGTAATCTCGATTTCCGCTAGGCGATTCTCGGCTCGGGTTTCTGCTAAAATTCTGTCTAAAATCGTCGCGTCTATTATTCGTATTTGTATAGCGCGGTCTATATTCTCGTTCATTTGCTCTTTCTCTGGCCCTACATTCCCTGATTTGGTGTCCCGGTTTTTTACAATAGTGACAGACTACTGTGACGCGTTGAACTTCCCTTTTTATGTGCGTCTGTTGCGTCGGATAGTTTATTCGCGGCATGCTTAATCGCGTATAACAATTCCTCGCTAAATGTCCTAATTTATTACAGCGTTCGCAGCGCGGTACGTTTGACCCTTCCCTTCTCTTGGGTTGATCATCGAACTTTCTAAAATTTTTTGAGGTGTTTAGGCCCATCGCTTGTTCCTCCTCTATTGCTGAGGCTATAGCTGCATTTAACGTTGTGTAGTTTCGAGACCTTATGATCGTTCTCAGTTTTATATTCAACCCGAGGGTGAAAACATCTAGAGCGCGTTCTTGCACTGATTCTGTTAACGCGTTATTTACTTCGTTGCTGTTTCCTGGCTTTACCGATAGCTCGGATAACTCTCCTGCTAATTCTTCTACTCTACACGCGAATAGTTTTACGCTCTCGCCATCTCGCTGGTGACAGGCGTGAAACTCCGCTCCAACTGCTCCTATTGACCTTTTATCCACGAATAAGGATGTTAAGATGTCCTTCAATTTATCGAAACTCTCTATTTCCTTGTATTCTAGTACCTTGGCTGCTTTGCCTTTTATTTTCGTCCCTATCACCGTTTTCAAGAACCGCGGTAACTCCGTTGCGGGGACAAACTCTGCGGCGCTCGCATAGGACTTCAAAAATTCTGCAAGCTCGTCTGACGATTTCCCTACGAATTTATCGACTAGTGACAACGCGGTAGACAATTTTTTTACGTCCGGTAGTCCGGGGGGGTTAGCTCCGTCAAGCAACGACATTTCTTGTCCTTCCGAATTTACTCTGTCCAACAAACTAAAGTCCGCTAGCAAAATCGGGTAGTCTCTATTCGGTGTCACAAAATTTTCCGGAGATGATTCTTCGCTTGAATCGTCGTTCTGCCTAACGCTTAGTTTTAACGGCGGCGGTCGGAGTGTTTGGCGGGACGGTCTTGGATGGTCTATAGAAGGTAGAAGGTCTAGTTCTTCTCGTAAGAAGGTTAACTTTTTATTGAAAAACGATTCGAATGATCTCGACAAGCTCCTTTGACCCGAAAGCTTGAATTGATTCGCGCGTTCGTCTTCTATAGACATGCATGTACCGTCTCTGGATTTCTTTAGGACTCTGGTTTACAATATTTACGTATTGTATTTACTCACAATGCTGCTCGCAAGCACATGTCGTCGGCTCGGTCGGACGTCCTCTCGTACGTGAACCAACGGCGGCGATAAGATGAAACTGGACCCAGCAAGGTCGATCCGTACAGCTGTTCGCTGCGTACCTCGACGGCTGCTTCCCTCGTACGGCTCTCCGTCCGTCCTTCAGGTGCGGCTCCTAAACGTTCCTCGGTCTCCAAGTCCTCTCGTGCGCCTCGGTCCTCGGATCCGTGGCGTCCTCGTAGATGGAATTGGTGTTTGGTAGATGGTTGATTCACCCGTTTACTCACAAGCTGATTTTACTCGTTACTAGGTTCGTCGTCGTTCGGACTGCGTCGAACGTCTTCTCAAAGGCCGTTCCTCGGTCCTCTGTGCTACCTCGGTAGCGACGATAACCTGTTTCAGCCTATGCGACTGCGATGATCCAATAATCTTGTCTGAGAGAGTTCAATCTCAGACGATGTCGATTGATCGGTTGCGTCAAGGCTCGGTAAAACTTTTACGATGCAGATCCCACCGCTGCCACCAATTTTGTTGTGCCCTGCGTGATGGCTCGCAAGGCTGGTACGGGATCTGGCGTAATCGTGAGTTCGGGAGCGATTAAAGGATGAGAATCCACCGGGTGAACTGCACCAAATGTGTTTAAACTCAAAGACTAAGTCTTTATTCAGAAACAACTTAAACTAGACTGAGGTGTACAAGTAGGTTTTAGCCGTGTTGCCCGGTCGAGGGTCGGATCTCGAGTCTGCCGATTTGCGGCGGCAAATCGGTTTTTATTTCGCTTATTGGGCGTGGTGCCGTCGCTTCGCGTTGCCGTATATGGTCATAGCGAAGCGCTCGCATTTTTGCTGATTTCGTAGATTCGTGCTCGCCTCGCAACTGATTTAGCTTAGAAACGTCTCGAAACGTTCTAGAGTAATATAATATGTATAATGTATCATAGTGTGTGTAATACGCGTGCTTGGGCGTTGCCTGGGCACAACAAAATGTTACGAATGTGGATAAATCACTTTTGCCTCCGCCAATGTTGCCGCTGAAGAGCAGAACGTTGCCCGCGGTAGCGCCTGGTGCGGAAGGTGGTGAGTGATTTATTGGTCGATTAATAATTGCTATCAAAAATTCTAAAAGACGAATGCCGAGGAATCACCGCGCCGAGCGACGGGTCCAGTTGCGTAAGTTGTACACTCAGCTCAAACGATTGTGGCCGTTTGAGATTCGATTGCATTCGAGCTTACCAGGGTTGGTTTTTCTCCATCGCTAACATTCTACAGTATTTCATGAACATGGTGATGGCACTGCCAAGCCACAGGTTCCCGTCTACATAGAACACTTCTAATTGATGTTGAAATACCACTGTGGCACCATCTGCCTATGATTGTCATAATTATATAAATCTGCGCGATCGGCTCTGTTCGCGATGCTGTAGCGTAAATGACACCAAATGACACCAAGAATAAATGTCAAATGACTTTTATTGCAATGAACCTAAAAAAAAATCATAATTTTGACACTGATAAATGAGAAACTTATAATGTCCAAAGCAAATAAATCAACGGATTTATAATGGAAGACACAAATAAATAAAGCGGGATGGTGGTAACAAGGAAAATAATGCAAACGAATGTTATGTATTTCGTAGAGATAGCAAGGGTTAGGAAACCAGAATACTGAGATAAATAAAGTCTTGTGGTATTTTATTCGTAACAGTCTTCATAGATTAAAATCTAAGACGCTCATTATTAGTGGAAATGTGTAGAGCAAAGAAATACGCATTTATTTCAAAATCTCCTATCCGTTATTGTATGTTAACAACGGGAAAATAAACATAACCGAAGCAATGTAAATTAAGTTTTGTGACAGGACTGCGCGAACGTGTCTCATATTAAACATCATCCGTTTACTTCACGTTAAAAAAAAAAAAAAATTATGAAGTAACATACAAAATTATGACAATCATAGGCAGATGGTGCCACAGTGGTGTTTCAACATGAATTAGAAGTGTTCTAGACGGGAACCTGTGGCTTGGCAGTGCCATCACTATGTTCGTGAAATACTGTAGAATGTTAGCGATGGAGAAAAACCAACCCTGGTAAGCTCGAATGCAATCGAATCTCGAACGGCCACAATCGTTTGAGCTGAGTGTACCAGCAGTTTCGTGAAACCCCTGCAAACGGTGTTGAACTATTGGGAATCGCCAAGGCTCCAGTAAGGACCAAGAGCCCTCTGAATTCGGGTATATCCTGTTCCCTGGGGAGCGGGCGGACCCAAAGAACGAGGAAACGCCAGAGACCAACGGGATTCCTGATTCGCCCATAGAGTGGAAGCTCATTCTGACCGACCAGGCAGCAAGGCGGCCAAATTAAGGTAATCATGGAAATATAAATGTATCCTAATTTACCCCCCCCCCCCTACCATTCTCAACTATCCCAGAGCGTACAGTCCCTGGACTACCTGAAAAGCGGATAAAACACATAAACTCCCTAAAATCGCGACACCAAATAAGAAGTAGGGACGTAACAGTATCATAATTTTAAATATAATACTGTCACGTCCCGTGTGAAGGTCTTTGGGAGAATGACATATGGGGGTTTTAGGAATTTCAGGCGCGAATGCCAGGTTCGTAGCTCTGAAGGTGAGTAGGATATTCGGGCGCGAATGCCAGATTCGTAGCTCCGAGGTAAGGAGGATTCAAGCGCGAATGCTAGATTCGTAGCACTGAAGGAGAGATGGATTCAGGCGCGAATGCCAGATTCGTAGCACTGAACGTAAGGAGGATTCAGGCGCGAATACGTGATTCGTAGCTCTGAGGGTGAGTAGGATATTCGGGCGCGAATGCCAGATTCGTAGCACCAAGGTAAGGAGGATTCAGGCGCGAATGCTAGATTCGTAGCTCTGAGGTAAGAGGAATTTAGGCGCGAATACGTGATTCGTAGCACTAAATTGGTTAGGATTTCAGGCGCGAATACTAGATTTGTAGCTCTGCACGTAAGGAGGATTCAGGCGCGAATACGTGATTCGTAGCTCTGAGGGTGATTTAGCATTTAGGCGCGAATACGTGATTCGTAGCACTAAGGTGAGTTGGATTGTAGGCGCGAATACGTGATTCGTAGCACTAAGGCGAGTTGGATTTCAGGCGCGAATACGTGATTCGTAGCACTGAACGACCAGGGAAGGTTTAGACCGTAATCCCTCCGGTAGTGACACCCGTTAGAGCACTTTGTTTTTGTTTTGGTGGATTTTAACGTTGCACTTATTTAAGAAGCTAGACGGAATATTTCCGAGAAATACGTCTCGACATATGACAGTACGCAGCCTATGCGAAAGTACGTAGGTAAACACCGTAAGAACTCTCGCGTTCGCGAACCGAAATCAGCTGTTGCAGCGATCTGTTTTGGTTTGGTGGCTTTCGTAGCCGGAGGATCGTTATAATAACTTGAAACGTTATTTAGAAACAAGAGCGTTTGTTTATTTTTAAAGCACTCAGATAAGTATATATAATGATGCGTTGGCCATTAACCATTAGCACAGAGACATTTATATAAATGGTTATCAATATATATGTATGAACATGAGGTATATAAGAATTAGCAATGATAGTAATATAATAAAAGAAGAATTGGCAATGATAATAATAATAAGCAATAAGAATTAGCAAAATAATAATATAAAGCAATATGTATTGCTATGAAATGCGATTAGCGCATGCAACACAATGTAGTATACAGGGTGTCCCAAAAATGTCGCGTTTCCTTGAAAGGGGTGACTCAGGGGGTGATTTGAAACAACTTTTTCCTTAGCGAAAATATTGTCCGAAGCTTCGTTAAGGAGATATTAAGCAAAAACCCCGACCAATCAGAGCGCGCGCCTTCCGCCTGAGTTCCCGCGGTAGCGTTGGCTACGAGGTAGGCGACCGCGCTGTGCTACGAACGTACGAACAAGCAAGTCGGCATGCATCGAAGGAAACCGCGTTACACATTTTTTTTTTAAAGCAAAATCTTAAATAAGAATAATTTGAAGTGAGAGGACAAGAAGTACGTAAATTTCGTTTTTAAATAAGGCATAAACGAAAAGCTAACGTAACAGAAAATGTACGACAAGTGATCGTAATTCGTTATTGAGGTAAAAATCCGTAGTTTAAGAACGGCCAACACAACTAAATTTAAAAAATAATATTAGGTGTATGAATAAATTCTTTCCGACTAGAATTTCTATCGCGGTGGTATTCAGAAGCTGCCAGAAAAATGGCAAAAGGTAATGAACAATAATGGAAATTATTGCGATGATCGAGTTGTTTTCATATTTTTTAAATCGAACTGTTTTTGTACCCTAAAATCGGAAAGAATTTATTTTCACACCTAATAATCACCAATAAATTAAAGAAAACTCACCCTTTCGGACATTCCTTTCCTTGCTTTCCTTCCCTTTTCGGAAACCTGTGTCACTGGGTCACTGTACCGATCCTGGTTATCGGTGGACGAAAAGATTTATGGTTGGGTAGCGCCCAGTGCTCAGCTGATCACACTGCGTCCGGGTTAATGTACCGAATATTCACTTCACTGCACGGCTACTAACACTGATCACTGAATTACTTTTCACGGAAAGTGTTGTTCCTACGTTATAAAAATTGGTGGCCGCGAAAGGGGCCGATTACTCTTAATTACTGGGTCGAGATTACTACTATTACCCGGCGAAAAGAAAACTCGTGGCAGACTGTCTCGGGCTGTGCAGTCCGCTGCGGTGCAGCGATCAGATACGGATCCGACCGACGATCGTCAAAACAAAAGCGTAGGCTACGCTTGGTCAAATCGCTCTATCCCACTCGATCTCGTGTTTCGTTCGATCTCTTCGTCGCGCGGTGTGACAATGTATGTGGCAACTTCAGCCAATAACCAAAATACGTGTGCCCCGTCTTTAAAAGTGTGCCCAAATAGGTGACTCGACCAATCGTCACAGCAGCGGACTGCACAGCCCGAGACAGTCTGCCACGAGTTTTCTTTTCGCCGGGTAATAGTAGTAATCTCGTCCCAGTAATTAACAGTAATCGGCCCCTTTCGCAGCCACCAATTTTTATAACGTAGGAACAACACTTTCCGTGAAAAGTAATTCAGTGATCAGTGTTAGTAGCCGTGCAGTGAAGTGAATATTCGGTACATTAACCCGGACGCAGTGTGATCAGCTGAGCACTGGGCGCTACCCAACCATAAATCTTTTCGTCCACCGATAACCAGGATCGGTACAGTGACCCAGTGACACAGGTTTCCGGAAAGGGAAGGAAAGCAAGGAAAGGAATGTCCGAAAGGGTGAGTTTTCTTTAATTTATTGGTGATTATTAGGTGTGAAAATAAATTCTATCCGATTTTAGGGTACAATAACAGTTCGATTTAAAAAATATGAAAACAACTCGATCATCGCAATAATTTCCATTATTGTTCATTACCTTTTGCCATTTTTCTGGCAACTTCTGAATACCACCGCGATAGAAATTCTAGTCGGAAAGAATTTATTCATACACCTAATATTATTTTTTAAATTTAGTTGTGTTGGCCGTTGTTAAACTACGGATTTTTACCTCAATAACGAATTACGATCCCTTGTCGTACATTTTCTGTTACGTTAGCTTTTCGTTTATGCCTTATTTAAAAACAAAATTTACGTACTTCTTGTCCTCTCACTTCAAATTATTCTTATTTAAGATTTTGCTTTAAAAAAAAATGTGTAACGCGGTTTCCTTCGATGCATGCCGACTTGCTTGTTCGTACGTTCATAGCACAAGCGCGGTCGCCTACCTCGTAGCCAACGCTACCGCGGGAACTCAGGCGGAAGGCGCGCGCTCTGATTGGTCGGGGTTTTTGCTTAATATCTCCTTAACGAAGCTTCGGACAATATTTTCGCTAAGGAAAAAGTTGTTTCAAATCACCCCCTGAGTCACCCCTTTCAAGGAAACGCGACATTTTTGGGACACCCTGTAGATGAGGCTGATATGCAGTAGTACAATAGTTAATATTAATCGCTTACAGTAGTTGGCGTAGAATTGTAGGCCGTTGAACACTGATTTGACACTTTGAATCACAATAAAAAGGGTCTATCGAAACGAGATACTTCTTGAGAAAGTTTTCGTAGAAGAGAGAGCTCTGGCCTCTCGGGGCCTTGTATTTATACTATTTTCAAGATTGTTAGGGGTGAAGGGTATGCGCGGTATGCACCTTGACTTATCTGCGAATATGTGTCGCAATACAACTTATTAATAGATTTGGTTTCCAGGGGGTTTTTATGTGGCTTTGTCTTATACCCATACAGCACACTCCCATGGCAGGAAGGTTCCATCAATGTAGCAGGACGGTTCCGGTGCAGCACCGGAACCTTCCTGCTACATTGATGGAACGTACCATGAAGAATCCTATGTCCGCCCTTTTGGAACATTCCACGGAACGTTCCGGCCATTCTCTGGCAATGCTCACGGAGCGCTCAGGACATTCTCTGGCAATGCTCACGGAACGCTCAGGACATTCTCTGGCAATGCTCACGGAACGCTCAGGACATTCTCTGGCAATGCTCACGGAACGCTCAGGACATTCTCTGGCAATGCTCACGGAACGCTCAGGACATTTTCTGGCAATGCTCACGGAACTGTTCGTAGATTTTACAGCGATGTTGTTTAGGCAAAACTTGTCTGATATGACAGAAAGGATAGGAAATGTAAGGGAAATTGATTAAATTACAATAAATATTGGCAATATTCATATATTTTTTGTACAAGTGGACAACAGCAACAGCAACAATAATAACAATAAAAAAAATAATACGGTATCAGTCCTATCTTATAAAAAATATATGTAAATAAAACTAATCTGAACATAAAATATGAAATGATATATTTGTAGGGTAAGTCCGGTATAGTTCGACCACCAAGATTAAGGCTGACGCAAGAGAGGACACAGTGTGTCATTGATACAAAAGAAATGGTAGAACCCATGTACATACTATTTGTAGGTTATGTCGAACTCCTTAAAAGGAAATATTTTTGTTTGTTTCATATAGATTTCCGTTGGTTACGGAACATGGGTCTGGGCCAGAATTTAGTACATTCCTACAACGTACAATTCATTGTGTTATAATTATTTTGAAAAACACTGTTGAAAAACTCTGGTGGATCTTCTCAAACCCGCGTATGTGCAGTTTCAGGCTCTTCTGCCCTCTTTACTTAAAATGTACTTACTGCATGCAGCATGTAATGAACCTGAAATAATACATGCATTTATTTTACAATTTTACAATTTTAAGTGCTGAAATATGATAAATAATAAATTTACTTACTCATTGCTAATTTTAGTACATGTCTGAATGTACTGAATGATTGTTTTTGCTATTTTCCGTACCAACTATATTTTTCTGCCACATAATCCTCTATTAATTTATTTGATCCTTTTCAGTAAATGAATCTATAAAAGGTGATTAATAAATTATTTTAGTCATGAAAAATGGCATCATTACAAACAGCATTCGTGTAACGCCAAACACAGGGTGCATTAAAGCGAAGCAATGAAAAGATAACTATCACCATTACTTTAAATAATTGAACGGAAAGTGAAATGAAAGTTATACCGTACATGCATGTTTACAAGGAAACTGTGAAAAGTAAAAGCTTGTAGCACAGAAAGCAAAGAAATATATGTATTTTAAATAATTAGAAAATTGCAGTTGGTTAATAGGTATCAAATATGTTATATTAGTTACTTTAACTTAACGTTACTATAAGCTCCTTAATTTGAATAATTCATATATATTACTTGCGAAACAATCTGTTTTTATCCTGTTCTTATATATCGTGACAGAAAACACAAGAACATTTATATTGTCCAAATACAGTAGGAATGCTTGCAAGGAGAAGATTTCTTTGAATGTACGAAATTCAAGCCCAGACCCATGTTCTGTAACCAACGATGCAGATAGTTTTCATTCTTCAACGGAAATCTATATGAAACAAACAAAAATATTTCTTTTTAAGAAGTTCGACATAACCTACAAGTAGCATATACATGGGTTCTACTTACCCGTGATATGTCAAAACTTCACCCAATTCACTCAGGTCTCCTGCACCACAAAACACACACGTTCTAACCATTTTTACTACTTAAAGCAATTAATAACTAATCACGCTCTAACTATTTACGCGTGTGCTTTCTTACGTGCTTTGGCTTTGCAACCTGTCGTGTCGCACGTGAGGTACGTCACACAACGCCTGGATCTTCACCACGCCGCTGGCTTGGGAAGATCCACCAGAGCCAATACTATTATTATTATTATTATTATTATTATTATTATTATTATTATTATTATTATTATTATTATTATTATTATTATTATTATTATTATTATTATTATTATTATTATTATTATTATTATTATTATTATTATAAACGGAAATAGTCCCATAGTTTACATAAAGCATACAACAATTGACCTTACATCGTCTACACAAAGCGTAAGAACCTAATATACAGGAGAAACTTTTAACTTCCTACTCTGAATAATATAGTGTGTGTGAATGTAAAAAATGTGTAGCTAATTTATTTAAGAAATCAATGGTGTGTATAAATGTTTCTCCTTTTTCGATAAGGATTTTTTAAAAAATATGCACATATACAGTATAATCTGCAACTACAATAATTATTATTGATAGCAATTAGAGAAAAGTCGGTATAAGAATCGATTCTGGAACCTTTGTTGTAAAATGTCCGAAAAGTTGCCTGAGCATTGCCAGAGAATGTCCTGAGCGCTCCGTGAGCATTGCCAGAGAATGTCCTGAGCGCTCCGTGAGCATTGCCAGAGAATGTCCTGAGCGCTCCGTGAGCATTGCCAGAGAATGTCCTGAGCGCTCCGTGAGCATTGCCAGAGAATGTCCGGAACGCTCCGTGACCATTGCCTGAGAATGGCCGGAACGTTCCGTGAGGCTGGCAGGAAGGTTCCAAGTGGCAATGTTCCACCGCCACATGGCTGGAATGTTCAAGGAAGGTTCCTATGTCCGCACCGAGGCAACATTCCACGGCAACCCCCATGGAACCTTCCTGCCAGCTTCGGGCCACGGAGTGTGCTGTATGGGTAGTGATTAGGGGTGAAGGGTATGCGCGGTGTGCACCATGGCACGTACGCCAAATATGCGTCGCAGTAATTATCACGTGTTGATGACTAAGGTAAAAAGGGGTCGCAATAGCACTTCCGGGGTTTTTATATGGGGCTTTCAAAGCGGAATACTCAACCCGACAGATTTGGAGTACTTTAACGGAAAAGGGGTAGGAATGGATTCAAATCGATGGTTGTAGAGAGGGGGTGAGACGTGGTCTCGAATTAGTGAGTTTTTGGGTCGAGGGATTTGTTTAGATTGAAAGAGAGAGAGGAAATCGTGCCTCGTAGGCCGAAGAGGGGGAGGGGATTTCTTGATTGAGCGTTTCGAGATGGGGACCGCTAAGGTACATCGTCCAAATGATCAGTTGGGTGCGAAAAAGGGGTAAGGCATAAGTTTGAGGGTTTTGATGGAGTTGTGGATTGATTTGCGAGGAAGGGGCGTTATAATACCGCGCGAAAAATAGTGGGACATTACAATACATTTATTGGTTTAAACATCTACCACCTAGTCTCAACAATCTTGTAATTGCCGTCTGCTAATCCTGCGTATTCCTGGTGGGTTAGATCCATGTATTCCTCGGTGCATCCAGCACAAGTGGCTGCTTCTGCAATCCATGCTGTTTCTCCAGCGCAGTGATCGCATTTGGCGAGTTGTTCCGCTACTTGTTCAGTACAAATAGCATGTAGGTGGTATTCAATAACATATTCTGGTGCCGCATTCGTTTGTACATAGCACTCGGCGCATATTTGTTTTATATCTGATATAATATAATAGTGGTAAATATGTTTCTAGGTAATCATAAGGGATTAGTCTGTCGATGGGCCCGCGCTGATCTCCACGACCCTTTGGTTGATGGCGGTCATGTAATACTCCCATTTTAAGGTCTGATTTAGTTTCCGATCTGTAATCATTCGACGTAAAAAAAATATATATATATATATATATATATGTAAGCCGGGGCGTAATCAAGCCTGGCTTCGTCGCGTGTCGACACGCGCGTGAGAGTCAGAAGGTAACAAGACTCCGAGCTGTTAGCATTGGTGTTATTGTATCAATGTATACAAAGGTTTGCGATCGACAATTGTATTGATTCAGGTTAGTTTAAGCACACCCGTTTATTATAATATTTCTGAACTTCGCTAATTTGTACATATTATTAATATTACAGTTGTTTACTGCATCATATATGTGTTGATTCTTCCCTAAAACTTCGCTCCATTTAAACTCTTTAAATTGTCACCTACACATCAATACAATGGAGAATAAGGCAAAGTTTTATTTCGTCTCGGAGGCGGGTACAGATACGAAAAGCACCGTAGTTAAAGTGAAAAGAACTCAGCTGCTTGGTCAAGAGGAAAGTTTTTCGTTTCCAGCAGATAAGCAGACGAGTGCTCAGCATGGAAAGCTTTTTGAAAATCCTATCGTTAAAAACGTAGTTAAAAGCTTGAAGGTTCGCAATAAATTTCGCAATGTGGTGTTGACTTTATCTGAAGACCTTGAGAAAATTTACTTGGATACAGAAGGTAACGTTGTGTTGTACGACGAATACCTGGAAGAGACGACTACAGAGCAAGAGCCAAGGCCAAACGAACAGTCGACAATCACAATTGAAAGAAAAACAAGTGCTTTGATAAAGGATATAGTGATTGAAAAGTTCGACACTGAAAATATAAATGCGAGTGTTTGGATTAAGTTATTTGTACAGGAGTGTGACAGAGTGGGGATTGCCCAAAATAAATACGCTGAAGTATTACGATTGTTTCTAGAGAAATCCGCATTAGATTGGTATAATGTTTTTGTAAAGCAGAACTCTTTGTTAAATTGGGAGGCATGGAATAACTCTTTTATTGACACCTTCTCTGCACAGTCCTGGACAGATATAGCGTATGCGTATAATTTTAAATTCTATAACGGCTCGCTACTAGAATATGCGTTAAAGAAAAGAAGATTGTTGATAGAAGCGGATGATAGCTTGACTACAAACACACAAATTAACATGATTGTAATTAGTTTACCAAAATTTATTCAAAATAAGTTAGATAGAAAATCCACCATAAATATAGAAAATTTAATGTCAAAATTAAAACAATTCGGTAAAATTAACGATTCGAAAAATGACAATGTAAATAAGAGAATGCTAAGTGAAAAAAGACCATGTAGTATTTGTGATAAGTTAGGTTTCAAAAATAGATTACATTCAGAAAGCATATGCCGTAATAAAGATAGGCAAATTAAAAATTTTAAAAATGAAAATATCAAGGTTACAAATAATAACGAACTACAGGAAGTAGTAGCAAGTTATGAGGAGGCAAAAAACGAATAACTCTCCCACTTATAAAAATTAAGCTTTTTGCAAATGGTTGCCCAGCAATTGGTTTATATGACTCGGGATCCAATATTTCTATGGTTAACAGCACCTTTATGAACGATAATAAAAATATTAAACAAATAATGGGTGGGAGAGATACCATTAAATGTGTAGCTGGAACGGCGAAAACGGAAGGGATTGCAATAATACGTACTAAAATTGGTAACTTTGAAGAGGATTTTCCGTTTTTCATAGTTAAGGAAGGTATTGATTGTGATTTTCTATTAGGACTAGATTCAATAACAAAATTCAAACTCTGCCAGGATGAAAAATTGAGGATATCACAGAAACAACAGAAAAATAAAAATTTAGAAAAGCAAAGTAACATTAGTGAAATAAGCACTAATAATATAGAAGATATTATAAAAAAAAATGAAAGAAGTTTTGCCAAATCAAAATTTGATATAGGAACAGTAAAGGAGTATGAAGCCACAGTGAAACTGACAGAAAATAAATATATCTCAAAGAAACCTTATAGATGCTCTTTTCAAGATAAAGTAGAAATTGAGAAACAAGTGGAGGAATTGTTGAATGCAGATTTAATAGAGGAGTCAAGCAGTCCTTATGCAGCTCCTGTAACCATGGTTTTTAAGAAAGAAGAAGGAAAAAACTCACGCTTGTGTATCGACCTTAAAGAGTTCAACAAAATAGTAGTGCCAGAAAGTCAGCCTTTTCCAAGGATAGATGATCTTACGGTACGCGCCAGAAATTGTAAGTTTTTTTCAAAATTCGATGTGAACTCGGCGTTTTGGTCGATTCCAGTGCGTGCAAAAGATAGATATAAGCTGGCCTTTGTAACCCATCATGGACACTGGCAGTGGAAATGTTTACCTTTTGGTCTGAAATCTGCCCCCGCTATCTTTCAAAGAGTTTTAGCGAGCGTGATAAGAAAAAAGAAATTGGATTCTTTCACAGTAAATTATATAGATGATATATTGGTGTTCTCTAAAACTTACGAAGAACATTTATATCATGTAGAGCGGGTTCTGCAAGCATTATATGAACAAGGTTTCAAACTGAATAAAAATAAATGTCAGTTCGTCCAAGAAAAGATAAAATATTTGGGACACGAAATTGGAAACAATATAATTAAACCTATAAACGATAATTTAGTGGCTATTAAGAAGTTTCCAATACCTACAACAAAAACACAAATCAGACAGTTTTTAGGCAAGATTAATTTTTATTTGGAGTTTATACCAAATCACGTAGCTTTACTGGATCCTTTAAGGAATTTGTTAAGGAAAGATGTATCCTTCAATTGGTCTGAAGAGTGTATGAATAGTTTCAATTTAACAAAAGAATATTTATGCACAGCTCCAGCCTTGGCAATTTTTGATCCAGAGGCCCCAATATTTATTTTCACTGACGCAAGTATCGAAGGAGTTGGAGCAATATTGAAACAGCCACAGGAAGATAACTCCTTGAAGTCGGTGTTTTTCTTCTCTAGAAAGTTGACAGACGCTCAGAAAAAGAAGAAAGCTATTTTTATAGAATGTTTAGCCATTAAAGAAGCCATTTTATACTGGCAATTTCATTTGATAGGAAAGAAGTTCGTTGTATTTACGGACCATAAACCATTGGAAAATTTCAATATAAAAAAAAGTAGTGATATGGAACTGATTCAGATTTTGAATTATATTTCACATTTTGATTTTGAAATGGTATATAACCCGGGTAAAGAAAATACTGAAGCTGATTGTCTGTCTAGAAATCCGGTATTGGACCCACATGTGGATACAAACAGTGATTCTGTGATTAAAACTTCAAATTTACTGAAATTGAACGATATCAAAGAAAATCAGAAATTGTTAAAAGTTGATGATAAATGCATTATTAAAGATGATATAATTTATAGAATTCTAAATAATAGAGAGAAAATATGGATTACGGAAGAATTCGGAAAGTTTCTTATCACCAAGGTACATGTTGATCAAGGGCATATAGGCACAAAACAGTTAATTTTAACCTTTGGCCAAAAATTTTATTTCAAAAATATGTATAAGCACATAAGATTGACTTGTAGATCTTGTCAAACTTGCATTAAAAATAAATCGAGAATAGGTATCTTTAAAGCCCCCTTATCTCAACTTGGTCCGGCAAAGGAACCTTTCGAAATTGTGTCTATAGACACAATAGGAGATTTCAAAGGTAATAAAAGTACAAAAAAATATTTACATTTGGCGGTGGATCATTTCACAAGATTTGCACACATAATAACCTCAAAAACTCAAGTTGCAAAAGATTTTATAAATCTAATCAAGAAAGTAGAAAAAAATGGAAGTATTAAATTAGTTTTATCAGATCAGTATCCTGGTGTAAACTCAGCACAGTTTAAGCAATATTTAAATAAACAGAAAATAGCATTGGTTTTTACGGCAGTGGATTGTGCGTTTTCTAACGGACTGAACAAGAGGACAAATCAGACCTTGGTAAACAGAATACGATGTAAAATTTATGAAAATAAAAATAAATCATGGCCTCAGGTAGCAGAGGAATGCGTAAAGGATTACAACAACACAATTCACAGTCGACCGGATTTACTCCCAATTATTTGATGACAGGATTAAACCATTCATTTTTACCTGATGAAGTGAACGACAATAATTGGACAAATTTAGCCAACAATAGAGAAATAGCTTTTAAGAAATCAAAAGAAATTCACAATCAGAATAAAGAATACTATGATAAGAATGTAAAACAGATAAATTATAAGGTAGGAGATTTAGTTTATGTACAAAACGGTAATAAATTGAATAAAAATAAAATAGATCAAATTAGAGTAGGTCCTTTTAAAATAAAAGAGAAAATTTCTGATGTTGTTACGTCCTGAAGGGACAGCCTGTAAATCACCCCGAGCGGCTGGAGTGACTTACCGGGTTCTTGCTCTGTCAAAGGGCTAAGGCCCACCTTGACTATACTTACCGGGGGTAGAAAGGAAGAAAGGGGTTGAAATAATAAAGTAGAAAGGATATAAGGGGAAACGAGAAATAAATATATTGTTACAAGATTAGCTTATCCTACCTCGAGACAGCGCTTCGTCTCGGCTGTCGCTCGCTGTGTCGCGCGGCACGCTTGCCGTCTCGCGTTTCGGACGCTCGCCGTGTCGCTGACCCAAGGGTAGGTCGTGGTCGCTCGTTCGTCGCTCGGGTGTCGGCGGCCTGATGCCCGTCGTACCGCACTGACTCTATCCGTCGTATCTCGTCGCGGTCCTACGTCGGTCACGATTTACACTCGAGGGCACTCCCGGCTAGGCCGTTTCCTGTATGTCGGATGGAGTTACCCTTTTTGCGAATTACTATCGGCCGATCGCGCTTCGCAGAATCTACGCGGAGACGTGGTTACGGTATCTAGACGGTCCTCTGATCCGTCGCGACTCCCTAGCTCGAGCTCTCGAATACGAATCCTCATTTTTCGGCTCTCGATCGCGGGCCGAACCTCGCACGGTCCCCGCGAATGGGGAGAACTGCCCCGTCGGCAGCTGCCGATTGCCACACGAATTCCCCGATTATTTCCCAATAATCGCGGCCCGGGCCGAGCGCGGTCGTTGTCCTCCTCGCTGCCTTCGCGGGCTCAGCACCGCGCGATTGCTACACGCGGGGCGATTCCGCTGAATCGCCTTTGCGAAATAAAAGCGACGCGTGGACAGCAAGCACGGGATGGACCTGAAGGGCCCATGTAACACCTCCCCACTTAGACACGAAACGGTCTCGTGAGTCCGTTTCGTCGTTACCCGTGTGATGCTGTCCGCGCGTACACTTTCGTCCGACGACTTAAAATTACGAATCTCGCAATTAAATCTAGGGGGTCGCAAGGGGAATGACAATAAATGAACCGTAATTAAGCGGGGAAAAATAAAAGAGGTCGTATATTGTTACAAGATAATATGTAGATTTAAAGGAATTATACTGTTAATAAAAGGAGAAAACGGGGAACTCCCGGTGCGCCTCTGCTGTTCTGCTGCGAATATAATAGAACGGACGCGATTACAAATCTGTCGGTTGATACCGAAAGTAGTTAAAATGTATGTAATTACCCGAGGCGAGGGGTGGTGTCCCCTTACTCCGCCCCAGCGGGAAGGATTTCGGCCGTCCACGGGCGTCGCCTCGGTTGCCAGGGTTCTGGCGCTTCCAGGATCTGCAGGGCCGGGAGGTGCCTGGGGTTGGCCTCCAAAATCGCCCTCATGCACCCGGTACAGTCTCCGGGTGTTGCCCATGACAGATGACGCCTTCGGCACCATGCACACTTGGTTAGGGCCACCGCCCTGGTTTCCTCCGCGAGCCAGTGCACTGGGCTACGGTCGTATTCACTGACCACCCTGGCTGGCCCAGTCCACCAGCACGCGCCACAAATTGTTTCCTTCCTTCTGGTCTGATGGGTCCAGACCTGTCCCTCCTCTCCGGTGCAACTCCTCGGGGGTCTCACACAGAGGCGCCTCTCGAAGGGCGCGAGGAGGTGTCGGGGAAGGATCACCTCCGCCAACGAAGAGCTCTTGTGCTTCGTGTCGTCAAACCGTGGGGTGTACATTTTGCGGATTTAAAATGGTTGTTTATAATCGAACGTATAATTCTATTACGAACTGTGCCTCGCCTTGCTTAATTGATATCTTATATGCTACTATCCCTACTACCTAATTATCGCAGCAGAGCGCATCGCGGGGGTCGGTTCTACAGGTTATCGCGTGGGGTATTTTGCTGCCATCAGCGGAACCACGCCTTAGAATATTTCGAAGCATGGCTCGGTACCCTTGAAACCTCTTGCTTTGTCTACCTGAGTTTTGTCACTTGTCCTCGTGGCCGGTATAACGGGTAGGTCGGGAGGAAAGGATGTAATGGCCAGAGGACGGGGTCTTGAAATTATTTGCGGGGGGGAACGGTGTGGTACCATTTCTATTTCCACTTTTGCCTCTTTCCTTGGGGACTGGCGGTGTTGGGTACAGCGTGTCTTCAAACAACGGTATCCCATCCAGACAATAAGGAGGCTGATGAAGATTCCTCCCAGTCCGGGCAGTCCATAGGTAACATAGGTTGATAGGTTTTTGGTTCGATGATGGGTGGCCAGCTCCCTTGCCTGTCTTTCGATGTCCTCCAGGGCGATTGCGTTTGCTTTCGCATGGGCCTCATGAAGGGTCCCCTGGGGTTCCTTTTCTTGATGGTCGGCCAAGATTTTCACGTGATGTTCCGTGAGTGTTGGCAGGAACTCCGAGATGTTTATGTCGATAGATGGCTTGTAGGCGGTTGTCAATGCCTCGGTGTCGACTCCCGATGCCCAGAGCTGGTCGGTCCCGATTTTAGCCTGACAATCTCTCTTCAGTTGTAATATTCCTGCACCCTGTAGCATTTCATATCCGGCCGCGTGCTTGTTGCATTGGATCTGCAGGGCCTGGGTGTCTTTAATGGAATATAACCAGGTGTTGGGTGCGACCATTTTCTTGAGGAAGGTTCGGCTTCCGGGAAGGGCCTTGATGTTGCAACTGGACCACTTGATGTTCTGTGGTTTTAACAACGCATCCGTTTCACAGCTTGGTGCTTTCTCCAAGTCCTGGAGTGGCACGCTGAGTTCGCACATGTACATCCGAGGGTGTTTCCTGCATCCTGAGATGTAGTTCTCGTTGGGCATGAAGTATTGGGAGTTGGTTTGGCTGATCGCTAAATATTGTGTTCTTGGTACCATGAATATAGGGGTAGACACATTGGTTGATATAGACTGGAATGATGGGCACGGTTGTAGGTAGTAAAGGTTGAAGGGAATTTGGTCTAGCAAAGGGATGTCGAGTGACAAGATGATTCGACCCTGTATGTAAGCTACGTTCAATTTGGTCACCCCTTGTAGCTGTTCGGAATTCAATTCTTCCGGGGTCAGCGGGAATTCGTACGGCGTGGTTTCGCGAATTCGTTCGCAAGTTTGCGCAAGCTGACTGGGGGACAATACGGCCGGATGTACAATACCGAGTTTCGCGAACGTGAGCGCGTCCGTAATTACAATGAGCGCGGTCACATATTCGTCCACGTGCCTGGTCATCATATACGTCCACGTCGAAAAAGCTAATTCTAATTCTACTTTCGTTTCGCGTTCGTCTAATTGTAGTGTACCCGCCGCTAATTCCTTATTGCAGTATTGGGCGTCGTCGCTGTCCAAGGTTCCGAAAAGGGCCTTACTCAGCGATCCGATGAATCCCAATGGTACCGATCGCTTGGTACGGCGTAGCGGTGGTTTTCCGAGTATGCTGAGTAGCAGTTCGTCGTAACGTTTATCGTCGCGGAGTTTTCGTTGTAGGGCCGCGTTTAGGGCCTCGGCTGGGCAAGGCATCCAGCTATGTGTTTTACATATTGTTTTCATCCGGTCAATCCGGGGTTGAGTCTGTGGTCTCGAGACTAGTACCTCAGCGACTCCTATGCCCGTGACCAGCCTCCATTGGGTATGAAAGACGCGGAGGTGTGGGATCCTTTCGTAGTACAAGCCCGGGTTGTGGGTCAACTGCGATATCCGGTAGTCTCCGTCGATGATGTTACTCTTAACGATCGTCCACAGGGACGCAAACAAAGCAGCCCATGTCCGTCCATGGTGGCCGCAGTACGAGCATTTCCGGAAATATCTTTCGCGGGGGAATTCTATCGTTCTATGTAAATGTTAACTGCAATTACAAAAACAAGTGAGATAAAGGGAGGGGGAGGGGTTCTAGGGAGGAGGAATTCTATTGTTTTAAGTAATTGTTTACGAAAAACAAGTGAGATGAAGGAGAAAAGAAGGGGAAAAGTCCGATTTACGGAGTGTAGGACCTGGATTATGCGGATCGGCTATTTGAGCTCTCCCGCCGGTCCGCTGTAAGCTTAAACCACATTGTGCATTGTGCACATACGCTGCATGGGCGTCAAGGTGGTTCTTCTTTAACGTAAGCATGTTTTAGTTTATCGAAATGCTTTATGATCTGTTGGCCCTCATCCGAAATTAATATGGCATTATTTTGTTCGGTGATTGCTTTTATCTTGTAAGGACCTGCGGAAAGGACGCGCCCGCCTCGTTCCGGTTGGCCGAGCGGGCGCGCAAGTAGTTTAAATGGTCGCCATTTTCGAGGTAGGTGTCACGATCTGTTGACCTTCGCGCTTCGCGGGTTTCATATCTTCTCGGTTCGCGAAGTTCGGATGTCCTAGGCTCGATACCTAAGGTCCGGGGTTCATACGCTCTAAGCTCGCGAGGTCGCGGTTGTTTATCGTCTTGAGGTCTTTGCTGGGGACCGAGCTGGCTACGTCCGACGTCCAGCGATCGTTCGCCTTGCCTCGTCAGCAAGGTCGTTGGCCGGCGCGGCGGTGTTGGGTCGCGATAATTCGGCTCGCGAGGATACTCCTCGTCAAAATCTTCGTCTCGATAGCGAGGGGAGCTATAGGCGGAATACGAGGAATGGGGCTCGTCGTATGGGACCTCCTCAATCGGCTGTCTCCACTCGGTCCATTGTCGCTGGGGATCGTGTGGGGCCGGGGTGCGCGCGCTCCGAGCGTGCCCGTACACATCGTCGCGAGGCAAGCCGGATTTCTCTAATTCTCGCCTTTGGATGTACAACGCTAAATCGAGCGCGTCGTCCATCGTTTCTGGATTTCGTAGCGCTACCCTAGCCGAGATTCTTTGGGGTAATCCCGCGATAAACGAGGAGCGTGCCAATCGGTTAACGTCCCTCAGGGTCTTTTCGTTATTAGTCCCGACCATTTCTTTTGCCCTTAAGGTCACCTGTCGGTGCAGGCGGACTACATGGTGAATAAAGTCAATTATACGTTCTCGCGGTCGCATGCTTATATCCTCCAGGGCTGTCCGAAGCTCCTCATAATTACGACACGGAGCGTAGCGGGCCCGTAAGAGGGAGAGCAGTTCGGCCACGCTATTACAATCTCTCCCTTCGACATAGAATCTAACTGGCTCATCTAACTTGAATATGAGGCCGTCTAGGAACCTGTCCTCCTGACCTGACGGTATACGTTTCGTGGCGCGGTGTATCGCGGCAGCGAAGTCCTCCAAAGTTACTAAGTCAGGGTCGAACCGGGGGACGCTGTCTAGCTCCCGATCCGTTTTTTCTTCGTCGGCTCGAGATTGCCATATGTCCATTCTGGACGATTCCGTGTCGTTCGTTCGCATGCCGAAGGATACTTCACCGCCCTGAGGCGGCGGGGGAGGAGGTATAGCTGGAAGGGCTGCAGTAGAGGATCGTGCGGTAGAGGATAATCCCGAAGTCGGGGACCTCAAAACACCACCTGGCATTGGTATGCAATGCTCAGCAAGAGACGGTGAGGGGTAGGAAGCGTAGTCAAGTTACGAGCAGATAAGATTGCGGCAGGTCGCGATTATACGCGACGGCGCGATCTATTAAAAGGAAATGATTAGAAGAATCAAATCCCACTTCTGACACCAGTTTGTTACGTCCTGAAGGGACAGCCTGTAAATCACCCCGAGCGGCTGGAGTGACTTACCGGGTTCTTGCTCTGTCAAAGGGCTAAGGCCCACCTTGACTATACTTACCAGGGGTAGAAAGGAAGAAAGGGGTTGAAATAATAAAGTAGAAAGGATATAAGGGGAAACGAGAAATAAATATATTGTTACAAGATTAGCTTATCCTACCTCGAGACAGCGCTTCGTCTCGGCTGTCGCTCGCTGTGTCGCGCGGCACGCTTGCCGTCTCGCGTTTCGGACGCTCGCCGTGTCGCTGACCCAAGGGTAGGTCGTGGTCGCTCGTTCGTCGCTCGGGTGTCGGCGGCCTGATGCCCGTCGTACCGCACTGACTCTATCCGTCGTATCTCGTCGCGGTCCTACGTCGGTCACGATTTACACTCGAGGGCACTCCCGGCTAGGCCGTTTCCTGTATGTCGGATGGAGTTACCCTTTTCGCGAATTACTATCGGCCGATCGCGCTTCGCGGAATCTACGCGGAGACGTGGTTACGGTATCTAGACGGTCCTCTGATCCGTCGCGACTCCCTAGCTCGAGCTCTCGAATACGAATCCTCATTTTTCGGCTCTCGATCGCGGGCCGAACCTCGCACGGTCCCCGCGAATGGGGAGAACTGCCCCGTCGGCAGCTGCCGATTGCCACACGAATTCCCCGATTATTTCCCAATAATCGCGGCCCGGGCCGAGCGCGGTCGTTGTCCTCCTCGCTGCCTTCGCGGGCTCAGCACCGCGCGATTGCTACACGCGGGGCGATTCCGCTGAATCGCCTTTGCGAAATAAAAGCGACGCGTGGACAGCAAGCACGGGATGGACCTGAAGGGCCCATGTAACAATGTAATGTTCTTGTTAGATAGTAGATTAAGGAAAAATGAGTCAAATATTTTTCATGCTAGTAAGATTGTTCCTTACACCGATGGAACGTACCCTCGGGCTTAAAAAGGGGGGATGTAAGCCGGGGCGTAATCAAGCCTGGCTTCGTCGCGTGTCGACACGCGCGTGAGAGTCAGAAGGTAACAAGACTCCGAGCTGTTAGCATTGGTGTTATTGTATCAATGTATACAAAGGTTTGCGAGCGACAATTGTATTGATTCAGGTTAGTTTAAGCACACCCGTTTATTATTATATTTCTGAACTTCGCTAATTTGTACATATTATTAATATTACAGTTGTTTACTGCATCATATATGTGTTGATTCTTCCCTAAAACTTCGCTCCATTTAAACTCTTTAAATTGTCACCTACATATATATATTTTTTTTATTTATTTGAGGGTTAGTCAATTCAGTTCACCATAAATTGGAGATAAAAATATATATATTTCCTTAGTCTATGGTTACTTATACAGGGTTTTTAACAGTAACCCCTTTTTATTTATATTTGTTGCCAACGAGTGATAACATCCAAACATCCTCCTCTATCTAGGTGCGACCATTCTTCATGGCCTAATTCAAGGTATTCCTCGATGCATCCCTGGCATCGGCTTGCTGATTTTACCGTGGTCAATTGGATATTACATTTGAAACAGGTGGATGCTACCAGTGTAGTAGTATATAGACATATACTATGCCATCCCCCTTCCTCATCATCTTGCGTTTCGTCGTAACAGTTTGTACAAATTCTTAGTTGATCACATGTATACACTCTAACTATGGACTTGATAACACAATACATTGTCATCAACCAGCGGTAGGCTGCTGGGTATTCGTGGGGGAGAACTCCGTCTATTGGCCCATAATACTCGAGGTCCTCCTTCTCACGGCCCTCCACTGGGAGTTTCATGTCTACAATAATGATAATCCGGGTGATTTAGACCTGATTCAATTTAATTGTTTATTGTTCGGTTTTTATTTGAATATATATGTATGAGGGGTAGCATATATATATATATATATATATGTGTGTGTATGTTGATTATAGGGTTTTTCCTCCCTTCCTTTCTTTCATTCCTTTATTGAATATCTTCTACGTCAATTACAGTTCCGTGTAACAATTGGATGTTTTCGGTTGGGTTTAGCATAAGGCATTTAGTCATACATTCTGTACATGTCTCCGCCGGTCTTCTAAACACCATTCCTATCCCACATTTAGTGCAGATAGACCCTCGTAGCAGCCCCATATAATTGCACAGGTTATGGCCCGTAGTTTTCACGTATCGATTTCTTTCGTATTGGCTGGTTTGATTATAGCACATATCGCAAATTCGTTCGTGACTGTGGACGTATATAGTTGCCGTAGCTCGGATTAAACAGTAGAGTTGTTCTAGCCGGGTGTAGAGGGGTGGAGTGAGGGTTGATATTACCTCCTCTATTTCCCTGCCATAGTCTACTTCTACCTCATGGGAAGCTTCGATTGGGAGTATCATGGTCTGTAATAGACGATACTCTAAATATTTTATTACTCGTTATTTTATCGATCTATTCTCTACTTATTCAATTTGTTTTAATTTTTCAATCATCCTGGATTTGACTTAATATACGCTAGTTTAAGTTTATTTATATGTAGTGTGCGAGTTGTCCCATCAGATAATATTTGAACATTCTGATTAGGCAACAATTCGAGTACTTTATATGGTCCTGAGTACTGATCTGCAAACTTTGTCCTCCGAGGTTCTTTCAAGAGATATACTAAATCTCCTGCTTTAAAATCTTGCGGATTAATTTTTCCATGATAATATTGTTTAGATTTGGCTTTTGCCTTTATTAAATTTTCTCGGGCTTCCGTTTGCAGATTAGTTATTTTATGAAATAAATCTCTAAGGTATTTGGCGTATGTAGGTTCCAACTCTTGTCCAATAGGTTTTTCGCTCGAAGGTTCTCGCGCAATGCATCCCAAAACTAATTCATGCGGTGAAAATTTACTACCCTCATGTACTGCAGTATTATATGAAAACATTGCTAAATCTATCCAATCTTCCAAATTATCGTCGTTCGTCGTATATTGTTTTAAATATTCTGTTAGTACGTGATGCGATCTTTCTATCGAACCGTTACTCTGTGGATGATAAGCTGTAGTAACATAGCGTTTAATTTTGAATCGTTTAGCGACGATTTTTATCAAATTTGAAGTGAAATTGGTTCCTTGATCTGTTAAAATAGCTTTAGGTGATCCGAATCGGCAAATAAACCGTTTTATAAATACATCTGCTATATCGGCAGAGGTGATTCGAGCTAAAGGTATCGCTATTGAATATTTTGTTAACAAATCTTGTATCGTTAGTATATGTGTTCTTCCTTTCCTAGTTTTTGGTAATGGTCCAACGATGTCCATGCTGATTTTGTCGAACGCTTTTCCTGGAGTATCTGTCAAGACCATTGGTTGTTTAATCTTGATTCTTGTTAATTTCTTCATTAGACAGTCTTGGCATTCTCTAATGAATATTTGAATTTCTATTTTCATGCTTTCCCAATAGTAATTTTGTCGTATCCTGTGGTAGGTTTTCGTAACTCCTTTGTGTCCTCCACTGGACGGCGTATGTTTTTCTTTTATTATGTGTTCTCTTAAGTTTTCAGGTGGCGTTACCACATCACCGGTGCAGATAGTGATTATTAGAGATGTACCGACTAGTGGCCGACTAGTCGGTTAAGCCGACTATCCGGCCACTTTTGTAGTCGGCGACTAGTCGGCGACTAGTCAGCAAAAAAGGCCGATTGATCGGCTCCCTTTTTGTGAATATTTTTCGTTCTCCTTTTCTAACAAGTTTTATAACTTTGCTATTAGAGATGTACTGAATAGTGGCCGACTAGTCGGTTAAGCCGACTATCCGGCCACTTTTGTAGTCGGCGACTAGTCGGCGACTAGTCGGCTTCTTGGGGGCCGATTAATCAGCTAGTCGGCTAGTCGGTACATCTCTAGTGATTATAATCGGTAGTTCTCTGAAGATGTCTTTTAATCTATTTATAATATTTTTCCATAGTACATCCTCTATGTTATGGGTTCTACTTATGGCGAATGATTTTATATTGAATTCCGTAACTACGTCCCATAATGACATGAGACTGTTTAAAATGTTATCGGGTCGTATAGCAGTTCTTGAATCTTCTTTAATTGGGAGGCTTATTATATATTTCGCTCCATCTGGTACTGACCGGGCCCTTTCCAGGGTATGGTCTACATGAATAAGTAGTAAATTTTCTATTTCTAATTCTTTGGCACCTGTATCGATTGGTTTCCATCCAATCCGATGAAAATGACTGTGTTATCTTTTATTTTTGCCAAAGAATCTCTAGATTCTCTTATCACCAATTGGTTTGGATGATGAATCGTATCCTCACTTCTGCTTGTTGTTGTTCTAGGTGATAATTGAGGCGGTGATAGAGATTATTATTTCCATTGATTCTTCTTCTCGTGGTTTTCCCGTGGTTTCAATTGATTCTGGTTCTTGTGATGTTTCTGTGATGTCAATTGGTTCTTCTTCTTGTAGTGTTTCTGAGGTGTCAATTGATTCTTCTTCTTGTATTTTCCTTTTTGTTGAAGGGCCAGCGATTGACGAATCGCTTGATAAGGTTCTTTTCCGTTTTTGTTCCCAATTTCGAAACGTTTCTGACGATAACGTATTTGGTTCCATATCTTCATCTTCCGATTCCTCCGACATTGGTATGTGTTTAAGTTTTCCTTTTGAGAAATCCAGATATTAAAGTTTCGTTTTTGGAAAAGCCAAATGTCTGCTTCTCGTCATTGGTCCTTTGAAATCTTCCGGTGCAGTTGACAGTAAGTTTTTCATTTGAGGCGGTTCGCCTTCTGGAGGATTTCCTTCTTCCCTTGCTCTTATCGGTAGGCATACTTCTGGTGGATTTCGAGATAACACATCAACATTGAGGTTACTTTTCCCTTTTTTATAGTTTATTTCGAATTCGTAATCGGATAATTTAAGTTTCCATTTCCAAATTCGAGAATTTGAATCTTTTATTGAAATTATCCGTATCAGAGGTTTGTGGTCAGTTTCTATTTTAAATTTACGACCATATAGATAAGGTCTAAAATGCGTTACGCAATAAATAATTGCGAAACATTCTTTTTCAATTGTAGAATATTTCTGTTCTGCTGTATTTAATAAGCGGGACGCATAAGCAATAGGAAGATCGTCGTCAGAAATTTCCTGACTAAGCACTCCTCCTATGGCGTAACCTGAAGCGTCCGTTGTCACCTTGAACGGCTGCGAGAAATCTGGGTATTGAAGTATTGGTTTGGATATTAGAGCCTTCTTTAATATTTGAAACGCTTCTTCTTCCTTACCCCAATTAAATTTCGTTCTGTTTGGACAAGAACGTGGAGCACCTCCGTTCTTGCTTAACGCGCGAGAAAGTTGACTCACGCGATGCCAAACACTTAAACGTTATTTGTATTTCTAATGTAAAGAATGGCTTCGCAATAAACGAGCACGTTTATCACGAGCTAACAGTTTTATTCTAACTACTAAAGTCACACACTTATTTTTAAACAAATGAACAACTGCGCGAGTACGCGGAGTAAAATGGCCGAGAGAAACCGAAACTCTATTTATCGGAGCACCGATAGCTCTTTCTGTGAAAACGTAGAAGTCAGAAACACGGACGTGTTTATCGGCACGCGACTCACAGGCGAGAGAGCGATCGCAGAAACGGCACGGGCCGGGCCACCGATTCGGGCACCGACACCTAGCCAATCAGCATGGCCCACGTTTGTGCCGCGAGACAATGCTAATTAGGCGGGAGAGACAATAGCTAATTAGTCCAGACGCCAGCCCCGAGATGGCTCGACCAGGTATCACCGCGATCATCCAGCCGCGGCATCGGTAACGAGAGCGCGTTCAAAAGATGGCCCGACCGATCTCATCACCGCGATCTGGTCGCGTTAGTCGCTTTAAAGAGCGCGCGGCTTCGGAAGCGAAGCCGCGCCGGCTTGGCCTGTGGCCGTTTGGACCAATCCCAAACACGTTCCCTTTTTCAATAAGTTTGTTAGTGATTTCGATTTTCTTGAAAATTCAGGTATAAATCTTCTATAATATCCAATTAATCCCAAGAATTGTTTAATGTTCTTTGCGGTTTTGGGTTTAGGAAAATTCTCTGCTGCTTCAATCTTTTTTGGATCTGGTTTTACTCCATGTTCATCAATTATGTGTCCTAAATAGATCACTTCATGTCGTAAAAATTCGCATTTATCCGGTTGAAGCATTAGTTTTGCTTCTCGTAATCTTTTCATTAATCTTGTGAATTTTATTTCATGTTCACGAAGAGAACGGGAATATATTACTATATCATCCAGATAAACAAAAAGTTCGGTTCCTTGAAGTCCTGATAGAACGTTATTCATAAGGCGTTGAAATGTTGCAGGAGCATTTTTCAATCCAAAGGGCATTCTTGTAAACTGGTAATGTCCATATGGTGTAGAAAATGCTGTCTTGTGTGCGTCTTCTGGTGCCATCTTAATTTGATGAAACCCTGATGCTAAGTCGAATGTAGAGAAATATTTTGCAGTTCCTAATTGATCCAATATCTCTGTAATATTTGGTAGAGGATATGCGTCGCCTATCGTCTTTTCGTTTAATTTACGATAATCGATTACTAATATCCAGCGTTTTTTTCCTTTTGAATCTGGTTTTTTAGGAACAATCCATATTGGAGAACTATATGGAGATCTGGATGGTTCCACCACACCAGTTTCCAATAGTTCTTTTATTTGTTGGTTTATTTCATCTTTATGAATTGGTGGAAATCGATACTGCCGAGTATTTATCGGTATATCATCCGTAGTATGAATTCTATGTTGTATGCTATCTGTTCCTTCCAAAGATTCTCCTGCTAGATGAAATCGATCTTCGTTTTCTTTAGTTGCATCACATTTTCCTTTTCCTCCTCGTTTAAGTGATCCAACCACAGTAGTTTCAAGGTTTCCTCGAATCGATTTTCCTTCGATATTTTCGTCATATTACAACGTTTAGAGGAACGTTCTTCGAATGGAAGTATTTCGATTGTAGGTACTACAATATGATAATCTTCGTCCGTACTATTTACTATTCTCATATGGGCTTTTCCCTCTTGATTTGTTACTAATGCATCTCCCAAATAAATTCCTTCCTTGACGTGCAATTTTCCTACGTATCCTTCACGCAGTTCTGGATTTGCAATATTAATATGGAAAGGGACTGAACTTCTTTTCGGCACGAATATCTCCTTGTATGTATTAAAGGGAATATAGTTTTTTCCCCACTTGATTTGCCTTTTTGCATAGTCAATGCTGGCTTCTTAATGTAACAGAAATTCGGATCCTAAGATTCCGTCATCATCGTCAAACAGTGCGTCGTTTACCACGTGGAAATTCACTGGATGATCCGCAATCATTATTGATGCAGTCCCTAAGGTAGCTTGATGCGAATAGATTATTCCACCGATATATATGATTTCTTGAGTGTTGACGATTGTCGGTGCTGTTACCATTGATTTCTTGGTGAGGTTGACGTCGGATCCCGAGTCAACCATTAATCGTGCCTTCCCTTCCAGATTAGGAGATGTTATTAGTATTGTTGGGATATTTCGTACGGTATTAATTGGGACAGTTACTGTTCGTCTATTTCTTCGTCTTCTTCCTCCATTGAGTCCCTCTTGGTTTGTTTTTCCTTCGCTGACATCTTTTCCTCGATTTCCAACGTCGGTTTCCAGGGTGTTGATTTTCCGGATTGTTTTGCTTCTTCCGGTTTTGGGACTCCTATCTTCATTATTTTCTGGCGCTGTGGAGGGTTCCCACTCCGGATTGCGCCAGACGTTTCCGGACGGCCCTGCTCGTTTCCCTGGTTCATTTTTGAATATGGGACTATTTCTCCTGACTCTATTTTGGCCTTGAACTTAAAGCAATCCTTAATCAAATGTCCCGGTTTCTTACAATAATTGCAAGAAATTTCTAACTGATTAGGTGGCGATGTTGTTGTTCCGTCGTTTGGCGATGTGTTTGATTGCCACACGCTGTTTCGCGGCTGATTATTTTGCCATGCATTATTTCGTGTAGGATTGTTTTGCCCTCCGTTATTTCGCGGGTGGTTATTTTGCCACATTGGTATGACTCCTTCGTATCTTGGGGGTCCGAAATTTGATTTAATTTGGGGTATCGACGGATACGCTCTCTGATCACGGGACACGGATTATTGACGAGTATGTAACGTCCGATTGCCAGGGACAACTGAGCGTTACTGGTTCTCGAGAGGAGAGCGGCGTCCCCTCGAGTATAGGATAGGTGGGGTTTCGTTATTAGAGAGTAAATTAGTAAAATGCAAACTTAAACTTCAACAATAGCTATTTATTTAATGAAACGATAACAAAATAATATTAATTACAGCTATGATTATATATTTTGTAGGTTTTGTACCTTTATGTATCTATATATCAATTATGTACAAGATATGTATTTGTCACAGTGTAATGCCGCTTCCGTCTCCGGGGCGAGCTCGTTACTTTTGGCAGATTTTTGCTCTACTAGTGACTTCGTGTATTGCAGTGTACGGCCGCTTCCGTCTCCGGGGCGAGCTCGTACTCTTGGCAATGATAGCTGCAGGAACGGCCGCTTCCGTCTCCGAGGCGAGCTCGTTCTCTAGGCTATGTCTGCTGCTAGAGCGGCCGCTTCCGTCTCCGGGGCGAGCTCGCTTCTGTTGGCAGAGTAGAAGTGACTACTGTGCTTCGTGCACTCCATTTTATACCCCAATTTCGGCGGTCTAGCGCACGCGCAGTGGTTCTCTCGCTTATTAACTTATATTTTAACTTATATCCTTAACGGTCCTTACAATCAATTGTTCTTAGTGTGTTCATCTTTTTACATTTGCTTAAATTATAATTTTGTATGTAAGAGTATGTATAATAAGTCTGCGCGTGTCATAATATATCGCTATTTTATCGACTGTCGGTAACGCCGGGTTCGAGTCCGTGTGGCACGTTACAAGTATATGAACTTGCCTTGATTCTTTCGTCTTCTATTTTGACTTCTTTATCGACTTTTACGGTTAGAGCATAGATTTCATCCAGCACTAGTCCTTGACTTTCTTGTCTCAAGCGTAAAGAAATTTCACGAGGTAATCCTTTAATAAAAGCTTCCAGTGTATCCGTATCGATATTTTCCTGGAGCGTAGCGGTTATTTCCTCATAATTTCGTTTTTCTCCGTCCATTATAACTAAACGCAAATCTGGAAGAAGAGTTATGTAGTCGAGAATATTTTCTCCTTGTTTTTTAAATGTATTCCCCAAATCGCCTTTATATTAGTTTATGTTTTTACACGGCGCGAAGTACTGTCTTAACTTATTTCCGAATTCGTCTAAAGTCATCAGTTTGTAATCAGTCGCCGAGGTGACAGGTCGTTTGTTTTGGTTGTGCGATCGTTGGCATGTGCCTCGCCGAGTGACTCTGTCAGTTTGAATCTGGTGTTGTTTTTCGACGTTCTGTGGGTGCTTGCTTAAAATCGCTACTAGCCCTCTTTAATCAATCTTATTAGAGTTAACGTTCTCTAATATCACGGGCTCTGCTGTGCTGGTTTCGAGTGTGTGCCAGTAACGTGTTTTACTGTCTGTCTGTTGTCTCTACTTGATCCATAATGCCTGGTGGTTCGAAGAAATGTAATAATAATAATAATAATAGTTTATTTGACGGACATAAAATCCACTAATACAGAGAAAATGGCAATAAAGCGATAAACAATAAAGCCATAAATATAAATGGTAGTCATCGAGGATGTTTCACCACGACACGCTAATCAATGTATCTCCGAAATAGACCATGTAGACTCTCTTAACATGAACAAATTTCTATGTTTGAAAGTGTGTAGGGAGTCGGTAAAAATATCGGCATTACTCGCCAGCCGGTTAGCTGTAATACAGGCTCTGTTCAACGGGTCAATTTCACCCAGGTTCGATCTAAAGAAACCTGTATGAAAAAGACGTCTGAAACGGAGTGGCCTAGCCAAAGCGTTAAGCCCCACCAGACCTAAAATATCAGGGCAATCAATCTCCCCAAGCAACAAATTCCTCAAGAAGGTGATGTCGAAAACAGACCTACGTACTTCCAACGTATCCATTTTTAAGCGCGATAAAATAGGGCAGTAATCATGATCCGAGTAGGACATGACTCTACCCAGCACGAAGCTGGCGTGTCGTAAAAATTTGTGCTGAACCCTCTCCAACAATATCCTGTATTTAACCTGGTGAGGAGACCATACTACACTGGCATATTCGAGCTGCGGCCTGACCAATGCACAATACAATAGACGCAACGTATCTACTCCCCTGAAATCGGCCGAACATCTTTTGATTAGGCCAAGCGTCCTAATAGCTGCTCCCGATATGTTCCGTACATGCTGGGCAAAGGACATTTTCGAATCGTATGTTATGCCTAGATCGCGGATACACTCGACCCTGCTCAGCAAGGTTCCACACACATTATAGTCGTAGTTCAGAGCACTCTTCCTGCGGGTGATGGACATGATGTGACATTTAGCAATGTTTAGCCTAAGGCCATTTGCATTGCACCATGCAGATAGACAATCCAAATCAGATTGCATGCGCTGCGCGTCCTGGGAAGTCTTAATTATCGAGAAAATCTTCAGATCATCCGCATACAGAAGAGGTTTAACGAAGGAGAATTGCTGAACCAAATCATTAATGAAAAGAATAAATAACAAAGGACCGATGTGAGACCCTTGTGGTACCCCAGAGTTAATTACAAAGCACTCCGAGAGAGTGCCCTGAATCTTTACCGCGAGCGATCTGTCGCTCAGGTAACTCCTGACCCACTCCAGCCCCAATGTAGGGGCTGTTACACTGCAGTTGCCAATCCAGTCACATGTTTAGGCTGTGGAATTATTTGTCATCCTGGAGCCTCTTGTCTGGCGCGATCGGGCCATCCCTGCTCCGATAAAAGCTTTTTGGATTGTCGTGCTGGATCCTCATTGTCGCAATCCACCGTTAGCCAGGCCGTTACATCGCCGGCACAACCGTTATCTACCATACCTACGGCCACACTCCAGTCGCTCTCTACGTTACCCTCGGCCGATGTGATCAGAGACATAGTGAGTGAACTAATAGACTCGAAGCTCTCGGTTTTTCGGGACGAAATTCTTATGGGTATTAGAGCTGACTTGGCAAGTATGAAGTCCGACATTTCTTCATTGTCTGAACGCGTCAAGGCTTTGGAGGACAGGCCCACCATCTCGTCGGATCATATGCCCACGTCGACAGATGACGCCATAGAAGAGCTGAAAGACAGGGAGATTAGGTCCAAGAATTTAATCATTTTTGGGGTGCCGGAACCTCACGAATCCTCGCCCGAATTAAATAGATCGGTCGATTTGATTGCTGTCCGTGGGGTCTTGACCGAGATTTGCCCCCTTATTAACCAGGATCTTGCCACGCATCGCCTGGGCATACAGGGTAAGACACCCTGTAGGCCTATCTGTGTCCGCCTCGACTCTGCAGCTGAGGTGAAGAGGATACTCCAGGTTAAGCATCGGTACAAGGGCTCGTTTAAGATCTCCGATGATAAGACCAAGCATCAACGCGGGACCATTTTGCAGCTCCGAGAGAAGCTCCGTGACCTTCATGAGCGGGGACAAACCCAGATGTTCCCAAGATCGTGAAGGGCAAACCACTCAAGGACTCGTCTAAAAAAAAACGCGAATTGAACCCTTTATTGTATCTATAAAATGTTCGTGGTCTCCGCACTAAATTAGACTCCCTCATCAACTCCGTACTCATTTCCGCAGTGTCGTATGACGTTATTATTTTTGTCGAGACCTGGCTCACCCCTGCCATATCGTCTAATGAACTCGGGTTGCGGGATTATACCGTGTACAGGTGTGACAGATCCCAACGATCCAGCAGTTTCACTAGGGGCGGAGGTGTTCTCATCGCGGTCAAAAATTCGATGTCTTCATGCGTTGTGTTGCGTGGCTCCTTGGAAATCAGCGTCCGTTTTCTGGGGATGGGATCGAGGCCCATGGAGTGCTGAGGCACTCTGCTCCGTGAATGCGTTCGGGGTTCTGACTCGCGAATTAAAGGAACTCCAAGAAACTTTACTGGGTCGACTCTTATTACAGAATGAATTATGTCTACTATTTTCGTTGTTAACATAAATAATATACATTTTGTTTCTTAAACGAGCGTTTACATATTTTCCACGACGATGAATAACGATTACAATAAAACCAACAACTTCATGTAATTCCATTTGAATTTCCCTCCGAAGCTTCGTTCACATCGTAGCAGGATAACGGCAATGTGACATGGTGAATTGATGAATACACAACAGTTGTAACTATCAACTGTTCCGTGGTCGAACAATTGTTTGTTAGAGTCCACCTTCACACTAATAAATACCTGCTACTGGGGGCAGTTTATATTCCACCTGCATCCCAGACTTCACTTTATTCAAATCATGTCGACTCAGTCGATGACACCTTTTGTCTGTACGGTGATTTTGATCTCCCTCACGCAGTATGGTTCAATGACTCGGTTCAAGATTGCTTCAGAAGATCGGGTGTTTCGTCGAATGAATCTGCAGCCATTGACCTTCTCCTTAGTTGTGTTGGGTATTGTAACCTTACCCAAGTAAATAATGTTTTCAATGATTTCGACGTTATGCTCGATCTCGTCTTCGTTAGCTCTACTAATGTCGCTGTGGATCGAGTCATTGATGTCCTTATTGAACCAGACGTCTATCATCCACCTTATATATAAAGTTTAGCGGTTTGGCCTCGGGTCCAGACCTCATGCGCGGTAACCTTGTGTACAGGGACTTTAAGCGTGGCGATTACCCTAGGGTGTTGGATTATCTTAATTCTGTAGATTGGGATAATGAGACTGGTGACTCTGATCCTGAATTGGCCATTGAGTGTTTATATGGCCATATTAATAAGGCAATAGAAGCCTTTATTCCTGTTAGGTCTGTTGTCTGATCCACGTTTCCACCATGGTTTTCCCCCGGCTTAAGGTCGCTGATTCGGCAGAAGAAAAGGGCGCATAAAGTCTTTAAGCGTTCTGGAACATTTTGTGACTATATAAACTTTACGAGTCTCCGTTCGAGATGTAAGCTTTCCCTGTCGCATGAGCATCGAGTTTATATTGATAGCATCGAGAGTGCGGTGTGTGATAATGTATTAAGCTTTTGGAAATTTGTTAATACTAAGCGTGGTGGGCATGGAATTCCAGGCAAGGTCCATCTGGACCGCAGGACCGCCTCGTCGCACGCGGAAGCTGCTAATCTGTTTGCTGATTTTTTTGGCTCTGTATATACCCCTCGGGCTGGAGCGGTGCTTGCCCTGAATCCTGGTTCGTCCTCTTATAGTGATGTGAACATTCATTCGGTTTCCATTTCCTTTGGTCAAATCTTTTCTAAACTCGACTCTCTTGATACGTCAAAGGGCCCTGGATTTGATGGGGTCCCGCCTCTGTTTCTAAAGCAGTGTCGTTTCATCCTTGCTAGGCCCCTCTGGCATATTTTTAACTCCTCATTAGCTAAGGGAATTTTCTCCGCAGCTTGGAAGACCACCTTGGTTACCCCGGTATTCAAGGCAGGCGACCGTTCGGATGTTAGAAATTATAGGCCGATATGTAAACTATCGGTCATGCCTAAGGTCTTTGAAGAGATAATAACAGAGCACTTAACGCCAGAGATGGGCATTATTTAAATAAAAAATGATATAAATAACTTTTTAAATAAAAGAGACTTTATCTGTATGTGTCATAAATAAAAATCACCCAGAATTATTTATTATTTGAAGCGCCATAAATAAAATTTTCAATCGATGAGAATTTATCGGAAGGTCCATAAATAAAATTTTCAATCGACGGAAATTCATCGGAAGCGCATAAATAAAATTTTAAATCGACGGGAATCCATCCGTAGCTTCGGCCAATTTTCTCACTTTCATTTATATTTGTAGCGGAGAAGCTTAAATAACTCTGGGCGTCGCTTGGAGGCCCTTGGGCCTCAAGCGCCTTTGCTCGAAGCCGCCGGGTCCTCGAGGCGAGTGACATTGTATCGTTCACCCGTCTAATCTGCAGCGCGGAGTTGCTCGGCGACGTGTCATTGATTATACAGAAACGGAATTTCTTTATTTTTCATCGTATCAACATGAAAGTGACACCAATGGATTCCTTGCATTCTCCCGATTAAATTGATAAAAAAATATTTAAATCGGGCCAGTTTTAACGAAACGGGCTTTCAATCCTGCAAATTAATTTTATGCGTAATATCGTTAATTGAGGCAGTGAGAGCAAACAACGGACTAACCCATATTCTTCTCGAAATTGAGTTAGTAGCAATAACGTATTCCAATATTTCCAATAGGCTCTACTAATCATATAAAATAGGCAAAAGATTTTTTTTTTATGTGGGTTGGTCCGTCGTCGCTCTTACTGCTTCAATTATAGTTTAAATTTTGTCAGGTGTGGTATCACTTTCATCGGAAAAGCACAAGGTGTTACTTTCATACAGATCTAATGACGAATGCGGAATTTCAGATTTTTCCGTTCTTACATAATGGCTAGTGCAATCACTACTATCCTTGTCTTTTATGGCCCTGTAGTTCTTGACTGTCGAGCGCTCCCTTCTTAAGGTCGAGTTTTCTAGCCGCGGTCTGCGGCGGCCCCACTAGTGCAATGGCGAAGTATGCATCTGTGTCTTCGTTGCGCTAGTGGGACCGCCGATGGAAGGGGCCGTTTTCGGCGCTCCACATGAGTCAGCGGACAGGTGCCATTATCTAATTCGCGGTACGCCTGGGAGATGGCGTTAAGATGCAGAATTCTCTTAACAATGCGCTTCCGATGAATTTCCGTCGATTGAAAATTTTATTTATGGACCTTCCGATAAATTCTCATCGATTGAAAATTTCATTTATGGCGCTTCAAATAATAAATAATTCTGGGAATTTTTCTTTGCTGAGTTTCAAATAAATTTTCTGCCTTTTATTCAAACACAATTTTTTATTTAAAATAATTTTCTGCCCATCTCTGCTTAACGCCTAATCTTACTAATGTGATATGCGACGAACAGCACGGATTTGTTCCTGGTCGGTCGACGACAACTAACCTGGCGGTATACCACTGCTTCATTTCGGCGGCACTCGATGAGGGTCTTCAAGTCGATACCGTGTACACCGACTTTCGGAAAGTCTTTGATTCTGTCGATCATTGTATCCTGCATCACAAATTAGCTTCAACCGGGATCAATGGGCCGCTCCTTGCTTGGATTGATAGCTACCTTGAAGACCGTGTGCAGGTGGTCAGGGTGCAGGACCGGTTATCCGATCCAGTCAATGTGACCTCGGGGGTCCCGCAGGGATCTCACCTCGGTCCTCTCCTGTTCTTTCTCTTTATTAACGATCTTAAAGAGGTTTTTAGGCATAGTAAATTTCTTATGTACGCGGACGATCTAAAGATTTTCCGCATAATTAGTAGTACTCTCGATGTAAATCTGTTGCAGGATGATCTCTTTAGATTTGAGCAGTGGTGTACCGTTAATAGGATGCGGTTAAATGCGGGTAAATGTGTATTATTAAGGATACACAGGGCTGTTAGCGGCATTCCCTCACTATATAATTTAGATGATACCACATTGTCTGAGGTTGCGGAAGTCCTGGACCTTGGTGTCAGGTCTGGATTTTCGCAATCATTATAGTAATATTACGTGTAAAGCTATGAAAACTCTTGGGTTTATAGCCCGTTTCGGTAAACACTTCAAACAAACCAGGACATTGAAGTTGCTATATGTCGCACTGGTGAGGTCACAGGTCGAATATGCGTCGGTGATTTGGAGTCCTAGGCATAAACAATATACCAGCTTAATTGAACAGGTCCAGCACAAGTTCCTGAGGTTGGCCATGAGGGCCTCAGGTAGCCCTATGCGGTTCTGTGACCATGAATACGGTCCTACCTTGCAAAAAATGGGGCTCTTAACTCTTAGTGACCGCCGTGTTTGTTCAAACACATTATTTCTTTACAAAGCTTTCCACGGTCAGATTAACTGCCACGAGCTTGTCGCACGGATTTGTTTTAATGCTCCGCAACGCACACTGCGTCCTAGACCCCTTTTTGCTGCGCGTGTCCCCGAATATCACTATTACTCTGAGGACCCCATTAATCGCGCTATGAGTGAGTTGAACCAGTGCCCTGCCGATATTGATTTGTGCATGGACTCCCTAACTACGTTTAGGGCTCTACTTCTGAGGAGTCTGTCATCTCCTTAATGTCCGTTCATTATTGCTTGTTTGTAGACTGTTATGTTTGTGTTCTTTATATCTTCTGTTTACTTTATCTATATTTTAATTTTATATTTTATACTTCTTGTACATTATGTCCAAATTTTATAGTCTAAAGGGTTCTCCCGTTTATATGATGATGATGATGATGATGAAGTATGTTGTAACCCAACCGACACCCAGCGTAACGACACCGCGACACATTCCGATTGCTACAATCGAACAGCCGAAATCCGGCACAACCGCGTAAGAGATTTCGAAAGCATACCGAGAACCGTCAGCTTATGGTGAAACACCCCAAAAGCGGGCCAAAGACGGAGACCCCAATGGCCCCCGTACAACCATGTACACTCAGCTCAAACGATTGTGGCCGTTCGAGATTCGATTGCATTCGAGCTTACGAGGGTTGGTTTTTCTCCATCGCTAACATTCTACAGTATTTCATGAACATGGTGATGGCACTGCCAAGCCACAGGTTCCCGTCTAGAACACTTCTAATTCATGTTGAAACACCACTGTGGCACCATCTGCCTATGATTGTCATGATTATATAAATCTGCGCGATCGGCTCTGTTCGCGATGCTGTAGCGTAAATGACACCAAGAATAAATGTCACATGACTTTTATTGCAATGAACCTAAAAAAATATCATAATTTTGACACTGATAAATGATGAACTTGTAATGTCCAAAGCAAATAAATGCACGGATTCATAATGGAAGATACCAATAAATAAAGCAGGATGGTGGTAACAAGGAAAATAATGGAAACGAATGTTAAGATGTATTTCGTAGAGATGGCAAGGGTTAGGAAACCAGAATACTGAGATGAATAAAGTCTTGCGGTATTTTATTCGCAACAGTCTTCATAGATTAAAATCTAAGACGCTCATTATTAGTGGAAATGTGTAGAGCAAAGAAATACGCATTTATTTCAAAATCTCCTATCCGTTATTTTATGTTAACAACGGGAAAAGTAAACATAACCGAAGCAATGTAAATTAAATTTTGTGACAGGACTGCGCGAACGTGTCTCATATTAAACATCACCCATTTACTTCATGCTAATAAAAAATTATAAAGTAACATACAAAATAAGTAGAAAAATAAAAGTACTGATGGAAGTGTTTCTTCTTCAATTTTAATAGCTGGAATCCTTTTTTTTTTTTTTTTTTTTTTTTTTTTAACGTGGTGGAAATCCCTAACGGATACCTCGGCCCTCCCCCCAGAGCCGAGGTTATGTGGGGCTTGCACACACTAAAACCACCACGATCTTGAAATGCTGGTTCTTCGTGTGGCCTTTACAAAGGCCGATATGTTCTTCGTCGATGATCCAAGAGTCGTTCCGCCGAGAATATTTGCGGCCTTGAAAAAAAGCCTAGCGATGCGTTCGGAGGTACGCACTAGTAATCCGTCCAGAAACATCTACGATCAATTACTTGATTTAACCGTTTCGCGATGGATTTCCCCAGGTTTTCGAATAGGCGTGGGTTGGCGGTTAAATTTGCCCACGCGCGCATCGCATGGTCTATAAGAGCATCCCTAGTTCTTACATCGGCAGCTGGTCGCCAGGATTTAGCAATATATGCCCAAACATGTTCTATTATATTTCAATCTGGCGATTTCGCAGGCCACTGTAAAACTTCGATGTCGGGGTGCCTTGCAAACCATGCACGTACGGCAGCAGAGGTGTGTACTGAACTATTGTCCTGTACCAATCTAATCACCGGCATGGTCTCTACAGAATATATTTCACGAACGCTGGGCACAAGTACGTTCTCTAAAATTTGAATATATTCCGCAGAGTTCATATGCGGTGTTATTTCAATTAATCTACCAGGACCACGTGCAGTAACCCACCCCCACACACCACACGTGATGCGCCCACTGTCAGTACGTGGCAAGACATATCTGGGATCCAGACGGGAATCCCCTCCGAGTCTCCATACGTGCAATGATTTACCGCCTACAGTAGAAAATACCTTTTCATCGGTGAAAATGGTCCTTTCCCATTCGAATTGCCTGACAGGTAACTGCTGTAACGCAAACGCAACGCGGTCCTCACGGTGCGTTTGTGTCAGCAGCACCTTACGTGCAGGCCGGCGACAGTGGTAGCCAGCTACGCGTAAACGATTTCGCACAGTATTGTGACATACTGGCAAATCTAGATTTACGGTAACGTGTGACGACGATACAAATGGGTTTTGAACCATTTCCGCAATGATGGCATTATCTTCTGCCAGTGTAGTCTTCCGCGCGCCCGTATTAAATTTCCGTAAATCAACCAGACCTTCCTCACCCATATTCGTAAACCGGTGTACGTACCTCCTCACTGTCCGCACTGGAATTTTAAGCTGCTCAGCAATAGACAAAGTGGTGCGCCCGCTTTGAAAGAGCGCCACGACTTCGCCTCGTCTGAATGCTTGTTGTTCCTTTGCGGACTGCATCTTGGATAATGGCCATTTTTTTCAAAACCAAAAGTAATGAAGTCTACAAAAACAATTGAAATCTACAGCGGGCGAATTCCAATTACACCAATATCGGGCCCGTGGTCGGTGCAAGCCCCACAAAACCTCGGCTCGGGGGAGATTTACAGATTTCCACCACGTTAAAAAAAAAAAAAAAGGATTCCAGCTATTAAAATTCAAAAAGAAACACTTCCATCAGTATTTTTATTCTTCTACTTATTTTGTATGTTACTTTATAATTTTTTTTTGATTAATTGTTCGATGCATTGTAATGTCGTTTCACAATTGCGGCAAAGTTACTTTACCATCTTTTTTTATTTATTTCAATTTTATCTTCAATTTTGTCCATGCCTGCGTCCGCCGCTCGCATGGACAGAGTACCAGATATAGCGTGAAGTAAACGGGTGATGTTTAATATGAGACACGTTCGCGCAGTCCTGTCACAAAATTTAATTTACATTGCTTCGGTTATGTTTACTTTTCCCGTTGTTAACATAAAATAACGGATAGGAGATTTTGAAATAAATGCGTATTTCTTTGCTCTACACATTTCCACTAATAATGAGCGTCTTAGATTTTAATCTATGAAGACTGTTGCGAATAAAATACCGCAAGACTTTATTCATCTCAGTATTCTGGTTTTCTAACCCTTGCCATCTCTACGAAATACATCTTAACATTCGTTTCCATTATTTTCCATGTTACCACCATCCTGCTTTATTTATTGGTGTCTTCCATTATGAATCCGTGCATTTATTTGCTTTGGACATTACAAGTTCATCATTTATCAGTGTCAAAATTATGATATTTTTTTAGGTTCATTGCAATAAAAGTCATGTGACATTTATTCTTGGTGTCATTTACGCTACAGCATCGCGAACAGAGCCGATCGCGCAGATTTATATAATCATGACAATCATAGGCAGATGGTGCCACAGTGGTGTTTCAACATGAATTAGAAGTGTTCTAGACGGGAACCTGTGGCTTGGCAGTGCCATCACCATGTTCATGAAATACTGTAGAATGTTAGCGATGGAGAAAAACCAACCCTCGTAAGCTCGAATGCAATCGAATCTCGAACGGCCACAATCGCTTGAGCTGAGTGTACGAGCAATGCGAGCTCAGACTTGTTATAGACCGTAGTAGTAAGGCAAAGCGGGTTCTAACTCAGGTTCTCTGAGGGGAGTGCGGGGGCGGGAGGAAGTGAGGCCGCGCGGGGGAGTGCGTTGGAGGGAACTTTGGGCGCGGGGAGAGCGGGGAGTGGAAGACCGGTTGCGCGCGCACGAGCCGCAGAGTGGGGGAAGTCGCAATCGTGGAGGGGATCAGTCCGGGCCGAGCCGCCGCGGAGACCTCTCGAGACCTCTCCAGACCAGGGTCGTCCCCTCCCTCTAAAAAATTTCTGGGGCCGGGTATTGTATGAAAAAACCTTTTTCAGACTCGATCCGGCCCCAGAAATTTTTTCCCCCAAATATTGTTTCTAAATCAGATCTACCGCCAGCATATTTTTTTTCCAAACCAACAGAGCAAACAAATATGCATCATACATTCTAAACCCAACAATTTTTCAAACTCCACAGCGTATCGCGCGATAACGTGTGTAATTTGACTCTTCTGGAGCAGTCGCGCAAGACGACACCATTTTCACAGTGCGAAGAACGCACGAACGAAATATGATCCTTTTTTTTTTATAAAACGTCGAATCTTAAAATTACGTGAAGAGGGAAGAAGGAGGATGGATGATGAGTAAATAAAAATTGAGAAATAATATATGTTCAAGAAATTATATATTGTTACAGAGAAATAATATACGTTTAAGATATATATATATTGTTACAAAGAATAATTGTACAATTTAACATTTTGCTGCAAGCGACTTCGATAATATCATTCAAGACACACACACCAGCAGTTCGCAATCAACAAGAGATTTACCATCGAAATATTCACTATCGCGTATAGCTTTAGCAGCGCAGCACGAGTCTAAAGTTTCATCGGCGACATCGCACCGCTGTAACACGCTCACAAAATTTGAAAACTTCGTATCGACATGATGTATAGTTTCATTAAGAGCGAGGGAGAAAAGCCGGCAATAAAAATAGAATTCTGGAATATCCATGGGCTAGTAAAGAAAGATACACAATTCTTCATAGAATTCGAGGAATTCGTAGAACAACTGGATATCATTGGGCTAACGGAGACATGGGTGGAGGAAAAAAACTGAGAGCAGCTAAAAGAAAAGCTATCGAACAAATTTCACTGGAAATTGAGAGCAGCTAAATGACAAGCTATCGAACAAATTCCACTGGAAATTCCAGTTTGTAGAGAGATAGTGTCCCCTCAATAATAAATGCTATACGAGCGCGATGTACAATTTACTTAACATTTGCTGCGAGCGACGTCGATAATATCATTCAAGACACACGTGTAACGTCCCACGGGGACTCGAACCAATAAACTCTACTGTCGGTAAAACAGAACCGATCTCCATTACCATATAACCGTATTCTATTACCACGCAAACGCATTGTAAAGACTTTTGTACATAATTTATAATTTAAGCAAATATTAGAGAAACAATTATTATAGGAACATTAGGAATAATTAATTATAGATACTGACAAAAACATAGAACAAAATAATATGTAATAAGCAAACAAACACGAAATAACAAATAGCGACTCACTGCGCATGCGCCAGCCCGCCAATTCTCGAGTATAAAAGGTGACGCGCGCAGCACAGAGCGCGCTCATTCGAATACGTTCTTGCGACCAACGAATGCTAGTGCCTGGAGGCAGCTTAAGTACTATCCAGCAGAATTTCAGCTAGCTCCGGAAACGGTAGCGACTGGTTCTCAGTGTTAAAAAGGTACTGGTGCTCCTCTTTGGACCTAACATTTGAAGGTTGAGAACTTTGTCGTCACGGAGGTTTCAAGCGTTGCCCCTATTAGTAGGTAGCAGCTTAACCGCTTAGCGAAGGCAAGGTCTACAGAACCCTAGAATAAAAACTCTGCCAAAAGAATTGGGACCCGCTCCGGAAACGGCAGCAGACCGATCTTACTGCAGAAGCCTAGACTAAAAACTGTGCCAAAAGAATTGGGACCCGCTCCGGAAACGGCAGCAGACCGATCTTACTGCAGAAGTACATAACACAATACATATATTATTATACATATTAATTAGCGTATTAAACACAAAAAACACAGAAAACCCAAAAATAGAATATATAATCGTAGACTGTAAGCAATATTAATTAATCGTTATTGTTATTAGAGTAAGTTTTTTTAAATAAATACGTATTGTTAAGTTTAAAAGCCTTAGATTCTAATCTTTTGCTGTAGAGTAGAACCCCCACCTATCCTATACTTCAGGGGATGCCGCTCCCCCCTCAGGGACCTCGACGCTCAGTTGTTCCCGGACAGCCGAACGTTACACACGCCAGCAGTTCGCAATCAACAAGAGATTTACCATCGAAATATTCACTATCGCGTATAGCTTTAGCAGCGCAGCACGAGTCTAAAGTTTCATCGGCGACATCGCACCGCTGTAACACGCTCACAAAATTTGAAAACTTCGTATCGACATGATGTGTAGTTTCATAAAGCTGCATATATACATGATTGATACAGCGCTCGAGATTAAATAAACAGATTAATGTGTTAGGTTTGAAATATAGCGACTTATTATGCCGCATCATCTTTACCATTTGCGAATTATACATTACACAAAATTTCACCGCCAAATCGTTAATCCATAGTGGTGATGATCCGCTCGATCGCATGCGCTGCTCGATGTCGGCACATTTTTCAATTAATCCTTTCCATGTTGGAATAGACAATACCAACTGATTCCCACGATTGTCGCCGAGAACGATTTCTACAAGTGCTATAGGTCGCACGCTGATTCCGATTTCCAGATACTTATATGCTGTAGAAGTTAGCGCATATCTTCTGACCATGATACGAGCTGTGTAACGCGAGCTAAAAGAACAATAAAAGCTGTGAAAATAATCGCTATTATCGAGAAAAAAAACACAAATAAAAATCATGAGAGGATATGAAAAATTATATCATACCTGTTAGATGTATTCGTCCTGTGTGAAGATGCATTATCTTCTGCGATTATTGGAGCGTAATAATTCCCAACACTGGCGCTATACATTTTTGGAGTACTGTGTTTGTATATGTCGAAAGTCACTGGAGAGCTACTGAGCGATTAATGTAATAGCGTACGAGGAGCTGGATTAAATAGAGGTGCATAGCACCATCCCCTCCATAGAATGTTGGGACGGGCCATTGTTTTTTGCATGCAATGCATCTAAGGGAGAACATCATAGCATATCGCATGATTGCAATTTCAGCCCCACCCTCAAGGTTAAAAGTCTCGACACGTGTTGAATGTAATAGCATCAGCAGAAACTACGATCATGAGAGAATTCGTGCAAGTATTTTGCGGCGTCAACAGAAATGTTTTTTCCATACATATATGTGATGGAAATTTTTTCCCCAACGCACAGAAATAATTTTGAAATGTCAAATCTAAAAATTGTGTGAAGAGGAAAGAAGGAGGATGGAAGACTTGACACGTGTTGAGTGTAATATAATACTTTTGGAAGCGGCGAATCTTAGAATTATGCGGTGTCAGCAGAAACTGTATCGGATGATTTTGTGCGCTAATTCGTCATATGCATGAATCATAGAATCCTCGTTTTTGCATATAATGCTTTCGAGGGAGGAACATAGAAAGAGTTTGATAGAGATACCAAATCATGGTACTAGCCATAAAAGCGTGATCTAAACTGCACAATGCCTCAAATCGTTGCATCGTGTTACATGGTAAAGACATTACATTTACATTCCATTTTTTACGATCATGGAAGAATTCGCGCAAGTAGAACGCCAATTGTTGGATCAATCTGAACGATTGATTTCACAGGAAGAATACCTCAAGTGGGAAGAACGGTGCAACGAGTGTATCGAATCGTTGGAAGAACACAGCCGAGTGAAACGTCCCCGATTATTGATTGGTGTTCGACAATCGTTGGTTGCTCAAATCGCGCGACTCGAAGGCCTGAAGTATTCGTTGCGCGGACGTTTCGTGCGTGAAGGTGCAGGACATTCGAGCACAGACCTTTTGTGGCTCGAAATAGACACTGCGTTCGATAGCCGCGTATTAACTGGTGTCGTGTTAAATTCGAACTATATCGAACCGCGCAACTTCCTTCAGGATGCAGCGACTATTGTGTTGGAGCATGTGCGGGGTGCTTTGAGGAAACATCGAAACCTCAAAGTGAACACGGTGTTCAACGGTGAATTTGTGGCGGGTGACAAGCATGCTTGTAAAAGCATCAATACCCGGAACGGCGAACTCTTCCGCACATCCGATCCACAAGAGTGGTACCAGCGATGCGTCGTCGAACCCACGCTAGCATCGCTGGAAGAGTTCCAGGAACGCGACAGCGGATGGGCATTGACGAGAATCATGAATCTGACCGTTAATGTCAACAAGTACAATCCGTTGCGTGCAGGGTGTCAGTACAAGTTGCCGCATGATTTATTGCTGAAGAATGCAACAATTAGCGTGCAATCCAAGGATAATGCATGTTTCGCGTGGGCAGTGGTCGCAAGTCTACATTCCGCGGAAAGAAACCCTCATCGTCCAAGCTCATACCCACACTATGCTTCCGTGTTAAATCTCCAGGGCATTGAATTTCCAATGTCTCTGGGACATATCGGGAAGTTTGAACGGCTGAACGGCATCTCTGTAAACGTGTACAGCTTCGAGGAGAAGACGAAAAAAGGTTCCACAGTCTTTCCACTGCGTCTCACCAGCCAAAAGAGGGATCGGCACGTCAACTTGCTCTACACACCAAATCAAAAGCACGGCGATGTAGGACACTTTATACTAATCAAGAACTTGTCCCGGCTGGTGAGCATGCAGTTGAGTACGAAGAAGATAAAGAAATTCATCTGTGATCGGTATGTATATAAAATTATGAAATGCTGAAATGTCTCGCGAAAAAAATTAAATAAAATTTTGTTTTATTTACAGTTGCATGTACTACTTTGGATCCCCCGAGAAGTTGGAGGCACATGCAATGGACTGTGGCAAGATGAATGATTGCACCATCCTGCGGTATGAAGGGGCAGCTCCCCTTCATGGTATATGCAGATGTGGAGTGCATCATCGCAAAAACAGAGGACAACCGAGTGGGTGATGATAATAAATTGCATACATATCAACACCACAATGTACATAGCATTGCATATTATATGCATTGTTCATATGATACATCACTATCGATGTATCGATGTCACCGCGACGCGGATTGTGTTTCATGGTTCGTCGACGAACTTAAAAATTTTGCAAACTTCGCCAAACCCATTCTGGCAAGTAATGTTCCAATGCTGGATTTAACTACCGAACAGTTGACGACATTTCGTAATGCAACACACTGTCATATTTGCGAAGAGCCATTCAAGGCTAGCGATGCACGAGTCCGCGATCATTGCCATCTATCCGGACGGTTCAGAGGTCCAGCACATTCGGAGTGCAATTTAAATTATATAAATGCGTTTTACATCCCCATAGTTTTCCATAATTTATCCGGCTACGATTCACATTTCATTATCCAGGAAATAGCTACCGCTTTCGAAGGCAGCGTTGACGTATTACCCATAACTAAAGAAAAATATATTTCCTTCACAAAAAATGTCGAAGAATCAGACTCGCGAAATTATATTAAATTACGATTCATCGATTCGTACAAATTTCTCAATACCAGTCTCGACAAATTAGCATCTTTTCTTAGCGCAGATAAATTAAACATTTTACGATCCAAATTTGAAACATTATCCATTGAGGATTTCAATTTATTGTCGCGAAAGGGTGTCTTTCCATATGAATACCTTGATTGTGCGAACAAGCTGCAGGATCAATGCTTACCACTGCGCGAGTCATTCTACAGTTCGCTAACGGGTGACACTGTATCCGAGAGCGATTACGCGCATGCCGAGACTGTCTGGCAGCGTTTCGACATTAGAACCTTGGGTGAATACAGCGACTTGTATTTGAAAACAGATGTCTTGTTATTGGCAGATATTTTTGAAAATTTTCGCGAAAGTTGTATCAAGAGTTATGGATTAGATTCAGCACATTATTATACATTGCCCGGTTTCACGTGGGATGCTATGCTAAAACATACCAAAATTACATTTGAATTGTTCACCGACGTCGATATGGTTATGTTTATCGAACGTGGAATACGCGGTGGTTTAAGTCAATGTTCCGGAAGATATGCAGAAGCCAATAACAAGCACATGCCATCTTACGACGCATCGGAAAAGTCATCGTACTTGATGTACTTTGTTGTAAACAATTTGTATGGATGGGCAATGTGTCAATCCCTACCATATGGCAAATTTCAATGGGTTGAAGATGTTACAAATTTTGATGTGTCCTCAATCGCTGTCGATTCACCCACGGGATACATTCTCGAGGTAGATCTGGAATATCCGCAACGTCTGCATGATGCTCATGCTGATCTACCGTTCTGCCCGACACGTGCCAACCACCAGGCAGCAGACAGGACAAGTTACTCGCGACGGTATACGATAAACATCGTTATGTCATCCATTATCGCACCTTGCAACAGTGCACGCGCCAAGGTCTTCGTGTTACAAAGATACACCGTGTGCTCCAATTCGCTCAATCCCCCTGGCTCCGCGATTACATCGAACTCAATACACGGTTTAGAACAAGCACGACAAACGATTTTGAAAAAAATTTGTACAAATTGATGAACAACGCGGTATTCGGTAAAGCTATGGAAAATGTACGAAATCATGTGGATGTAAAACTTTTAACACATTGGGATGGGCGATATGGTGCAGAGGCAATGATCGCGAAACCGAATTTTCACAGCAGAAGTGTTTTTTCGCAAAATTGAATAGCTGTTGAATTGCGAAAACTCGAGGTTGTAACGTTCTCAAACGAAACTGTGCCGTTAGTTACAGGTGATTCGACAAGTAGAGCGGTTTACCTGTGAAACTATGGGATTGGTTCGGGTGGCGTGCGATTAAGAAATGAATTTCAAGATACTAGAGTCCTTCTTTTAACAATAATTAACAAATAGCTAATTCAAGAAAAGGCTTTTGACGCTAGGTCGAAATAGAACATATAATACGACACAGAGTCGTGTGAACTTTGACGATATGATATTTACGTAACGACGTATAAGTCGTTAATAAAGGATATTCCTTTGACTTTGGTTTCGACGCTAGATCGGAATTAAAGAATAACGTTTGATTTCGGTCTCTACGCTAAACCGGTAATTAAACATAGTATAACTGACGCGTTAATTAATATTAATGATATAGTATAATAGTACGATACTAAATCGTAAACTGAACATAAAGTCTCGACGCTAAGTCGATATAACGGTTTGATACAATGATGACGCTTGGTCGATTTGGAATGTTAAGTTGATACTTGGAGAGGCTTCCTTCTCTCGGGTTTGTTGTAGCTTCCAGTTGCCTATCAGCTGGCCCACGCTTTCTAGGATGGAAGCCGAGGGGCTAGTTAAAGCGACCTCGGATGGTAGCCAGGTAGCCAGTTAGGGCGTCCCCAGATGGAAGTAGAATTGGATGATGATTCCCTCTCCTGAACTAGTAGTAGCTTCTGGTGCCTATAAGCTGGCCCACGCTTTTAAGGAGGGAAGTTGAGGGGCTAGCTAAAGCGACCTCTGGGTGGAAGTTGAGGGGCTGGTTAAAGCGACCTCGGATTGATGTTGAGGGGCTAGTTAAAGCGACCTCGAAGGAAGTTGAGGGGCTAGCTAAAGCGACCTCGTATGGAAGTTGAGGGGCTAGTGAAAGCGACCTCGAAGGAAGTTGAGGGGCTAGCTGAAGCGACCTCGTATGGAAGTTGAGGGGCTAGCTAAAGCGACCTCGGAAAGGTGTTGAGGGGCTAGTTAAAGCGACCTCGGAAAGATGTTGAGGGGCTAGTTAAAGCGACCTCGGAATGGTTGAATGTTGGAAATTGAATGTAGGTAGTCAGGACGTTGAATATATATATAAACTTGGTTGAGAGACTTCTATAAGCGGCGTGCTTATGGTTCGGTAGCAGAACCCAGTCTGCTCTCTGCTGCTGGCAGGCTCGTATTTATACAGTTCTGCGATACCTTGCTCTCGCCAATCACTAGCTGTCGATCTCGCGCACCAATTAGAATTAGCATCCGGTTTCCGCCCGTTCGCGCACTGCACTCGGTTTATTCGGCGTCCGATTTATCGTGCGGTCTGCGCACGCGCGCTTGAGTCGTTCACGGCACTGAGTTCGCAGGCAGTTATGCGCATGCGTTGCGAATGTCCTTAATACTAATATTACAATTTAGATATATAGAATGAAAATAGTAATTGGTATAAAGAATAAAGGAAAAATCTACGGCGGTTGGTAGCGGTACGTTACAAGGTGAAATTCAACAAACCGATATATGTTGGTATGTGCATTCTGGACATATCAAAAATTTGTTTGTATGAATTTCATCATGAGTACATGTCTCCCCTATATGCTCAAAATTGTAAAATTCTATACACGGACACAGACAGCCTTATTTATCACATCCAATGCGAAGATATCTACGAAGTCATGAAACACAATATCGATAGATTTGATACAAGCGATTATCCCATCGGTAATGCATATAATATGCCACGTGTAAATAAGAAGGTTCCAGGGCTGATGAAAGATGGAAATAATGGGGCGATAATGACCCAATTCGTAGGTCTTAGAGCGAAAATGTATGCACTCCGCGTAGACGGTAAAAAAGATATGAAAAAGGCGAAAGGTGTTAAGACCAACGTCATAGCTAGAACGATAACTTTCGACGACTACGCGCAGTGCTTGCAAAAGGAGATCGAAATGGTTCGCAGGCAATCATGCATACGGTCGAAATTGCACAAAGTGTACACCATTTCGGAATCCAAAATCGCTCTAAGCCCATACGACGACAAGCGGTATATCGTACCCGATTCGACTGACACTCTGCCCTGGGGACATTATAAAATACCCCTATAAAATATTACATTAACTCATCAAATAAAATTGCACATATGTATACAATGTATCATTTATTAACTCATCAAATAAACTTGTTCACACATGTATCATTATATTTATTTTTACTTGTTCACACATGTATATGTATAATTTCTTAACTCATCAAATAAATTGTTCACACATGGATATGTATCATTATATTTATTTTTACAATACATTATGTATGTATGTATTCTGTATTGTTCCCCTTAGGGTTACAAGGTCTCCGTTTCCCCTACAAACTACCGTTTCTCTTACAAACTACCCTCCCTTTCCCCTTACATCTACCTTACGTCTACCTTACGTCTGCCTTACGCTATTTCCTTTACTTACAACTCGTTTTACACTATTTACAATATTTACATTCTCCCTTAACCTATATCTTACAGTATCTTATACTACCCCGTTTTCTCGCATAAGAGAGAGAGAGAGAAAGAGCTACTCGCACCCGTCCCTTACTTGCTAATCGCTTCGCCAATTGGCCTCCGTTTCCCTCATCCACACCCTTATTCGTGCTTACTCTGGCTTTCCACCTTTCATCCTTTTTCTCCCATTCTTCCTTTCACCCTCCTCCTCCATCCCACTCACTCTCACTCCTTTCTCCCTTTCTCATTTTCTGTATCTCTCGCATCCACGTCTCCCCTCCTCCGTCCTGTCCCAATATCCTTCCCACATTCTCCTGCCATCCCCCACGCTCCTCTGTTGTCCTCCCACACCTCTCCCAAGCATGCTCCCATGTCTCTTCCTCGCTGTGACATACTCTACATCTTCTATTCTCTTCTTTTTCCCAGTACAACCCTTCTCTCATCTCATACCTAAATCTAACCTAAATCTGATCACCCTCCTCCACCTACTCTCCCCCCAGCCTTTCTGCAGGTATTCTGGTATTCCCTCTCCTTTCACCACCCTATACCACCTGTTCATCTTGGACTCTCTTATTCTCCCCCACCTCTCCGCCCCTTGCTCTTCCCTCTCCTTTTTCTCTATTTCCTCCCACCCCACCTGGTCACTCATTCCCATCCTGTCCCAGTACCCCCTTCTTTCCTTTTCCCACCCTGATCTTTCTCTACCCCTCCGCTCTCTTTCCCTCATCTCCCCCCTGCATTTTCTTGCTAACTCTCCTCCCCTTCCTTTCCTCAGCTTTTCCTCAAACCTCCACGCTTTCTTCCCTGCTCTCAGCCTCACTTTGTCCCTTTGCACCTCCTCCCTTATCATGTAACCTGGTGTCCTCCAGTCCACCCCCATCGTCCACCTCACAAACCTCTCCTGTACCCTCTCCATCCTTTCTCTCTCCTTCCACCCCCAAATCTCCGCCCCGAATCCCATGACCGGCCATACCAATATATCAAACAATCTTAATCTCCTCATCCAGTTGTTTCCAAATCTCCTGTTCCCTATGCCCCACACCTGCCTCATCACCCTGGCTGCCTTTACCGTCCTCTCCCTTATATGTGCCTCCTGCCCCCCATTTCTCTGAAGCACATATCCTAAATACCTAAATTCCTTCACCTCCTCCATCTTCTTTCCTCTCCAATACCACACTACTTTCATCATCCTCCCTCCTCCTTTCCTGAACCTCATCACTTTTGTCTTTTCCGTATTCAGCTCTAACCTTTTCCCCTTCAAATATTCCTCCAACCCCGTCAGCATCCCCTTCATCCCCTCTTCGTCCTGTGCCAGCAGCACTACATCATCTGCGTAGGCTAACGTGTAAATTTTCTCTCCCCCCAGCTTCACTCCTCCCCATCCTCTTCTCCTAAATGCCCCCTCCATATCCGCCATTACAATATTAAAAAGCATCGGGCTCAGCGGGCGCCCTTGCCTTACCCCCTTCGCCGTCCAAAAAGCCTTTCCCGTCTTGTTCCCCACCTTTACTCTATTCCTCGTTTCCCTATACACCTCCCCTATCCTTTCCCTTACTCCCTCACTTATCCCTCTATCCTTCAACGCTTCCCCCAACACCACTCTATCTATTGAATCAAACGCGGCCTTCAAATCCACAAATACCGCTACCATTTTCCCCCCTTTCCTTGCCAGCTGCCGGTTTATTAGGTAGATTAGCACATACACATTATCCATCACCCCCACCCCCTTCCTAAACCCCGTCTGATTCTTTGACAATACTCCCTTCTCCTCTACCTCCCCCTTCAGTCTTTCCCTCACTATTCCCACATATATCTTGTACATTGTTGGCATCAGCGTTACCCCCCTGTATTCCTCCACTCTTACTCCCTGCCCCTTCTTCACTATCGGCACTATTAGCCCCTCCTTCCACCCCTCCGGCCACCCTTCCCATCTCCACACCTTTCTACACATCTCCTCCGCCCATTCCTCCATTCCCCCCCCCCGTATTTCCACGCCTAATTTGGTATCTCATCCATCCCTACCGCTTTCCTGTCCTTCAACTTTTTTATCACCCTCCTAACCTCCTCTCCACCGATCTCTCTCCCTCCTCCTGTCCTATTCCGAATCACAAACAATAGTAAAACAATCATAGATCTAATATTTGCAAATAGGGAGGTAAATGTACAAGTAGTTCATGAACCTAAGATAACGGACCATGCATGGTTAAAAGTAATACTAAAGAGAAACAAGAATGTAACTAAATATAAAGAATTTAGTGGTAGGGATTACAGTAGATTTAATGCGGACGATTTTACTAAGCTGGTCGAAAATATCTTAAGGGATAAACAAGAGTTAGTAGGCCAGCATATAGATGTGAATATAAGAGCGAGGAGACTTACAAATAGTATGGTAGAGGCGCTAGATATCTCGGCACCTAAGAAAGTGTTTAAAATTCCAAAAATTTGGGAAGGTAAACAATGGTATACGAATGAAATAGAAGAACTAGCGACCAAAAGAGATGAAGCGTATAGAAAAGCATTGTACGAGGATTCGGACCAAAACTGGAAACAATTCAAAATTAGAAGGAATGAAGTAGTCAAATTGATTAAAAAAAAGAAAAAAGAGCCCTATGAAAATGTAATTGATCATAATAAGAATAACCCTACAAGTATGTGGAAAGCTTTAAAAGAAGTTATCAGGGGGGAACCAGTAGGAACAAAAGCATTAGACAATATAGATTTCGAAATATTGAATGACACCACAGGGTGCAATTTGGCTGATAAATTCAACTTATATTATATACAGAGTATTAAGTATATAATAAAATCTATAAAGGGAAATAATAGTACGAGTATAAGTAGGAGAATTATTTATGTCATTGACAATAAGGGAGAGATGGAAAAATTCGAAAGGGTTACCGGGGAACAGTTAGGAGAAATTGTTAGGCAATTACCAAAGAGAAAGGGTACAGAAGAAGGAATAAGTAGTGATATATTAAAAGCGGTGTTTTGTGTAATACGGGAAGAATTTGTTAGTATAATAAATGAATCGTTAAGCGAAGGCTGCTTCTTAGAAGAATGGAAAACATCTACGATAATTCCAATCCCTAAGATAGAGAAACCACGAAGGGCAAGCGAATATAGGCCTATTAATATGCTACCAATATATGAGAAGGTACTTGAGACAGTAGTTAAAAAACAAATTGAAAGGTATTTGGAGATTAATAATATTATAACCGAACATCAGTCGGGATTTAGGAAAAATTATTCGTGTGAAACAGCGATACAAACGGTCATAGATGAATGGAAATTGATAATTAGCGAAAGGAAAATTGTAGGAGTAGTATTTATGGATCTTAAGCGTGCATTCGAGACGATTGATAGAGATAGGTTACTAGAAAAATTGTACCAGTATGGCTGTAAGGGAGCGGTTGTTGAGTGGTTTAGATCGTATCTAACAAACAGAACGCAGCAAGTAAGATATAATGATGTATGCTCTAAATTATTGTCTACGGAATATGGAGTGCCACAAGGATCGGTTCTAGGTCCGTTATTATTCATAATATACATAAATGATCTCGTTAAAGTGTGCCCCGAGGACTGTAATATAAAAATGTTTGCAGACGATACCTTAATATATGTAACAGGTGAGAGTAGTATGGAGGTTGAGAGGAAAATGAATGTAGCATTTAATGTAGTGGAAGAATGGATGAATATTAACAGACTGAAGATGAACGCAGGGAAAACGAAATATATGATAGTTAGAAGTATAAGAAAGGAGTTAGAAGGTAGTATGGCTGTGAAGTGCTTGGATAAAACTGAAATAGAACGGGTGGAAATGATAAAGTATCTAGGCGTAATTATTGATGATAGACTACGATTTACAGAACATTGTGATTATATGCTAAAGAAAATAGGGAAGAAAATAAGTTTTCTGAATCGAGTGGGAAATTATATTACAGCATATACTAGATGTACTATATACAAGACAATCATAGCACCTCATTTTGAGTATTGTGCGACGTTATTAATTAATATGGGGGAAACACAGATAAGTAGGCTACAAAAAGCTCAGAACCGAGCCATGCGAGTCATATTGCAATGCGACAGACGAACCAAAGTCGAAAATATGCTGCAAGCGTTGCAGTTTATGGCTATAAGACAGAGGCTGTATTATAATATGTGTATATTTGTTTTTAAGATTTTTAAAAATATGTGCCCGGAGCATTTAAGAAATAGGCTAAGAATAGTAGGCGATGAAAGTGCAATGCAAACAAGGCAAGCTGGTAATATTGCAGTTGAATTTCGTAAAACGAGAAGTGCCCAAAAAAGTCTATTTTATGAAGGAGTATTAATGTATAATGCACTGCCAGACGAAGTAAAACGCTGTGGAAGTTTAGACATATTTAAGAGAATGGTAAAGGAGTTCGTTACAACAAATGTAACGTAATATAAATGTACTCGAAAATAGTTGAGAAAGCTAATAAATAATCAATCAATCAATCTCTCTCTCTCTCTCTCTCTCTCTCTCTCTCTCTCTCTCTCTGGTGAGTAGATACATTGTGCTTTCTTCGTGGCTCCGGCTATTTGAGGACAATTACTGGGATATTTTGCCCTGCGGAGTGATTCTTTACTTTCCCACAGATATTGCTAAAGCTGCGCATTAAATCAGCTGCTAAGAAATCATAGTCGGTGCAGTATTATACTTATATCAAGGAAATTAGCTACGGAGGTTACGGTTATTCATTCCATGATGCTGTCTACCTGATGTCGTCCGCAAACTTGATTGGTGAAATGGATGAGGGAATGAGAAAGGGGGACGATGATTCGCTGCGTTCCTGTGCAGCCTGTCAGAAATCTATCAAGAAAGAAGCGATCCGGTGTTTGGAATGTCAGAAGACTTTTCATCCAGGATGTGCAAAAATACATCGTAGGCGTAACGAGAGTAATGAACTTGTACTGTGCAAAGGAATTACGCAAAAAATTTCAATAGGAAATATAGAATCAGGTGAAACAGTGACTGACAGTAGGAGCGAATCAGGGCCAGTTATAGGTTATGAAAGTAATGAGTTCGAGGATAAGCTAGACTTAGTATTGAAGGAGGTAAAAATGATAAAAAATGAACAGATTAAAGAGAGCCGCTTAAAGTCCATGATTAATATCATTGTTAAAGAAGAAATACAAAATTTACGCCAAGAATTGAAGGTATGGAAACATGAAATGATAGTACTGATTTCAAACTGTATTGTAGGCAAAAATAAATCTGGGGTAAATATCGGAATGGATGATACATATGCTCAGGTAATAAAGAAAGGTGTAGAAAAGGAATCTGTAATTATCTTAAAGCCAAAGAATAAACAAGATGGAGATAAAACAAGAGAAGATTTGAAGAATAATATTACATTATCAGAATTAGGAATAGGAGTAACAAAAGTTAAAAAGGTAGCGGATGGTAAGATAGTGGTAGGATGCCAGACGGAGGAGGAAGTAAGGAAGTTAAAAAATAAAATAGAAAATAAAATAGGAAATGAGTATGAAGTAATGGATCCGATGTTAAAGAAACCAAAGATTAAAATTGTAGGAATTGAGAGAGAGGAAATACAATGTGAAGATAGAATAGTGTTAGATAAGATAATAAAACAAAATGCACTAAATAACGTTAGAATAGACAGGCACTTTAAAATATTACATAAAAGTGATAATAAGAGTAAACAGCAGCAATCTATTATAGCTGAAATAGATCCTGAAACACATGCAGAATTTATGATGGCCGAGAAAATTAAACTAGGATGGAGGATATGTCCGGTATTTGATTTTATTAGCATTATCAGATGTTACAAATGTTGGGGATATGGACATATGATGAAAAACTGCAAGTCAGAAATTAAATGCAAAAACTGTGGTGAGGATCATAGAGAAAACGAGTGTAAGGAAACAAGTAGTAAGTGTGTTAACTGTCTAAATGCAATAAAAAATAGAAGCTATGTTGATGTAGATGTAAATCACCAGGCAATAGATCGAAAATGTCCAATTTATGTACAGTTATTAAGTAAAATGAGGAATAAGGTGCAATATGCTCAGAAATTATAGCAAAGAGAGATCTGTATGATGTGTTTAAACGTACAGGGACTTCTATACCATAAAAATGAAATTGAGGAGGTAATAATAAAGAAATATAGGCCGGATGTATTTATTGCAGTTGAAACACATGTAAATAATGAAGTATTGGATCATGAGATTGCGATACAAGGTTATAGAACAGAAAGGTGTAATAGTACAAATAAAAGGACTGGTGGGGTAATTGCATATATCAGCAGCAATATTAGATATGAATTAGTACATAATATGTACAGAATGTTACTTAAATAATACGTGGTATTTAATACTAAAGATGAACAGTATATACCACAGAGGTTATATAGTTGGTTTATATCATTCGCCAAATACTAGTCATGCTGAATTCCTTGAGATACTAGAGAATATTACAGAAAATGTATTAGTAGATATGAATTCAATCATTATGGGAGATTTCAATATTAATTTATGTATGGATTCACATTATACTAATAAGATTATACAGATTATGCGAGAATATGGATTTAAACAGGTAGTAGCGACGCCAACTAGAATTACGGAGGTGTCAAGCACCATAATTGACTTAATATTCTGTAATTTTGAAGTCGCACATGAGGTATGGAATAGAATTACAGTGACCGATCACGCAATGTTAGTGATTAAATTTAGGAAGAGTTGGAGAGAAAATGTAGAACAGCAGGAACAAAGTAGTTATAGAGATTTCACGAACTTTCCGGAAAGTATATTTAGCGGTAAACTACGACAGGAGATTTGTAATATATACAGCGTACCAAATGAAGTCGATAAAGATAATGATGCAATTGTTTCTGCGAATAAAGTCATAGATGTTATGACGACGGTACTAAATGATATAGCACCGTGGAAAAAGAAAGTTAGAAAGCTTAAATGGCCCGATAATAAGTGGTTTGATAAGGATATTAAGGTAGGGATACGAAATAGGGATCGAGCATATAAGGTAGCAAGAGCAGACAACAACCAGCAGGATTGGATATACTATAGACAATGTAGAAATAAAGTGGTCTCATTAATAAGAATAAAGAAAAAACAGTATCATAAAAGAGCGATCGATGATAACAAGAATAAGCCGAAGGAAATGTGGAAGGTGCTAAAGGAAATTGTTGGGGGTAGCAAGAATGCGGTAAACACAGCTCATAATTTTGATATAGATGGAACTAGTGTTGGTACAAAGGAACTGGTGGAGGGATACAATAGATATTTGATTACTAGTATTACAGAAATTAGAAATAGTATTGAACATATAGAGGAGGAGGAAGAACTGAGAATAGATAGTAAGATCGATCAGAGGGAATGTGAACTCACACAGTTTAAGATGGTAACGGAAAGTGAAATATGTAAGATTCTAATAAAGATGAAAAATAAGAGCGGTACAGGCGATAATATACCGAGTATAACGCTGAAGCTAGCTTTCAAATGTATTTTTTTTTTTTTTGGTAAAGGTTTTATTTTTAGGTGGTCGCGTCTACAATAAAGTCTTTAACGACCACCAACCTTCACACGGTGATTAAATGTATGATATTTGGTTACAAGATTACGTAATGCTCAATTATAAGAGGTCAAATAGATTAATCGATTTGAAAAACTGGATTACATATTGGATGTTTTCAGGTCCATTCAAGTTTAACTTCAAATCTGACTTGACATTAAAACGATTTCTTTCCTGGGAGAACTTAGGGCATGTCAGTAAAACGTGTTCTATGCTTAAACGTGTTTGGCATGACTCACATTCGGGGGGCAGCTGCTTAGTTATTAAATATTCGTGGGTTAATCGTGAATGACCAGTACGAATGCGGGTAAGAGCGGCTTGATTTTTTCTAGATAGCTCTGGGGTATTTAGTTTCTCTTGAACATTTGATCTGACTTTATGGAGCTTCGTTTGGGAATTGTTGAGCCATTCGTGATTCCAGAGATTATTTATGGCTTCTTTAATAGCTGCTTTTGAATCTGGAAGGTTTGTTCTGAGATCCGCAATGGTAGGTAGTTTAGATGTCTCTTGGGCGGCTTTGTCGGCTGTTTCGTTACCGATGAGTCCTATGTGGCCGGGGATCCATGCTATTTTTATGCTTTTCCCTATGTTCTTGAGGTCCGTCATAATTTCTTGTATGGTTTGTATTGAGGGGAATTGGGATCTGTTGCTTATGATTTGAAGTGCACTTTTAGAGTCTGTAAAAATAGTGAAGTTATTGGAGTTAGAGACTTTTGCATGTATTAACGCTTGTTTGATTGCTTCTATTTCACATGATAGCGATGAAAAGGTGTTAGGTAGTCTGCATGCTGTTGTGAAGTCTTCTGTGACGAAAGCACAGCCAGCTGATTCAAGAGATTTAGATCCATCGGTGAAGATAAAGTTGGAGTTTGTACGATTGATGAAATCCTGGAATGCGTTTATGAATATTTCGTTGTTGGTTTCTTTTTTCTTGAAGTTATCACAAATTGTTTCTAATGGTAATTCAAAAACAGCCCATGGGGGATAAAAGAAAGGTTTGCGTTCTTCTACGTTAGGGAGTGGTATTTTGAGTTCCTTGAGGTAATTTTTGGCTCTAGTGGAAAGGGGTTTAGGAGTATACTTTTTTTTGTTATTGGAATTTGTGGGAGTGTTATTAATCCTCATATAGTTAGCTGCCGGGTTTTGAGGTGTAGTTGCAACAGACAGAGCATACAGAAGGCATGATTGTTTACGTCTAATGTTCAATGGTGGTTCGTTTAGTTCGCTAAGAATGCTAGATACAGGAGTAGTACAGAAGGCATTCAGAATTATCCTTGAACAGGTATTCTGGATAGGGTTTAATATATTTAGTAATTTTGGAGAGGCTGAATCATATATCACAGATCCGTAATCAATTTTTGAGCGGATTAGAGCTTTATATGTGGTGAGGAGGACACTCCTTTCTGCTCCCCAACTTTTGCAGGCTATGCTTTTGAGAATGTTTATTCTAGTGAGGCAATTGGTTTTGAGATTTTTAAGATGTTGTGCCCAGGTTAATCTTCTGTCGAATGTGAGTCCAAGTATTTTCAGATATTCCACTTCTTTGATTGGTGATGATTCCAACATGAAGTTTAAAGGGGGTAATATCTTTCTGCCTCTCCAAAAGGTAATATGTTGAGTTTTAATCTTTGAAAATGTGAAACCAGTTTGGGACGCCCAGGTGCTTAGTTTGTCGAGAGATTGTTGCAGTAATTTTTGGGTGGAATTTATGTTTTTTCCTGAGCAAAGAATAGTAAAATCATTTGCGAATAGACATCCTTTGACTGGGGCAGATAGATTAGCAGAGATATCGTTAATAGCAATGAGGAATAGAGTAACACTGATGACCGATCCTTGTGGAAGACCGTTTTGTATAAGTTCTGGGATGGATAATGTTTGTTGTACTCTGACTTGGATATATCTGTCAGTGAGCAGGTTAAGAATAAACGCAATGGTGTTGTTTCCCACTTTCCACTTTCGGAGGGTATTGAAAATTCTTGTTCTCCACACCATTTCGTAAGCCTTTTCTATATCAAGGCTAATGACTGTGAGATGTTCGTTATTATTAAAGGCTTTACAGATTGATGATTGTAGGATTGAGAGGTGATCTATTGTTGAGCGCAGTTTTCTGAATCCGTATTGAATATTGGAGAGTAGGTTTCTTGATTCTATATCCCATACTAGTCTACAGTTTACCATTCTTTCTAGAATTTTGCAGAGATTATTGGTTAAGGCAATTGGCCTATAAGATGCACAATCTAGCTTATTTTTATTTGGTTTTAATATTGGTACTACTATAGCCGTTCTCCATGCTGTAGGGAAGGTCCTTTGAGTCCAAATTCGGTTAAACAGGTTGAGAAGGGCAGTGGTGCCTGATAACGGGAGGTTTTTGATGAGTAGATTCGATATACCATCCGGTCCAGGGCTCGAATTTTTCACAGATTTAAGGGTTGTGATAAGTTCTTGCAATTCAAATGGATCTTCCATAGGGCTGTTCATGGGGGCAGGGATGTCAGATAGCACTATTTCTGCACTGCTACTTTTAAGTTTTCTGAATTCTGGAGTGTAGTTGTTATCACTAGAGTTGGTTGCAAATTTTGAAGCTAGGCAGTTGGCTATATCAAGTGGATCGGTCACTAACCTCGTATCGGGTGTTATTAATGAGGTGATTTCCGAGCGTTTTCTACACCCATTAATTCTTCGAATTTTGGACCAGGCCATTTTAGGGTCGGTTTTATATTCTATAGTAGTGATGTAATCAATCCAAGAATCTCTTCTGTTCGATTTCATTGTTCTGCGGAATATTGCACGGAGCTTTTTGAAATTTATTTTGTTTTCAGTGGTAGGACGTTTTTTGAGTATGTTGAGTGCATGATGGAAATTTTTCTTGGCTGTGTTGCACTCTTCATTCCACCAAGGGACTTTCCTGTGCCCAGGCTTACTCGAAATTTTAGGGGCAGCTATGTCGACGGATTCATATATAATTTGGACTATGGTGTTTAGATGCGTATTAATATCCATATCATCATCTTGTTGGTTGATATTTGTTACCTTATTATTTATTTCCTCTCTGAATATTTGCCAGTCTACTTTTTTAAGGTTCCATTTGGAGAATGTGGTGGCATCATTGGAGTTGGTTGTTTGTAAATAGTTAGGGTTTTCAATGTGAATTTTACATGGAAAGTGGTCGCTGTCCCAGGCAGTATCAAGAGCCTGCCAGTCAAGAAGGTGGGTAATGTCAGGGCTGCATAAACTGAGACCTATTGCAGAATAAGAATTGGATGATAAATTGTAATGAGTAAATTCCTTTGTGTTGAGTAGTGTTAAGTCATTGAGTTGTAGGATTTTTTCAATAATTTTTCCTCTGCTGTCGAGTGTGTTGGATCCCCATAGGGGATTATGACTATTAAAGTCTCCGCATATGATAAATGGTTTAGGTATTTGATTTATGAAGTGCAAAAAATCATCGTAAGTGAATGCTTGTGAATTTGGCAAATATATGTTTGCTATATGGATTTTCCGCGGAATATATGCTTTAATTACTATGGCTTCTAAGACAGTATCAATTGGGATTTCCTCACTGTGGAATTTGTCCTTGACATAGGTCGCTACTCCTCCACTGGCATGTAAACATTGGTCTCTGTTTCTATAGAAATGTTTGAAATTAGTTAAACTACTCGTACAGCCTTTCTTGAAATTTGTTTCTTGGACGCAAAGTACTGAAGGATTATATTCGTTGATTAGTAGTTTAATGGATTCAAGCCGAGGCCTAAATCCATTTACATTCCAATGGATGATGTTATTCATTTTGTTTCTTCGTCTGTTTCAAATGTGGCGTCGGAATCAACTTCCATAGTACTGGTGTTATTTATTTGCTGGAGTTTTTTGATGATTCTAGTTATTCTGTTTTTGATAGAGCTCTGTTTGAGAAGTGGGTAGATTTGGTGTAACAGATCTGTTATCGAATTTGTGTCTTCCATATATTCTCTGGCTATTTCAAGTACTTTGGTGGAGCCATGTGATTTTTCTAAGAAGCTGCATAATTGGACAAAATTAAGTGGAAAGTTTTCTGGGTTGTTTAACATTAATGGCATAATTGGGCTGAGTAGTTCTTCCATACTTGGTTTCGAGTGTAAAGCGGGAGATTTGCTTCTGAGTTTCTTTGTGGAGTGTTTGGGCGATACTGGAATTGTTGGGAGGTCTTTATCATTTCCTTTGCTTTCGATTATTGGATTAGTAATCGGGTGATCGGGAATATCCGATGAGCCAGAAGTGGAGGGTAGTGCTCTTTTGGATCCTATTTTAGTAGATATAGGTGTCATAGGAGGAGTGAAGGGTGAGATCTTCTTCGTTTGACAATCTATTTTTACTGCAGGTTTGTTACTTATCTCGGTGTGAATTTTGTCTGCGCTTTTTGGAGCCGTATTATTTGGTTCTAAAGTTGTTAGGGTACAGTGTTTCGCCGTGTGGCCTTCTTGTTTGCAGAGGAAGCATGTAAGATTCCCAGAAGAAATAAAAATCCAGTAGTTTGTGTCATCGAATTGGATTTGGAGGGCCTCGGGAAGTTTATCAGCGTCATCTGGTTGTATAAAAACTTGTCTTCGGAAGCTCATGATATGTGACAGACCTTGCTTGCTTAAGCCGGCTCTTAAAAAAGATATGGCTGAGAAAGATTTTAACCCTAATTTATGAAGTGCATCGGATATAACAGTGTGAGGGATGATTGGAGAGACGTTCGATAAAATTATCCTTTTCATTCTGCTAATTAAAGGTCTAATTTCAAGCTCAATGCTATTAATTTTGATTGCAGGATGTTTTTCTGTTATTTCATCGACGAGTGATTTAGATGCTAGGAATGTGCATATTCTATTATTAGAAATTCTGGAAATGAAGCGGATGTTTGATGGGTTGACGATTTTGCCTATGGCTTCTACATAGTCTTCAATTGATATTCCTTCTTTTGCGTCTGATACAATGGCTTGATCTTTTTTTGGGAATGTAACATTCTGTGCTGCTTTCGCATAACTGTTTGGGGCAGCTGGAGAGGCAGCATTCGCTGTTCCGTTCTCCATAATATCGGTTGGTTTTATATGTAATATACTGCACAATCGTGCAGGTATTTTAAGTGTCTTGTGACTAAGTTTTCACTATCCGTAGTCAATAAGTTGAATTTGGCTGGGAACGTTTCAGAAGTAAACAGATTATAGCACACATACACACACACACGCTGTGAATCACCAGGATTCGATGTAAACACTCGCGACACTCGCGTAACACGTCCGATACGTACGATGGTCAAGGCCCGAATCCTTCAAATGTATTGGAGACTATTTAATACGAATTTATAATAACTTGCTAATGCAAGGATTATGTCCTGATGAATGGAAAGTATCTACTATTGTACCTATACCTAAAGTGAAAATAGTAAATAAATATGAGGATTTAAGACCTATAAATATGTTGCCAGAATATGAAAAGTTATTAGAAAAAGTGGTAAAGCAGCAAGTAGTGTGGTGTAACGAGTTATACCAGGGCGACGACGATATTATCCTCCACCATGATTCCGAGCGAAGCGGAGCGCACCGCGGCGCGTCAACGGTCTTGCCCCCCACCACTCGTCCGCGCGTTTCCGAGAATCGACACGAGAGGGTTGCGTACTGAGCAACTCTCTCGCTGCCGAAAATGCGCGGACGAGGGCATAGGTCGCGGGGGCATAGGCCTATTCGGCAGAGTCAGCCACGAGCGTTACGAGCTATCGGTTGTGCCTCTCCCAGCGATCTCTTGCATACCACAAGCTGTATCACTGCGTATTTTTGGTTCCGCTTACCTCCACGGCTCCCAAAGGACAGCGAGTTCGCTTACCTTTGGACGCAGGTCGACATCCACCGTCAATCTTAGGGACAGACTTCGTCTGCCCCGGAGGACATCCTACAGACTCAAGACTTCCTGGTCAGGGCCATTGGTGGAGACCACAGCCAAGGCACCAGTACGACCGACACCCCCCTCTCCTTGCACCACCGCCGACCGCGCTCCGCCGCCGAACCTCGCGCCGCGACGCGCCGACCGCGCTCCGCCACCAAACCTCGCGCCGCGACCGCGCTCGCCGCTCTAGTCTAAGTCGTAGTTCTAAGCCTAGAATAAGCACCGTTTCGACTGTTAGCCAGCAAAGACCTGGCCGGGCCCCTCTGTACTCTAGTCAGCCAAATAAATCCGTGTTAGCCAGTTTACTCTGCCTCTTTCATTCAACCACCCGTCCAGTAGTTGACCTCCACGGAACGAGGTCACAGTGGTATTTAGAAAATAATAGTATTATTACTGACTGTCAATACGGATTTCGAGAGCAAAAGTCGTGCGAGTTAGCTATTCAAAATGCGGTGTGTAGCTGGAAACAGGATATTAGTATAGGTAAAAAGATTGGAGTTATATTTATAGATTTAAAGAGGGCATTCGAAACGATAGATAGGGTTAGATTAGTGCAAAAGATGGAAAAATATGGTATCAAGGGAACGGTAAAAACCTGGTTTGAAAGTGTAAAAATGTGAGGTTAGGTTGAGCACGAGGTTGCTGGTGAGGTTAGGATCGGCGATTGGCACCAAAACACTGGCTTGCACAATAAATTGTGAGGTCTTTATTATAAAAAGTGTGCCAACGGATGAGCCGTTGTGCACACTGGAAAACAGAGGGTTGAGCCTCCGTACACTCTCTTGTACAACAATTAACACGTTTCAGAACGTGGACACGCGGACACGCACAATCGCGAATACGCGATCAATTGATTGAGTACACGCCGACTGTGTCGCGAACACCGTGTTGAGTCTACTTTGTGATTCGAACGTGATTTGAGCACTGAAATTGCATGTAGAGCAGAACTTTTGAACAATGAACAGATACGTTGTACGTTGAACCCAGTTATGACCAGAATGAAATACAAGATGGATGCGCATTTCCGCCGCGGCGTCTTCTCGAACATTCTCGAGCGTCGATCGACAAGACGGGCCCTGATTGGTTGATCGATCGCGGATCGACCGTGACTTCCGCCGCCCAGGAGGTGCTGCGGTGATCGAGAGTGCGGCGGCGCAGAGAACTATTCATTCCCAAACATGCTCCCGCCATCAACAGCTGATTGAAGATGTTGATGATGAATCTGTAACAGGCAAAATTGCCAATTTTGCAATTGGCCTGATTAGTGTTGTTGTGGCGGTCTTGAGCGTCACGACTCGGGTGAGTCCATCCTTCCCTGGATGTAAGGTGATGATCCTCGCAAGTGGCCACTTGCTGGGTGGAAAACGCTCATCTGTGATGAGCACCAGGGACCCGACCTTCAGGTCGTTGGTTGGATGATGCCATTTGGTGATGGATAGTTGTCTCTGCAGATAGTGGGATGACCACTGAGTCCAGAATTGTTGCATCTTCTTTTGAATGAATTGCCACCTGGCTGATGGCAAGATTGATGAATTCTCCACTGACGGTTCCGGAAGCGCTGAGAGTGGTTGTCCAATGAGAAAGTGCGCTGGTGTGAGTGCAGTGATGTCATCAGGGTCGTCACTGAGGGGCTCAAGCGGTCGTGAGTTGAGCATTGCTTCTATTTGTGTGAGAAGTGTGCTGAACTCCTCGTATGTGAGCACCGTCTCACTGACTGTGCGCCGGAGATGGTGTTTGACTGACTTCACGACTGCTTCCCACTTGCCTCCCATGTGTGGTGCGGCTGGTGGGTTGAAGTGCCATTCTGTCTTGTCATTGACGAACAGCTGATTCAGGCGTTGATGCGCCTCAGTCCCCTGGGTGAACATTCTTTTGAGAACAGTGTCAGCTCCAACGTAGTTGGTTCCGCAATCGGAGTGAAGAGTGAGAGGAATCCCTCTCCTGGAGACAAATCTCCTGTAGGTGGCGATGAACCCTTCTGTTGTATAATCTGTCACCAGTTCAAGGTGAACAGCTGATGTCGTGAGGCACACAAAGACACAAATCCAGCCCTTTTGTGTCTTGGCACCTCTTCCTCTCCATGTCTTCAGTGTGATTGGACCCGCATAGTCGGTGCCAGTGTTGTTGAACGGTCGTGAGGGTGTAACTCTCGAAAGAGGTAGTTGGCCCATCAGTTGATGGGCACGGATCCCCCTTTGTCGAGCACACACAACACACCGCAGGATGTGAGATTTTACTGGCGCTCGCCCTCCAATGATCCAGTAGTTTTGTCGAATCTGGGCGAGGGTGAGCTGGGTCCCTCCATGGAGAGTTTGTCGATGAGCATGGTCTATAATCAATTTAGACAAATGTGAATGACGAGGTAGAATTGCAGGGTGCTTACTTTCGTAGCTTGTGCAAACATTGTTGAGTCTGCCTCCAACTCTAATGACTCCACTCTCATCGATGAATGCGGTGAGTCGATTGAAGACATGAGCGGCTGGCAAAGTTGAGCCTGAGCTGAGCATCTTCATCTCGCTGGAGAAATAAAGCGCCTGCGTTGCTTTGATCCAGAAGATCCTGGCCCATTCTATGTCGATGGGCGACAAGGTGAAGAGCGGCAGCGTGACTGGAGCCTTCTTCAACCTTGAAACAAATCTGAAACAAACTGATGTGATGCGAATAAGTTTGTTGAGAGATGAATATTTGTAAATGAGGTCCCAGTGATATTCAATCTTTTGAATATTGAGCAGCTTTGAAATGCCTGGACGAGCCTCTAGTGCACTCAAGTCTTCGTCTAGCATTGGTTGTGATGGCCATGTTTCACTGGGCTGCGCAAGCCATGGTGGTCCCGTCCACCAAAGCTTATGATGTTCAAGCTGCGATGTTGATAAGCCTCGTGATGCGCAATCAGCTGGGTTTGAGGACCCTGGAACGTGTCTCCAATGTGCGCCTTGGGTGATCTCTTGAATTTGGGACACACGATTCCTTACGTAGTCCTTCCAGCGTGATGCTTGTGTTTTGATCCATGTTAGTGTCACTTGTGAGTCCGTCCACAGATATGTAGTAGCAATGTTGAGCTTGAGCGTTGCTTGAACATATTTGGTGAGCTTCGCCAGCATCAATGCTGCAGTAAGCTCGAGTCTCGGGATTGTGAGCTTCTTTAGTGGTGCTACCTTAGTTTTGGAGCACACCAATGTCGCGACCTTGTGAGTTGTGGACGGTGATGATACGGTAATATAAATTACCGCTGCCATGGCGAGTTGTGAGGCATCAGAGAAGCCGTGTAGTTCCACTGTAGAGTTGCTGAAGGTGTTGAACCACCTTGGACATGATAGCTTGCGCAAGCTTGTTAAATCTTCTCTGATGATGAGCCATTGTGACGTTACTTGGGAAGGCAGTGGATCATCCCAGTTGAGCTTGTGTAGCCACAACTCTTGCAATAGTGTTTTTGCTCGAATTATGACCGGCGCTAGAAAACCTAATGGATCAAATATTTGTGCTACTTCTGATAAGATGAGGCGTTTGGTGAGCCTTGAATTTGAGCTTGGTTTTGAGGTGAAAGAAAATTCGTCGTTGATCACATTCCATTGAAGTCCGAGAATTTTGGTATTGCAGTCGTCTAATGATATAACTGAGCCTTGGGCTCGTTGGGTTTGAGAAATTGCATCAAGCAATGGAGGAAAGGTTGAATGCCATTTGGCTAGTGGAAACCCTCCCGCGTTGCACAGATCTTTTAATTGGTGAGCAATTGTAATGAGCATCTCACCTGTGTCTGCGCCTCCAAAGATGTCATCAACGTATCTGGCATGCGTGATTGATGGCACCGCCAGAGGAAAGCGATGACCATCGTCTTCCGCCAATTGGAGCAAAGCTCTGACCGCCAGAAATGGAGCAGCCTTGGTCCCATATGTGACCGTTGTGAGCTTGTAGGGCACCTCCTTTGAATCGTCATCGATCCACAGTATTCGTTGGAGATCTTGATCATCCTCGTGAATCTTGACTTGACGATACATTTTCGTCACGTCTGTGGCAAAAATGTACTTGTGCTGGCGTATCCACAGCAGCACGTCGGTGATGTTAAGGAGTAGATTTGCACCCGTATGCATCAAATCGTTGACAGAATACCCGGATGAAGTAGGGCTCGATCCATTGAAGACGACTCTCAGTTTTGTCGTCTGGCTGTCAGGCTTCAATACTCCATGATGTGGAAGATAAAACACAGAGTGAGTATTAGCTGAAAGGGATGGTGCTCTTACCATGTGACGGAGCTCCTCGTACTCTTGCATGAAGCCTTGATAGAGGTTGCGATACTCGTCGTTCCTATTGAGTTTGACGAGCGTACGCTTCAAGCAAGCATGAGCTGCTTGATACGAATTACCCAGCAGCTTTGGAGTCTCCTTCAGAGGGATGCGCACGGTGTATCGTCCTGTGGAATCACGAGTGTGTGTCGCTCGAAGGTGATCCTCACACTGTTGATCCTCAGGTGTGAGCTTCATGGGTGCATCTGTTGGGAGCTCTTCTTGAATCCAAAATCGTGTCAGCATGTCTTGTAAAGAATTGTCGTCATGCTGCACGACTGCAGAGTGGTGTGCTGTGACCGTACGCCGGTCCACTGTAACTGGTCCAAGAATGAGCCACCCAAAAATGGACAGCTGTCCAATCGGCATTGAAGAGTCACCCTTCTTGAGGGTGGGCTTGATCACTTGCCCATACACGTCTGCGCCAATCACGATGTCTATCGGTCTTGATTTAAGAAAGTCTGGATCGGCCAGCGGAAGGCCATTCAAATGTGGCCATTCTTGACGTGGCGGTTCCACCGATGGTAAACTTGACGTCAGTGCTCGCAGAACGTGTGCTTGAAAGTGCACTGTTGACATATCGTAGTTGGAGCGCAGAGTTAGTAGTGCGACTCCTCTGGTTTGAATTGATGTGTTACCCCCAATGCCAGTGATCGTGATGGATGCATGGGCGCGTGGAATCCTAAGCAGGTTGATGAGCTCTTCAGTGACAAATGTCAGTTCCGAGCCCGAATCAATCAATAATCTGACTGGTGTAGATGACACTGAAGTGATCAGCTGGGCGTTGGCTGTTGCCAACAGGGTAACTGAAACATATGGGGTGAGCACTGGCGATGATTGGTTGAGCCTCCTTCTTTCGGTTGAGCATGCCGTGTGAGTCTTTGTTGTGCGCTGTTGTGTGAGTGGTGTTGATGGGACGACTGCACCTAAACTTCAATGGGTTGAGCTATTGGATGATGGGCCCGCCGCTGCGTGAGACTTTGCAAGGGCCGCAGTGTGAGCGGTCGGCTTGGAAAGGTGCAGCATCGTGTGGTGGTTGGTTGAGCACATCTTGCACCGACGCGTGGAGTTGCAGTCCTCGGTGCGATGCCGTCCACAACAATTCCGGCACAATTTGTTGGTGGTGACAATTTTGCGCCTGTCCTCCACCGACAGCTCCCTGAACCTCGGACACATGATGATATAATGGTCCTCCTTGCAGAAGTCACATGGGTAGCTATACGGTGAGGATGATGGCTGCACCGTTGCTCTGGGTTTCGTTGATGCCGTGTGCACGCTGCTCCTACTCTGATGTGATCTGCTTGGTGGAGCAGCAGAAGGTTGAGCCTTCTTACCTTTCTGCAGCGCCGCGGCCTCCAGTCGTTCCAGGGCCACCACCTTGGCAGCAATGAAAGTCTCGAGCTGCTGCAGCCGAGGGTAGTCCTTGGATGAGCCCACTGACGTTTCCCAGGCTTCCCTGGTGGACTTGTCCATCCAACTGGTCGCCTGGTGGACGAGCAAGATATTGCCCATGTCCTCGATGGCGCCCAACGTGGTGAGAGTCTTGTGCACCTTATTGACTGTGGACACAATTTCGCCAAGCGCTTTTGCACTGCGCGTTGCGATCGGCGAAACGTTGAGCAGCTTATCCAGCTGCTCTTCGATAAGCACACGCTTATTAGTGTACTTTTTGCACAGTTCTTCCCAGCAGGACTGGAATGATGAGCCTGTGAGTGGATAGGCGTTCACCAGCTCTGCTGGCTCACCTTGGAGGCTGGACCGCAGGTAGTGCAGCCGGTCTATTTCCATGAGCTGCAGGTCCTGGATGATCAATGAGTTGAACAATTCACTGTAGGCTGGCCACTCGGTGTATGCGCCAGAGAATGTGGGCAATGCAATTTCAGGCAGCTTCGAGGCCCTCGATGGTGCTGCACTCGTTGCTGCCGGTGGACGCTGCTGCATCGCCTTCACATCCTCTCGTAGGCGGTTGAGCTGTATTTTTGTTGAGAGGTATATTTGAGCCTCCTGCACAGCCATGTTTGCCTCGAAATATGGGTGGTTGATGAATTTGACCGGCCACGTCTCCTCAAAATGAGCATGTTCTCGCGTGAATGCTGCGTGCAGATCATCTACGTGGGCTGCAAGCAGCTCCACCTCGTCGACAGACGTAGTGTGTGCGTGGGTGGGCAGCTGCGCCTTCAAGGCCTGAAGGGAGTCGAAGCGACCCATCTGGGTCTTGGCCTTGAAGACCAGCTGCGAGGGCAACGTTGCTGGTGATGTCGCCCTCGGTGGCTTCTTTTCCCCACTCGTCCCCAGAGCCTCGGTGGGGATGGTGAGCACAATCGGTGCTGGGGAAGGCGGCCTTGAGCCCGCTGACTTTGTGCTTTTTTGATCATCTTGATCCGCCATTCCGATGCACACGAGATGAGCTTGTGAGCCCTCTAACACAAACTACACAGCACTGTAGTGCACAATCACCGATCCGGCTCGAAGGACCAAACTGTAAAAATGTGAGGTTAGGTTGAGCACGAGGTTGCTGGTGAGGTTAGGATCGGCGATTGGCACCAAAACACTGGCTTGCACAATAAATTGTGAGGTCTTTATTATAAAAAGTGTGCCAACGGATGAGCCGTTGTGCACACTGGAAAACAGAGGGTTGAGCCTCCGTACACTCTCTTGTACAACAATTAACACGTTTCAGAACGTGGACACGCGGACACGCACAATCGCGAATACGCGATCAATTGATTGAGTACACGCCGACTGTGTCGCGAACACCGTGTTGAGTCTACTTTGTGATTCGAACGTGATTTGAGCACTGAAATTGCATGTAGAGCAGAACTTTTGAACAATGAACAGATACGTTGTACGTTGAACCCAGTTATGACCAGAATGAAATACAAGATGGATGCGCATTTCCGCCGCGGCGTCTTCTCGAACATTCTCGAGCGTCGATCGACAAGACGGGCCCTGATTGGTTGATCGATCGCGGATCGACCGTGACTTCCGCCGCCCAGGAGGTGCTGCGGTGATCGAGAGTGCGGCGGCGCAGAGAACTATTCATTCCCAAACAGAAAGATACTTAAGCAATAGAAGACAGAAAGTAAAATGTGGAAAGCATATGTCTGAAGAAATAGGAGTTGAATACGGAGTGCCCCAGGGTTCTGTTTTAGGACCGTTACTATTTTTTATATATATTAATGATATTTTGCAAGTAAGACTCGATAGATGTGATATGAAGTTATTTGCCGATGATCTGATAATATACAGTAGCAGTGATAGCGTAGAGAATATAAAGATCATTTTGAACAAACAAATGAGGTTGGTTGAAAAGTGGTTGAACGTTAATAAATTGAAGTTAAACATTAAAAAAACCAAATTTCTATTACTTCATGGAAAGAGAAATACTGCCCATTTGAAGAATGAAACAAATGTTCAGAATGTAGCAAGTAGCATTGAGGTATCAGGTGTTCCAATCGAAGAAGTTAATGAAATGAAGTATTTAGGTGTAGTGTTGGACCAAACTATGTCACTGAAGGAACATGTTAATTATATAGTAAAGAAAGTTGGTAAGAAAATAGGTTACTTAAAACGGGTAGGTAAATATTTGACGGCGTACACGCGAGTCACTGTATATAGAACAATTGTATCACCACATTATGAATATTGTTGTACCCTCTTGTTAAATGTGAGCGCGACCGATCAGGCCAAATTACAAAGAACCCAGAACAGGGCGATGAGAATAATATTAGAATGCAGTAGATTCACGTCGGTGAAGGCAATGCTGGCAAGTTTATGTTTTCTGTCGATAAAGCAAAGAGTGTACTACAATGTGTGCGTATTAATTCATAAAATAAAGGAAGGAAAGGTGTGTAATGGGTTGTATGCAAGAGTAGTGAATGTGTGCGATGTCCATACGTACGGGACAAGACAAGAAGGATGTGTGTACATCTCAAGCAGGAGAACTAGGGAAGGTCAGAAAGACCTAATGTATGATGGCCTGAGAGTGTATAACGGGCTGCCGCAGTATGTGAAAGGAGAGACGAACCTTAAAAGCTTCAAGCGCGAGGTGGCAAAACACGTAAAGGAGAAGGTGTGACGGTATGCATGTCGCGTGTGAGTTGATGGGTTTTATTTGTATTTTTTATTTATATTATGATTCATTGAAATTGTTAAAGGCGTAGCCGAACTGGCTATTAACAATAAAGCAGCATTCTCTCTCTCTCTCTCTCTCTCTCTCTCTGTGTTATTTAGCAGAACAACTTGATTATAATAAGAATGATCCTAAGAGTATGTGGAAGGTGTTAAAGGAAATGATAAAAGGTAAAGGAAATGATAAAGAATATAAAGAAATTCAAGTTGAAAATAGAATAATTTATAAGGTAGAGGAGATGGCGGATATGTTTAATTGTTACTTTGAAAATAGTGTTAGGAAATTAAGTAATAAAGATTGTGTAGAGGAAAATATAGATAATAGAAGATATAGTGATAATGTTTGGGAAGTATTTAATAAAGTTGAAAAGGAGCAATTGTATAAAATAGTACGAAAATTGAAGAACAAAGCAGGTACAGAAGAAGGAGTAAATGTAGAGGTAATGAAATGTGTAGTCGAAGTTGCAGCAGAAAAAATTTGTTATGTATTAAACAAATCAATGGAAACAGGAGTGTTTCCAAGTGATTGGAAGGAATCGATAGTGGTTCCAATACCTAAAGTGCGAGGAACAAATAAAATAGAAGAATTTAGACCAATAAATAAACTGCCCGTTTATGAGAAAATTTTGGAAATAATAGTACAGAAACAGTTAATAGAGTATTTTGAAGAGAATGAGTTGTTGACAGAATGTCAATCGGGTTTTAGAGAGAAACATTCATGTGAAACAGCATTACAATGGGTTTTGTCAGAATGGAAAAGAAATATTGGAGAAGGAAAACTAATTGGAGTAGTGTTCTTAGATTTAAAGAGAGCTTTTGAAGTAGTTGATAGAAAAATTTTGATAAATAAGTTAAAATGGTATGGGGTAAAGGGAGTAGTGTTAGACTGGTTTAAAAGTTACTTGGAAAACAGAAGTCAAAGAGTAAAGTTTAATGGGATCTTATCGGATTCCATAAACGTAGAATTAGGAGTTCCGCAAGGATCAGTGTTGGGACCACTATTGTTCTTAATATTTATAAATGATATTGTGGAGAGTGTGTAACGAGTTAGAACCGGTGGGACGCGGGTCTTCCCCCACCACGCGCGCCTAGCGCGGCCCGCCGCTACCGAGCGCGGCCGCGAGATGGCCGCGCGCCGAGCGGCGCTCTCGCTTGCAAAGTCGGCGCGCGACCGCCTATAAGCCAGCGCGACGGGCCCGTTAGGCAGAGTCAGCCATGAGCGGTACGGGCTAACGGTTGCGCCTCTCCCAGCGATCTCTTGCATATCACAAGCTGCATCACTGTGTAATTTTGGTTCCTCTTACCTCCACGGCTCCCAAAGGACGGCGAGTTCGCTTACCTTTGGACGCAGGTCGACATCCACCGTCAATCTTAGGGACAGACTTTGTCTGCCCCGGAGGACATCCTACAGTCTCCGTATCGTCCGCGGGTTTTACCCACTGGACGGTCGGGCTCAAGGCTTCCCGGTCAGGGCCATTGGTGGAGATAACAGCCAGGGCACCAGAACGGCCACTAACCCCTCCTACCTCCACCGCCGAAACGCACCGACCCGCGCACCGCGACGACGACCGCGCCGCGCCGACTACGCACACGAACGCGTCCGTGACCCGCCGCGCTTCCGCCGCCGATTACCGACGGGTTAGGTTAAGCCCTAGTATAAGCCGCACAGACCCTGTTAGCCAGCACAGACCTGGCCGGGTAACCCTGTACATTAGCAATAAGAATAAAGACCGTCCACCCAAATCACCCCGCCTCATTCACTCGACAACCTCCACCCGCCGTCCGGTAGCTAACCTCTCCGGAGCGAGGTTACAAGTGTTAATGATAATTGTGAGATTAGATTGTTTGCGGATGATGCGGTAATATATGTAACAGGGAATTCAAGTAGAGAAATTAACGATAAGTTAAATAAGCAAATGGATAAAATTGATAAATGGGTACAGATTAATAAATTGTGTGTAAATATAGATAAGACCAAAGTAATGTTAGTAAGAGGAATTAGAAAGAAAGTCTGCGAAGATATTATAAAAGTTAAGTTAAGAGGTAAGGAATTAGAAGTAGTGACAGAGATTAAATACCTAGGAATAATAATTGATAAAAATCTGAATTTCGCAAAACATATAGGTTATATAAGTAGAAAAGTAGGAGGGACTTCCGTTTCCGGTGCGATTGAGTGAGGAGCGTAAGAGTGCTGTGTTGCGAGAAGTGGAAGAGTGTGGAGTGTGAGAGTGGAGTGCAGAGGAGGAGGAGTGGGGAAGGTGAAAGGTGGAGTAGCAGGAAGGTAGAAGGGAGTCAGGGAGAAGAATAGGAGAAAGGGGGAGACAGAGGAAAAGGGTTAGAAGAGTAGTTTTGAGGTTAGGAAGAAAGGCGAGATAAGACGAACAGAATAGGCGCGAAGAGGAAGAAGTAGCAGGCGACATCGGGTGGTGAGGAACGGAAAGAAGGAGATAAGGAAGAGCGAAGAAAGGGAGAAAGGAAGTGGCGACAAAGTAGTGGAAGGAAGAGTTAGGCGAAAGGCATAGGGGAGGGGGGAAAGAGAGATCAGAAGAAGAATAAGGAAGGATAGCAAGGAATGGGTGACGAAAGGAAGGAGGTGGAAGAGAAGGGAGAGGAGGGAAAGAAAAAAGGTAGGCCTACGAGTGCGGAAAGATTTAAGCTTGAAAGAAGAAATAGCACAGGAGGAATAGAGGAACTGCTGAGAAGAAAAAGGGAGAGGCAGGAGGAGGAGGTTTGCATAGAGGAGGAGAAGGAAAAGGTGTTCAGAATAAGCAAAAAGGTAGCGAGATCACCAGCAGGGAAAGGAGGACAGGAAGGGGATATAATGGAGATGTTAAGGTATATGAGGGAAGAGATAACAGAAAGTAGAGAGGAGGCAAAGGAAAGGGCAAAAGGGCAAGAGGTGTGGCTCAAAGAGGAGATAAAGGGACTAAAGGGTGAAATGAGGAAGATGGGGGAAGAGTGGAAGAAGGAAAAGGAGGAAACAAAAGAGGAATTGAGAGAGCTAGGGAGGAGGATGGAAAAGGTAGAGAGAGAAGGAGGTAAGGGAGGGCAACGCCTGGAGGAGAGGCTAGAAAAGTTGGAAATAGGTGCAGAGGTCCGCAGGGCAGGAGGTGGGAAAAGGGGGGAAGAGGAGATAGAAAAAAGGTTCCGGGTCCTGGAATGGAAGGTGGAGGAGAAAGAAAGGGAGGAGAGAAGGATGAATATTGTGGTAAGGGGGATGGAGGATAGGGGAAAGACTGTCAAGGAAGGGGTGGAAGAACTATTTAGGATCATGGGGATACAGGAGGGAATCGAAACGGCCAGAAAGGTAAGGGGAGGAGGAGAAATGGTAGTCGTGAAGCTAAAGGACGGGGAGACAAAAAGAAGAGTGATGGAGGAAAAGAAGAAGCTAGCAGGTAGAAAAGAGAGGATCGATGACGATTTGACATGGCGGGAAAGGAATATGAAGAGAAAGCTAGAGGCAATAGCGGAGGGGGAGAGAAGGAAGGGGAAAAGGGTATGGGTGAGATATAGTAGGGTGATGATAGAGGGATGCTGGTGGAGGTGGGATGAAAGAAACGAGGTGCTAAGGGACATAAGGGGGAGGGAGTGGGGAAAGGAAGCAGCAAGGGAGGAGGAGCAAGGGAAGCAGGGGGAAGAAAAAGGACGGACACAAGGGAAGGGCGGATAGGAGGGAGTAGGAAAGAGCGACAGATGGCAAAGAAAGGGGAGAGAGAAAGGAAGGGGTGGGAGGTGGTATGGTGGAATGTAGCGGGGCTAGCAAGAAAAGATGCGGAATTCTGGGGAAGGATAGGAAAGTGGGACATTATAATAATGATGGAGACATGGGTGGAGGAGAAGGGTTGGGGGGCGATAAGAGGGAAGCTGCCGAAGGGATATATATGGGAAATGCAGGCAGCAAGGAGGGACAGCAATAAGGGAAGGGCGAAGGGGGGAAGGGGTAAGGAAGGAACTAGTAGAGGCAGACAAAGGGGGGATAACAATAGGAGAGGAAGGAATAATAGAGGTGAGGGCAAAAATAGGAGCAAAGAGGTGGAACTTCGTAGGAGTATATGTGAGTGGGGATTTGGAAAGGAAACTAGAAAGAATGGAGGAGTGGGCAGAAAAGGGGGAAGAAGAGGGAGAGACGCTAATAGGAGGAGACTTTAACGCCAGGACGGGAATAAAGGGAGGGGGTACAATAGGAGAGGAGGAGGAAGAGGGATTGAGGAATTCGAAGGATGGAACGGAGAATGCAGAGGGGAGAAAATTGGTGAGGTGGCTGGAGGAGAGGGGGTGGGGGATCTTGAATGGGATCATGAAAGGAGACGAAAGGGGGGAATTCACGTATACAGGGGCAAGGGGGGAGACGGTCATAGATTATGTGGTAGGGGAGGTAGGCGTAGGGGACAGGATAGAGAGCTTAGAGGTAGGGGAGGGAGTAGAGTCTGATCACCACCCGCTAATAGTGAGCATAAGGGAGGAGAGAAAAGAAAGAAAACGGGGAGAGGGAAATAGTGGTGGGGCAGGGAGGGGTGGGTGGAACGAGAGGGGCAGGGAGAGATTCAGAGAGGAGGTGGCGGGGATAGGGGAAGAAAGGGGATTAGGACTAGAAGAGGAGCTACAGGAGGGAATGAGGAGGTTGAGAAGGGGAATAGAGGAGGGAGGGAAAGAAAAGGAGAAGAGAAGAGTGGGATGGTGGGACGAAGAGTGCATGGTAGCGAGAGGGGTACGGCAGGGGTGTCCGCTGAGCTCCCACCTGTTCAATGTGTTGACCGCGGACTTAGAGGAAGAGTTGAGAAAGGGGGGATGGGGAGGAGTAAGGATCGGAGGGGAAAAGGTAAGATCGCTTGCGTATGCGGACGATGTGGTGTTGGTGGCAGAGGACGAAGGGGAGCTGGGGGGGGGATGATAGGAAGGCTAGAGAGGTATTTGGATAGGAAGAAATTAGTACTGAACGTAGAAAAGACCAAAATAATGAGATTCGCGAAAGGAGGGGGGAGAAAGAAGAAGATAAGCTGGTATTGGAAAGGAAGGAGGATAGAGGAGGTGACGAAGTTTACGTACTTGGGATACGAGATAGGAAGGAATGGAGGGCAAGAGGGGCAAGTGGCGGCAAGGGCAAGAAAGGCGGCAGTGGCAATGAGGCAGGTATGGGGAATAGGGAAGAGAAAGTTCACGAATGACAGTGGATGGACAGTGGAGAGTTATGGGGTAGAAGTATGGGGTTGGAGGGAAAGGAAAGCGATAGAGGCGATACAGGAGAGATATTTAAGGTGGGTGTTAGGGGTGGAGAGAGTAACACCGGGGTACATGGTGAGGAAAGAGGTGGATAGGGAGAAGCTGTGGATAAAAGCGGGAAGAAGAGCATGGAATTTTGAGGTGAGGCTGGAAGAGGGAAGAGGGAGTGGGTTGGCGAGAAAGTGTTGGGAGGAAATAAAGAAAAGAGAAGGAAAAGAGGGAAGAGTGTCCGCATGGGAGGAGGAAAGGAGAGGGTTCTACAAAGAGGTAGGACTAGAGATAGAGGAGGTGAGGAGGCTAAGGGAAAGGGGGAGGGAGGGGTACGAAGAGATAGAGAGAAGAGGCAGAGAAAAGGACGAAAGACAAACTTGGGAAAAGATAATGGAGTCCAGATATAACAGGTGGTATAAGTGGACGAGGGGGGAGGGGTTTCCGGAATACCTAAGAAAGGGGTGGGGGGAAAGTAGGTGGAAAAGGATCGCAAGGTTTAGGTTGGGAAGCGAGATAAGGGAAGGAAGGTACTGGGAGGAGATGGAGAAAAGAGTATGTAGAGTTTGCGGGGGGGAGGAGGAAACAAAAGTAGCTGGCAAGAGAAAGTAAGAGAAGTATTAGGAGAAGAGGGAGAAGGGTGGCTAAGAGCACTGGAAGAGGAGAGGAACAGGATTCAGGGGGGAGAAGGGGGAGAAAGAGGAGGTTGAAGAAGGGAGAGGGCAAGAGAGAATGAGAAAGAGGAAGAGGGAGTGAGTGAATGAGTGGGTGAGTGAGTGAGTGAGTGAGTGAGTGAGTGAGTGAGTGAGTGAGTGAGTGAGTGAGTGAGTGAGTGAGTGAGTGAGAGTGAGGGAATGTGAAAGAGAGAGAGAGAGAGAGAGAGAGAGAGATTGCGGAAACGGAAGGATGGAAGGATGAATGCGGAGAGTGGAGGGTAAGGTATGAATGGGCGAGGGAAAGATGGGAGGGATAGGGAGAGCGAGAGAGCGCAGCGAGACGCGAACGAGGGCGGCGAGACGCGAGCGATTGCGGCGAGACGCGACGGATTGCGGCGAGATGCGAGCGAGAGCGGCGAGATGCGAGCGAGGGCGAAGAGATGCGAGAGAGGGCGATGAGATGCGAGCGAGGGCGAAGAGATGCGAGAGAGGGAGATGAGATGTGAGCGAAGGCGATGAAGCGAAAGGGCGAGAGTGTAAATAGTATAAATAGGGTAAAATAGTGTAAATATAGGAGAGAGATAGTGTAGGTAATAGGTTTAAGTAGAGTTAAGAAAATGGACAAAGCGGAAACAGATGTTCTTGTAACCCCAAGGGGATCAATAAAGATACATACATACATACAAGTAGAAAAGTAGGAGCAAGATTGGGTATTATGCGAAGAATAGGTAGGGATATTTCAGCGTATATGAGATGTGTTGTATACAAGGCTATTATTGCCCCGTTATTTGATTATTGTGGGTCAATATTGGTGAGTGTAAACAAAACGGAGGTGGAACATTTGCAGAAACTGCAGAATGAAGGAATGAGAATCATCCTTAGGTGCGACCGAAGAGTACGAATTGCTAGTATGCTGGAGGCATTGCAGTTTATATCAATTAAGGAAAGAATAGAATATAATGTTTGTGTAATTGTATATAAAATTATGAAAGGTTTGTGTCCAGGATATTTGCAGAATAAAATAAAAGTAGTGCAATATACAGAAGGAGTAGGGACTAGATAAATGGGAAATTTGTATATTGCTAGGTGCAAGACTAGTGAGGAGCAAAAAATGTTAATGTACGAAGGATTAAGAATGTATAATGCGTTACCAGTAGAGATAAGGAAGGAAGGAAAAATACAAAGTTTCAGAAAGGAGTTAGCGAGATATATCAAAGCGAAGGAGAGAGCTATTGCGTAATAGAAATATAATAAGTATCAAAAGTGTTAGTATGTTGTATTATAATATTAAATTGTAATTGTATCGTTTTTGTAATTAGCTACGGTAGCTAAATAAATACACTTCTTCTTCTTCTTCTTCTTCTTCTCTCTTTCTCTCTCTCTCTCTCTCTCTCTCTCTCTCTCTCTCTCTGAGTTGATGGTTTTTATTTGTATTTTTTATTTATATTATGATTCATTGAAATTGTTCAAGGCGTAGCCGAACTGGCTATTAACAATAAAGCAGTATTCTCTCTCTCTCTCCCTCTCTCTCTCTCTCTCTGCTTCATTCGTTCCCCAGCATTCACTCGGAAGGAGAGGCTTTTTGGGTATCCGCCTCCGATTATATTGCTTTTTGGATATGTTTTACAGGTGCAAAAAATAAGGAATACGGTTTTTCTTATATTGGCGCGTTTACATGTTTATAGGGTAAAAGAACCCTTCGAAGTTCACAAAAGGAGGTACAAAAGTAACTGACGACAAATACATTATGCATAGAGCAATTTATGACGCAAATGAAATCTATATCAAGTTTTATTCAACACAATGTTAATGTTATAATATTCTTGAGACTAAGAATAGAATCTTTTGTACCTTTTGTAATGAACTATGAGGGGTGGTTTCACCCTCTACATGTTGCAAACGGGCCGATATAATAAAAAAAAGGAATTTCTTATTTTTTGCTGTTCTAAAACACATTCAAAAACCAAACCAATCGGAGGTGTACAACCTAGAAACGTCTGCTTTTTAGACACACGCTACAGTAGTATCCTGTATGGCACAGTCTATTAAGGGGTCATGCCCACCTGTGACGTCTGAAAACACAATTTTTTTTAGACTTGAAGACTTTTTGAAGTAAATGGCTGTGTATTCGAAAGTATATATTTTAAAGTTCATGTATTTTTATTTGCAATGCAATATATAAATAAATAAAGGAATTATCGGCGATCTACCGCCAGGATTTTTTATTTAAGTACTTTAGGGTGACCGTGAATGTAGCTTTAACCTGGTTCATCAAAAATAAGAAATTCGACCAAATTTAGTCAGTATATTAAATTATCTAGTGCTTATACGTCCATTATCCCGAAAAATTAATTTGCTACAAAATCGGGGCTGTTTTTCATAGTAAAAGTATCGACTTTCGCCACAGAATCACTCTCATTTTTTATCATCTTACATCAGTTTCCATCTGTAAAATAAAAACTACAGAACAAAATTTAAAAAGCCACGATTAAGCACTAGGTAATTTAATATACTAACTAAATTTGGTCGAATTTATTATTTTTGATGAACCAGGTTAAAGCTACATTCACGGTCACCCTAAACTAGTTACATAAAAAAACCCTGGCGGGAGACCGCCGATAATTCCCTTATTTATTTATATATTGCATTGCAAATATAAATCCAAGCTTAAGGCCGCGTCCAGATCTGAACCGAACTCCGAACCGAACGCCACTTGAGTAGTTAGATGGAGTAAGACGTGTGATCTACTTATCTTGCTCCATCTAATTACACAAGTGGCGTTCGGTTCAGATCTGGACGCGACCTAAAATGTATACTTTCGAATACACAGCCGTTTATTTTAAAAAGTATTCAAGTTTTTAAAAAAAAAAGCCAAAATACTTGTGTTTTCAGACCTGACAGGCGTGATCAGGCGTGGCCCCTTAATACAAGAAACATTTACGCTCTACCTGCAATTAACATGGCTTCCTGCCACGGAATACTTCCTTCTCCTACAAAATATTCTTTATAATTGTCCCTATTTTGTTTCGCTGAGTTGTTAACATTCCTGGGAATAGCGGGTTGCAAATTATGCATGTGTACTACATCATTCTGATAATTCCCCTCCACCGGCATACTCCTGTTGTTCCCAATGTACGCTTGACTCCGTCTTCGCAAAAAATTATGAAGTACACATGTAGGCAACACCACATAGCATATGTTTTCAACTTTCATGTTTATGGGTGTATGCAGCACTCGAAATCGCGAGCTTAATATCCCAAATGCATTCTCTACGACATTTCTTGCTCGCGACAATCTATAATTAAAAATTCTTTTGTCGTGGTCCAATTCTCGTTGGGCATAAGGTTTTAAAAAATTGTTTGTTAAAGCAAATGCTTCATCGCCTAAAAAGGCGAAGTTTAAATTCTTCACGTTTTCATTGTTTTCTGGTAAATTCAATTGACCGTTATTTAATCTTCTGAAAAATTCAGTATGTTCTATCACACCCCCATCCGATATCCTACCATTTTTGCCAACGTCCACAAAATGAATTCGTAATTTGAATCCACTAGCGCCATTAATACAATACTATAATAATTTTTATAATTACAATAAAAAGCACCAGATTTCGGTGGTGGAACAATGCGAATGTGCTTTCCATCCACAGCACCTCCGCAGTTTACGAAATCCCATCTGTTTTTAAACCCTTCCGCTATCTTCTTCCACTCGTCCTTCGTATTCGGGAACTATGACAAAAAATTCAATACAAAAATAAAAAAATTAAATAGGTAGCGCACCATGAACAACGGACAGGCATATACACAGACAGACACGCACTTATTGTTTTTTAATTTCTTTGCTATTTCTTACTTTATTATTTTTTTTTTGTTTGAAAGAAGAACAATGCCTGTCACAGACAATCTCCCAGATGAGGGTATTAGGAAAGGTGCCAAGAAAAGAAAGCCGGAAGAAGAAGCGAGCGAATTCTACCGAACGTGCACCGAAGCGTTAAAGATGCCATCCACCAATAAAGTGGATATCACAGAATTTGAGGCCATTGGCATAAAAGTTTGGAAACAGTTACAGAGGATGGAAACGGACCAGGCCATTTATGCGGAGTCTCTAATAACCGCCGTCTTAAGACGAGGTATACAGGGTGTCCCAAAAATGTCGCGTTTCCTTGACAGGGGTGACTCAGGGGGTGATTTGAAACAACTTTTCCCTTAGCGAAAATATTGTCCGAAGCTTCGTTAAGGAGATATTAACCAAAAACCCCGACCAATGGGAGCGCGCGCCTTCCGCTCCAGCTCCCGCGGTAGCGTTGGCTACGAGGTAGGCGACCGCGCTTGTACTACGAACGTACGAACAAGCAAGTCGGCATGCATCGAAGGAAACCGCGTTACACAGTTTTTTTTAAAGCAGAATCTTAAATAAGAATAATTTGAAGTGAGAGGACAAGATGTACGTAAATTTCGTTTTTAAATAAGGCATAAACGAAAAGGTAACGTAACAGAAAATGTGCGACAAGTGATCGTAATTCGTTATTGAGGTAAAAATCCGTAGTTTAACAACGGCCAACACAACTAAATTTAAAAAATAATATTAGGTGTATGAATAAATTCTTTCCGACTGGAATTTCTATCGCGGTGGTATTCAGAAGCTGCCAGAAAAATGGCAAAATGTAATTAACAATAATGGAAATTATTTCGATGATCGAGTTGTTTTCATATTTTTTAAATCGAACTGTTATTGTACCCTAAAATCGGAAAGAATTTATTTCTACACCTAATAATCACCAATAAATTAAACAAAACTCACCCTTTCGGACATTCCTTTCCTTGCTTTCCTTCCCTTTTCGGAAACCTGTGTCACTAGGCCACTGCACCGATCCTGGTCATCGGCGTCCAGTGCTGAGCTGATCGCAGGGTCAATGTACCGAATATTCACTTCACTGCACGGCTACTAACACTGTTCACTTAATTTATGTTTCACGGAACGTGTTGTTCTTACGTTATAAAAATTGGTGGGGCCGATTACTGTTAATTACTGGGACGAGATTACTAGTATTACCCGGCGAAAAGAAGACTCGTGGCAGACGGTCTCGGGCTGTGCAGTCCGCTGCTGTGACGATTGGGCGCGTCACCTATTTGGGCACACTTTTACAGACGGGGCACACGCATTTTGGTTATTGGCTGAAGTTGCCACTTACATTGTCGCACCGCGCGACGAAGAGATCGAACGAAACACGAGATCGAGTGGGATAGAGCGATCTGACCGACGATCGTCAAAACAAAACACTAGCGTAGCCTACAGATCGCTCTATCCCACTCGGTCTCGATGTGTTTCGTTCGATCTCTTCGTCGCGCAGTGCGACAATGCATGTGGCAACTTCAGGCAATAACCAAAATACGTGTGCGCCGTCTGTAAAAGTGTGCCCAAATAGGTGACGCGACCAATCATCACAGCAGCGGACTGCACAGCCCGAGACCGTCTGCCACGAGTCTTCTTTTCGCCGGGTAATAGTAGTAATCTCGTCCCAGTAATTAACAGTAATCGGCCCCTTTCGGGGCCACCAATTTTTATAACGTAAGAACAACACGTTCCGTGAAACATAAATTAAGTGAACAGTGTTAGTAGACGTGCAGTGAAGTGATTATTCGGTACATTGACCCTGCGATCAGCTGAGCACTGGACGCCGATGACCAGGATCGGTACAGTGGCCTAGTGACACAGGTTTCCGAAAAGGGAAGGAAAGCAAGGAAAGGAATGTCCGAAAGGGTGAGTTTTGTTTAATTTATTGGTGATTATTAGGTGTAGAAATAAATTCTTTCCGATTTTAGGGTACAATAACAGTTCGATTTAAAAAATATGAAAACAACTCGATCATCGAAATAATTTCCATTATTGTTAATTACATTTTGCCATTTTTCTGGCAGCTTCTGAATACCACCGCGATAGAAATTCCAGTCGGAAAGAATTTATTCATACACCTAAAATTATTTTTTAAATTTAGTTGTGTTGGCCGTTGTTAAACTACGGATTTTTACCTCAATAACGAATTACGATCACTTGTCGTACATTTTCTGTTACGTTACCTTTTCGTTTATGCCTTATTTAAAAACGAAATTTACGTACATCTTGTCCTCTCACTTCAAATTATTCTTATTTAAGATTCTGCTTTAAAAAAAAACTGTGTAACGCGGTTTCCCTCGATGCATGCCGACTTGCTTGTTCGTACGTTCGTAGTACAAGCGCGGTCGCCTACCGCGTAGCCAACGCTACCGCGGGAGCTGGAGCGGAAGGCGCGCGCTCCCATTGGTCGGGGTTTTTGGTTAATATCTCCTTAACGAAGCTTCGGACAATATTTTCGCTAAGGAAAAAGTTGTTTCAAATCACCCCCTGAGTCACCCCTTTCAAGGAAACGCGACATTTTTGGGACACCCTGTATTTAATAGTCTGAACCCGCGCACATACATCTGCGAGAATAATTGTAACATCATTGCCATGGCCAACTCCAGTGGAAGCACCGCAAGTTCGAATTCTTCAAATGTACAAAATTATAAAATAATTAATGTTTAAACTTTAAAGAAAAATGTAAAAAAATTTAAAAAACTAATTTTTGATCAGTTGATGAAATAAATCGTTCATTTAAGGGGCCATTCTGGTAATCACTCCACAACATTCAGTTTTTTTTTCTCAGTGAATACAATGAGTAACAATGTCAAACTTTTTCTTCATTTATTAAGCTACTTATAATGTGTACGGAACAATTTTTTAAATATACTTGTCACGTCCCGGGTGAGGTCTTTAGGAACGATGACTATGGGGAAGGAGAAGACCAGGCGCGAATATTAAATCCGTCACACTGAGGGTTTGAGAGGAACTTAGGTGCGAATATTAAATCCGTCACAGTGAGGGTTTGAGAGGAAGACCAGGCGCGAATATTAAATCCGTCACACTGAGAATTTTGGGGGATATCAGGCGCGAATCTTTAATCCAACACTCTAATCGACCAGGGAAGGTTTTTAAAAGGCGAATATATGCCCGGGAAACACCCGTTAGAGTACCTTGTATTTGTTTTGATTTTGGTAATAGAATATACCGTTGCATTTGTATACAAGAAATTACGCTTAGTATTTCCGTAAATTGCACAGCTCATGCAATAGTATGTTTGTAAACAGAGTAAGCGTCTCGCGTTCGCGAACAGAAATCGGCTGTTGCGGCAGCCTGTTTATTTGGGATCTTTGTAACCAAAGGATGTACACAATAATTCAAAGCGAGATTTTAAACAAAGCGGTTTATTTACTTTGTTTAAGCGGTTATTATGCGTGGTATTTTTAGTATTTACACATAACATTTATAATATATGTAGGTATGGACATGAGGTACAATATATCAGTCATAGAAAGAAATACCCTTTATAATGATCGTTAATAATATAAAGAAATATGATCGCAGTAAGCGGTTATAAGACAAAGATATATAATCAAAATAAGCGTTAACGAAAGAATATGAAAGTGATGAACGTTAGTAATACAAAATTATATATACGCAATAAGCGTTGATAGACAAGAATAATATGTTTGCAATAAGCATTAATGAAATAATAATATAATATGTATGCAATAAGCGTAGATAGACAATAATAATATGTTTGCAATAAGCATTAATGAAATAATAATATAATATGTATGCAATAAGCGTAGATAGACAATAATAATAAATGGTATGGAGATGATATGCACAATAATAGGTAATAATAATAGCTTACGGTAGTTGCCGTAGAGCACTGATTTGAATCTTTTAACACTGTTTGAAATACACTTTATATGAGTTCTGTCAGAGATGACTTTCTATTGACGAAAGAGCGTCCTGGCCTCTCGATCCTTCGTATTTATATGATTTTACAGGAGTACTGCGGGGGTACGCGCGGTAAAGACCTTGACACATTTCGGAAACAAGACGCAGTAGATTTCTGGGGTTTTTGTAAACGGTGTGGTTATTAATAGACGTATTTATGTCACGTACGCCAAATATGCGTCGCAATTATGATCACGTGTTGATCACGTTTGTAAATTTGTGTCGCAGTAACATTTCTGGGGTTCTTATGACTTGCGGAAGGAGATACTCAACTCGTCGAATGGTTTTTGGGTGTTTTATAGGAAAGGGGTTAGCGTGGCTTGGACTCTGTGAGTCGTAAAGAGGGGATTGAGACGTGGTCTCGATTTAAGAGGATTTTGTAACGAGGGACTTGTTTGAATTCGTTTTAAAGGGAAGGATTCGTGCCTCATATGGCGAATAGGCGACGGAGTTTTGTAACGATCATCTCGTGATGGGGATCCCTAAGATACATCATCGAGGTGGAGTTTTGTATAGGTCATCTTGTGTTGGTGACCGCTAAGGTACAACATCAAGGTGATCAGCGATTGAGGAGATGGGGTTTGAAGGACTTTGGTGGAGTGATTTTGAGGTTTATTAATGGATTTTTTGGAATAGAAACGCGCGAAAAATCGTGGGACGTCACATACTTTTAATTGTGTTTTTTAAATGTTACCTGGAGATAAAAATCGCGCCTTTGAAACGACGGCGGGGGTGATTTCAACTCACAAACTCCTCTGAAACAAAAAAATCAAACTGATTATTAATCATGATGAGTACCGTTATCGCAGGGGCCAGAATTAGCCACGTAAGTCAAAATTTAACAAAATTAAACTTCAAGTATCGAGATTTTTAATTTCTACTTGAAGTTTAAATGCGCGCAATTTTGTTAAATTTTGACTTACGTGGCTAATTCTGGCCCCTGCGATAGCGGTACTTATCATGATTAATAATCAGTTTGATTTTTTTGTTTTAGATGAGTCTGTGAGTCGAAATCACTCCCGCCGTCGTTTCAAAGGCGCGATTTTTATCTCCAGGTAACATTTAAAAAACACAATTAAAAGTATATTTAAAAAATGGTTCCGTACACATTATAAGTAGCTTAATAAATGAAGAGAAAGTTTGACATTGTTACTCATTGTATTCACTGAGAAAAAAAAACTGAATGTTGTGGAGTGATTACCAGAATGGCCCCTTAAATGAACGATTTATTTCATCAACTGATCAAAAATTAGTGCCTAATCAAGAACTAGTTCCTTAACGATAGTACCGTTTTCTCTGAAATTGGGAATAGGAAACATAGAACAGATGTTATGGTGCACGCCGCACAGAAACTTTTCCAACGGATAAAACTCTAATAAAACATTATTGTTATTCTATTGTTGCGTGGTCTCGTCAATCCGGTGTACATTATAACGCATTCACTTAGATATACGGAACGTGAATAGAAATGGATAACTCAGAACACGATAACAATATTTAATCAATAAGGAACTATAAATTGGGGAACAGTTAATCTGGGTTCTATCCGTCTGCGCGTAGTCGTGTCTGGACTCCGAATGACAGCTTGACAGGCGATCGGTCCGATCGCCTTCTTTTCGCTTGTCCTCTGTCAATGCCGCGTGTACCGGCGGGCCATGGATTATCACCCATAGAGTGTTCGCAACACTATGTATACGTATTCTAAATTTGTAACGCTTACCTTTAAGAACTCAGTCCGTAGGACCTGATACAGTGCTTTGCATGTCTCGGGAATTATCTTCGATAATGAAGGAGCTGATATCCCCGTACTAAATTTTAAGTCTTCGTAACAACGTCCAGTTGCCAAAAATCGTAAAGTGGCGATAAGACGTTGCTCTGCAGTGATGCTCCGTCTCATGACTGTGTCCTGTTTTGTAATTCTGTTTCCTACTAATTTGAAGAGTTCATCAAACGCTTCAGAATCCATCCTCAAATAATTTCTGTAATCATCTCAGGAATCCTCTCTCAGCTCTCGAACAAGGGCTTGATCGTTCGAATTTGCGCGGTATTGTTTAACCCAAAGGCGCTTCCTTCTTCTGTCTCTTCTCCGCTCTGCTTCTGTTAAATATACAGCAGCAGCAGCAATAGCCAAGTTCCGACGACGATTGTCATTTATCGCCAACATCACACAATTTTTGGAACTGTCTCACTCAGACTTGGCTGCCAACACGCCGAACAGAAATTTCAGCGCTGCCGGAACCTCCACACACCACGCAGAACTGTGGGTAGTACTGTGGTTTTTTATTTTCACGCACGTCACTGGTTCTTGAGGTGGTTCGGTGTAACGAACACACGTAACCCAAACCAATATATTAAAAGCAACAATTAAAAGTAACAATTAAAAGTAACAATTAAAAGTAACAATTAACAAGAACAATTAACAAGAACAATTAACAGTACCACTTAACGGTAACAATTAAAGGTAAAAATTAATAGTAACAAGTAATAGTAACACTTAACTGTAACAATTAATAGTAACTGTTAGCAGTATTACACTTATAGCGCACGTGGGAACGATGGGACACTCACGAGATAATTGTTAAATTCTAAGTAGTAATTATAATGTCTATATATGTCTGTAAAATTAATGTTAGGTTATGTGAGCACGAGGAGGCTGGTGAGGTTAGGATCGGCGATTGGCACCAAAACACTGGTTTGCACAATAAATTGTGAGGTCTTTATTATAAAAAGTGTGCCAACGGATGAGCCGTTGTGCACACTGGAAAACAGAGGGTTGAGCCTCCGTACATTCTCTTGTACAACAATTAACACGTTTCAGAACGTGGACACGCGGACACGCACAATCGCGAATACGCGATCAATTGATTGAGTACACGCCGACTGTGTCGCGAACACCGTGTTGAGTCTACTTTGTGATTCGAACGTGATTTGAGCACTGAAATTGCATGTAGAGCAGAACTTTTGAACAATGAACAGATACGTTGTACGTTGAACACAGTTATGAACAGATTGTCGTTAAGATGGATGCGCATTTCCGCCTTGGCGTCTTCTCGAACATTCTCGAGCGTCGATCGACAAGACGGACGCTGATTGGTTGATCGATCGCGGATCGACCGCGACTTCCGCCGCCCAGGAGGTGCTGCGGTGATCGAGAGTGCGGCGGCGCAGAGAACTATTCATTCCCAAACATGCTCCCGCCATCAACAGCTGATGGAAGATGTTGATGTTGAATCTGTAACAGGCAAAATTGCCAATTTTGAAATTGGCCTGATTAGTGTTGTTGTGGCGGTCTTGAGCGTCACGACTCGGGTGAGTCCATCCTTCCCTGGATGTAAGGTGATGATCCTCGCAAGTGGCCACTTGCTAGGTGGAAATCGCTCATCTGTGATGAGCACCAGGGATCCGATCTTCAAGTCGTTGGTTGGATGATGCCATTTGGTGATGGATAGTTGTCTCTGCAGGTAGTGGGATGACCACTGAGTCCAGAAATGTTGCATCTTTTTTTGAATGAATTGCCACCTGGCTGATGGCAAGATTGATGAATTCTCCACTGACGGTTCCGGAAGCGCTGAGAGTGGTTGTCCAACAAGAACGTGCGCTAGTGTGAGTGCAGTGATGTCATCTGGGTCGTCACTGAGGGGCTCAAGCGGTCGTGAGTTGAGCATCGCTTCTATTTGTGTGAGAAGTGTGCTGAACTCCTCATATGTGAGCACCGTCTCACTGACTGTGCGCCGGAGATGGTGTTTGACAGACTTCACGACCGCCTCCCACTTGCCTCCCATGTGAGGTGCGGCTGGTGGGTTGAAATGCCATTCTGTCTTGTCATTGACGAACAGCTGATTCAGGCGTTGATGCGCCTCAGTCCCCTGGGTGAACATTCTTTTGAGGACGGTGTCAGCTCCAACGTAGTTGGTTCCGCAATCGGAGTGAAGAGTGAGAGGAATCCCTCTCCTGGAGACAAATCTCCTGTAGGTGGCGATGAACCCTTCTGTTGTATAATCTGTCACCAGTTCTAGGTGAACAGCTGATGTGGTGAGGCACACAAAGACGCAAATCCAGCCCTTTTGTGTCTTGGCACCTCTTCCTCTCCACGTCTTCAGTGTGATTGGACCCGCATAATCGGTGCCAGTATTGTTGAACGGTCGTGAGGGTGTAACTCTCGAAAGAGGTAGTTGGCCCATCAGTTGATGGGCACGGATCCCCCTTTGTCGAGCACACCCCACAACCTTGAAGTTGAATTCTATGAGGCTTGATGAAGGCAGCAATGTAGTTTGATAGCTCGTTGCGACTTGCTCGTTTGTGTGATATCCAACATCCAGGATTCAAATGACACTTGAATGTTGAATGTAGATCGAATTAGAGAGTCTTGGACTAGTCTCCTGTGAGGTTGTATGCACTAAGTATGCACTCGCTTTAAGATGATGCGAAAGCAAGAGGCGCCTGGGCAACAGGCACTTCCACGTGATGTGTCTCTCCGAGTTTGTAATTCCCGAGGGCACATATGGGCCACGAGACAACGAGTTGCAGCTCTTTCCAAGTGCGATACTGGCGAGTAACATCGAGGTTCGAGAACAGCCAGCAATGCATGGTCTGCTGACGAGTCCCTCGTTGTTGGAGTGATCTGGTTTTGAATACGAGACTCTGTCTGTCCAGACTCCTTGACAGAAATGCAGTGATCGAGAGAGTACTGCTGCAGCATCACGAGTCATGTTGTGCAGATTGAACGAACCCTCTCCAATGCACATATGGGGTGAGCTCTTTATTGTGAGGCCTTCCAGTGTGATTCTCGAGAAGTGATCCATGTCTGCATGATTTGATAATCCGTCCACAGGAGTAGTAGCAATGTAGAGAGTGGTAGTTGTTTGAATTTGACTCGCACCTAAATGCGAGTCTCGGACTTGTGAATTTTCTTGATACGTGTTGCCTCCACTTGGAACACGGGAGTGACGTCACTTTGAGATCTGTGGACGGTGCGCTCACGGTAAGTGGATTTCCGCCGTCATGACGAGTTGATAGGCATCTGAGAAGCAGAATGATTCCACTGTAGAGTCATTATAGGTGTTGAACCACCTATAGCCTGAGAGCGTGCGCACGCTTATGTAATCTTCTCTGATGCTGAGCAAGTGAGGTTAAGGGATGACTTCATCCTTGGGATGGCAGTGGATCATCCCAATAGAGCATGTGCAGCCACGACTCTTGCAATTCATCCTTGCTTGAATTGTGACCAGTGATAAGATGCTGAATGGATCACAGATTTGCTACTTCTGTGAAAATGAACACATTCTGTGAAAATGACAGTGGTTACTGGCCTGGAAGACAATGTGAATTTGTAATTGATAAGTGAAGTTGAACACAAAGGTGTTAAGTTGTCGGTGAAAGCGCGCCTTTGAAGTTGCGCGCCCAGTTGTTGCAGTCATCGAGCGAGATGATTGGGCTTCTTAGAATTCCGATGGGTGATTGAATTCTACTTGGGAGATGTGAGGTGAGACGCCTCCCGCGTCTCTGGTTGTTTGCTTGATGAATTGTCCCAATGAGTTCGTTTAGTTGGAGAAATTACATCAAGCAACGGGGAAAATGTTGAATGCCATTTGATTGTGGAAGCCCTCCCGCGTTGCACAGATTTTTTAATTGATGAGCTATTGTAATGAGCATCTCACCTGTGTGATCCTCCAAATATGTCATCAACGTATCTGGCATGCGTGATCGATGGTACCGCCAGAGGATGGCGATGACCTTCGTCTTCCGTCAATTGAAGTAAAGCTCTGACGGCCAGAAATGGAGCAGCCTTGGTCGATATGTGACCGTTGTGAGCTTGTAGGGCACCTCCTTGGAATTGTCATCGATCCACAGTATTCGTTGGAGATTCTGATCGTCTTCATGAATCTTGACTTGACGATACATCTTTGTCACATCTGTGGCAAAAATGTACTTGTGCTGGCGTATCCACAGCAGCACGTCAGTGATGTTAAGGAGTAGATTTGCACCCGTGTGCATCAAATCGTTGATAGAATACCCAGTTGAAGTATAGCGTGATCCGTTGAAGACGACTCTCAATTTTGTCGTCTGGCTGTCTAGCTTCAATACTTCATGATGTGGAAGATTAAACACAGAGTAAGTATTAGGTGAAAGTGCTGGTGCTCTTACCATGTGACAGAGCTCCTCGTACTCTTGCATGAAGCCTTGATAGAGGTCGCGATACTCGTTGTTCTTGTTGAGTTTAACGAGCGTGCGCTTCAAGCAAGCGTGAGCTGTTTGATATGAATTACCCAACAGCTTCGGAGTCTCCTTCAGAGGAATGCGCACAGTGTATCGTCCTGTAGAATCACGAATGTGTGTCGCTCAAAAGTGATCCTCATATTCTTGTTCCTCAGGTGTGAGCTTCAGGGATGCATCTGTCGGGAGCTCTTCTTGAATCCAAAATCGTGTCAGCATGTCTTGCAAAGAAGTGTCAGCATGCTGCACGACGGCAGAGTGATGTGCGGTGGCCTTGCGCAGGTCCACTGTAACTGGTCCAAGAATGAGCCACCGAAAAATGGACAGCTGTCACAACACTCATTAGGTCTTGTTGAACCATAATGGATGCGATGGAATACAGAGGCAGAGTCGTAAATTCTGCCTCTCAGTTGATGAGGGCGATGTCCTGCAGAAGCAAAGTCGTAAATTCTGCCTCTCACTCTTCAACTTTAATCTGACTGTAGTAAAGCTCTTCAGTAGGCGCGCTCGTATAGGATCTATTACTGAGATTGCCTGCTGAGAGCTAGATCCCAAGAGTGAGCTTAAATGCGAGTGTGTTGAGCTCCCAGGGAGAAATCTGAGAGACTCCAGAATGGCTGATCTTTAGACAGTCCAAATCTGTCACTGAGGCTCCAGTTCCGTGGCACTCTTGGTGCCACCCACAATAGAGTAGATTCCTGGGCTCCAGCTTCCATGATCATGTTGGGTGATGGCATGCACTAAGGGTTGAGGCGACGGATGAATCCTTCTTGACGAAGGTGATCTCAGAGCTTTCTGCTACTGAGTGGTTGATGCTACTCGCTGATTGCGAATGGCGATAGAGTATTGACTGCACCGACTGTATTTCTTTTGATCTGTAAACAGGCGTACCTCGTCGAGGAGCGAGCTGTGAGCACACATGGGAATGTGGCCATCAGTGGCTTGTAAAGTATTGAAACGACCCACCTGAGAATTGATGTGAAGATTGGTGGGTCTGACTTCTTCAATGTGATACGTTGATCCCTCCAATCTTGAGGCTGGACCTTATTTCCTTATGATCAGGTGATGAACACTGTGATATTGATAGTTGCCCCTTCGGGCAGCTGGTGAGCCATAGGCGTCACCTGTGCATCCTTGGGCTGAGGTTGGGCTGGTGCCAGATGCAGCATTGTATGATGCACTGCACCACAATAATTGCACCGAAGTGCTGTCTTACACCTTGTAGTAGGATGCCTCCCACAGCAATTGTGACACAGCTCTACAGCTGTGATGAGGTTCCGGCGATGAGCCACAGGCAGCTTCCTGGACGATGGACATGTCACTATAAAATGGGCTGCTTTACAGCAGTCGCAGGGACGCTCTTGATGAGCCCGCTGACTTTGTGCTTTTTTGATCATCTTGATCAGCCATCGCGAAGCACAGGAGTTGAGCTTGTGAGCCCTCTAAACTGAACTACACAGCACTGTGGTACACAATCACCGATCCGGCTCGAAGGACCAAACTGTAAAATTAATGTTAGGTTATGTGAGCACGAGGAGGCTGGTGAGGTTAGGATCGGCGATTGGCACCAAAACACTGGTTTGCACAATAAATTGTGAGGTCTTTATTATAAAAAGTGTGCCAACGGATGAGCCGTTGTGCACACTGGAAAACAGAGGGTTGAGCCTCCGTACATTCTCTTGTACAACAATTAACACGTTTCAGAACGTGGACACGCGGACACGCACAATCGCGAATACGCGATCAATTGATTGAGTACACGCCGACTGTGTCGCGAACACCGTGTTGAGTCTACTTTGTGATTCGAACGTGATTTGAGCACTGAAATTGCATGTAGAGCAGAACTTTTGAACAATGAACAGATACGTTGTACGTTGAACACAGTTATGAACAGATTGTCGTTAAGATGGATGCGCATTTCCGCCTTGGCGTCTTCTCGAACATTCTCGAGCGTCGATCGACAAGACGGACGCTGATTGGTTGATCGATCGCGGATCGACCGCGACTTCCGCCGCCCAGGAGGTGCTGCGGTGATCGAGAGTGCGGCGGCGCAGAGAACTATTCATTCCCAAACAATGTCTATTTTACAATATTTACAATAAAACAGGTTGAATTAATCTAATGGACTGTATTTACAGGTTTACGGTTGATTTAATCGCGTCCTACGCTGTAGGTTTTCCTTTGCAAACCGATGCACGTATAATCGGCCCGATTACGTACAAGCAATATCCGATTAGCGAATTACCGAAATATAGAGAGGGAAGCGAGGTTAGCGTGATACCTTTTAGACGGCTCGTCGATCAGTAGATCGAGGAATTCGGGAACGAATTCCTCGAATCCTCGTGCTCTCCCCCTTCCATCGATCGCCGATCCATGGAAGGGAGACCCGATCGCCGCTCCACATGAGCTAGGGAGGGGGGGGGGGCAGAGTTCGTTTCGGTTACACGGTTCGCTCGATCTCACGAGATGGCGCGTTAAGTACGATTTTCGTGAACATTTCCCGCCGGCCTTCATCGAACGATGAATGAAGTCCCAATCCAGTGATCTGATTGGTTCCGTTGGTGTGGCGTGATCGGATCGTGGCTCGCGAACGCCACCACTCATGTGGATATAGTACTATTAATTGTTTCGGTAGTGTGAATTAAGATGGTGTACGCGCGTCGGGATTCATCAATTCGTCGCCCTTAACGAAAGGTAGGTAAATTAATATCACGATGGGCCTTACAAATTCTGATCGCGCAGTTTTTACAAGAGCTACCCGCGTCCAACCATCCGGCCCGGTGAATAGACGCGTGATTCGGGCTAGGGGCCACTTGTTGGGCGGCAGCGTCTCGTTCTTCAAGATGCACATGTCCCCAACTCGTGGCACTGGGCGTGGTTGTGTCCACTTATTGCGAGCCTGGAGGGCTTGCAAATACTCTCGGGACCAGCTGCGCCAGAATTGAAGCCTCATCTGCTGCAAGAGATGCCATCTCGACAGGCGTGACCGTGGAACATCCTCCACCATCGGGTCCGGTACGGCGAGGAGAGCGTCGCCGAGTAGGAAATGCCCCGGAGTAAGGGCTGTGATGTCCCCCGGATCGTCACTCTGAGGTTGCAGCGGTCGAGAATTGAGGCAGGCTTCTATCTGGGCAAGTAAGGTCGACATTTCCTCAAATGTGAGGTGCTGATCCCCAATGACCCTCCTCATGTGGTGCTTGGTGGCCTTGACGGCGGCCTCCCAAATTCCCCCGAAGTGCGGGGCGGCGGGTGGGTTAAACCGCCAAGCGATGCCGTCGTCTCGAAGATGGGCCTGCATAACCTCACTAGGACTGCGGAGAGGTTCCAGCTCGCGCAGCTCTCTGGCTGCACCCACGAAATTTGTGCCTCTATCGCTGTGAATGGTGTGACACAGCCCTCGTCTAGCCGTAAAACGCCGCAGTGCTGCGAGGAAGGCTGCTGTACTATAATCTGAAACAATTTCCAGGTGAATAGCGCGCGTAACCAGGCACACAAAAACGGCGACATAACCCTTGGATATGCGTTGTCCCCTGCCTCGAGAAGCTAGTAACGTGAGCGGCCCGGCATAATCTAGACCCACTTGCAGGAAGGGTCTGGCTTGCGTAACTCGATACGCCGGAAGGTCCCCCATCAGCTGCTGGCCTGGCGTAGCCTTCCATCGAAGACAGGTGACGCAGCGATGGATGTGGACCTTGATTCGCTGTCGACCGCCCAAGATCCAGTACCTCTGACGTAGTACGGCTAAAGTGAGTTATGTCCCTCCGTGTAATGATCTTTGATGAGCCTCATCGATTAATAATTCAGTGAAGTTTCCTCTTGGTGGCAGTATAAGTGGGTGCTTCTCCCAAGACGGCAAGGCAGCGTGCCTCAGACGCCCACCGACCCGTAAAAGCCCCTGTGAATCCAAGAAGGGTGCGAGTCGTCGTAGCCTACTGCGACTCGCAAGCTGCGCTCCTCGCAACAGCTGCTGGCATTCCTCCGGGAAGTCTTGTCGCTGAATCAGCTTGATCCAGTGCATCTGGGCTGCTTCTAGTTCCGCTGGTGACAGGTAGGGCTCTCTTCCTTCTAACTTTGTCTGGCGTGGTACCCAGCGTAGGCACCAGGCGGTTATACGTAAGAGGCGCTGCATTGAGGAATAATTATTCAATAAATAATTATTTTCTGTCGTCATACCAGTAGCCAGATGGGACACGACTCTGGCCTCCAACTCGGTGGTCTCATCTTGGACTCCAGGATCGGTCAACCAGTGGGGAGCCTCGGTGAGCCAAGCAGGACCCTTCCACCATAACCCGAAGTCAGTTAGTTGTTGAGGCGCTATGCCTCTGGACGCACAGTCAGCCGGGTTCTCGTTCCCAGCCACATGGTGCCAACGGGCATTAGGGAGTTCTCGTTGGATCTCTGCTACTCGGTTTGCCACGTACGTCTTCCACTTTGACGGGTGGCCACGAATCCAATCCAACACGATCCTTGAATCGCTCCATAGGTGAGTCGCTACGTTGTCCAGCTCCAATGTTCCTCTAACAGTGGTCACGAGACGACTCAATAATGCAGCAGCGCATAATTCGAGCCTCGGGAGCGTGACCCGCTGAAGAGGGGCGACCTTGGTTTTAGCCGTGATCAAATACGACTGCGAACGGTCATCGTGGTCCACGACGCGTAAATACAGTACCGCAGCGTAGGCTCTCTCCGAAGCGTCAGCGAATCCATGGAGCTCCACATCTTTGGTCCGGGGGTGAAGGCCTAGCCACCGAGGCACCCGGACATCGGCCAGGTTTGGCAGGTCCGCCAGGAACTGGGTCCACCTCCTTTCCTCAGTTGATGGCAGGGTGGTGTCCCAATCTATTTTTAGCAACCACAATGACTGCATGAATATTTTGGCTGTTATAGTTACCGGAGCCAGCAGGCCCAGTGGATCGAAGATTCGAGCCACCCGGGACAGGACCGTTCGCCTGGTGGCCGCAAGAGTAACGGGATCCTCCATCACCCGGACTCGGAACTCGTCGTCGCGTACGCTCCAATGGACTCCCAGGGCTGTGTGAAGCGTACCATCCTCCCAGTGGACGGCCGACCGCGCCTCTTCTCCTGGGGGATCCTCTAGCAAGGTGGGTGAATTAGATACCCACTTCCGTAAATTGAAGCCGCCCGCCCTGCAGAGCTGGCACAGCTCTGCCTTAATGGCTCGGGCTTCTGGCTCGTTGTCCGTTCCAGTCAGCACATTATCCATGTAGACGTCCCTCTCCATTATGGCTGCGGCTCGTGGAAATCGGTGACGCTCATCCTGGGCCAGCTGACGCAGCGTGCGGATGGCCAGATAGGGAGCGCACGCGAGGCCGTAGGTGACTGTGTTCAACTCATAGTCACCTACGACGTCCTCGTCGCGTGGTCGCCACAGCAGTCGTTGGAAGCGCCGATCCTCCGGGTGGACGACGATCTGGCGAAACATCTTCTCTATGTCGGCGGTCAAACAGACCCTATGGGTTCGCCAGCGTAGGAGCACCTGGAGGAGGCTCGGTAACAGGTTGGGCCCCACCATTAGGAGGTCGTTCAACGACTTCCCTGAACTTGTAGGGTAGGAGCCGTTGAATACGACCCTCAACTTAGTAGTGGTGCTGCTCGCCTTGAAGACCCCATTAGAGCTGTTTCGAGACTCGAAACAACCGAGCCGAGCCGAGACTCGAACGGTTTCGAGTAACCCGAATGTTTCGGATAGCTCGATTTTTACGAGCCGCTCGAATGTGTTTCGGGTAGCTCGATTTTTTCGAGCCGCTCGAATGTGTTTCGGGTAGCTCGATTTTTTCGAGCCGCTCGAATGTGTTTCGGGTAGTTCGATTTTTTCGAGCCGCTCGTATGTTTCGGGTAACTCGAATATATTGTAGGTAGTCGACTGTATGGTTCAGTGTGATAGCTTGGTGTAGCTGGAACGTTTTGTAGGCACCGAATATAAATTTAGTTAGATGTTTCGGAGGGTCCCATTGGAGTATGGATATATATGTATTAAAGGTAATTCCTTATGTTTGTTAAAATCATTTATTTCTGCACGAGCGATAGCTTATATTGACCTGCCCGATGAATTTAAATAGTTTGTGATATTAAACAATTTCATTGCAAGCGGACAATGTGCACACGTGATGCGTGATGATAATACTTCTTTTTAGTACTACTACTAGATGCTAACAAGATGAAAACCTTATTTAGGAGCTTATTCCGAGGTGTATACGAATTAAATTTTGGGTGAAAATGGGCCCCGCATCCAATGTGTTGTTAAAATATCCACCAGGCAAGGGTTAAATTACTTCATATGATTTTCATATCTATAAATCTCATATTATACATCTAACTAAATTTATATTCGGTGCCTACAAAACGTTCCAGTTACACCAAGCTATCACACTGCATCATACAGTCGACTGCCTAAAATATATTCGAGTTACCCGAAACATACGAGCGGCTCGAAAAAATCGGGCTACCCGAAACACATTCGAGAGGCTCGAAAAAATCGAGCTACCCGAAACACATTCGAGCGGCTCGAAAAAATCGAGCTACCCGAAACACATTCGAGCGGCTCGAAGAAATCGAGCTACCCGAAACATTCGGGTTACTCGAAACCGTTCGGGTCTCGGCTCGGCTCGAAAAACCGAGTCCCGCTCGGTTCGAACTTCAAGCTACTCGAATATTTCGAGTCTCGAAACAGCTCTAGACCCCATGGTGTGGCAGGTAATAACAATTGGGAATTTGCATGATTCTCAAAAAAAAATATATTTGGGAGCTCCTATATAAGTTTTATTGTAATTATTTTTTTCATAATTTTTTATTGCTAGTTAAGCGAGAAAAAAATATTTAAATATTGCAATATTTAAAATTACCGAAAACGATCCGGAAATTCCCGAGCGTGGCCGAAGAAGCCTGTGACGTCACATAGTAGTATTTTCACACGTTTAGCATTGAAAAATACATTTTCTTTCAAAAAATGAATAAAAAAACTGCATATAAGTGGTGTTTCGTGCCTCATTGTAAAAGCACAACGATTAAGACTCCGGATAAAGTGTTTTTTTTTATGCCTCAAGATGTAAAACTACGAAAAATGTGGTTTACAAGTGCTAGACGTGCCGATGAACCAGGGAAGTCGAATTATTATTGTTGCCAGGATCATTTTGATTTAAAAAACGACATGGATAATTACGTGAGATATTCTCTCATGGGAGCTCCAAGAAAATTGAAGAGTGGTGTGATTCCTCACATATTTGATTGCCAACCAGGGAGGTTAAAGACGTCAGTGAATTTATCTCGGCCAACCTTTGTAAAATTAAATAGGAAAAGGACTGTCGCTGAAATGCTGTCTAATACAGACAGTGAAAAAGAAAATAGCTGTCAAAGTACACATAGTTCTAAGAAACAAGCAGTCGAGGACAACGCAACTTTGAATAATCCTGCAAAAAGAACATGTACCGATCTTGCTAACAGAGCAAGTACTTCCTATGAAGTATTTGTAAATAAAAGTTCCAGGAGTAAAGAAGAAAGCAACTCAGAGGAAGATATTCTTGAAGCCACAGCAAACTTTTCTTATACACAGAATTTATCATCAAGTTCTTCGGATATAAGTCATGCATACACGTATACAGTAACCACAAATACCGACACAAACTGTAAAATAACTTCAGTTCTAGGTTTTGGGGAATCTTCAGACTGCCTATTACCTAAAAGTATTGGCAAGAAAACGGTTTTGCAAAAAAGTATTGGAGTGCAAGTATACCAAAAACTTGTAAAACCTCATGTTCGTTCCAAGGCCACTATGTGTGTTCCTTCTACATCCGATGCGTCATGTCAATGTAAAATAGAAGATAAAACAACTAATTCTGTTCCGTCTACTTCTTCAGTCTCTCATTCAACAAGTGATTATAAAATTTCATCCGGACCAAGTGAATATCAGCAGTCAACAAGTTGTAGCGAGGAAGAAAAAGAAAAAAATAAACAAATGAAAATCAACGTACTGAACATAACCAGATATTTTATAAGTATTGATCCTAAAAAATATATTGGGATTGGCACTGAATGGCTTTGGATTATTGATTTAATACATTCGTATATTAAGTGCAGTATTGATGACATCAAGCTAACTTTGATGAAAATAAAAACAGACGATTCATTTAGTCGGTTAGGAAATGAATTCGGTCTGTCAACATCGCAGGCTAGCAGAGTTTTCAATAAAACAGTGAATTTAATAAGTCAGTGTTTAAAAAAACTTGTGTACTGCCCATCTCCAGAACATATAAAAAAAAACTTACCCATTGCTTTTCGTGCGTACTACAGTAACGTCTGTGCAATTATAGATGCTTTCGAAATAGAAATCGAAAAGCCGTCTAACTCAGTGCAACAAGCTCTGACTTGGTCAGACTATAAAAAGTGCAATACTTTAAAGTATTTGATTGCTTGCACTCCTGATGGATTTATTCTGTTTGTATCTTCTGGGTATGGAGGCAGAATAAGTGATACAACATTATTCCAAGAAAGTAATATAATGGATATTTTACCAACAAAATGCGGTGTTATGGCAGACAGAGGATTTAAGCTAATACAGACAATTTTAAATCAAAAACAGTGTGAGTTACTTCGTCCACCATCTGTTTCAACTTCAAGTAAACCAACGAAAGAAGAAGTATTAAACACTAAAAGGATCGCAAGTTTAAGAATTCACGTTGAAAGGGTGATAAGAAGAGTTCGAGAATATAAAATTTTGGAACCTCATTCTTGTCTCGATTTGAATATTATGTCTTATATAGACGATATTGTAACAATAGTGGCAGGTTTAATAAATTTACAGACACCAATTATAAAAACATAAAGTTTAGGTATATTTCTTTAAAATTTGAAAAACAACATACAAAAATATTGCGACACATTATTTTCTAAACGATTGTAGTAATATAGGGAAGATATTTTGCTTCCAAAAATTAAGAGCTCTTTCAATCATAGTATTTGTAAAATTTGCATCATAATCAAGCCGTAAATATTTGAATTGCTTGTTACTTTCAAATTCTGGATCCGCAACAACAAACAATCCTTTACTTTTTCCTGCAGCCAGCATTTGTAAGTTTATCTGTCCTTTGCACTTTTTACTTATATTCCCATTGGGTAAATAATCAGCAACAGTTTTTTCAGAGCTAGGACATTTGATTTCTAAAATGAAGTCAGATCCAATACCATCTGGCGAAGCTCCAAGCACAGGTATTGACGGCTTCAGAATAATGCCACTTTTATTAATTTGTAATTTTAAAGTTTTCTGGATTTCCGCAATAACTGCATCTTCTAATTTTCTTCCGCGTTCCATATGTTTGTTGTCATACACTTTGGCAACTCCGATGATACGATGGACTAAATTACCATCTACTGTCTGGCACCGACTACTTTCATATATATTTGAAGCAGTAATTCTCCCAAATTTCAATTCATGCCATAACACATTATGACTCTGATCCCGAGTATTCCTTTCTCCTTCCTTACATAGATCCTCGCTCATATTTTCTTCTGTGTGCTTTAGAAAATCTTCAGCTGAATCTTTGTCATCAGGAAAACTGAACATCAACTGATGTATCGATAACAACTGAGCCTTTCGTTCTATCAAGTCGAAAGAATACCTCGTTAATTGGGAATCTAGTTGTTTTTCTTGCGCACGTTCAAGCACATTGTCTAAGAATGTGGAGCTGTCACATACACTTGTTACTTTGGCTTTCTTTGCCATCTCTGCCGTTGTAATAAACTTTTTGGATGTCCCTACTTGAGACAATTTTGATTTCTTCCAATAACATGCAACTTCAGTTGGAGATGCGGATTCGTATCGTCTATTACACCACATTAAAAAGGCGATGCCATGTTTACAGCCACCTGAAAGTTAAAAAATTTCATTTATTTGTCAATAATTGATCGTTTATATAGTCAGAATACACTTTAAGACTCTGTATTTACTTATATTTATTTTTTATTGTAACAATAACAATTTTTGTAAAAAACACTTTATAGAAACTTATTTATTATCTAACCTTCCGATGCTGCACAATCAAGACACTCCACATTTTGAATCTTTCCTTCTGTTTCATCAACAGTCAAGAATACAGTGTAATCCTTATTTCGCACACGATGTTCAGGACAAATCCTTCCTTTCACAACACATATGTTGTCTGTTCGTTTAACGCACACATAACCTATAGCGGAGTCACCATAGTTTTCTCTCGAAGATCTATAAAAAAGGATTCATTTACAAATTAATAAAAATTAAAACAATCTCCAAACAGTTCGCTATTTTTCTTGTACTTACAATGTTGCTTTTACTCCTCGAACTTCGGGAAGATTGTAGCGTTCATTCGTTGCGATATATTCCCACGTCATAAAGATACTAATTTTCGGTAAATTAGTAGAGTCGGCTTTGCTAAACCCTGGCTCCAATGTATTTGGCATTTTAATATATTCAATATGAATGATTAATAAAGTCGTTTAAAAACGATTCAAAACCGGTGTTATGAGGTGAAGTGAAGTAGAAGCACTCGGGTTCACTAATTACACTTTTAATACAGTGCACATAGAAGAACTGCTCGCTTAGTATCACGTTCTGAAACTGACCGCTCTTGTTTTTGGGGTCCTATTATATGTACCCATTTTTGGTGGTGGGATACAGGGTGACGCGTCCATGGTGGCGCATCCACGGTGATGTGTCTGCCGTGACACAAACCTTGTACCCTTTTGTTAAGGTGTCGGAGTCATGAACGAGCCCCAGTAATTCGTCATCGAGCAACTAATAGTAAATACATTTGTGTTTACTATTAGACGGCTGTTTTGATATACGTATTTTTAGGCAACTCATAACACCAGTTTCACGACGCAATCATAAACACATAGCAGCCATTTAAAACTACTACTATGTGACGTCACGAACCTTTACGACCAATCAAAATCGTTTCTTCGCAATACGGAACGTTTCAAACATTACCAATTTTTAATTTCATTTTTTAATAATTAACGATTTATAACAATTAAAAATTTTATTGTACATTTATTGCTTATGCTGTATATTCAGGTTATAAATAATAAATTATGCAATTCTTTTTAAATGCAAATTCCCTATTGCTGTCTGAACAAGATTTATTGCATTTAGACCTGTGAGTTAATTCCACATACTCTCGCAGGAAAGACTGGTAAGCCATCTTAAAGTCGGGGCTCCGACTGCACTTTGTGTCCATCCTTTGGAGCATCCGGGCGGCCCCGGCCCGGGACTCGCCCAGCCCTTGCGTCTCCTTAAATGGCAGACGCACCATATATCGGCCAGACTGCAACCGCTGGTGAGTGGCAGCGAAGTGCTCTTCGCAAGCCTGATCCTCTGTATTGAGCGGCGTAATCAATTTTACCTCCTCTTGTTCCCAGAAGCGTTGTAACAGCGGATTAAGATCATCGTCCCTCGTGCATTGGAGCGTCACGAGCCCCTTCGACGCACGTGGGTCGATGCTGACCAGAGGTGTGGCGATGCCGGAGATGATCCAACCCAAGGACGTCTTCTGAGCGATGGGCTCGCCCTCTCGTCCCCGTCGGAGTCCGTCTTCCAAAATCAGGGAGTAGATGTCAGCACCCAAGAGGACATCGATCTGAGCGCCATCCATAAAGTTCGGATCAGCCAGAGGGAGATTGTGCAGGTGATCCCAAACTTCCTTCCTCGGATTGGTTGGTGGGGAGTAAGCCGTGATACGCGGCATCACCAACGCCGTGGTTGACTGCCGTGATCCTTCACCGACATGTGGAGTGAACTCCAGCTGGACACTCCCCCTCACTCGGTCCGTCCGTTGGTTGCCAATGCCGATTACACACACGTTCGATGGTCTCCTTGGTAGACGCAGCAACTGAACTAATGTTTCCGTGGCCAGGGAGACCTCGCTACCCTGGTCAATCAGGGCCTGCACCACCCTGGATTCGCCGTCCGGAGAGCGCACCACTATCCTGGCCGTAGCTAAGAGGACTGGAGGGAAGTACCCTGTAGCGCGAGGAAGGCTCTCCCTCGGCTCTGCCCTTCCCAGATTGATGGAGACCTCAGCGTGGTCCGGAGCAGCCTTGACGCTCTCGTCGTGGATGGAGGTATGGTGTTTCTGTTTACACTCTTGGCAACGCTTATCACATTTACAGTCCGCGACCCGATGTCTCCCCAAGCAATTGAAGCAGAGATGTTTATCTAACAATATCTCCTTACGCTCTTTCGGGGTCTTAGATTTGTATTCCGCGCAAAATAAGACAAAGTGATTAGCTCCGCAGAGCATGCATTGATCAGATGAGCCCTTTGGCTTGCTCACCTGGTGAATCTTGACGGTTTTCTGTATTCCAGCTGGTTTCGACGCTCGTCCGGCTGGTCCCCTCCGCTGCTCCTCCAAGGCCTCCACGGTATTAACTCGTCCCTCCACGAATTCCTTTAACTCATCAAAGGTCGAGGGCAGTCTGACCTTGCCGTGGAGTGTCTCCCATTCACGCCGTGACTGAGGATCTAGTTTCTCGACGATAAGGTGCACGAGCCAGTCGCCGCTGGCGTCGTAAGGCCTCTTCAGGGCTGCGAGGGCTTCCACAGAATCGCACATGGTGTAGTAGAAGTCCTTGAGTTCCGGCCCGGACTCTCGTGTTAGCATGGGCAAATTAAAGATGGCCGCCATTAGAGTCTTGACCGCCAACCGCTGGTTAGAATAGCGATCTTCTAGCACCTTCCATGCTGCTTTAAAATTCTCTTCCCGCACGGGCATATTTCTCAGGAGTCTTGCGGCGTCTCCACTAATGGCGCCGCGCAAGTAATGCAGCCGCTCAGCATCGGACAAGGTAACGTCCCGGACTACGAGGGACTCGAACAGGCCTTGAAATGATGGCCAGTCTTTGTGCAACCCGGTGAAATTCGGCAATGGAATTCGCGGTAACGAGGCCTTGGAACGTTCCGCTGCCGCCGTGGCCGTCGTAGTCGAATCTTCCCGGGAGGAGCGCTCTACGGCACGCGTCGCGGCCTGCTCCAAGTTGGTGAGCTCCTCCAACTTTGTTAATAGCAGGGTCTCCTGCTCCAAGAAAATCTCCTCCATCGCCGATGGCTGACCCTCTTGGAAGTACGATTCGCCCGCTAGGTCAGGATCGGTGGACACGGCGACCAATTTGTCGTGTTGCGCTTCGAATTTAGCCCAATCCTTGCGCAGGGCCCCCAAGCGAGTAGCTACTGTCGTCTTTGTCCAATTATTCGCACCTAGTTTCTTCAAATTATCGTTTGCACGTGAGATGCGACCGTAGAGGTCACGTTGTCCCGTTATGAGATGACTCATTGTTCCAGAGGTCACGCACGACGGTTACGCACAACACGCGCGAGGAATCCCGAACGTTCCAGAAACAAATCCAAACGGCGCTGATCCGGCTCGAAGGACCAAAAAATGTTAGCAGTATTACACTTATAGCGCACGTGGGAACGATGGGACACTCACGAGATAATTGTTAAGTTCTAAGTAGTAATTATAATGTCTATATATGTCTATTTTACAATATTTACAATAAAACAGGTTGAATTAATCTAATGGACTGTATTTACAGGTTTACGGTTGATTTAATCGCGTCCTACGCTGTAGGTTTTCCTTTGCAAACCGATGCACGTATAATCGGCCCGATTACGTACAAGCAATATCCGATTAGCGAATTACCGAAATATAGAGAGGGAAGCGAGGTTAGCGTGATACCTTTTAGACGGCTCGTCGGTCAGTAGATCGAGGAATTCGTTCCCGAATTCCTTGAATCCTCGTGCTCTCCCCCTTCCATCGATCGCCGATCCATGGAAGGGAGACCCGATCGCCGCTCCACATGAGCTAGGGGGGGGGGGCAGAGTTCGTTTCGGTTACACGGTTCGTTCGATCTCACGAGATGGCGCGTAAAGTACGATTTTCGTGAACAGTAACCATTAACAGTAAAAATAATATAATCCGTGCGCGATAGGTGAAGTCTGGGAGCCGGTTCCAGAACAAGTGACCGCCTCGTGAATTTTCGCCGGTTAAAAAGGAATGTCTAGACAGAGTTAGAGATAGTGAACAAGAAGGATAGTGACAGGCCAAAAATGGGGATGAAACGGGCAAAACAGAGAAAAACATAGATAGGGTGAAGAGAAAGCGTGGGATAAGGAAAGTGTCCTTCGGTTCGTAAACGCCTGGCTGCCAAATGTTTCTGACGATGACCAGGCCTGTGCGAACCCTTGAAACTAGGTATTGTTGCGAGCACCCTATGGATGGAATTCCATGGCCCGCTGGTGCTCGCGACAAAGACAAGAAGACAGCGAGAAGAAGGCGATCGGATCGATCGCCTGTCAAGCTGTCACTTGATAATCAGACGCCATCGCGAGCAGACCGATATCGAGATACCCCCATATTACCTCCTTGTTGTTATAAAGAGTTATAGTTGTATGAGTTACTATCTGTGTTATACCTTAACTTCTTATTATGTCTTCCCGAAAATATAACAGTATGTATGTAGATGGAAGAAGAAACTCCAGAAAGTACCGAAGAAAGAGGTACATACAGGGTGTCTGCGGGAACAGTAAACAGTTGGATATTTCCTAACGTATTCGAGATAGAAAAACAATGTTTATATGGGATTGCATGATTCGATGAGGCAAATTTATTAGGCCAGACGATTTTTTTCTTACATTATTATTTTAAGAAATACGATGGCCAAGTTCTGTTTTTTAAATCTGCGGAAATTAACCACCCGCATAGTTGTCAGTCAAATCAGTTTTGACTCTTTCTTAAATCGCGTTCACTTCTTACTAGAGATCCCGGCGTAGGACGTGTATTAAAGATACGCGTGTACGTGTAATGATGAAAAGTATTTTCGTATTGCACCAAGAGAAGCAAATAGAGCACACGGTCTAATTTTCGATGAACATGCAGAGGAATGAACCTTATTCACATTAAACAAAATTAACGGTTTTGATATTTAATAAAAAGTTTCACTTCTATCGCGTGAGAGTTCCACGCTTTGATTTTTTAACTAAACTTCCGAATCTTTAAATTTTACGCAAATAGTTTGCGATACGTAGGTACAGACAGAATTTACTAGGTTACAGATGAAAATAAATAACATCATGATTTTGGTTAATAAAGTTTAACCTATTAATCGTTTATTAATCTATTTCAGACAACTACAACGACTGATTTTATGCTAACAGAGCGCATATGATTTTTGTAAGGCGCTCTATTTGAAGCACTATAACTACGGATATAAACACTATTTTTGCAAACAATTTTTTTTCATTTTCCCTAAAGATTGACAAATAAAGCCACAAAGCTGAAAGTAAATATATTTAATTCTTTGGTTTTAAAAAATTCGCGTTGACTTCCTACCGCTTGTAGCGGCTCGCAGAGTCTTGGATGCCTGGCGCGGCGCGCGCTTCAGAATTTCCGCACTGTCGGAAAGTCTACGCGCCACGCCGAAGCCTTGGTTTAAAGTACCGCTTTCCTTTTCTAACTACCTTTTCTGTCTCTTATGTAAACGCGACACGCCTGACAACGGTTTTACGCGCACGCAAGAGCGTGGAATTCCGGCGCGCCACACTTCTAACCGCGCACGAGGTGCGAACAAGAACGTCCGATGAGGTGGAAACTTTTCGTCTGCAAGGAGAATGCAGATCGCAATACAGTCGTTATAACTGAGTAATAAACCATTTCCATAATTTATAGCACCTTCAGGTAAACCAAATGTAGCTTCGTAAAAACAGATGTTTCAGTGTGCCCTACAGTAACAGCATTTATGATATCCTCTATAAGCCAGGTATATCGAGGAATTCGTATATTTTTCGCGAACCTACGTATCGCGATCGTGTCTTGCCGATCGTTTCGCAGATCGATAATATACATGGAACAGGTAGTACACAATACAAGACAGCGCTGGTTCATGGAAAAAGCATGTAGCGTCGACGTAGAAATGGGAGCCCGAACTCGCTGTCTCTAAGTAGTGATGGGTACGACCTTCTGGCCTGCGAGAAGGAGCGCGCTTCTTCCGACGTTCCGGCGCGTCACGCCAAATGCGTGCCGCGCTGGCGTGCGGCGCGCAAAAGTGGCACGCAAGAACGTACATGTAAAGGGCCCAATTTACCAGTTGTGGGACAGACTCCCGGAGCATATAAAAGCCGATTCTGAGGTTCAGCAGTATCGTCGGTGTCTGGAACATTATAATCGTCCTTGGCAGCGAACGCATATCGACAGTCCAGCACCATTGATTAAAAACTGTAGTGAATGTCGCCAACGAGAGTAAAGAAAGGTCGTGGTTTGTTAAATCGCGTGATAAACGCGCTACCTATCGAATTGCACATCCCGGGATACCAGTTTTGCGGTCCAGGAACTCATCTGGCAAAACGATTGGCTAGAGGGGATCAAGGCATCAATCCGTTGGACGCAGCGTGTCGCAGCGACCTCGGTGAAAGGCACGCCGCAGATAACGTTCTCGCTGAGAAAGCGCAAAAACGCATCGTTGCGCGAGACTCGACTCTGGGTGAAAGAGGTGCTGCTACGGCTGTTTGGGCAGCTATAAAGGCCAAGACGAAAATCGGAATGGGGATGAAAACAAAAACCCGCAAAAGGACTCCAAAGAGAACATCGCAAAAGCGGATTCTTCCGGCGGCAAAACGGGGTGGTATATTACCACTTTTCCCGCTGCTAGGCGTTCTCGGATCATTAGCTGGTGGAGCGGCGGGGATCGCCAAGGCGGTAAACGATAATAAGGCGGCGCAGCATCAGCTGCAGGAAATGCAACGTCATAATCGCTCCATGGAAGGCCGTGGACTTTATCTCACGCCATACAAGCGCGGACAGGGAATATCGAAACGAAAAAAAAAACGTCGAAAAGAAAATAACAATGCCTGTCGGCGTAACTACCGATGCGCAATTGGAGAAGTTGGCGAAACGTATGCGTATTCCATCCTTTAGAGGTGTTTTCATGCGCAATGCACTACCTGTCGGAGGAGTACGTCGAAACGAGAGCGGTATCCTAAATTTTGAAAATATCGAGGGGTCGGGGACTCATTGGGTGGCGTATGCGAAGAGAGGGTGTCGAGCTATATATTTCGACAGTTTTGGGAATCTTCGACCGCCTAAGGAATTGGTACAATATCTGGATAAAGATGCTGTGAAAATCGAATACAATCGAACGTCTTATCAGAAGTACAATCAGAGCAATTGTGGACAACCATGTCCACGCTTTCTACAAACGATCGGTACCAAATTTAAGGATTGACTTCCACTGCTCTGATTCAGTACTAGTAGAGTAGTTTCAGCGGAATATGTCGTTAACATTCACTCTAACTGGCAAGAGTAGCAGCCTCGCGGTAAGCTACTTTCCACCCATAGATTTGAGCGCTGATGATTATGAGCTTGGTCTAACAACCTTTGAAACTTATCATACAATACCAAACATCGACTCGAGCAATGATAAATTCTACTTCGCCGTAAACTATAACATCAACCGCAGCGTCGACACCACTTATGAATACATTACGATTCCCCACGGCTCCTATGAACTAGACGCCATTGCCAAGTACCTGAAGCAGCGATTACTTGAACGGTATCCTCAAAATCTCGAGGGCACTGATGATGACAACAACGATAGCGATGTGTATCCTATAGTGTTGCGTCCCAACAACAACACCATGAAAAGTGAACTGTATTGCTCGTTCGTTGTAGATTTTACAAAGTCTTACAACATTGGATCGCTATTGGGATTCTCGACGAATCGGGTATTAGAACCTGGACGATGGCACGAATCGGACGATCCAATTAATATCATGAACGTGAACATTATTCGCATAGAATGTAGCATGACCGCTGGCGCGTACATACGATACATGAATTTTCTCCGAGAGTCCCACCAGGATATAAGATATCGGAAACACCCGCACAGATCATTTACCTTCCGATCACCGCACGAGTCATTACGGATCTAACGATACGCGTTGTGGATCAAGACCGACGGTTGCTCGATTTTCGAGGTGAAGAGATTACCATCAGACTGCACGTACGACGGCGGCAACGATAATACGCGTGGTGTGAATGAATGAGATGCTTGTGTTAACACGACTCCAGAAACACGTTTCTTCCAAGTGAAATTGTTTGCAACAACAACAACAACAACAACAACAACAACAACAACAACAACAACAGCAGCAGCAGCAGCAGCAACAACAACAACACCTGCAACAGCTCTGATTACGCTAAAAAGAAGAGACTTAGTGCTGCGAACATTGCATTTTTGAAATCATTGGGATTTATTCTACGCATATAAGTTGAAAAAATGGCCGACATTCTAAGCATTGGAGGGAAGCCGACGTTTGATGATCGCATCGTCAAGCTCGAGACTCACACGTACAACCCATACGTCAACACAACGTTTGGATATAGTGATGAGATAAGAATACCTATACAGCAGCAGGATTTATATGCATTACAGTGTGAAAGTTTCCTCTACGTGGAGGGGAAATTGGTGATAAATAAGCCAAACGAGGCATCAACGACCACGTTGGGAAATAATTGCATGGCGTTCTTATTTGATGAGATTCGATAGGAGCTGAATGGCGTGGAGATTGATCGCAATAGAAACGTTGGAATAACTAGTACGCTTAAAAACTATGTATCGCTGACATCTGACGAAGACAAAAATATGGAGAATGCCGGATGGGGATTGAAACGACACGATGGACTAATAGTGAAAAATCATTTCAATTTTTGCATCCCACTCAAATATTTGTTGGGATTTTGCGAGGACTACAAACGCATGATTATTAATGCGCGTCATGAATTGATTTTAATACGATCGCGCAACGATAACAATTCTCTAATAGGCTCGCCGATGTTGGAACCAGAAATTGAATTACTTAAAGTGCAATGGCGAATGCCTCATGTGACGCTGAACGATGTTAATAAGCTATCGTTGCTGCATGCTTTGGAAAGTGGACAAAACCTGAGCATTAGTTTTCGCTCGTGGGATCTGTACGAGTGTCCTCTCTTACAGAGCACAACCAAGCATTCGTGGGCCGTGAAGGCAGCTGCACAGCTGGAGAAGCCGCGATACGTTATCTTTGCTCTACAGACTGCTCGAAAGAATGTGATGACCGAAGATGTTACTAAGTTTAACAATTGCAAATAGACCAATGTAAAACTTTTTCTCAACTCGGATTTTTATCCATATGATGACTTGAACTTGGACTTTGACAAGAATAAGCATGCCATCTTGTTTCACACGTATACGCAATTCCGTAAATCGTATTATGGACATAGTTGCAACGAGGCTGTTGAAGCGCCGTTTAGCTGGCGGGTTGTAAATCCGCCTGACACTTGCTTTTCCTTATTTCAAATTAATGAAATAAGGCCGCGTTATCGTGACTTACTTTGAGAAAAATTGCACTTTAATTTTGAATCTAATTTATTAAACTAATTCTATGGTTATGGGTTATAGTGAATAATACAAGAGAAAAATATGGTGTTGACGGTTCGATGCTCTGTGCGTAAGTGACTCGTACCTGAAAGATGGATGCGCTGGTCGGTCAGGAAACGGAAGTAAGAAGGATGGGGGTGCGACCTTCTAACGCTCGCGATTGGTCAAGACATCGAGAGCTTCCCGCGCGTTTCACAGAAAACGCGGGAACGCGTCTTAGCCCAAAACCTTGGGTTTTTCCCAGGAAGGCCGGAACCGCGCGTGACGTCACAGGCTGACTCGCCCAAGCAGGGGGTTACAAAATTTGCCTGCGCTTCTCAGCGCGTTCGATGGAGAGGTATAACACCCTCTAGTCAGTGGGTCTCAACCACCTTCTACCTTGCGACGCAACATGCCGCCCCCTTTGAACGATTCTGTTCAATAATTGGGTGTACGAAGTGACATAGATAATGTTAAACAAGAAGGTATAATATACCAACCAACAATGTCGGAGAATCTTATAATGTGGACCACTTATATCGTATGTCTAGCGACAAATCTCAAATTCGAGTGGGTATGACTCGCGCGAAGCAATTCAAAGTATTTACACTTGTAGCTAATGGTACCTTATCGTCAATTAAATTCTTAAAATTTAGACAATGAATAAACTATTCAAGTGCTTATAACTAAGAGGGTACGCTTACATATAGTATACTGAAGCGCATTAAATTCGTCGCCATAAATATGACATATCGCTAAAGTCCTTTTAGGATAATTACAAGCTAAAGTATTTACATGTGATAGATCGAAATAGTTCTGTTACAACTATTTACATTGAGCATTATTAACCGTTGTATTCGATAGGCAACGGGGCAATGCGCTTCACACAACGCTTGTATTCGCCGTTTAAAGTTTTTACGGTAACAACGCGAACCACGCCATCGTCACCAGGATGCACAGCCACGATTCTTCCGAGAGGCCAGGTCATAGGTGGTGCGTTATCCTCCTTCAGAATAACTATGGTGCCTATTTGAATATCTCGGTTGTGCCCTGTATGCCATTTTTTACGAACGGTCTGATCCTGTAAATAGTCCTTGTACCATCTTTTCCAAAAGTGTGCTCTCATCTTTTGGACATGCTGCCACGATGAAAGTCTCCCAGATGGTACGTCCGTAAAATCATGGTCTGGAATACTTATCAAACTATCGCCAATGAGGAAATGGGCTGGGGTGAGTGCGGTCAAATCGTTAGGATCAGAAGATACAGGAGTTATGGGACGAGAATTTAAAATCCCTTCTATCTGGGTTACATATGTAACTAAAACTTCATATGAGAGTAATGTATCTCCTATCACTCGAGTTAGATGGTGTTTAAATGATCGAACTGCTGCTTCCCACAGTCCGCCAAAATGCGGTGATCGAGGTGGAATAAAATGCCACCTTATGCCTTCATTGGCCAAGGTGGCTACTGTTGTTTTGTTATAGCTCTCTGAATTTAATAAAGCGAACAGCTCCTTAGTTTCTCTCTTTGCGCCTACGAAATTCGTCCCGTTGTCTGAATATATATCAGAGCAATGGCCGCGTCGTGCGAAGAATCGTCGTAATGCAGCTAAAAAAGCTTCTGTGGTTAAGTCGCCTACTACCTCGATATGTACCGCCTTGGTGGCAAAGCAAACGAATATTGCTATATACACCTTAACCTTCCCTCGATTGCGTTGCGTTTTCTCCTTGATCCATATTGGACCGCAAAAGTCTACTCCCGTTTGTAAAAAAGGTCTCGAAAATGTCACGCGAGGAGCTGGCAGATCACCCATCTTGTAACTTACTACCGGCGGCTTCGCTCGGTAACAAGTTACACATGCATGTACAATCCTTCGGACTGCATTTTTTCCATTTGGAATCCAAAAATTGAGACGAACTGCGTTGAGAACAGACTGAATGCCTGCATGAAAATATTTGACATGATATTCTCGTATAATTGACTCTGTTACACTATGGTTCTTTGGCAATAGTATTGGGTGTTTTGAGTTGTATTTTATGTTCGCCTTTGCCAAACGTCCGCCGACGCGTAGAATACCGTCGGAATCTAGAAATGGGCTCAATGGAGCAAGATATTTTGCAAGTGTACCCGAAACCTTTAGGGCGTGAATCTCAGATTTAAATGCTGTTTGTTGAATACTTTTTATGATATAATGTTGCGCTCTCTGAAGATCGCTCACCAACAACGCTCCCCTATGGTTTTCCTTGCGCGAGCTATTGAAATGAAACCGTAAGACGTACGCTATAACTCGCTTCAGCTTCGTGAAAGAAGAAAACTTCCCCCAGATATCTGGGATTGATATCTGTGCCGTTAGTATGATAAGAGGCCTTGTTTCGGGAACTTGTATGGATTCTAACGGTAAAAATGGCCATTGGTCTTCGCGGTTTTGTAGCCAAGAAGGACCATGTTGCCAAAGTTCGCTGCGTATGAATTCTTGCACCGCGACGCCCCGCGATATCATATCTGCGGGATTTTCTTCGGACCGCACATGCCGCCATTCGTGCGTATCTGTCGCAACCTGTATATCAGTAACTCGATGCGCTACAAAAGTTTTCAGCGTATGGGGAGATGTCTTGATCCAATGCAGTGCAATCGTTGAATCAGACCAAAACATAACCTTTTCTAATTTTAATTTGCTTAGTGCTTGAGTGGTTGCCTTATATAGATTGCTTAACAAATGTGCTGCACAAAGTTCTAGTCGCGGTAACGTTATTATTTTTAGGGGAGCTACTCGGGATTTCGATGAAATTAATTGCGTTAATACCTTGCCGCGGTTATCCACGGAACGCAGGTATAGACACGCCCCATAAGCTCGTTCGCTCGCGTCGCAAAACCCGTGCAATTGGATATCTACGTAACCCCTAATCGCTATCTGTCGTTGTATTTTTAAGCAGCGCAGCAAATTCATTTCTTGACAATACGAGTGCCATCTCGTTTGTAATTCAAGAGGTACGGATTCATCCCAATGGAGTTGGAGTTTCCATAACTCCTGCATTAGAATTTTTGCGCGAATAATGATTGGACCAAGCAACCCTAATGGATCAAATAAGGTTGCAACCCTTGACAAAATGTTTCGCTTGGTTACGCGATCGATTGGAGGAAATTCTGTTAGCGTGTACATAATCACATCTTGTTTTGCATGCCAACATATGCCAAGAGTCTTAATGGTGTCGTCTAAATCAAGCCGTAAATGCGTCTCGTTCGTCTTGTCTTCTAAATCTTGGATCAGTCTTTCGTCATTTGCTGCCCATTGCCGCAATTTAAAACCTCCCTTTTCGCAAAGGTTGATCAACTCGTCCCTAATAGTGATAACTTCCTCAAACGTTTTCGCACCTGTCAGTAAATCGTCTACATAAAAATCTTCCCGAAGTACTGTTGACGCTCTAGGAAAGAATGTGGCCTCATCCGTTGCTAACTGGTGCAACGAGCGGATGGCCATAAATGGGGCTGCGGACGTCCCATAGGTTACCGTATTTAAGGTGTACGTGTCTATAGGTTGTCGGGGATCTGCGCGCCATAGAATCTTCTGATATTTGCGATGGTCAGGATGTATCAATATCTGTCGGTACATTTTCGTAATGTCTGCAGTAACTACGTAAGTGTGTACTCTAAAACGTATAAGAAGTGAATATAAATCGTCTTGAATGGTTGGACCGGTTAAAAGAGTATCGTTCAACGAGATTCCACTAGAAGTTTTTGCGGATGCGTCAAATACTACTCGGAGTTTTGTTGTGACGCTATTCTCCTTTACTATTGCATGATGGGGTAAATAGTAACCTTCATCGGTGGTACATGAAATTAATCTCGTCATATGACCTAACGAGCTATATTCGTTTAAGAAATCAATATACCTGGATTTTAATTCTGGATTTTTTACTAATTTCCCTTCTAACAAGTGGAATTGCTTAAGAGCAGCGTTGTATGAGCCACCTAATGAATATATATTGGAATTAAAAGGAAGTTTCGTAATATATTTGCCTGAAACGGCATCGCGAGTTGTGTTTAAACGGTAATCCTCCTCACACGTGCGCTCTTCGGGCGATAGTGACTTCGTCCGTGGAGGCTCTTCTATTTCCCAAAACCTCGCAACCTGTCTTTCTAACGATGTTGCGGCAAGCTTACAGTGAATTTTATGAGACGCGGACTCGATTGGGATTCTACCCGACGGAATCCATCCAAACTTAGTTTTTTGCAATACGATTGTATCGCTTGCTACTGAAATTTGCCCAACGCACAGTAACCGCACGAAAACTTCTGCGCCAAGAATTCCGTCGATGATTGACGGGACATTGAAATTAGGATCTGCTAAAGGCAAATTTCGCGGGATTTCGATTTCCGTCCTTGAGAACTGTCGTGATGGTACAGCGTCGATAAAGGCTGGTATTATTAAAAAGTCAGCTTTGACCTGAAAATTGTATAAGCGCGATTGTATTTGAGCTACGGTCATGCTCGTTATATCCGTGACCTCGCGATCGAATCCCACTACCGGAACTTTCGTTGCTTGGCGCGGTAGACCTAACCTTTCTACTATTCTTTCGGTCAAAAAATGCGCCTGCGATCCCGTGTCTAACATAATGCGACATCGTTCTGGTCGTCCTTGATTGTCTAAAATGTTCACAACTACCGTATATAGTAGAACTTCGGATCTTATACGCTCGCTCAACACTGCCAAATTGGCCTGAGTTACCGGTGGTTGATCGGCATCTTTCTCCTGATGCAGCAACGTATGGTGCTTTCCCTTACATTTTTTGCACGTACTAGCATAACAATCCTTGGCAATGTGATTCGGGCGTAGACAATTATTGCATAGACCCGACGATTTCACCATTCCAATTCGCTGTATAACGCTACTACCTATAAGCTTTGGGCACGCCGGAGTTATATGTTTATCCTTGCACAGATAACAGGTAACGTTGAACGCCGAATAAACACGCGCGGGACGAATTGCCGATGCCTGATCGCGCTTGGGAGGCTGAGTAGGCGAAGGCTTGCTTGGTTTCTCTAACGCTGCAGATTCTAATACCTTGCGTCGCTTGCGCAAGAATTGTAACAGCTCGTCCATTGACGGCGACGCCTTCCCTTGTACGCTCTCTTTCCATTTAAAACGCGTTTGCTCGTCTAATTTTGATGTTATAGCGTACATCGGAAATGCTTCTAAAAATGGCTTGTTTAGTGCCTGCAACGCCCGATAATGCTTCGTGGCCTGGTCAACTAGCTCGCCCAAAGGAATTACTCCGGAGCGCGTGCAAAGCGGCAATTCAAAAAACATCTGTATTCGCTTATTTATAACGATGTTGGGTTCGTCATAATAATCATCCAATAACTCCCACGCAACTAAATAATTTGCTGCAGTGATTTCTAATGACTCTATCTTTTCAAGTGCCTTTCCGGTTAGGCATGAACGCAAATATGTTAATTTTTGCCCCTCACGAAGCTTCGAGTTATTGTCCACTGACGATTTAAACGATTCGCAAAACCCTGGCCATGCCTCATATAACCCATCGAAACGCGGTAAATCCAATTTCGGGAGCTTTATCTGAAATTCCGCGTCTACAGGCACCGGGACACGCGCTTGAACTACATCATCTGTCGCGACCGTGGATGGTACAATTCCTACTTCATTTCTAATTACGTTGCTCGTAGACGCAGTCGCGATTGGTGGTGGAGAAAGTGTCTTAACTGAATGCACCGAATTTTGCTTTTCCAGGGCTTCTGCCAACTCTTGCGCTCGCGCAAGATTTTCGCAATACGCGTCCTCAAACGTATTTCTTTCTTCAAGTCTCGTTTCTATCGTCGCCTCCGAAGCTATTTTTTCTAATTCACTCTGAATCAATTCGAACTCTTCTGTATCCTTTTCTATTCTCGAAATTCTTAGCTGAAGCTGTTTTAAACTGGGCTTTTCGGATTCTTCGCACAAATCTACGAATTTTATGAACGTGGTTAACTTAGATTTCACAGTACCGCGTCTCCTAACTAAATCGCGTTCCTGCTGTTCTCTATCTTCAATAGACATCGCGAATGCCGAACGCTTGAAATCGTGACCGACTAAAGGAGCGAATGGATTGTTGGAAAACAGGATGGCGATATGATAGTATCTGACTCACTTTTACGTAATCTGGTGACACCGGAGGTGGATCCCAAGATGTCCGCCGTTGATGCTTCGGCGACTGATTCGTTCCTGACGCCGTCGAAGTCGTTGCCTCTGACTGCAGTGCCCTTGCACTACAGGGGTTTCTAGCCGTGAGGCCTTCCGTTTGGATTACTGGAGGATGCTGCACTATTCCTGCAGCTGGACCCTCGCTTGATGACGTGAATGCTGCGCTTCCTTGGCAGCGGAGAATTTCAATGAAAATGGAGGCGGTTGCGCTTTATCGGCAACGAAGTCCTCCTGATGGTGTGTCCGCTGCGCTTCCTTGGCAGCGTGCACTGATTCGTAGTTGATTCGGAAGATGCTGCGCTTTTATCGGCAGCAAAATCTTCGCTTAATACGGATGGACCAAGGTTCTCCTCGCGTCGCTCCGGCTCGAAGGACCAAATGTTGAAGCGCCGTTTAGCTGGCGGGTTGTAAATCCGCCTGACACTTGCTTTTCCTTATTTCAAATTAATGAAATAAGGCCGCGTTATCGTGACTTACTTTGAGAAAAATTGCACTTTAATTTTGAATCTAATTTATTAAACTAATTCTATGGTTATGGGTTATAGTGAATAATACAAGAGAAAAATATGGTGTTGACGGTTCGATGCTCTGTGCGTAAGTGACTCGTACCTGAAAGATGGATGCGCTGGTCGGTCAGGAAACGGAAGTAAGAAGGATGGGGGTGCGACCTTCTAACGCTCGCGATTGGTCAAGACATCGAGAGCTTCCCGCGCGTTTCACAGAAAACGCGGGAACGCGTCTTAGCCCAAAACCTTGGGTTTTTCCCAGGAAGGCCGGAACCGCGCGTGACGTCACAGGCTGACTCGCCCAAGCAGGGGGTTACAAAATTTGCCTGCGCTTCTCAGCGCGTTCGATGGAGAGGTATAACACCCTCTAGTCAGTGGGTCTCAACCACCTTCTACCTTGCGACGCAACAGAGGCGTTATTCACTGTGGCTGAATTTTTACAATTTGGTCCTCTCGTGGTGATTGATTGCCCGCGACAAAATGAGTCGATCAAGAATGGCACCGTAGACGTGCGCATAGAATTTGAGTGTAAAGAGAATGTACCTGCACATACTACGGCCTACTGTCTGATTCTGCACGATCGGGTGGTTGAATACAATCCGCTAACAAACGTGGTGCGCAACATAAATTAAAATGCCACACTACTTGCCCGCCCTCTCCTGTATCAAATTCGTACAAAATTTTCATCGTAAAAATCGAGATGCTTTACGAGAAAGACTGCATTCTCTCATCGGTCTTGGAAGCGAGCAGACCTCTAAAATTGTATCGACAATGGTTGTACCAACATTTGTTGACCTGCAAGGGCTCATCGTCGACGGAAGATTTGTCGTCAAGGAAGTAGCTGTCCTACGAAAGGGAACAATTCTCTCGCACTATATTTTTGGGAGTTCGATGCCTCAATATCTTCTTACAAAATCCGACAAATCAAGCATCCGGTGGTTGGTTGCAAAACATCATGGACTACGATGGGACGATGGAGACGTTCCGTACACTATGCCTAAACAGCTGATTACGAAAGCTGTAGCTGATGCTGTCGACGAAGAAGATAACGCATCCCATATCATATACGTTAAAGGGTTGCAGAAACGCGACTGGCTTGCGGATTTCCTCGATGAAAATACAAGAGCGGATGTAATCATTGAGACGCTGGACATTGACTATGAGAATATCAAATCTCTAAATAAGCTAAATGTAGTTAATACTCTGCGATGTGGCAGACACGCGAAGCATTGTGCTATGCAAAATGTATTTAAAATATTCAACTGGTGGTCAAAACACCAAAGAGAAATTCATAAATAAAATATGGTAAATTTTTAATGCATAAATGTTTTTTTTTCACCCTCCCCAACCTCCTATATGCGGTGTGCGCTAGATTAAGACGATAGTTATAATTATGTAGAAGTAGTACGATTCACGTTCAGAGTGGCACGATTTACGTTCAATACCCATTCAAAGTCGTTCGATTTACGTTCAAAGCCGTTCAATACCCGCTCAAAGTCGTTAGATTCACGTTCAAAGCCGTTCAATACCAGTTCAAAGTCGTTGAATACCCATTCGATACCCGTTCAAAGCCGTTCAATACCCGTTCAAAGTCGTTCAAAGCCGTTCGATACACGTTCGATTTACGTTCAGAGTGGTATGATTCACGTTCGATTTACATTCAGAGTGGCATGGTATAGCGAAATGATGTGTTAAAGAAGGGAAAGAAGATGCGTGTGAATAAGGACAGGATTGCCAGCGAAAATGATGACGAGTGTGTGGATGAATGGGGTGGTCAGCGAAGATGAAGGTGGCGAACAATAACATCTTACTTTGCAAAGCTACGCATATTTCAAGATATGGGTTTACATGCGAGAGCTTGGCGATGTCGCGAGACCAGTTGTCTTCAGATCATTACAAGGAGCAGTCCATTTTTCTTTTGATTGTGATAAATTTTATAAGTTGTGCAATGGGATTTTCACGGATCGCGCCGGAGTGTGACCCCGAGGTATGTACAAAACAATATTTTAACCTTTATCGTGTTCATCCTTAGCAACATTTCTAGGATAAACGTGCTATTATATCGCGGGTTTCTATGTCTAGCGTTCGCCACCTCCGTTGCCTACGTGGTCATCCGATTGGGGAGACGCACCGTCGCCGCCATCTCCGTCGCCTCTCTATACCAGCTCCTCTGAGAAACTGATCAAAATCATTGCTGCAAAATTCTCCACCATTATCCGATTGCAGATATTTTATACGACTGTATGATTCTGAACCATATTTCTGTAGTTCTTAAAAGCTTCAAGAACTCCACTCTTCTGTTTTAGGAAATACAGGGTGTCCCAAAAATGCTGCGGTTCCTTAAAGGGGGTGATTGGGGGGGGGGGGTGATTGCAAACAACTTTTTCCTTTGCGAAAATGCCCTCCGAGGTTTCGTTAACGAGATATTAATAAAAAGCACCGACCAATCAGAGCGCGAGCCTTCCGCTGGAGGTCCCGCGCTAGCGTGGCCGCGCGCCGGGCCGCGTTGCGACTACGAACAAGCAAGGCGGCATGCATCGAAGGAAATTGCGTAGAATGGCAAATGAAAAAGACGTAACAAAAAAATCACACCTTTTGCCATGGTTTGTTTGCCATTTAAAGTGAATAATGAATAAAGGATAAATGGATGAAAATCACGTGTAACGTAAAAAGACGAATACACATTTTTTTTTAGAAGATTCGGAAATAATAATTATTTGAAGTGGGAGGATAAGGAATACGTAAAATTCCTTGTGTTAATAACATATCCACGAAAAGGTAATGTAACAGGAAATTAACGAAAAGTGATCGTAGTTCGTTATTGTGATAAAAATCCGTAACTCAATAACGGCCAGCACTGTTGCTGATAACGAATAAGTCTGTTTAAAAAGGCCGAATAAATATTTTCGTACGAGAATTTTGAGAATTATCGCCGGAAATAAGCCATAGCTTGCGTTAAATTTAAAAATGAATGATCACCATTAAAGTAACTAAAACTCACCCTTGTAGAAAATTCATCTGCAACTTGAAAACTTGTGTCACTGGGTCACTGAACCGATCCTGGTCATCGATGGACGAGCCCAGTGCACAGCTGATCCCAGGTATACGACACTACCCAAAGTTAAGGGTCGCAATGTCAGGTGCGTCCAGGTCAACGTACCGAATATTCACTTCACTGCACGGCTACTAACACTGATCACTTAATTTACTTTTCATGGAACGTTGTTCCTACGTTATAAAAATTGGTGGAAATGAACTTTTACTTCGCGTTCGGAGCCGTGGGTAATCCCCGCGCAAATTCTCACGCTGCAGCACTTGCGTCCTCGTTGTTCGGGGGGTACACCCAGAACATCGCGTAATACTCTTGAGCAGAGAACATTTGTCTGCGACGTGATTGCTGACTGCTGACTGACAAGATTTTTTCCAAGCGACTTCTTCTACCCCCAAATAGTTTCTCTCGTTCCATTATGAGTTGACCCCCACCAGGCCAAGAGGCTTCAGGTAAAAAGAAGCCAGCACATTTTCGGAACACACGTGTTTTGCAGAAGTGCAACGAAAACTTTCACAAAAGCCCGCGCTCCGTCCTTCTACTGCCAATGTACCCATTGCTTCGAGATAGAAAACAGACACCACGTGTATCGGTTCGAAAGGGTCCGAAGGGAAGAGACGCAGAAAGTCTTCGAGTTGCTATAAAGAAGAAAATGCATACCATTCCTGTTTCCCCTTTCTGACACCCTGAGTTCACGTCTGCTACGAGGCGGAACCAATTAAGTCATAAATTATCCGAAACTGTAGGAAACCGTTCTCTACCGCCGACTTGCGGGACAATACGGTCATAAACCGCGACCCTGGCGAAATGCTTTGGCTGATCAGCCTGATTAATTTTGGAGAACTAGAAATTACAGAGTATTATCCAGCATCAATACGTCCCGCGGAGAGACACAGGAAAAGAAGGGATAGTCCGCTGACTGCGCGTAGTCCCGCCTGCTTCGTCCTACCCTCAAATTAAAGACGGATCCCTTATCTCTCGAGTGTTAACACGCGCTCGAATTTCAAAACAAAAGCACGCGTCGACGTATTCCTTGCGAGAGAAGGTGGGCTTGAAGTCCGATTGGCCCTAATTTAACCAATCTGCCCTGCATCCTTCCCAAACGGCCACTGTCCTGAAGAGGCCCTCTTCACAGCAATATCTCCTCCCCAAGGCCCACTTTCTCTCGCACGGAATACGTCGACGCATGCTTTTGTTTTGATATTCGAGCGCGTGTTTAGACACGAGAGATAAGTAGGCCCAAATGGTTAGTTCAGGACCAATCGAACTTCAAGCCCGCCTTCTCTCGCACGGAATACGTCAACGCGTATTGTCCCTGAATTGGGGGACAATCCGGGACATGTATTATCCTGATGCCAGAAGACATCGAAATGTCCTTTACCGTTTCACGTCGAGGTCGCGATTGTAAAAATCAGAAAAAGTACTACCACATTCGCTGATATGTTTTCTGTAAATTAAGCTTATTTCTAGAGTAATGCAGCTGATATTAACGTCGCAGTAAGCTGTTAAAGGCAATGGTGCGCCCCGTCTCAGGTAAAGCAACCGCGCGCGATTACAGTCAGCTGACCGTACCGCTACCACCCCACATTTCTTCAGTGAGGTAAAAAAACAGATCGACAAAATTGCAGGAGAATTTTACTAACCCACTCTTGGCCAATGACTGTAATCGCGCGCGGTTGCTTTACCTCGACGTTAAACGGTAAAGGACATTTCGATGTCTTCTGGCATCAGGATAATACATGTCCCGGATTGTCCCCCAATTCAGGGACAATACGCGTTGACGTATTCCGTGCGAGAGAAGGCGGGCTTGAAGTTCGATTGGTCCTGAACTAACCATTTGGGCCTACTTATCTCTCGTGTCTAAACACGCGCTCGAATATCAAAACAAAAGCATGCGTCGACGTATTCCGTGCGAGAGAAGGTGGGCCTTGGGGAGGAGATATTGCTGTGAAGAGGGCCTCTTCAGGACAGTGGCCGTTTGGGAAGGATGCAGGGCAGATTGGTTAAATTAGGGCCAATCGGACTTCAAGCCCACCTTCTCTCGCAAGGAATACGTCGACGCGTGCTTTTGTTTTGAAATTCGAGCGCGTGTTAACACTCGAGAGATAAGGGATCCGTCTTTAATTTGAGGGTAGGACGAAGCAGGCGGGACTACGCGCAGTCAGCGGACTATCCCTTCTTTTCCTGTGTCTCTCCGCGGGACGTATTGATGCTGGATAATACTCTGTAATTTCTAGTTCTCCAAAATTAATCAGGCTGATCAGCCAGAGCATTTCGCCAGGGTCGCGGTTTATGACCGTATTGTCCCGCAAGTCGGCGGTAGAGAACGGTTTCCTACAGTTTCGGATAATTTATGACTTAATTGGTTCCGCCTCGTAGCAGACGTGAACTCAGGGTGTCAGAAAGGGGAAACAGGAATGGTATGCATTTTCTTCTTTATAGCAACTCGAAGACTTTCTGCGTCTCTTCCCTTCGGACCCTTTCGAACCGATACACGTGGTGTCTGTTTTCTATCTCGAAGCAATGGGTACATTGGCAGTAGAAGGACGGAGCGCGGGCTTTTGTGAAAGTTTTCGTTGCACTTCTGCAAAACACGTGTGTTCCGAAAATGTGCTGGCTTCTTTTTACCTGAAGCCTCTTGGCCTGGTGGGGGTCAACTCATAATGGAACGAGAGAAACTATTTGGGGGTAGAAGAAGTCGCTTGGAAAAAATCTTGTCAGTCAGCAGTCAGCAATCACGTCGCAGACAAATGTTCTCTGCTCAAGAGTATTACGCGATGTTCTGGGTGTACCCCCCGAACAACGAGGACGCAAGTGCTGCAGCGTGAGAATTTGCGCGGGGATTACTCACGGCTCCGAACGCGAAGTAAAAATTCATTTCCACCAATTTTTATAACGTAGGAACAACGTTCCATGAAAAGTAAATTAAGTGATCAGTGTTAGTAGCCGTGCAGTGAAGTGAATATTCGGTACGTTGACCTGGACGCACCTGACATTGCGACCCTTAACTTTGGGTAGTGTCGTATACCTGGGATCAGCTGTGCACTGGGCTCGTCCATCGATGACCAGGATCGGTTCAGTGACCCAGTGACACAAGTTTTCAAGTTGCAGGTGAATTTTCTACAAGGGTGAGTTTTAGTTACTTTAATGGTGATCATTCATTTTTAAATTTAACGCAAGCTATGGCTTATTTCCGGCGATAATTCTCAAAATTCTCGTACGAAAATATTTATTCGGCCTTTTTAAACAGACTTATTCGTTATCAGCAACAGTGCTGGCCGTTATTGAGTTACGGATTTTTATCACAATAACGAACTACGATCACTTTTCGTTAATTTCCTGTTACATTACCTTTTCGTGGATATGTTATTAACACAAGGAATTTTACGTATTCCTTATCCTCCCACTTCAAATAATTATTATTTCCGAATCTTCTAAAAAAAAATGTGTATTCGTCTTTTTACGTTACACGTGATTTTCATCCATTTATCCTTTATTCATTATTCACTTTAAATGGCAAACAAACCATGGCAAAAGGTGTGATTTTTTTGTTACGTCTTTTTCATTTGCCATTCTACGCAATTTCCTTCGATGCATGCCGCCTTGCTTGTTCGTAGTCGCAGCGCGGCCCGGCGCGCGGCCACGCTAGCGCGGGACCTCCAGCGGAAGCCTCGCGCTCTGATTGGTCGGTGCTTTTTATTAATATCTCGTTAACGAAACCTCGGAGGGCATTTTCGCAAAGGAAAAAGTTGTTTGCAATCACCCCCCCCAATCACCCCCTTTAAGGAACCGCAGCATTTTTGGGACACCCTGTATACTTCGCACCACCGAGTGCTTTCGTCAATGAATGTTACAAAGTATTTTGCAGCTCCCTGCGAAGTTACCCTCATTGGTCCAACAACATCTGAATGAATGACCTTGAGCACCTCCGCACAAGGAACATTTCCTCGTAGAAATGGCGGAGCAGTCATCTTCCCTTTTAAACAAATATCGCAATCTGACAGTCTACTTTCTTTGTTTGTCTTTACCCCTTTAATTCCACACCTTTGTTACGTCCTGAAGGGACTGCCTGTAAATCTCCCCGTGCGGTTGGAGTGACTTACCGGGTTCTTGCTCTGTCAAAGGGCTAAGGCCCACCTTGACTATACTTACCGGGGGTAGAAAGGAAGAAAGGGGTTGAAATAAGGCTTATACAAGGGAATTGAGAGGAACAATAATAATCGGATATATTCTTAATAAAGATAAGTGGTGAAGTACATACCAGGAGACGGCGCTCCGTCTCCGTCGCTGTTATCGGGGCGTTCGCTTTGCCGCCGGACCTGTCGTAGGTCGTGTTCGCTCGCATTTCGGGCTCGGGTGACGCAGGGAAGTCGCTGAACCTAGCGTCCGTCGTCTCGCTGCGCTCGCTCCGTCGGTGTTCTTCGCGATCGCGGTGGTCTATATCGGCGCGTGAGTGCTCTCCCGGCGAGGCCGTTTCTCGGTGTGTCGGATGGAGATACGCTCCGCCTAACCAGATAGACCGAGCGCGATTCGCAAAACCGTACACTGAAGCGAAGACACGATCTAGACGGCGCGGCTCGCCGTCGATACTTCCTAAGTCGAGGTCCCAAAAACGAATGAATCCTATCGAGTCCGCGGTTGAGGACCGCGCCTCGCCTTCTCGAAATCAATCGGGGGGAGAAATCGCCCCGTCGGCACCTGGCGGTCGCTGCCTCTTGTTGGGAAATATCGGGGCTCGGGCCGTCAACGGTCACGTTGCGCTTACGACGAACCTCCGCGGTCGACACGCGCGAGGCGATTCCGCTGAATTGCCGATTCGGAGGAAAGCGACGCGAGGACAGTGAGCACGGGATGGACCAGAAGGGCCCATGTAACACCCCCCCACTTAGACACGAAACGGTCTCGTGAGTCCGTTTCGTCGTTAACCGTGTGATGCTGTCCGCGCGTACACTTTCGTCCGACAACTTAAAATTACGGATGTCGCAACTAAATCTAAGGGGACCCGAAAGGGGAATTACAATAAACGAATCGTATTTAAGCGGAAAACCAAAAGAAAGCGTATATTGTTACATGATTTAAAGGTATATGTTTATGAGAATACTATAATATTGTTGCGAACACCCTATGAGTGATAATCCATGGCCCGTCGGTACACGCGGCATTGACAGAGGACAAGCGAGAAGAAGGCGATCGGACCGATCGCCTGTCAAGCTGTCATTCTGAGTCCAGACACCACTGCGCGTAGACGGATACAACCCAGATTAACTGTTCCCCAATTTATAGTTCCTCATTGATTAAATATTGTTATAGTGTTCTGAGTTATCCTTTTCTGTTCACGTTCTGTATATCTAAGTGAATGCATTATAATGTGCACCGAATTTACGAGACAACGCAACACTGGTGTCAGAAGTGGGATGCGTGACCCCGGCCCCGCCGCACGGACAAGGTCCTCTATGAGAGCGGCAGAGGACCCCAGCATGCAGGAACTGTTCCAGAACCTCCAACAGACCATCGTTGGACAAATGGAACAGCAAAGGAAACAGGACGAAGCCCGCTGGCAACGGGGAGAAGTTATACGGCGAGAGAAGGAAACCCTGGAAAGAGCGGCGCGGGAGGCCTGAGAGGCAGCTTTCGAGGCCCGGATGACGGAAATCGAAAACAGAGTCCAGGTTGTAGCGTCATCATTCTCTACGCCGAACTTGAGTGCCCCGGTGAGCGGCGGCGCGGTTGTGCGGGGACCGGACACAGTCATTAGTGCGAATAGTGTGCAGTCCTTCGCCTCGGTCCCCGGACCGACCGTGGCCAGCGACCACCCGGTACAGGAAACTGCTTCACGACCGGTCAGTGATCGCGTAGACTCTCGCGTATTTCATTTGGGGTACGCGGTTAAACCTACGACGTTCGACGGGAAAAATTCGTGGGAGAATATAAGATTCAATTCGAGACGATCGCACGGGAGAACCGGTGGGACGACGCGCAGAAGGCCACGGCCTTGATCGCCGCCCTCGAAGGCCCCGCCCGAAGTATCCTCACGACGTTATCAACCGCGCAGTGCGAAAAGTTCGTCGATTTAGTGTCCGCGCTCGAGTTTCGGTTTGGAGCAAAGAATCTCTCCAACTTAAATTATGTGCTCTTCCAAAGCCACCGGCAGCGGAAGGACGAGAGTATCTCGTCACTCGCGACGAAAATAGAAAAGTTAGCTCAGGCCGCGTTCGCAGACTGCCCGGCAGAGACGCGAGATAAGCTTGCCGCGTCTCAATTCGTAACGGCTCTAAATGGCACAGAAATGCAACGACAATTACGTCTTGGCGGTTTCACATCTCTAAGAGCCGCCGTGACCAGAGCTCTGGAGATTGAGGCCGTAGAGACGATGTCGCGACGAGAACGGGGCTCTACGGGAGAACCCCATACAGAAAACGGAAAGCTAAACCTTCTCACACTTTTGAAAGGTTACCGGCGAAAAAGCGGAGGTTCGAGAGACCTGGAACACCCCTGAAGACCTGCTGGCTGTGTGGAAAGACGGGTCATATGCAAAAAGACTGCTACCAGGCCAAGAACATCCAAGAGAAAACGGCTCCCTACAAGTCCAACGCGGGAAACCCGAAAAGGACGGCGTAAGGGGGAGACGCCGGACTGAGAGGTTCTGTCCCCCGGTCGTCAAGAGTGTGGCGATGCAGGAGGCGGCAGGAAACCAAGGAAATGCGCGAGAGGAAATCCACGTGAGTGGAAAGGTCGGAGGAAAAGGCTGTAGGATTATTTTAGACACAGGATCTCCTATCAACCTTCTCGAGAAGAGACAGTACATGGCGAAGAACGTCGAGAAGACAGAGCTCGACATCCGGTCCACAAGCGGAGAAAAATTAACGGTTTTCGGCAAAAAGAGCTTGAAAGTCGAATTCGGGGGAATCTCAAGCATGGAAGAATTTTATGTCGTCAGTATGGTAGAAAACTGCATCCTTGGGACAGGATTCCTGAAGAAACATGGTTGTAGCATCGACTTATCCCGGAACCTACTGTGTCTTCCGGATGGAAAGGAAATAAGACTTGGAGGGCCAACCACCGACAAGGACAAGCGAGAAGAACCAAAGGAATAAATAAACATCCCCTCACACTTAGCAGAACTATACGCCCGTTGTTCCCCAGGCCTGGATGAAGAACAGAAGAAACAATTTGCGCAACTGCTCCGAGAATTTGAAGATGTCTTCGCCAAGGACCCGAACCAGATTGGGAAATGCGAGGTGGTCAAACACCGGATCAACACAGGAGATGCCCTACCCATCAAACAAGCACCCCGAAGATTGCCGTTACATCAACGCGAAGAAGTAGAGAAAATGGTACAGAAGATGAAAGACCAGGGCGTTATCGAGGAATCACGAAGCCCCTGGTCATCCCCGATCGTCCTCGTGAAGAAGAAGGACGGTTCTATAAGGTTCTGCATAGACTACAGGCGCCTGAACGAAGTTACGAGGAAAGACTCGTATCCCCTTCCCCTTATCGAGGATACGCTCGACGCCCTCGCTGGATCTTCGTGGTTCTCCACGCTAGACCTACAGAGTGAGTATTGGCAGGTTTCCATGGACGAGAACGATCGTGAGAAGACTGCGTTCTGCGTAGGGACAGGACTTTGGCAGTTCAAAGTCATGCCCTTCGGTCTCTGCAATGCCCCCGCCACGTTTGAGCGTTTGATGGAAAACGTACTCAAAGGGCTTGACTGGAAGACGTGCCTGGTTTATCTGGACGACATAATTATCTTTGGAAACGACTTTGAACAAAAATTAGAACGTCTTAGAGGCGTATTCGCCCGCCTGCGTCGAGCTGGACTAGTGATGAGTCCGAAGAAATGCACGTTTTTCTGCCGGGAAGTGAAGTACTTGGGACACATCGTTTCCGAACGAGGAGTGAAGACCGACGCCGAGAAGACAAAAACAATCTCTGCGTGGCCGACCCCGACGAGTGTGACCGAATTGAGAAGTTTTCTGGGTCTTTGCACCTACTATCGGAAATTCGTAAAAGATTTCTCCGCCATCGCAAAGCCCCTGCATCGCCTCACAGAGACGAAGCAACTTTACCAATGGACCGAAGAGTGCGAAACAGCTTTCCAGGAATTGAAGAAACGTCTCACCGAAACTCCTATTCTAGCTTATCCCGAAAAAGGAGGTGACTTCATACTAGACACTGATGCATCTAATTTTGCCATAGGTGCGGTGCTCTCACAGCTACAGGAAGTACGAGAGAAAGTGATCGCCTATTTCTCCAAAACACTGGGGAAAGCCGAGAAGAACTACTGCGTAACGCGGAGAGAATTACTAGCAGTAGTGAAGTCCATAGAACACTTCCACCACTACCTCTACGGACGAAGGTTCCTGGTGAGAACGGATCACGCCGCACTCCGATGGCTGTTATCATTCAAGAACCCGGAAGGACAAGTCGCCCGTTGGATAGAGCGACTACAGGAATACGATTTCGAAATTCGCCACCGGGAAGGAAAGGCGCACGGGAACGCCGATGGACTTTCTAGAAGGCCCTGCACCGAAGAAGATTGCAAAAGCTGTAACCGCCTAGAAAAAAAGGACACGGAAGAGGAATTGGACAAGACAATTATTCACCGACTGTTCTACAACGAAGAGAAAACGAAGGAATGGAAAAGAAGCCAGGAGAAGGATGAAGAGATCGACTTCATCCTTAAGAAGAAGAGGGAAGGAGGGAAGCCCGGATGGCAGGACGTCGCTCGTTTCTCTCCACAACTGAAATACTATTGGTCAATATGGGACTCGTTGGAAGTTCGAGAAGGTCTACTTTGCCGGAAGTGGGAGTCCCACGACGGCACAACGACATCATGGCTTTTGGTAGTGCCGCGCGACAAGATTGAAGAGGTACTAAGGAAGTGCCACGATACTCCAGCAGCTGGACACTTTGGAATAAACAAGACCCTGGCGAAGATACGTCAACAGTTCTTCTGGTCCACATGTCGACAGGATGTTCAAGAGTGGTGCCGGCGGTGTGACACCTGTACGGCGAAGAAGGGACCACGTCAGAGGGGAGCGGGGAACCTAAGAGTTTACAACGTTGGAGCTCCGTTCGAGAGGCTCGCGCTAGACGTTGTGGGTCCACTCCCGAGGTCCCATGCCGGGAACAGGTATATGTTGGTTGTGGCGGATTACTTCACCAGGTGGCCAGAAGTGATCGCGATGCCGAACCAACAAGCTGTCACAGTGGCAAGGGCTCTGTTGCAAAACGTGGTATGTCGACATGGGGTGCCGTTAGAGATCCATTCGGACCAAGGAAGGAACTTCGAATCCTCGGTGTTCAGAGAACTACTCAAGCTGCTGGGAATCAGAAAAACAAGAACAACCCCTCTACACCCACAATCCGATGGGCTGGACGAACGCTTGAACAGAACGTTGTTACAATACCTGACAATGTTTGTTTCAGAGCACCAGCGAGACTGGGATGAATGGATCCCCCTTTTCCTTCTTGCATTCAGGTCCGCCCGGCATGAGGCGACCCAACTAACTCCAGCGATGATCTTGTATGGCCAAGAGTTACGCCTACCCCTCCAATTATGGAGAGGACTACCGCCAGAAGTCGAAGAAGAAGAAGACATTGAACAGGGATACGCTGAATGGATCCGAAAAAAAACGAAGAGGATCTATGAATTCGTCCGACACCGTTTGGACATCTACAGCTCCAAAATGAAGTCGTGGTACGACAACCGCGTTCACGCGATAGAGTTCCAACCCGGCGACCGAGTGTGGTTGTTCCAACCAAGAAGAAGCAAAGGAAAATGTCCAAAGTTACAAGCGGATTGGGAAGGCCCCTACGTGGTAAAAGACCGGGTCAACGACATCATCTACAGAATCCAACGTGCAACCAGGACATAGTGCAAGGTGGTACACGTACGCCGCCTTGCGAAGTACGAAGGTCGACTTCAAGAGGAATAAGGACGGCGAGGGAAGAACCCGGCGATACTCAAGAAAGAAGAGTTGTCGTGTAATAATCAGTGGACGGGACTACGAAGGTCACCCTTCCCTTGTTCGTTGCAGGTTCACGATACCCCGCGACGAGGGACAAGGTGTCGGGGGACTGCTGCCGCGGCTTGGATGCGGCCCCGAATTCCCCGAATGTGCTACGACAGAGTAGCAGCCCACAGGGGAGCGCGGACATACGTGGAACCGCTCCTCTAGCCCTGTTGACTTGGATCTGGGCGGCTCCCCGGTACACGCGTACCAGCAGGCCCAGCTCGACAGGGTGGGCAGCAGACGGGAAAGGGTGTCCCCACCCACCGGACGGACGTGCGACGCACGGATCGGTCGGAGGGGGCATCGCGGAGACGGGGCCGTTGACGAGCTGCAACGAGACGGTCCCCTGGAGCAGCACCAGAGGCCAAGAAGAGGAATGGGGCCATCAGAAAGCCAAGGAAGGGAAAACTGGAGGAGATAAGAAGCAAGAAGATAGAAGACGAGTAGGGAGTTCCGAGCAGATCGTTTGGGGAGCGAACCTTAGCACGATTGTGACTAGCCGCGATCCTCTGCTTCGTGCTCGTCTCTCCATTCCGTCTAGCCGGTTCTCCTCGCCTCCACCGAATCGAGAAAGTGGACCGAACGAGAAATAATGTTCGTTCGTTTTAATAAGGGCACCCCAGAATCACCAAGTGCAAGGAGAACCCAGGACCGACAACAGACCAGAGGGACGAACAGGACCACCACGAGGACGAGCCTGGACACAACGCTGGAAGGGAGGAGTGCACAGCCCGAGACAGTCTGCCACGAGTTTTCTTTTCGCCGGGTAATAGTAGTAATCTCGTCCCAGTAATTAACAGTAATCGGCCCCTTTCGCGGCCACCAATTTTTATAACGTAGGAACAACACGTTCCGTGAAAAATAAATTCAGTGATCAGTGTTAGTAGCCGTGCAGTAAAGTGAATATTCGGCACATTAACCTTGGATGGTGTCGTGTACCTGAAACCAGCTGTGCATTGGGCTCGTCCATCGATGACCAGGATCGGTTCAGTGATCAGTGTTAGTAGCCGTGCAGTGAAGTGAATATTCGGTACATTGACCCTGCGATCAGCTGAGCACTGGACGCCGATGACCAGGATCGGTACAGTGGCCAGGTTTCCGAAAAGGGAAGGAAAGCAAGGAAAGGAATGTCCAGAAAGGGTGAGTTTTATTTAATTTATTGGTGATTATTAGGTGTGAAAATAAATTCTTTCCGATTTTAGGGCACAATAACAGTTCGATTTAACAAATATGAAAACAACTCGATCATCGCAATAATTTCCATTATTGTTCATTACCTTTTGCCATTTTTCTGGCAGCTTCTGAATACCACCGCGATAGAAATTCCAGTCGGAAAGAATTTATTCATACACCTAATATTATTTTTTAAATTTAGTTGTGTTGGCCGTTCTTAAACTACGGATTTTTACCTCAATAACGAATTACGATCACTTGTCGTACATTTTCTGTTACGTTAGCTTTTCGTTTATGCCTTATTTAAAAACGAAATTTACGTACTTCTTGTCCTCTCACTTCAAATTATTCTTATTTAAGATTCTGCTTTAAAAAAAAAATGTGTAACGCGGTTTCCTTCGCTGCATGCCGACTTGCTTGTTCGTACGTTCGTAGCACAAGCGCGGTCGCCTACCTCGTAGCCAACGCTACCGCGGGAACTCAGGCGGAAGGCGCGCGCTCTGATTGGTCGGGGTTTTTGGTTAATATCTCCTTAACGAAGCTTCGGACAATATTTTCGCTAAGGAAAAAGTTGTTTCAAATCACCCCCTGAGTAACCCCTTTCAAGGAAGTCCGACATTTTTGGGACACCCTGTATTGGGCGTCGTCGCTGTCCAAGGTTCCGAAAAAGGCCTTACTCAGCGATCCGATGAATCCCAATGGTACCGATCGCTTGGTGCGGCGTAGCGGTGTCTTTCCGAGTATGCTGAGTAGCAGTTCCTCGTAACGTTCGCCGTCGCGGAGTTTTCGTTGTAAGGCCTCATTGAGGGCGTCGGCTGGGCACGGCATCCAGCTATGTGTTTTACATATTGTTTTCATCCGGTCAATCTGGGGTTGAGTCTGAGGTCCCGAAGCTAGTACTTCCGCGACTCCTATGCCCGTGACCAGCCTCCATTGGGTATGGAAAACTCGGAGGGGTCGGATCCTTTCGTAGTACAAGCCCGGGTTGTTGGTCAACTGCGATATCTGGTAGTCTCCGTCGATGATGTTACTATTAACGAACGTCCACAGTGACGCCAACAAAAGCAGCCCACGTCCGTCCATGTTGGCCGTAGTACGAGGGATTCCCGAAAATGTCTTTCGCGGTAAAGTCTACTGTTCTATGTAAATGTTAACTGCAATTACAATACAAAAAAAAAACAAGTGAGGTAAAGGGAGGGGGGGGGGAGGGAGTGGAGAAGTCCGATTTGCGGAGTGTAGGACCTGGATTATGCTATAAGCCGTCGAGGTGACAGGTTGATTGTTGTGATAGAGTGAATTGTTAGCACGTGCGTGTCCGCGTGACTCAAACATACACAGTCCCCGCGACCGTTATCTCTGGTGCCGTTTAAGCCTCTGCTCGGCATTTTCGCTGGCATTTAAATCGGGTTGTGGGCGCATTGTTTAATAGTGGTTGCTGAATCTACTGTATTTGGGGTCGTAGTGGCCTAAGTTTTGATTGTTCAGTGATCCCTGTCTCCAAGCAGTGGTCAAATCTGTCAGGGAGGTATTTCACAATGACCAAGAAGTGCAAGGGGTGTAGTGCCGTGGTTGCCAACCCGGTCACCTGCCAGGGATGTGGGACAGTCACCCGGGACCCACTTGCCTCAGTCGAACGGGTCATCCGTGGGTCGATGGACAGCTTATAAATTGTCGCTCGGGATCCCCTAGGCCCAGGACCACCATTAGTTAAGCAAGTGCTCCACCGGTACAGACACTTGCGGCAATACCAGCAGCTACGTTGCGGTCGCTCTCTGCATTACCCTCGGCAAATGAATTAAGGGACCTAATGAGCGACCTAATTAAGAAAGAGCTCGCCGTTATCCGGGACGAGATACTCTCAGGCATAAGGATGGACCTAGCAGAGATGAGGACGGAGATCAGCTCGTTGTCTGAGAGAGTCAGGCTCCTCGAAGAAAATCCATCCAACTCTTCAGAGCAGTCGCTCTCTTCGGTGACTGAGGACATAATCGTGGAGTTGAACGAAAGGGAAGCTCGGGCCAGGAACTTGATGATATTTTGGATGCCGGAGTCTCAGAATTCCACGCCGGAACTTGCAAGGTCGGCTGATGCGGAGGGTGCACGGGCTGTACTGAGTGAGATTTGTCCCCTTGGTACCCAGGATCTGGTTACCCATCGTCTTGGCAAGCCAGGCAAGGCATCCTGTAGGCCCTTATGTGTACGCCTCGACAGTGCAATGGAGGTGAAGAAGATCCTCCAAAACAAGCATCGCTACAAAGGTCCTTTAAAAATATCTGATGACAAGACTAGGCTTCAACGAGGGACTCTAATGCAGCTCAGGACGAAGTTGCGTGACCTTCACGAACGAGGGGAGACCCACATGACGATTCGCTACATTCAAGGTGTGCCGAAGATCGTGCCGAACAACCACCGTCAGGACTCCACTCAAAAAAACTGAAGCGTGCCCCTTTAGTATATTTCCAGAACGTCCGGGGTCTTCGCACTAAACTGGAAAATCTAATAAATTCGCTTCTCTCATCCGCTGTTTCTTATGACATTATTATTTTAGTTGAGACCTGGTTAAACTCTGCGATATCCTCATTTGAGCTGGGTTTAGGAAACTATGCAGTTTATAGGTGTGATAGATCCACTAGTACAAGCAGTTTCTCAAGAGGTGGGGGAGTCCTTATCGCGGTCAGGAAGTCGATACCTTCTGGTCCTATTAGGGTCAGCTGTGCAGAAGTAGAGCAAGTTTTTGTTAGAGTCCACCTCCAGAATAAAAAACACTTATTACTGGGGGCTGTTTATATGCCGCCAGCATCCCACCCTTCCTTTTATGCGAATCATGTTGATAGCATCACTGGATTGTACCATAAATACAGTGACGACATCTTCTTGCTGTATGGGGATTACAATCTCCCGCATGCTGTCTGGTACAGTGACTCGAGACAATCTTGCTTTAGGAAGCAGGGTATCTCGTCGAATGAATCAGCATCAATTGATCTCCTCCTCGGATGTGCTAGTTATTGTAACCTAGCTCAAGTAAACACAGTTTTCAATGATTATGACGGTATGCTTGATCTAATTTTTGTTAGTTTCTCGAATGTTACTGTGGACCGTGTCATAGATGCCTTAATTGTACCTGACGCCTATCATCCGCCTCTGTACTTGAAGTTCTATGATTTAGACTTGTATGCGGGCATCGTTGCAGAAAACTTTGTATACCGGGATTTCAAACGAGGTGATTATGTCAGCGTGTTGAATTACCTGAACCTAGTTGATTGGGATAGGGTGACCGGTAATACTGATCCATGTGTAGCCCTGGAGCGTATGTATGGTCATATTAACTTGGCAATTAATGCCTTCATTCCGGTCCGGAATGTTCCACGCTCCACGTTTCCGCTTTGGTTTTCATCGCGACTGAAGTACTTGATTCGTGAGAAGAAAAGGGCGCACAAAGCATTCAAGCGTTCAAGTGCACACAGCGACTACCTGAATTTTTCCCACCTCCGATCGCAGTGTAAGGTTGCCTTATATCGGGATCATCGTATGTATATTGACGGCGTCGAGAGTGCGGTAGTAGATAATATCTCGAATTTCTGGAAATTTGTAAACACCAAGCGTGGTGGTCATGTTATTCCTGAAAAGGTGCATCGCGATCAAACCTCTGCTACGACTCATTCGACAGTCGCTGACCTCTTTGCGGACTTCTTTGGATCTGTATACATCCGACCGTCTCGAGTGGGGCCTGTCTTGAATCCTATTCAGTCCTCTGGAGCTGGTGTAAATATAAACTCGCTATCGGTCTCTATTGGGGAAATATATTCCAAGCTTGATTCGCTTGACTCGGCTAAAGGCCCGGGCTTTGACGGGATTCCGCCTTTGTTCTTAAGGGAATGTCGCTTCATTCTCTCCAGGCCCCTCTGGCACATTTTTAATTCCTCGCTAACCAAGGGGATTTTTCCTGCGGCGTGGAAGAATAGTCTCGTCACTCCGGTATTTAAGGCAGGTGACCACTCTGACGTAAAAAATTATAGGCCGATTTGTAAACTATCGGTCCTGCCCAAACTCTTCGAGGAAATTATAACTGAGCACGTAACGCCCCTCTTCAGAAATGTAATCTGCGATGAACAGCATGGATTCGTTCCCGGACGATCGACGGCATCAAACCTGGCGGTATACCACTGTTTCGTCTCAGCGGCCCTTGACAGTGGCCTGCAGGTTGATACCGTGTACACGGATTTCCGGAAAGCCTTCGATACTGTGGATCACGGTATATTGCTGCAGAAACTAGAGTCTATCGGTATTAGTGGGTCGCTCCTGTCATGGATCCGCAGCTACTTGGTGGATCGTGTGCAGATAGTTAAGGTGCACGACCAGTTGTCAGCTCCGGTTAAGGTGTACTCGGGTGTCCCTCAGGGATCGCACCTTGGTCCCCTTCTATTCGTTCTTTTTATAAATAACCTGAAGGATGTATTCAGGGACTGTTCATTCCTGATGTACGCTGATGACCTAAAGATATTCCGTACAATTCGTAGTTGTCTTGACTCTGCATTAATGTAGGTCGATCTCGATAGGTTCGAGCAGTGGTGTACCGTCAATAAGATGCATTTAAATACGGCTAAATGTGTCGTATTGCGAACTCATAGAGCAAGTAGAGTAATTTTATCGACGTATAGATTATGTGATACCTCGTTGATTGAGGTGGACAAAATGTGCGACCTAGGAGTTACGTTCACGTCTAGGTTAGATTTTCGTATTCATTATCAGAATATTACTTGTAAGGCGATGAAAACCCTAGGGTTTATTGCTCGTTTTGCAAAGCACTTTAGGCAGATGAAATCACTGAAGTTGCTATACGTTGCATTAGTCCGACCGCAGGTTAAATATGCGTCGGTAATCTGGAGCCCTAGACACAAGCAATATGTAAACTTAATTGAAAGGGTCCAGCATAAGTTCCTTAGGCTGGCGTTGAGGGCGACTGGTAGCCCTATGCGGTTTTACGACCATGACTATAGTCCTGCCATGCACAAAACTAGGCTCTCTACCCTTAGTGACCGTCGTGTGTGTGCCGACTTGTTGTTTTTGTACAAAGTTATCCACGGTCAGATAAACTGTCAAGAGCTCGTTGCATCGATACGTTTTCATGCCCCAGAACGGTCATTGCGTCCGAGACCCCTATTTGTGTCGAAGGTTCCAGACTACTTTTATTATACCACTGACCCCATAAACCGTGCCATGGGTGAGGTAAATCACTACATCGCAGACATTGATCTGGTCTCCACATCGCTTGACGCGTTTCGGTATCAACTGTTCAGCCTACTTTTTGCATAATTTGTCACCTTCGTCACAGCGAACTATTTATGTAACATGCAGTTTGAGTACTTCTTTGTATTTACCTGTTATATTATGTTTTCTAAAGGGGTTTTCCCCGTTGATAATAATAATAATAATAATAATAATAATAATAATAATTATGGGGATCGGCTATTTGAGCTCTCCCGCCGGTCCGTTGTAAGCTTAAACCACATTGTGCATTGTGCACATACACTGCATTGGCGTCAAGGCGGTTCTTCTTTAACATAAGCATGTTTTAGTTTATCGAAATGCTTTATGATCTGTTGGCCCTTATCCGGAATTAATACTGCATTGTTCTGTTCGGTGATTGCTTTTATCTTGTAAGGACCGATGTAATGCGGGTCGAATTTATGGAGCCGGAGTGGCTCTTTTTGAACGTAAACGAGGTCATTTGGCGCGAATGTGACTTGATTACTTTTGCGGTCGTAAATATTTATCGAACGCGATTTACTAGTATCCAAATGTAACGTTCTCGAACGAGACGTTGCCGTTAATTACAGGGGATTCCACAAGTAGAGCGGTTACTCGTAGAATGGTGGGATTGGTTCGGGTGGCGTGCGATAAAGAAATGAATTTCATGAAACTAGAGTCCTTCTTTTAACGATAAATAACAAAAATGGTTTATTCAAAGAATTGATTTGGTTTAACAAGTACGACGCGGTGTCGTGAAATTGTAACGGAATGATTACGTGACGACTCGTTGGTCGGTTAAACAGAATATTACTCGATTTTCGCTCGTGACGCTAAGTCGATAGAACAGAAAATTAATTAACCTATATATGTGTATATCGCTCCGATCGGTAAGAGTTCGAAATATCGTTTCGAACGAAAGGAAATAGCATTTAACGCTCGGTCGAAAAGAAATAGTAATAGACGCTTAGTCGAAAAGAAATAGTAGTAGACGCTTAGTCGAAAAGAGATAGAATTATTATTATTATTATTATTATTATAAACGGGAAAATCCCATAGTTTACAGAAAGTATAAACCCTAAGAACTAATACAGTCTCCATAATTAATACACATTAATACAAATTATATGAGTTATAACTGAATCTAAATCTTAACTATGTAAGTAGTATAACAAAAATCATGACTCATCATTCATGACCCCCCGATCGACCAGTTTGCCCCTGAACCCGCACACGGAACGACTCCAAGGACCCAAAAAACAAGTCAATCCTGTTAGAATACTCATTGGCAACAGCCATAACACGGTTCATGGGGTCAACCGAGTAATGACGATAACGGGGTAACCTCGAGTCAAACAAAGGTCTAGGTCGCAAAACCCTTTGCGGCACGACAAAGGAGACGGAGGCTACCAACTCGGGGCAATCGAAGTAACCATTCAATACCTTGAACAGGAACATCAAATCCGCATTATCCCTCCGATCCGCAAGAGTGGCAATGTTCAGCCTAGCCATTATAGGGCCGTAATCGTGATCAGCACGATCCATAGGACTCCTTAAAATCCGAGCAACGAACCTCAAAAATTTGTGTTGTACCCTCTCAATCAAGTTAATATATTTCCCATGGACCGGATTCCAAATGACTGACGCATATTCAAGATGCGGCCTCACAAGAGCTATATACAAGAGTTTAAGTGCCTCGACATTCCTAAAGTGACATGCGAACCTGGAGATGAATCCAAGGGCACGCATTGCCTTCGCAGTACATCGCATATAGTGATTTCTGAAGTCACAACATGACTTCATTGAGATACCCAGATCAACAACTTCAGACACCTCGGAGAGAGTAGCCCCCGCTAATTGATACGGAAACTTCACGCAATGCCCCCCTCGCACAGCCCTAAGCACCACACACTTAGAGGTATGGAGCCTTAAATTATTAGATACGCACCATTGCCCAAATCTATCTAGATCGCACTGCATCATAACCGCATCATGATAGCCATGAATCACTCTAAACACCTTAAGGTCATCAGCGTACAAAAGAAAGTTAGATCCTTCAAATATCTTATCGAGATCATTAATGAATATAATAAACAGTAACGGACCAAGATGAGACCCCTGCGGAACGCCCGAGGGGACACTTATTGGCACTGAGAGACTATTAGATACCTTAACAATCTGCTCACGAGATGTGAGATAGCTACTAAACCACGCTAGAAGGGACCCGTAAAAACCCCAAGAAGAGAGTTTCCGGAGCAAAATAGAGTGATCCACGGAATCGAAGGCCTTACGGAAGTCCGTATAGACCGTATCCACCTGCAAACCTTTATCAAGAGCCCCAGTCACGAAGCTATGATAAACTGCCAAGTTCGTTAAGGTAGAGCGTCTCGGTACAAACCCATGCTGCTCATCGCAGAGGGAGAGAGCAACCATAGGCGCTATGGAATCCGTGACAATCTCCTCAAACAACTTAGGAATCACGGATAATTTGCTAATAGGCCGGTAATTCTCCACGTCAGCTCGGTCACCAGTCTTGAAAACTGGGGTAACAAGACTGGATTTCCACTTCAACGGAAAAACACCACAAGACAACGATGAATTAAAAATATTCCAAAGTGGCCTCGAGAGGATGAAACTACATTGCCTAAGGAGCAGAGGAGGAATGCCATCCACCCCAGGACCTCTACTCACATCCAGCGAATTCAATTTTTCCAGTACATCACCTATGGATATAGACAATGAGTTAAGACTTACTCCATTGGAATAATTACTGTTACAGTCAGAAACCGGAGACCGATCAGACGAGGGAGAGTACACCGACCCGAAGTACGATGCGAACAAATTAGCTACCTCTTGATGCGAGGATGCAGACAAACTACCATGATGCATCTCACTCGGAAGACCCGTATTTCCACGCTTGGCATTAACAAAACCCCAAAAATTCCTCACATTATGCCGAACAGAGTTTTCCACACTAACAATATATGCGCGATAATCCTCAGTCACACGTTGTTTACATTGGGAACGTAGGCTAGAAAAAGCCCAGTAATCACATACAGAATTCGAATTTTTAAACAATTTGTGCGCTTTCTTTTTTTCGGTTATAAGATACTTTAAGCGAGCAGAAAACCACCGTGGATAAAGCGGACGTCTTACTGTTCTTTGAGGGATAAAGGCTTCAATTGCAGTGTTAAGGTGAGCATAAAGACGATCAACGGCAATATCCGGATCAATTCCATGCGTGATGAGATCCCAATCTACAGAATTGAAATAATTAATCATATTAGGATAGTCACCCAACTTAAAATCATAAAAGGTACTATTTACATTAACTTGATCGTACTGCAGAACTAAAATACTTAAGCGAATTAGTAGTGGTGGATGGTACGCATCAGGCGTGATCAGGTAGTCGACCGCCTTATCTACGGTGACGTTACAATCGTTAACAAAAATTAAATCTAATACGGTGTCTGTACGATTGAGGACCGTGTTTACCTGAGCTAAGCTACAATAACCACACCCATCACGAACCAGATCAATAGCTATTGATTCCATGGATGATACACCAGGTTTTTTAGTACAATTAAGACCGAGCTCATAGCGCCAGACTGCATGAGGGAGGTTGAAATCACCAAAGATACAAAGCCTGTCAGAACTATAATCATGAAACACATCAATAATGCACCCAACATAACGGTCATAGAGTTCAGGTCGGGACCCAGGAGGAATATATAAAGCACAAAGCATTACATAAGATGAGTGAAACCGCACCCTAACAAAGAGTTGCTCAAGATCAACACGACCTGAGTCAATTAAAGTACAATGTAGCGTATTCCGAACAGCAATTAAGACCCCACCCCCCCTAGAAAACACACTTGTGAGATGCGACCTATCCATTCGGAAAACATTATAGCCAATTAAACCCAGCTCCAGATTCGAGATCGATGAGTTAAGCCACGTTTCTACTAAAATTATAATATCAAAACGGACAGCAGATAACATAATAGCCGACTTCAGATCATCTAACTTCGTCCTGAGTCCCCTTACATTCTGATAAAAAACTATAGGATTCAATAGTGGTTTTTTGGCACAGAGTTCTGTGATCTAACGCTCGACACAATTTTAGGCACACCACGGACATATCTAATTGTTTTATTCGTCTCTCCATTCTCGTGTAGCTCCCGAAGTTTGGTCCTGAGTTGCTGCAGCGCCTGACGTTGAATTGGCGTCCTGTCATCGGTAATCTTGCAGGGCCCAGAATAACGCGATTTATTCTTTAAAATTTCCCTAGCCTCATCGGACGACTTAAAGCCAACACAGAGGGGTCTAGGGAGTCTGCCCTTCTCTTTCCCAATCCTGAAAAGCCTCAGATCTGGATAATCAGCAGGACGAATTTCCACAAGAATACGTTTGGCCCCTTCAGAGTCTTCCCTCTTTACGACAACAGGGGATGCATTACTCGATTCAGGCAAACCATGAATAATTACGTTCATAGACCTTAGCTGCCTCTCATTCAATTCCGCTACAATATCCTCCGTGACAGCTGGGTTTATAGTTCCATCAGCCATAGCAGCAGAATTGACCTCGAGCAGCTTCATACGCTTGTCAAGTTCACCAACCGTAGACCGTAACTCGGCTAGCTCCTCTCTGATGCCCGTGATCATTTCCTGGCGAAAACTACAGAGTTCGACCCTCATCACGTCTCTTATTATATCTCTAAGCTCATCACGTGTTGGAAAAGGCGTATCTGTCAACACCGACTGAGATAAATCAGGGGACATAGCGACATCTACCACGCCCACTTGAACTGGAGCACTCGACCCACAATTCGAAAGTTTGCCGTTGATCAAAGGATGACCTGTACGATTAAGACAGGAAGTGCCCTTATGAGATATAATGCCACAATCAACACACGTGACAGGGTTGGCCACTAAGGATCCACAGCCCTTGCACTTCTTAGATCCAGGCATCATGATACGCACAGAGGATATTGCACAACGCGGCTCACACGTTATCCCAAGGAAGATGATAGAACTTCCAGTCTGGCAGCCGTACGCAAACCAAACTTAAAGCGCATACAATGCTACTGACCGATACTGGACTAAGACACTCCAATCTCACTGAAAAACGCTAAACTGCGCTGACAAGGAAACGAAAAATAGCCTTATAGGCACCGAATCCACTCAGATATCAGACAACGTACTCGGAAGAACAACAAACAGGTGTCGACTCACGGGAGGTCAAATGAAGACTGATATAAATTTGACGCTAGGTCGGTATATATAAAGGATGACACTTTGGTCGATTTAGAATGTTTAAGTCAAGATAATGAGAGGGTTCCTTCTCTCAGGTTTTGGTAGCTTCCAGTTGCCTATTAGCTTGCCCACGCTTTCTAGGATTGGTGCTAAGGTGCTCCGTTAAAAGCCGCCTTAGTTGTAGATTTCACGTTGCTCAGGTGCTTTGTTAACAGCGGCCTAAGTTGTAGATTCCACGTTGCTCAGGTGCTTTGCTAACAGCGGCCTAAGATGGTAGCCGAGGTGCCTAGTCGAGCGCCTCAGATGGTAGCCAGGTAGCTTGATTAGAGCATACCCAGATGGTAGCCAAGGTGCCTGCTCAAGCTGCCTTAGATGGTAGATTTGTGAATGATATTGAATGTCTTTGGAAATCCAAGGTGCCGGTTCAAGCGCCTTGGAGTGAGATTTGGTTTGGATGTGGAATTTTAAGCGTGGTGCCTATTCGAGCGCCTCGGAGTGAATGTTAGTTGGTTGGGTTGGTTCAAGTGGTGCGTACTTATGATATCGTGAGGATCTCTCAATGGTGTCTCGAGGATCTCTGCTCTCCTGCTGCTGGCGGGCCCATATTTATACCTATTTGGTGAACCTAGCTCGGTCCAATCACATGTCGCACCTTGCGCGCACCAATTAGCTTCCGTATTTGGCTGACGCCAATCAGGCGTTACACTCGCGGTTCACTTGCCGTTCGGCCGATCGTGCGTCTTGCGCATGCGCACGCTTCACTTGGTTTGTTCACTGACCACTAGGTTGCATTCGTCCATACTTGCATTCTCCATACGTGCATTCATGTCTTACTGCTAATACAATGGTTGTAGGTGTTGAATAATAATAGTATAGAATAATAAGGATAGAATAATGAGAATATAGAATAGTAAAAGAAGAATTTTTAATGGCGGCTCGTCGCAGGACGTTACACAAATTTGATCGTGTAGTCGTTCGGATTTCGCCTAGGCGCTCCACTAGGTTCTGTACGTATCCCGGGTATGTTAGTAATTCCTCGCGAGACATAGGCGTAAACGGATCTCGAGCTAATTGTCCGAAAACTACTTCGTATGGGGTGAACTTCGTTGCTTCGTGCACCGAGGTATTGTATGAGTAGATAGCGAACGGAAGGAGCAAGTCCCAGTCTTCGTATCTTTCCAGATAATGTTTTAAGTATTATGTGAGGACTATGTGACTTCTTTCGAGGGAACCGGTTGTCTGCGGTCTATATCCCGATGTGGTTACGTGTTTAATTTTGAAAGTCTGGGCTATTCCCTGTATTATGTTATTAATGAAGCTTGTCCCGCGATCCGTTAGTACTGCGCGCGGCGCGCCGAAGATCGCGATAAAGTAACGCGATAACGCGTCGGCCACGGTTACGGCTCGTATGTCGGGTAACGGGACGGCCATGCAAAATTTTGATAGTTGGCATTGGATCGTCAATGCGTGACGGTTTCCACTTGGTGTTGGGGGAAGCGGTCCTACTGTGTCCAGGGCTACCGTATCGAAGGGTCTGGCCGGCGTATCAGTGATTAACATTGGCTCCCGTGTTTTGATGCGCACGAGCTTTTGTTCTTGGCAGCTCCGGCAATTTCGTACGAAATCCTCTACGTCGCGGCGTAGGCGCGGCCAGTCGAATAGGCTGCGTATGCGTCGATACGACTTCGTCACGCCCTTGTGCCCTCCTATCAGGCTTTCGTGATAGTGCCGGATGATTTCTTCCCGTTTATCTTCCGGTGGTAGTTGGATTTCGCCGGTACAGATCGTAATTGTAATGGTTGTATGTTTGAAAATTATTTGGCAGTATTTCTGGAGCGCCGTGGCATCGAAACGGTGTAAGGATTCGCCATACGTCGCTACTCGGAGCGTGCGGACGCGTTCGGTCTCCACGGCGTCCCTGAGTGCTGTTAATGCCGACGTGAGCTCGTCTTCTCCCATTTCATGGTAGAAGGTTCTTGCTCCGACAACGCTGAAAACTTTTCCTTCCTCATTGCGGGTGATTATTACGCGGTTTCTGATTAGTTCTTCGGATGATAATTTAGTTTCGTCGAAAAGTCCGAAAGCTTTTAAAGTTTTGCAAATTGGACTAGTTAATATTCTGTCGGATGATATAAAATGGGCATAGTTATCGGGGGTTGACGCGAGCGTGGTCTTGACGATTTTTACGTCACGTCGCGTTGGGTGGACTTCGTGTTCCGAGGTGTCCTGTCTGTATCCCGATGTTCCCCGCATGGTTGTTGGAAAATTTGGCGGGTCCACGAATGGCCCGCATTCGGTTTCTTGGAACTCTGATAGGTCAGGCATCTTAGTCACGTCAGACCTTTGGCTTATGCTGGGGTTCTGCCTGGAGGGCGATTGGTCTCACTGCTCCTTCAGGGTCTTGTCCTCCGGACAAATCATGGTCGACTGCGGGATGTCCAGGGCTTCCGCGTGCAGAGGTATCCCCCATGAGACCCGCTTCTTTGGGATTGATTGTAGGTCCATTGTTTTCTGGGGACTGGAGTTATCGGGGGTATTCGATGCCTCCCCTTATTCTTTTGATGGTGTTTGGGAAATAGTTTTGTGAGCGCTGGTAGGATTTTGAGGTTAAGGTCGACGGTGAAAAGGTGCACACTCAATTACAGCGATTAAAAGAGAATGAGGTCTTTATTATAAAAGGTGCACAAACGGTTTAGCCGTGATGCACATTAACGGTTAAATGAGCCTCCGAACACTCTATCGTACAATGATTAAACATGTATCAAACACGTGAACACGCGAACACGCACCATCGCGAATACACAGTCAACGACTTTATACGCGCAATTAGTGTCGTGAACTCTGTGACTGAGTCAATAAATGAATGCACAATCAATCACCTGTCCTTACACTGAACACCTCAGCTAGTGTGATTCTAGTTGCAGAACAAGGCTTGAGCACTATAATAATCGCGGTTTGCAAAGAAAATGAACTACGAGCAACACGTGTGATCTGAACAAGAAGAAGGATCCAAGTCGAAAGATCACTTCCGTTACGGCGTCGTCTCGAACGTTCTCGAGTACCGATCGACGTGGGGAGATCTCATTGGTTGATTGATTGTGGATCCGCGACCGTTACATTTAAACGCGAGAACAAAGGTGAAAGAGCAAAGGAGAAAGGACTTCCGTCCGCGCGTCGCATCGATTCCTCTGGAGCATCGATGAGGCGCGCTGATTGGCGGATCGATCGGTGCTGATTGGTGGATCGATCGTCACTGATTGGCGGAACGCTCGTCAGTCCTTCGCGTGGTCTGCTGACCATGAGGTACTGTGACGTAGCGTCCCAGCGCGAGGAATCGAGCGCACGGCGGTGCGACCGGGAGTGAGCGAGAAGCCGAGCACACGCGGGCGACCGCGACCGAACCCGACCGAACTCGCCCGAAGCGTGCCGGCCCCGCGACGCGTCAGCGCGATGACGCTCACTCCCCACTGCGCCGCTAGATCGCGTCGGTTTCTCGCTGCTGGGAATTTCCGAGAATCGGGACATATGCCGCGATGATACCGAGGCAAGACAGTTCCAGTGGGGAGACGGACCCCCACCACCAGACTTGCCTGGATGTTGCCCGGTGCAAAACTCGGTGAAACGACTCCGTATACTCCGCGATCGTCAGATCGGAATCTACCCCGTTCCTACCACCTGTCCCGGTAAAGAGACGCAGGAAGTTGCCCGGTCTCTTTCCCGCTCCTCGTGTTGAACGGAGACGCCCGGATGCTGCCCGGTCTCCGCCGACACTTGTCCCGTTAAAGAGACGCAGGACGTTGCCCGGTCTCTCTCCCGCTCCTCGTGTTGAACAGAGACGCCCGGATGCTGCCCGGTCTCTGCCGACACTTGTCCCGTTAAAGAGACGCAGGACGTTGCCCGGTCTCTCTCCCGCTCCTCGTGTTGAACAGAGACGCCCGGATGCTGCCCGGTCTCCGCCGACACTTGTCCCGTTAAAGAGACGCAGGACGTTGCCCGGTCTCTCTCCCGCTCCTCGTGTTGAACCGAGACGCCCGGATGCTGCCCGGTCTCCGCCGACACTTGTCCCGTTAAAGAGACGCAGGACGTTGCCCGGTCTCTCTCCCGCTCCTCGTGTTGAACAGAGACGCCCGGATGCTGCCCGGTCTCTGCCGACACTTGTCCCGTTAAAGAGACGCAGGACGTTGCCCGGTCTCTCTCCCGCTCCTCGTGTTGAATAGAGACGCCCGGATGCTGCCCGGTCTCTACCGACGCTTGTCCCGTTAAAGAGACGCAGGAAGCTGCCCGGTCTCTCTCTCGCTCCCTTACCGTCCCGATACCGAGACACCAGGCGCGGAGCGACCGAATTGTTCCGTTAAGCGGACGCGCACGACATAGACCGACGACGCCGTACCGCGAACCGCGCCGCCGCGCAACGCCGGCTTGACCGCGATTAACGCGAAGTACCCCGCGTCTAAGTTACTTGTATATAGTGTATATAAACTGATAGTGAATAAATCTAATTTAACCTACCACGGAAGGACTTCATTAAACCCTGGCAAAGCCGACTGAGACCAACCTTCCGCACGGAGTGACAACCGTCACAGTACTGCGGTGAGTGTAAGCGTTGAGGTTTTGGGAACTTGTGCATTCCCAAACAGATGGGTATTCTTCGTTAAGACTCTTCAGGATGGTGAGTTCTTCCTTTGTAAGCGGGCCTATGCACGAGTCATCGCTTAATATGGCGGAATCCTCGTTGCCTTCTTCTGGATCGTCGTTTTCCGTGTCTAGGAACTCGGGCATTCCTGTCTGTCCTTCTGTTGTATCCAGAACGGTAGAGTTCGCCCTGCTCTCCAGGCCGGCCGTGTTGTCTGGCGGTTGTAGCTCTTGTTCGAGTTCGTGTCCTTCTAGCGTTGAATCTTCTAGGAGGTCGAACGACTGTGGTTCTTCATAATTTGGTCTGGGCGCTCCTTGACGACGCGTGCTAACGCGTGTTCCTATACCTTCCTTTTCGCTCTCCTGGGCGGTTTCCTTCGAGGTAGTCGGGAACGCGTGTGAGACAGGGTTTCGCGATAGTGCGTCGGCGTTCGCGTTTACTCGCCCGGGCTTATAAATGATCTCGTATTGATAGTCGGCGAGCGTAATCTTCCAGCGGGCGAGTCGCGACACCGGGTCTTTTACCGACGAAAGCCACTAAAGCGGTCGATGGTCGGTTATCAAAAAAAATTTTCGTCCATAAATGTACGTGCGGAATTGTTTTACGGCGTAGACTATCGCGAGGCATTCCTTTTCAGTTGCTGAGTAATTTTCTTGGCAGGGTTTGAGTACCTGCGAGGCATACGCTATTGGCGGGTCTTCGCCTATTTTTCCTTGACTTAAAATCGCGCCGACCACTACGTCGGATGCGTCAGTTGTAATTATGAATGGTTCGTCGTAATTTGGGTAACGTAAAACCGGCTCTTTGCAAAGTGCCTGGCGTAAATCTTCGAAACTCGCCTGATGACTCTCTGTCTAAAAGAATGGATTTTTGGTGCTAGTTAGTTTCGTGAGTGGTCTAGCGCGTCTAGCCATTTCAGGGATAAAGCGACGATAGTAATTCACAAGTCCCAGGAATTGCTTTACGTTTTTTCTGGTTTTCGGCACGGGGAATGCAGAGACGGCTTTAATTTTCTCGGGGTTGGGTCTTACTCCGTCCGCGGATATTATGTGCCCCAAGTATATGACCTTGTCCTTAATAAACTTGGCCTTCTCCGTTTGTAGCGTCAAGTTTATTGCTCACGTAGGCGTTCGAAGAATCTCTCGAGTCGGTCTATGTGCTCCGCGAGCGTGCGCGAGTATACAACCACGTCGTCTAGATACACGAATAACTCTTTACCGATAAGCCCGCTCAACACCCGGTTCATTAAACGCTGAAAGGTGGCTGGGGCGTTTTTTAACCCGAACGGCATGCGGAGGTATTCGTAATGACCATCGGGGGTGGTAAACGCGGTCTTCGCGCGATCTTCGGGGTCATAGGGATTTGATGAAAACCGTTTGCTAAATCGAAAATCGAGAAGAGTTTGGCCCCGCCTAAGCGATCGAGGATATCCGAGATCCGCGGAAGGGGGAAACGATCGTCTATCGTTTTGGCATTCGTGAATCTAAATTCTGCCACCACCCTCCAGAGTTTCTTTCCATCGGGGGCCGATTTCTTGGGGACCACGTGCATTGGTGAGTTATGTGACGATGACGAGGCTGCGATTATTCCCAGTTCTTCGAGATTGCGTGTTTGCCTGGCGATTTCCTCGTCCAGCAACGGGGAGTGCGGGTATTGTCGGGTAAATACCGGCGTGGAATCGGTCATCGGGATAGTGTGCTCTATCGTTGTCGTTCCGCCGAGCGGGTCTCCGGGTACGAAGAACCTGTCTGAATGTCGTGTAACTAAGTCCTCGATTGACTGGCGCGGTTCCGGTTCCAGCTCTTCCAGTATCAGCGTTTCGACTTGTTCAAGAAAAGAGGCATTCTTGCGCCATCTTACAGAACCGTCAATAATTAGGCGATTAGCGGCTTAGCCCGCTGACTCATGTGGAGCAGCGATCACGATCCCTTCCCTCGATTCGCGATCGATGGAAGGGGAAGGCTTCTTCCTTCCAGGAAACCGACGGCGGTTTCCTGGATCTGGTACTGTTCGCGATCTCGCTACGCTATACACGCTTCTTTATTACGCTACGCTTTGCTCTCTTGCACTTGCTGCTTTGCTACGTTACTAACTCGCGCTGTAACTTGCTATAGTGCTTTCGGGTTTGTCGCGCCTGCTTGCGTCAAACGCTTCTGTTAAATAATAGTTTAGTTACTGTAAATAGTGTGTAATTTATTGTGACATTGTACATAGACTCAATATAATCGTGAACGTTCGTTAAAGTCCTCGTGCCTCACAGAGATAAAGACTCCTCGTCGTGCTTTAAGAAGCTCCTGCAATTCCTTGCCCGATCCGCTGATACGCTTTCTAACAGACTATATGCTTTAATCGTTCTTCAGGGGGTTTCTGTTCGACGCGGTAATCCGCAAGATCTTGATCCTCGTCAGCGTCGAATTCTTCTTCGAAAATAAAGGGGGTACCCATTTCGTTCTCCATGAGACCATCGCGATTTTCGGGGAAGCAGATATTTACTTCGCTCTCATTTAATCGTAGTTCCGGATTTTCCATTAGATGCGCCCGAAATTCCTCATGGCTCCTTTTGCACGCCCCTAACGTACCTTCTAGTTCTTGTGCATTAGAGAATATGATGGGGTTGATCGGGCGGTTCGCCGTTACCATCGTGCGTTGGTGGTAAGATATTATGGCTTCCTCCTGAAGCAGGAACGGGCTCCCGACCAGGCCCGCAACCCCTTCAGGTAAATATGGCATGCTTATTATTATTATTATTATTATTATTATTATTATTAACGGGCAAAAAACCCTTTAGAGTACATAGTATTACAGAATAAGTACAATGAAATAAACATTCTACACGCCGCGATAAACACTAAACGCCGCAACGCAGTTGACAGGTTAAGCGGAAAGTCGATTAAGCAGCTGATTCCGAAACGAATCAAGTGATGCAGTGAATAAATCAATGTCCGCAAAGCGCTGATTGACCTCCTCCATTGCGCGGTTTATGGGATCGGCTGTATAATGAAAATAATCTGGAACTTTCGGCTTAAAAAGGGGTCTCAGACGCAATGAACGTTCAGGGGCCTGAAAGTGTATTGATGCCACGAGATCATTACAGTTTATCTGTCCATGAATGATTCTATACAGAAACAATAGGTCAGTACATACACGACGGTTACTGAGAGTGATGAGCCTTGTTTTGAGCATGGCAGGACCATAGTCATGGTCATTGTACAGCATAGGACTACCTATTGCTCTCATAGCCATCCGGAGGAACTTATGCTGGACCCTTTCGATTAAACTGACATATATCTTATGCTATGGGTTCCAAATTATCGAGGCGTATTCTAACTGGGGTCTGACCAGTGCTACATACAACAACTTCAGTGATTTCAATTGCCTGAAGTGCTTTGCGAAACGGGCTATAAATCCTAAGGTTTTCATCGCTTTGCAAGTGATATTCCGGTAATGGTTACGAAAGTCTAGCCTAGTCGTGAACGTAACTCCAAGGTCACAGACTTCGTCCACATCATTCAATGGGGTACCGCATAGACTATATGGCGATACAATGACACTCCTTGCTCTATGGGTTCTCAACACCACACATTTAGCTGTATTTAGCCGCATCTTATTGACGGTACACCACTGCTCGAATCTAACGAGGTCATCCTGCATCTTACTAGAGTCGAGTGCACTGCGAATGGTACGAAATATCTTCAAATCATCACCATACATAAGAAATTTACAGTCCTGGAATACATCCTTCAGGTCATTGATAAAAATGAGGAACAGAAGGGGACCAAGGTGCGATCCTTGAGGGACGCCAGAGCTCACTTTAACAGGAGCTGATTGTTGGTCAAACACTTTAACTACTTGCACCCGGTCATCCAAATAGCTACCAACCCATGATAGGAACGCCCCGCTAATACCAATCGAAGATAATTTCTGAAGTAAAATATCATGGTCAACCGTATCAAAGGCCTTCCGGAAGTCTGTGTATACAGTATCAACCTGGAGACCGGCATCGAGGGCCGCTGAGACATAGCAGTGGTATACCGCCAGATTAGTCGCCGTCGATCGTTCGGGAACGAATCCATGCTGCTCATTACAGATGACATTTGTGAGAAGAGGCGTTACGGTCTCTGTTACAATTTCCTCGAAGAGTTTGGGCAGGACAGATAGTTTACAAATCGGCCTGAAGTTTTTCACGTCCGAGCGGTCACCTGCCTTAAATACTGGGGTTACTAGACTAGTCTTCCAGGCTGGGGGAAAAATTCCACTCTTTAGGGAGGAATTAAAGATATGCCAGAGAGGCCTGGAGAGAATAAAGCGGCATTCCTTCAAAAACAAAGGGGGGATACCGTCGAAACCCGGGCCTTTGGCCGAATCGAGTGAATCTAGCTTGGAATAAATATCACCTATAGAGACGGATAGCGAGTGTATGTTTACACCAGCACCGGGGGACAAACCAGGATTCAACACAGGTAACACTCCGGACGGACGGGTGTAAACAGATCCGAAAAAGTCCGCAAAGAGATCGGCAGCTGACGAGTGAGTCGTGGCAGAGGCTTGATCGAGATGCACCTTGCCAGGAATACTATGACCGCCACGCTTAGTGTTTACGAATTTCCAAAAGTTCGAGACATTGCTAGAGATAGCATTCTCGACACCCTCAATATGAATACGGTGATCCCGAAGTAAGGCTTTCTTGCACTGTGATCTGAGGTGGGAAAAGATCATGTAGTCGCTGTATGCACATGACCGCTTAAAGACTATATGCGCTTTCTTCTTCTCACGAATCAGGGACCTCAATCGTGGGGAAAACCACTGCGGAAACGTGGAGCGATGAACCGTCCGGATCGGAATGAAGGCGTTAATTGCTTGGTTAATGTGGCCGTACAAACGCTCCAGGGCAACACATGGGTCGGTATTACCGGTCACCATATCCCAATCCACCGAGTTGAAATACTCCAATACACAGGTATAATCGCCACGCTTGAAGTCCCGATAGGTGAAGTTCTCCACCACGGTGTCCACTACTACGTCAAGTTCGTTAAACTTCAAATAAAGGGGCGGATGGTAGGCATCGGGCGCAATTAAAGCGTCGAGGACCCGATCAACAGTAACCTTCGAATCGCTAACAAAAATAAGATCGAGCATACCGTCGCAGACATTAAACACCGTGTTCACTTGGATTAAGTTACAGTAGCCAACGCATCCAAGGAGAAGGTCAACCGCCATCGATTCATTCATCGACATTCCTGGCTTCCTAAAGCAAGACTGGCCTGAGTCTCTGTACCAGATAGCATGCGGGAGATTATAATCCCCGTACAGCAAAAATATGTCGTTGCTATATTTAAGATATAACTCAGTGATACAGTCCGCGTGTTTCTCATAAAGGGTAGGCCGGGATGCAGGCGGCAAGTAAATAGCCCCTAGTAATATGTACTTATTATTAAGGAGGTGGACTCTCACAAATAATTGTTCAACATCTGCACAGCTGACACTAACGGGACTAGAAGGTATCGACTTTTTGACCGCGATAAGGACTCCGCCACCTCTCAAGTGGCTACTTGTATCAAGGGATCTATCGCATCTGTACACTGCATAATTAGTTAAACCCAACTCGAAGGAAGAAATAGCAGAGTTGAGCCAGGTCTCGACTAGAATAATTATGTCATATGATACAGCTGATGTGAGAAGCGAATTAATTAAAAAGTCCAGTTTTGTGCGAAGACCACGTACATTCTGGAAATACACTAAAGGGTCGTGGGTCAGTTTTTTTGCGTGGACTCGCGACGACGGTTATCCGGCATAATTTTCGGCACACCTCGGACGTACCGAATAGTCATGTGGGTCTCTCCGCGTTCGTGAAGGTCACGCAGAGTCGCCCTAAGCTGCGTAAGAGTCCTACGTTGGAGGATGGTCTTGTCGTCTGATATGGAATACGTCTTATGACGTGGAATAGAGCCCAGTTGCCGTTGATTTTCAGGCGAGTCGTCCCCATGGTCATAACCTTCCCGTTCAAACCGCCGACTTCTATGGGGTCTCTACTTAAGACGGAGGCCTCCGAACTCGCAAACCGTATTTGGAGCAGGTTTAGCGCGGAGCCTGTGTCGACGATGAATTCTCCCTCACCGTTTTCCAGCTGTTCGGCCTTAACCCGGATGCGGGGGGAATCAGCGCGTCCGAGGACCGTCGCGGGTTCGGACTTCCCCGGGGGAATCTCGGTGATCCTGGGGCCAGCGAGAAGGACGCGCCCGCCTCGTCCCGGTTGGACAAGCGGGCGCGCTGGTAGTTTAAATGTTCGCGGTTTTCAAAAAATGTGTCGCGATTTCTCGATCTTCGCGGTACGCGAGTTTCGTATCCTTCCGGTTCGTGAGGCTTGTATAATCTTCGTTCGCGGGGCTCGTACGTCATAAATTCACGAGATCGCGACTGTCTATCGTATCGCGGTCTCTCCCGTGGGAGCCTCCGCTGTGGAACGAGCTGTCTGCTCCAGTCGTACAGCGGTCGTTCGTTCTGCTTTGTCAGCAAGGTCGTCCGCCGGCGCGACGGTGTTGGGTCGCGATAATACGCGACGGCGCGATCTCTTGGGTCGCGATAATACGGCTCGCGATGATACTCCTCGTCAAAATCTTCGCCTCGATAGCGAGGGGAGCTATAGGCGGAATACGAGGAATGGGGCTCGTCGTATGGGACCTCCTCAATCGGCTGTCTCCACTCGGTCCATTTTCGCTGGGGATCGTACGGGGCCGGGGTGCGCGCGCTCCGAGCGTGCCCGTACACATCGTCGCGAAGCAAGCCGGATTTTTCTAATTCTCGCCTTTGGATGTACAACGCTAAATCGAGCGCGTCGTCCAACGTTTCTGGATCTCGTAGCGCTACCCTAGCCGAGATTCTTTGGGGTAATCCCGCGATAAACGAGGAGCGTGCCAATCGATCAATGTCCCTCAGGGTCTTTTCGTTATTAGTCCCGACCATTTCTTTTGCCCTTAAGGTCACCTGTCGGTGCAGGCGAACTACGCGGTGAATAAAGTCAATTATACGTTCTCGCGGTCGCATGCTTATATCCTCCAGGGCTGTCCGAAACTCCTCATAATTACGACACGGAGAGTAGCGGGCCCGTAAGAGGGAGAGCAGTTTGGCCACGCTATTACAATCTCTCCCTTCGACATAGAATCTAACTGGCTCATCTAAGTTGAATATGAGGCCGTCCAGGAACCTGTAGTAGTAATACAAGGAGAGTTCTAACTCAGGTCCTCTGAGGGGAGCGCGGGGGCGGGGGGAAGTGAGGGCGCGCGGGGGAGTGCGGTGGGGGGAAACATGGGCGCGGGGGGTAGCGGGGGAAGTGGGGAGTGGAAGACTGGTTGCGCGCGCACGAGCCGCGGAGTGGGGGAAGCCGCAATCGTGGAGGGGATCAGTCCAGGCCGAACCGCCGCGGAGACCTCTCCACATCGGACCCACCCACCCGAAAATTTGGGAGGGTTATCCCAAATCTTTTTTCAGACTCGATCCGGCCCCAGAAATTTTTTTCCCCAAATATTTTTTTCAAACCATTATAAAGCTGAAATTGTTTAATACTTTATCGGATGACGTCGAACAATGTCGGGAAAGATCGACTTTTTCCAAACCACGCATTTGGAGGAAGGAAAGAGAGAGCAATACTTTAAAAGCTAAATTCGGAGGAAGGAAAGAGAGAGCAATACTTAGCGTCGCAGCGTCTCGCGCGATCGCGTGTAACTCGAATCCTCTGGAGCAGCCGTGCAGGGTGACATCATTTGGTAGCGCGAAGAATAAAATAAAATTATGCGGCGTCAGCAGAAATTCCCGCCCCCCCCCCAACGCAGATAAATAGTAATTAAGAAACGTCGAATCTTAAAATTAGGTGGTGAGGAGGAAGACGGATAAAAAAAATAGAGCTATAATATGGTTTAAATGATAATATATTGTTACAAAATAATAAAGAATAAGAATATAAAATAGAATATAATTATAATAAAAAAGAATACAATATAAAAATATAAAAGAATGAATATAAATAGAATATAAAAAAGAATATAAATAGAATATAAATAGAATATAAAAATAATATAATATATAATATATAAATAGAATATAATAAAAAATATAAAAATATAAAAAATAATAAAATAACAGAAAATAAAAAATGTAAAAATTAAAACTATGGAGAGGGCGACGAGGGGGGTGATGAGGATGATGGGGGCGATGGGGGCGGAGGTGTAAAACCCTCCTGAGGCCACTCCGGGGGCGGCGACGGGGGTGATAATGGGGGCGACGATCGAAGCCTGCCCACATTGATCCAGGAGGGTGATGGTGGCGATGGGGGTGACGGGGGCGATGGAGGGCGCCTCAGCCGCAGAGCCCCCCGCGACCGCGAATATGGCCACTGCCGCGCGGCCCCGTACGCCAAGCCTGAATGCCGCCGCATTCGTTGTTCCTGTAATACAAACACAAACATTAATATAATATTACCACATTAAACATATTAAACATAAAACATACAAAACAATGTAGTGTGATACATACCACTTGCGGCGGCTCAACATACGGTGCATCCACCAGCCACATGTTCAGCATGAAATGCATGTCCTACAACACAGATACAAACGTTGATATAATTTTAATACATTAAACATATTAAACATAAAACAGTGCAAAGTATAACCAACCTGTGGAGGCGGTGGCGGCGACGAAGGCGGCGGCGACGAAGGCGGCGACCTCCAATCCGCCGACCACACCGGAGATGGTGGTGGCGAACGCTATACATAGAAATCCACGATTTAATATTGACATGACAGCATGACTTGAACTCGCTCGATTTCATAGATTAAACGCGGTAAATGTTAAAAATATTGTTTTGTACATACCTTGGGGTCACACTCCGGCGCGATCCGCTCTACTCCCATGTCCAGAAAACGCACAAAATTTGACTATCTTTTAGCACAAGGTATGACCGTTAGCTATCAAGCTTGATGAGCAACTGGTCCCACAGCGTTCATGCAATTTGTCACACATGCCTAAAGTTGCATACATTCCAAACTAGAATGCCTTTGTTCTTCACCTTCTTCTTCTTCACTAGCCACCCTCTCCTTCTATGTGCTCCACCTGCATTTTCGCTGATTATCTTCTTCGAATTATTCACTAACCATTCCTATATTCTTCTTCGTTTGAATCATTCGACTAAATTATACTACTCTGAATGTAAATCGAACGTGAATCGTACCACTTTCAACATGTATCGAACGTGTATCGAACCACTTTGAACATCTATGAAACATGTATCGAACCACTTTGAACATCTATCGAACGTGTATCGAACCACTTTGAACATCTATGAAACATGTATCGAACCACTTTCAACGTGTATCGAACGTGGGGCTACGGGCCGGGAGAGTGGGGAGGGTGACCGCCCTTTTGTGGAGGTGAAAAGAAAGAAGAGGAAGAAGGGGAGAAAGGGGACGGCCGCCCCCCTGAGTGGGGCCCCGGGAACCAAGGTGCCGCCAGTGGTGACACCGAGGCCGGGCCCTAAGGGCAGTACCCCCCGACCACCCCCTCCAGGTGGGAATAGGTCGGAGCCGAACGCCCCGATTAGGAGGGTGGTTTCCCCCCGCTCTGAGGGTGGAGGGACAGGGGCCCCCGTTCAGGCGGTGGCTTCTCGTGGGCAGGCCGCCCCTAAAAAGAAAAAGATGAGGCCGGTGAGGACACGCCCGGAGGCGGTCCTAGTTAGGGTCCCGGAGGGAGGGACCTACCTGGAGACATACCGGACGACCGTGACCCTGGGGCGGGCGGCCCTGACTGACGTCAAGGCCGTTAAGCGCACGCGCCTGGGGCACGTGCTGTTGGAGTTGGCCCCTAAGGTGAGAGCGGCCGCTGTGGCCGCGGACCTCACGAGGTTGACGTCCGGGAAAGTGGTCTGTTCCTCCCTCCAGGACAAAACGGTCCTGGAAATACGGGACATTGATCCGATGGTAGAGGCTCCGAGGCTCCTCGAGGACCTGGGCGCGGCCCTGAAGGTGGAGGTGCATGGTCTGGTGGTCCGGTCGCTCAGGCAGGTCCTGAGCGGGACTCAGACAGCGGTGGTGGAAGTACCGTCCATCGCCCTCCCCAAGGGCGCGGAGCCCGTCCGTTTTAGGACGGGCTTGACCGTGGTGCGGACCAGGCCTTTGCTCAAGAGCACGCGGTGTTTCGCGTGCCACCAATTGGGCCACCTGGCAGCGGCGTGCCCCACGGTTCCCAAAGGCAGGGAGCTGTGTAGGAGATGCGGGGCTTCCGACCACGTCATTGCGGCGTGCAAGGGCGTGGCTCGATGCCTCATCTGCTCGGCGGCAGGGGTTAAGGGCCAAAATGCGGCGCATGTCACTGCGTCGCTGGCCTGCCCGGCGATCAGGGCGAGTTCGGCTGTGGGGGGGGGGGGGGGCCAAGATCTGGTAGAACCGGATAATGATCCAGGTCCTGCAGATCAACCTTAATAGATGCAGGCTGGCTCAGGATCTTATGATCCACAATGCCTGCCTGCTTGGGGTTGACCTCGTGATCATCTCCGAACCATTCAGGATGTTACCTGAGTGGATAGGAGATGCCACGGGGGATGCAGCGATCTGGGTCACCGGGTTCAAGGGTAGGTTCGCCTCCCTTACCCCCCCCCCCTATCGCAGCCGAGGGGATAGCCCCCGCGATCGTGGATAACACGGTCGTGGTGAGCTGCTATTGCCGGCCGAGCAGGAAAGGTCCCGCATTTCTGCGGTACCTCGAGGAGCTCGAGGAGATAGTTTTAACCCTTTTTACCCCGGGAAGAGGGGTCATCCTCGCGGGGGATTTGAACGCCAAATCCCCTGCCTGGGGGGGGGGAAGGTTGCTGACAGGAGGGGCCATGCCTGCATGGCACTATTGGCGAAATTGGGTCTTGTGCCCATAATTTGCTGATTCGAACACGGTGTTTGTCACTATATTGTCTGTGCAAACTACTGTACTGCATATACTTGTTGTAATGGGCTTGTCCCGTAAAATAAATATTATTATTATTATTATTATTATAAGACTCCGGGACCGATTTACGTTCCGGGGGGGCAGGGGGTCGTCCTTCATCGACGTACTGTCTGTTGACAGAAGTCTGGCCGGGAGGGTTCGGAGGAGTGAGGTGCTTCGGCACTACACTGCCTCCGACCATCTTTATGTCCGCCACACCCTGGCTAAACCGGGTGTGGCTCGCCGACCACCAGGCGACGGCTGGACACCTTACGTGATGAAGGACGTTACCCCGGAGTCGATTTTGGAGGGCTTCCGCGAGTTGCGGGACGCCCTCCCGACTCCGCCCACCTCGATAGCCACGTCTGCGGGCGAGCAGGCCCCTCCCCCTCCGCCGGAACCGCCCGGTTTTACGGACGAGGTTCCGCGGGCGGAGGGACTTCAGCGCCTCCTCGAGGGGGTCAGTGCCCGGGTCCTCAGGAAGAGGTGTCTTCCTCGGGGGACCCGGAAGCCCAATCGTTGGTGGAACGCGGACATCGCCGAGGCTAGGAAAGCGATGCACCGTGCCCGTAGGCTGCTCCAGAGAAGCCGGAGGAAATTAGATCCTTCCTCCCCCCGCCTCGAACAACTGAGGCGGGACTTCTCCTTGGCTAGGCGCTCAGTTCAGATCTTGATCTGGCGCTCCAAGGAGAGGCTCTGGAGGGAGCTGTATGGCACGGTGGACGGCGATCCGTGGGGGAAGCCATATAAGATTGTTATGGCTAGGCTGGGGGGGCGTAAGCCAAATATGGTTTTGACGCGGGAGCAGGTGGGCAGGGTAGTTGATACCCTGTTTGCCACCGCCCCGCCCCCCCCCCTTCCGCCTTCTTCCCCCACTCCAACGGTTGGGCCGATGCGTGCACAGCCCCCCCCCCCTCCATGCGACCCCTCTCCGCATATTGGAGGGAGAGACTGGAGGTGACGTCCGAGCAGGTCGACTGTGCCCTCTCGCGTATCAAGCCCAATAAGGCCCCCGGACTCGATAGAGTCCCGTCGGGGGTCGTGGCCTGCGTGGCCAGGGCTAATAAAGAACTGATACGCGAGATGGTGTCCGACACACTGGCGCGGGGTGTAATCCCGGCTGCGTGGAAGATGGCAAGAGTCATCTTGATCCCGAAGCCGGGTAAGGATCCCCTAAGCCCGAGGGCCTATAGGCCGATCTCCATACTCCCAGCCTTATCAAAGGTCTGGGAGTACGTTATGAAGGAGATTCTGGAATTCCAGCTCGGCAGGGACCCTTTTCACCCGAACCAGTTCGGTTTTCGCCGTGGTGTCGGCACCATGGAGGCGGCCACCGAGGTAGCTCGGTTTGCCGATGACTCCAGGGCCAGAAATCGAATCTGCCTCCTCCTCTCGTTCGACGTTCAGAACGCGTTCAACACTCTTCGTTGGGACGTCGTTCTGAGCGAGTTGAGTAGGAGAGGGGTAGATCGATATGTTCGGGCGCTCCTTGCGGACTATTTTAACAATCGCGGGATCACGGTGCACTCCTATGAGGGCATCGTGGTCCGTGCTATATTCGCCGGGGTTCCACAAGGGTCCGTTTTAGGGCCCTTTCTCTGGAACCTCGTGTACGACGGACTCCTCACCGCCTGTGAGTTGAACCGCCTCATCGCGGAGCTGGGCGGGGCCAGGACGGTGCGTGTGATTGCATACGCCGACGACCTCGCCCTGTTGTTTTCGGGTAGAGACCTCTCCCAGGTCAGGTCGCTGGTGGCTTCCGCGCTGCTGAGGATTGGAGCTTGGTTTAGGAAAACCGGCCTTTCCTTGGCAGCAGAAAAAACGGAGGCCATCCTCCTGACTGGCCACAGGATCCAGAAGACGGTTAGCCTTCGGATCCTGGACGCCGACGTCACCACGGCGGCCAAGGTCCGGTATTTGGGGGTAGTTTTTGACTGCCTCCGCAATTATCGAACCCATTTGGGGGAGGTCTCGGCTAGGGCGGATAGGGTTTCGGGAGCGCTCTCGGCGATCCTCCCTAACACCAGGGGCCCATCCGTCCACGCCCGAAAACTGTATTACTCGGTGTGGGAGTCCGTAATTTTATACGGATCGCCGATCTGGGCCGTGGCGCTGGACAAGGAGGGACCACGTGCCATCCTCCGTCGTGCTCAGCGCACGGCCCTGATCCGATGTACAGCGGCATATAGGACTGTGTCCTTCGCCTCACTCTGCGATTTAGCAGGGCGAATGCCGCTGTACATCAAGGCCAAAATGGGGCGCGCGATTTTTTGCGCGAAAGCGCGAGATAGGGATGACCCCACCCTTGGCGGCGATCCGGCGGTTTTAAAAACGCGGGCCCACCTCCATGAAGCAGCTGCTCTGTCAGCTGCTATGGAGGAGTGGCAGGCCGAGTGGGATAGGTCCCCACCCACTGGGTGGGTGAGACGCCTTATCCCCGCGGTCAGTACTTTCGTCGACGCCTCGGGCCCCTCAGTAATTTCGGACTATTGGTCCATGCAATTGCTGAGTGGGCACGGGTGCTTCCAGCGATTCAAACACCGAATCGGGAAGGTACCCTCCGAGGCGTGTCTGGACTTCGGGGCGGCCCGGAATGACGCGGAGCATGTGCTCACCGCATGCCCGGTGCTCACCCCCCAGCGCGAGGTGCTGGCCGCCGGTCTGGGGGCACCAGTGGAAGTTTCCACGTTGGTGCCCCTTGCCACGTCCTCCCCGGAGAAGTGGGTCGCTTTCAGGGAGTTTGCGGCCTCCGTCATGGGGGACCGCCAGGCAGCGGATGCAGAGGCCGACCGCCTCCTGCGAGCTGAGCGCGGATGTTTGGCCCGTGAGGCCGCGGCCAATAGGGCTCGCACGCGTCTCAGACTCGGCAGGAAGAGAAAGAGGGTCGGCCCCCGCTGATAGCGAGGGAGGGGATAAACCTTACCACCAGCAATGTCCCCATGACGGGATCCGCCCGCGTGATTTTATATAGTCTTTAGGGTTTTATTTTAGTATATTATATATTTTAATCTAGCTCTTAAGACATTTATTGGCGTAGAAGTAAGTTTTATTCCGCGGCACGCGGCACCCCGGTAGATACGGGGTGCACCGTCGGATGACGGGGGCGTCCACCCTGTACTCAGGGTGGCAGCCCAGTTGGTGGCCTCCCCCCTCCCAAATAATACTTTGGGAGTGGGGGGTGTTAGCGGGGCCTCATCAGACATGATAGCGGCGCCCGACGGACTACATCAGAAGTTCCGGGCGCCGCCATGAGGCCCCTGGTGGAGACCACCAGAGGGGGTTTTTAGTGGGTATCCCGCCTATTGGCGGGGAGTCCCACATAACCCCGACATTAAACGTCGGGGTATGCGTAATGCATTTTCCCCCTCTTCAAAAAAAAAAAAAAAAAAAAAAAAAAAAACGTGTATCGAACCACTCTGAACATGTATTGAACGTATATCGAACCACTTTGAACATCTATCGAACATATATCGAACCACTTTGAACATGTATTGAACGTGTATTGAACATGTATCGTACCACTTTGAACGTGAATCGAACGTGTATCGAACCACTTTAAACATCTATTGAACATGTATCGAACCACACTGAACGTGTATTGAACGTGTATCGAACCGCTTTGAACATCTATTGAATGTGAATCATACCACTTTCAACGTGTATGGTACCACTTTCAATGTGTATCGAACGAGTATCGAACCACTTTGAACATCTATTGAACATCTATGGTACCATTCTGAACGTGTATCGAACCAAATATACATAATAATTAATTAAGGAGGTTGGGTTTGGGGAGGGTGAAGAAAAAAATATTTATGCATTAAAAATTGATTATATTTTATTTATGCAATTCTCTCTGGTGTTTAGACCACCAGTTGAATATTTTAAATACATTTTGCATTGCGCAATGCTTTGCGTGTCTGCCACATCGCAGAGTATTAACTACATTTAGCTTATTTAGAGATTTGATATTCTCATAGTCAATGTCCAGCGTCTCAATGATTACATCCGCTCTTGTATTTTCATCGAGGAAATCCGCAAGCCAGTCGCGTTTCTGCAACCCTTTAACGTATATGATATGGGATGCGTTATCTTCTTCGTCGACAGCATCAGCTACAGCTTTCGTAATCAGCTGTTTAGGCATAGTGTACGGAACGTCTCCATCGTCCCATCGTAGTCCATGATGTTTTGCAACCAACCACCGGATGCTTGATTTGTCGGATTTTGTAAGAAGATATTGAGGCATCGAACTCCCAAAAATATAGTGCGAGAGAATTGTTCCCTTTCGTAGGACAGCTACTTCCTTGACGACAAATCTTCCGTCGACGATGAGCCCTTGCAGGTCAACAAATGTTGGTACAACCATTGTCGATACAATTTTAGAGGTCTGCTCGCTTCCAAGACCGATGAGAGAATGCAGTCTTTATCGTAAAGCATCTCGATTTTTACGATGAAATTTTTGTACGAATTTGATACAGGAGAGGGCGGGCAAGTAGTGTCGCATTTTAATTTATTTTGCGCACCACGTTTGTTAGCGGATTGTATTCAACCACCCGATCGTGCAGAATCAGACAGTAGGCCGTAGTATTTGCAGGTACATTCTCTTTACACTCAAATTCTATGCGCACGTCCACGGTACCATTTTTAATCGACTCATTTTGTCGCGAGCAATCAATCACCACGAGAGGACCAAATTGTAAAAATTCAGCCACAGTGAATAACGCCTCGTTGCAACTATGTCCATAATACGATTTACGGAAATGTGTATACATGTGAAACAAGATGGCATGCTTATTCTTGTCAAAGTCCAAGTTCAAGTCATCATATGGGTAAAAATCCGAGTTGAGAAAAAGTTTTACATTGGTCTATTTGCAATTGTTAAACTTAGTAACATCTTCGGTCATCACATTCTTTCGAGCAGTCTGTAGAGCAAAGATAACGTATCGCGGCTTCTCCAGCTGTGCAGCTGCCTTCACGGCCCACGAATGCTTGGTTGTGCTCTGTAAGAGAGGATACTCGTACAGATCCCACGAGCGAAAACTAATGCTCAGGTTTTGTCCACTTTCCAAAGCATGCAGCAACGAGAGGTTATTAACATCGTTCAGCGTCACATGAGGCATTCGCCATTGCACTTTAAGTAATTCAATTTCTGGTTCCAACATCGGCGATCCTATTAGAGAATTGTTATCGTTGCGCGATCGTATTAAAATCAATTCGTGACGTGCATTAATAATCATGCGTTTGTAGTCCTCGCAAAATCCCAACAAATATTTGAGTGAGATGCAAAAATTGAAATGATTTTTCACTATTAGTCCATCGTGTCGTTTCAATCCCCATCCGGCATTCTCCATATTTTTGTCTTCGTCAGATGTCAGCGATACATAGTTTTTAAGCGTGCTAGTTATTCCAACGTTTCTATTGCGGTCAATCTCCACACCATTCAGCTCGTATCGAATCTCATCAAATAAGAACGCCATGCAATTATTTCCCAACGTCGTCGTTGATGCTTCGTTTGGCTTATTTATCACCAATTTCCCCTCCACGTACAGGAAACTTTCACATGGTAATGTATATAAATCCTGCTGCTGAATAGGTATTCTTATCTCATCACTATATCCAAACGTTGTGTTGACGTATGGGTTGTACGTGTGAGTCTCGAGCTTGACGATGCGATCATCAAACGTCGGCTTCACTCCAAGGCTTAGAATGTCGGCCATTTTTTCAACTTATATGCGTACAATGAATCCCAATGATTTAAAAAATGCAATGTTCGCAGCAATGAGTCTCTTCTTTTTAGCGTAATCAGAGCTGTTGCAGGCGTTGTTGTTGTTGTTGTTGTTGTTGTTGTTGTTGTTGTTGCAAACAATTTCACTTGGAACAAATGTGTTTCTGAAGTCGTTCAACACAAGCATTTCTTTCATTCGCACCACATGTATTATCGTGGACGCCGTCGTACGTGCAGTCTGATGGTAATCTCTTCACCTCGAAAATCGAGCAACCGTCCGTCTGGATCCACAACGCGTATCGTTAGATCTGTAATGACTCGTGTGGTGATCGGAAGGTAGGTGTGCGGGCCTTTCCGATATCTTATATCCTGGTGGGACTCTCGGAGAAAATTCATGTATCGTATGTACGCGCTTCCCATTGTTGTACGCGCCAGCGGTCACGCTACATTCTATGCGAATAATGTTCACGTTCATGATATTAATTGGATCGTCCGATTCGTGCCACCGTCCAGGTTCTAATACCCGATTCGTTGAGAATCCTAGTAGCAATCCAATGTTGTTTGACTTCGTAAAATCTACAGCGAACGAGCAGTACAGTTCGCGTTTCATGGTGTTGTTGTTGGGATGCAACATTATAGGATACACCTCACTATTGTTGTTGTCATCGGTACCACCGAGATTTTGAGGATACCGTTCGAGTAATCGCTGGTTCAGGTACTTGGCAATGGCGTCTATTTCGTAGGAGCCGTGGGGAATCGTAATGTATTCATGACTGGTGTCGACGCTGCTGTTGATGTTATAGTTTACGGCGAAGTAGAATTTATCATTGCTCGAGTCGATGTTCGGTATTGTATGATAAGTTTCAAAGGTTGTTAGACCAAGCTCGTAATCATTATCGCTCAAATTTATGGGTGGAAAGTAGCTCACCGCGAGGGTGCTACTCTTGCCGGTTAGAGTGAATGTTAACGACATATTCCGCTGAAACTGCTCCACTAGTACTGAATCAGAGCAGTCGAAGTCAATCCTTAAATTTGGTGCCGATCGTTTGTAGAAAGCGTAGACATAGTTGTCCACAATTGCTCTGATTGTACTTTTGATATGACGTTCGATTGTATTCAATTTTCACAACATCTTTATCCAGATATTGTACCAATTCCCTAGCCGGTCGAAGATTTCCAAAGCTGTCGAAATATATAGCTCAACACCCTCTCTTCGCATACGCCACCCAATGAGTCCCAGGTCCCTCGACATTGTCCAAATTTATGATACCGCTTTCGTTTCGATGTACTCCTCCGGCTGGTAGTGCATTGCGCATGAAAACACCTCTAAAGAATGGAATACGCATACGTTTTGCCAACTCCTCCTATTGCGCATCGGTAGTTACGCCGACAGGCATTTTTATTTTCTTTTCGGCGTTTTTTTTTCGTTTTGATATTCCCTGTCCGCGCTTGTACGGTGTGAGATAAAGTCCACGACCTTGATGCCTTGAGCCCCTCTAGCCAATCGTTTTGCCAGATGAGTTCCTGGACCGCAAAACTGGTATCCCGGGATGTGTAATTCGATAGGTAGCGCGTTTATCACGCGATTTAACAAACCACGACCTTTCTTTACTCTCGTCGGCGACATTCGCCACAGTTTTTAATCAATGATGCTGGACCGTCGATATGCGTTCGCTGCCAAGGGCGATTATAATGTTCAAGACACCGACGATACTGCTGAACCTCAGAATCGGCTTTTATATGCTCGGGGAGTCTGTTCCACAACTGGTCAATGTGTCTGCCAAACTCTCGCAGTAGAATAATCTTTGGTATATATTTCAACTGCTCAGGGGTTAAGTCGCGAATATTGCAATTATCCGACAGGATCAGAAGCATTTTGAATACTGAGCTGTCGTGTTTCGGTGCGGACCTATAAATAGGGTGCGTCGCCGCTTAGATGTATCAAAATCATTTTTCACAGTTTGCGGAGAGGATGCGATTCGTGCGACAACCTGTGATGTCTTCGAAAACAAGACGCAGGCATGGTAGCATGTTGCCAAACACTATACGCTGCCTGATTTGTGGTCCATCAAATTGCGGAAAGACAAATGTGTTGGTGAGCTTGTTGGAAAATCCACACGGCGTCCGCTTCGAGAACGTGTATGTGTATTCCAAGTCGTTGCAACAGCCGAAATATCAGTATTTGGAGAATTTATTGACTCCGATAGATGAAAATGGCTACTTTACGTTTTCGAATAACAATGACGTCATCCCACCGAGCGAATCGCTTCCGAATTCTATTTTTATCTTTGATGACGTGGCATGTGACAAGCAAGATACGATAAGGGAATACTTTGCAATGGGGCGTCACTCGAACGTTGACTGCTTCTATCTCTGTCAGACGTATGCAAAGATTCCCAAACATCTTATACGCGACAATGCGAATCTATTGATTCTGTTTAAACAGGATAGTACCAACTTGAAACATGTGTACAACGATCACGTAAACACTGATATGTCATATGATGATTTCTGCGCATTGTGTCGTAATTGTTGGCAACGGGAGTATGGTTTCATGGTAATAGACAAGGATAGAGCGATGTCCAATGGACGTTATAGAAAGGGATTTAACGAGTTTGCCATACCATGAGATTGTCACTTGTCGTCGACACGTCGGTGGGAAAGCAACGTCTGCGGTACAACGATGATTGATATCGATAGTCTGGAGATTAAGGATCGCGAGAGAATAGTGAAGGAAATGGCAAAAACCAGCGATGCCATTCGCAAGAAACATCAGGCTTTGAAGACTGGCAAGATGGAGGAAGATATCGCGTTGGAGAGATACTTTAAACCTGTTGTCGAACCCCTAAAACATATCGTGGAAAATATCACAGCGACAGAAGCTGACGCATCACCGATGACGAGCACAAACGTCGAAGGGAATGAAACATTAACGTCTAAAACAAAAATCCATCCGAAAGGGAACACATCGCGCAAGACAAAGAGGAAACGATCATACACGTCATCGGAAAAATCACTCGTAACCTCCACACCAGTTCAATCGAAACGAAAACGGCAGAATGTTACGTCAAACGATTCCTCGGTTTCTTCTACCCCAATAAATACATTTCCCGATGTACAATCGCTCGCGACCAATGATGACGACGTTTTCGAAACTAGTCCCGATGAGTGGTTTGCAGTGTTGTGAGGTTGCCGGGGCTGAGATTCTCCCTGAGAATCTCGTCGGTTGGCGTGGGCTGTCCTCGGAAGGGTCGTCCTCCGGGCTCCGATTATTCGGGTGTAGATACCACATACACCGATACCGATAAACAAAAATTTAAAGTATACTGCTGACGACGAATGCTCACAAACGTGGTCATAACGCTCAAAATCCCATTTTGGGCAACAAGGGATACAAGTACAAACATGTAATTGCACCGCTACTCCCCCGTTTATCGGTTAGTAGGACAGGGAATAGGGCTGTTCGAGTACTCGAATATTCGATAAGCTTGAAATTCGGACCGAGCCGAGACTCGAAAAATCGGACCGAGCCGAGTACTCGAAACAACCGAGTTGCTCGAATAGAACCGAGCAACTCGAATTTTTTCGAGCAACTCGAATTTTTTCGAGCAACTCGAATTTTTCCGAGCAACTCGATTTTTTTCGAGCAACTCGAATTTTTTCGAGCAACTCGAATTTTTCCGAGCAACTCGAATTTTTTCGAGCAACTCGAATTTTTCCGAGCAACTCGAATAGAACCGAGAACTCGAATTTTTTCGAGCGGCTCGAAGTAAACCGAGCGGGCCGAAAGAACCGAGCGGGCCGAAAGTACCTAGTGGGCCGAAAGAACCGAGCGGGCCGAAAGTACCTAGTGGGCCGAAAGTACCGAACGAAAAAACCCATAATCGCAATTTTGACTCTTTGAATTCTTGATTTATTTATACTTATTCATTTTTCATTAACGGGTAATAGCCTTTGTTAACAGTGACTCGGCAGAAACATAGCCCACACGGAGAAGGCAAAAAAGAAAGAAAAATAAAGGAAAACGCAAGAAGAAATATTAATAAATCATACATACGCGCAAAATTATTTTCAATAGTTAGAGAATATTTTCATTTACAATTTACATTTTAATTACTCACATTATTACTGCGACCTCGCCTTTACTCGTATCTTACTTTCTTAATAAAGTCAAAATAATAATAATAATAATTACGAATCATTATCCAGTATATAAACATATTCTAAAATATTCGAAACATTCAAACTTCAAACTACTCGACACACCGGATTGTTCGGTACTTTCGGCCCGCTCGGTTCTTTCGGCCTGCTCGGTTTACTTCGAGCAGCTCGAAAAAATTCGAGTTGCTCGAAAAAATTCGAGTTGCTCGGAAAAATTCGAGTTGCTCGAAAAAATTCGAGTTGCTCGGAAAAATTCGAGTTGCTCGAAAAAATTCGAGTTGCTCGGAAAAATTCGAGTTGCTCGAAAAAATTCGAGTTGCTCGGAAAAATTCGAGTTGCTCGAAAAAATTCGAGTTGCTCGGTTCTATTCGAGCTACTCGGTTGTTTCGAGTACTCGGCTCGGTCCGGTTTTTCGAGCCGAGTCTGGCTCGGCTCGCTTTTTCCGAGTACTCGAACAGCCCTAACAGGGAAAGGTCTAGCGACACCGCGAGTCATGGTGGTAAACGATAACAAGATCGATCACGTACACTGGAACGATCCCAACGAGCTGGTGGACCGATTCCGTTTGCTGGAAGCGTCGCGTCAGGCGGATAACAACTCGCACGACAACGAAATTCTATCGATTATCGAGGAACTCCGCAAGGTAGGCCTCATTATAAATTAAACCGCGCACCGATGATGTGCACTGTATGCATCGAGATGCCGATCAACAAATTTTGGGTATCGCTCGAGAAGAGCGGTGCAGCTAGAATGGACTATTACAAATGGAGCGGTTTGCTTCGAAATTATATGCGGGATAACGCTCTTTGCGTAACCGGTGCTGACTTTGATGCAAAATCACGCAAGATACGACGCGTAGCTCAACCAGTGGTTGACAGCGATGCCGTCAATAAACTATACATGGAAAAGAGCATTAAACTTTTGAGAGAGCAGTAGGAAGAATTAGAGAGGAAGCTGATTATGTTTCAGAGAGATATGCTGACGTTGCAAAACAGCGTTCAAAAGATATCACAGGCGTCGAATTCTATTCCGCAGCAGCGCTGCGAAGGAGAATCATGCGAGACGGCTGAACTTGTTCAGAATTTTCTCGGGTCGATAGGGAGCACATAATGTATGTGCACGATAATTATCACACCATTCGTGTCAAAGACACCTCTGCGATCAAACATGTTATCATTATCGAAATCCAAGAGTAAAGAAGAAAACCACAGCCACAAGAAGCAACAACTTGTTGGTGAATTGCATGCTCCAGCTCGAAGACACTTCCCACGGAGGCGTGTCATAGTGCATGGATACGATGATCTGTGGCAAGCTGATGTTGCAGAAATGCGTCCATACTCGCGATTCAACCAAGGTTACCACTACATACTCACCGTCATCGATGTGTTGAGCAAGTATGCATGGGCGTTGCCGCTCAAGACTAAAAGTGGTGCTGAGGTGACTAAAGCGTTTGCAAAGATATTTAGAGATCGATATCCGAAAAATTTGCAAACCGATCAAGGAAAAGAATTTTACAACGCCGATGTGCAGAAACTCTTGACAAAACACAACATTAATCATTATTCGACGTATTCGGTGATGAAGGCCTCCGTCGTAGAACGTTTCAATCGAACTTTGAAGAACAATACTGACCTATTGTTTCTGTATAGAATCATTCATGGACAGATAAACTGTAATGATCTCGTGGCATCAATACACTTTCAGGCCCCTGAACGTTTATTGCGTCTGAGACCCCTTTTTAAGCCGAAAGTTCCAGATTATTTTCATTATACAGCCGATCCCATAAACCGCGCAATGGTGGAGGTCAATCAGCGCTTTGCGGACATTGATTTATTCACTGCCTCACTTGATTCGTTTCGGATGCTTAACCGACTTTCCGCTTAACCTGTCAACTGCGTTGCGGCGTTTAGTGTTTATCGTTGTGTAACGTTCGGCTGTTCAGGAACAACTGACCGTCGAGGTCCCTGAGGGGAGAGCGGCGTCCCCTCAAGTAACGGAAAGGTGGGGGTTCTATTCTACAGCAAAAGAGTCATATCTACGGCTTTTTAAACTAAACAATACTTATTTATTTAATAACGTTTTACTTTAATAATAACAATAATGAATTAATAATTAATATAGCTTACGATCTACGACTATATATACTCTCTTTTTTTATTTTCTATGTTTTCTGACTCTAATGCTACGTAATATTTGAATATGTATATTGCAGAGCTCGGCCGCTGCCGTTTCCGGAGCGAGCTGAATCCCACTGGTTGAAACTTAAGCTGCCTCTAGGTTTGAGCATTCGTTCGTCACTTGAGCGTATTCGTAGCTTGAATGTCCCGCTGTGCTGCGTGCGCCTCCTTTTATACTGGAAAATTGGCGGGCTGGCGCATGCGCAGTGAATCGCTATCTGTTATTTCATGTTTTGCTTGCTTATTACTTATTATTTTGTTTTGCGCTTTTGCTAATACTTATAATTAATTATTCCTAATATTCTTATAACAATTATTTCTCTAATATTTATCTAAATCATTAATTATACATAAAAGTCTTATAATATATTTACGCGGTAACAGAATATGGTTATATGGTAATGGAGATCGGTTCCTGCTTTACCGACGATCGGTTTCTAATGGTTCGAGTCCCCGTGGGACGTTACAGTTGCGTGTAGAATGTTTATTTCATTGTACTTATTCTGTAATACTATGTACTCTAAAGGGTTTTTGCCCGTTAATAATAATAATAATAATAATAATAATAATAATAATAATAATAATAATAATAATAATAATAATAATAATAATAATAATAATAATAATAATAATAATAATAATAATAATAATAATAATAATAATAATAATAATAATAATAGTAATAATAATAATATGTGGAAACTGTTTACGCTCAATGGAACCTATAGATGGACCGATGCGCTACCGCGTCTACTTGCAGAGTATAACGCACGAAAACATAGAACCATCAAAATGCGTCCTCGCGATGTTACTCCTGCGATCGCTGATAAGCTGCTAGCCACCGTATACAGCAACATAAAGATCGCTGCTCCAGCAAGATTCAAATTGGGCGAGTTTGTGCGCGTGAGCAAATTTAAAACCATCTTCGATAAAGGCTATACACCGAATTGGACAACGGAGGTGTTCAAGATAGACAAAGTACAGGCAACTAATCCCGCGACGTATCTGCTCATCGATTCCTGTGGAAACCAGTTGCCGGAGGATTCTATGAACACGAGCTGCAACGCGTCGCCGATCCTGATGTATATTTAGTGGAAAAAGTGTTGCGTAGGAAGGGGGATAAGGTATACGTCAAGTGGCTGGGGTTTGATAAATCGCACAATTCATGGATAAATAAAAATAATGTATTGTAAAATAATAATAATACATGAATAAATAAAAATAATGTGTTGATAAAATAAATACATGTGTACAATTTATTTAACATTTGCTGCGAGTAATGTCGCTACCAATCATTCAAGACACATGCCAGCAGTTCGCAATCAACAAGAGATTTACCAGTTTCGTCAATGACATCACGCTGTTGTAACACACTCACAAAATTTGAAAACTTCGTATCGATATGATGTATAGTTTCATAAAGAGCGAGGGAGAAAAGCTGACAATAAAAATAGCATTCTGGAATATCCATGTCTCTGTCAACCCAATGATATCCAATTGTTCTACAAATTCTCCGAATTCTATGAAGAATTATGTATATTTCTTTACTAGCCCATGGATAGTAAAAGAAAGATGCATAATTCTTCATAGAATTCGGGGAATTTGTAGAACAATTGGATATCATTGGGTTGACAGAGACATGGATATTCTTGAATTCTATTTTTATTGTCAACTTTTCTCTGAAACTATGCATCATATCGATACGAAGTTTTCAAATTTCTTTTTTTACAATGATTTTTTACAATGATATTTTTACATAGGAATTTTACATTGATTTTTTTTACAAAGGTATTTTATAATGTCCCCAGGGCAGAGTGTCGATCGAATCGGGTACGATATACCGCTTGTCGTATGGACTTAGAGCGATTTTGGATTCGGAAATGGTATACACTTTGTGCAATTTAGACCGTATGCATGATTGTCTGCGAACCATTTCGATCTCCTCTTGCAAACACTCCGCATAGTCGTCGAAAGTTATCGTCCTGGCTATGACGTTGGTCTTGACACCTTTTGCTTTTTTCGTATCTTTTTTACCGTCTACGCGAAGTGCATACACTTTCGCTCTAGGACCTACGAATTCAGTCATTATCGCACCGTTATTTTCGTCCTTCATCAACCCTGGAATCTTCTTATTTACGCGCGGCATATTATATGTATTGTCGATGGGATAATCGGATGTGTCGAATCTATCGATATTGCATTTCATGGTCTCGTAGATATCTTCGCATTGAATATGATAAATGAGGCTGGCAGTGTCGGTATACAGAATTTTACAATTTTGAGCGAGCAGTGGAGACATGTACTCGTGATGAAATTCATACAAACAAATTTTCGATATGTCCAGAATGCACATACCCACGTATATCGGTTTGTTGATTTTCACCTCGACTTTGCGCAATTCAACAGCTATTAAATTTTCCGAAAAAACACTTTTACTATGGAAATTCGGTTTCGCGAACGTTGCCAAACAGTCTCGACGTGCGCGTAATCGCTTTCGGATACAGTCTCACCCGTTAATGAACTATAGAATGACTCGCGCGGTGGCAAGCATGGTTCCTGCTGCTTGTTCGCGCAATCAAGGTATTCAAATGGAAAGACACCCTGTTGCGGCCGTGCGCAACGGCCGTATTTGAACGCGCGCCCGCGGTGGCATCAACACAGCTGTTGAGCCGTCGCGGCGCGTTTGAAGGTTTTTTTGACCGCTAACGATCTTCGCGAAGCGCTCGCCCGGCGACCGTTAGTTCCAAGAACAACACCGTCGTGACAACCACGCCAAACGAATCGACAATTTTGTTCGCGCCCATTGCGCCCAGCAGTTCTGTGCTATTATTCTTGTGCGACCAGTATCGCCACGCGCCCACGCGCCGTGTATCCGTGTTGGTTTTGTTGTCTACTTGTTTTGTACATTGCTGTAACTGTGCTGTCCGACGTCTGTGTGATCACAGAGTGACAATAAATCAGTGTTGTGTCCAACTGCGGAGTGTTGACCACCCGTCATTCTTTCCACCCGAGCTGCCCTACCGCCGGCAGTAAAAATTCGCTCTTGGCGAAAACATTGGTCCTTCGAGCCGGATCTGCAGTAAGAAAGGATGACGAAGGAATCAGCAACCACCGCCACTGCGGCGACCCCGCTATCCTGGTCGGCCCTGGTAAAGAAGATCCGGGCGCTGATGCAGTCTGCCCAGCGCCTGCTGGTAAATTTTAAGAAAATGGGGCAGGCCAAATTCACTGAGGACAACGCGAAGGAGAGGATTGCGACCCTGAAGGCGACGTGGGAGCAGTGCACCCAGTTGCACATGGAGGTGGAGGCCTTGATTCCGGAGGAGGAGCGAGATGCCTGCCCGTACTTCCTCAACGACGAGTTCGCCCAGGCCGAGGAAGGGTATTGGGAGACCCTGGACTTCCTGCTGGAGGTCGTCCGGACGCTCCGCGCCCCCCCCCCCCCTCGCAGCAGACAAGGATCCAGCCGCCTCATCATCTGGAGAAAGGAAGAGCCGGGCCAAGCTCCCACGCCTCACCTTGCCGCGATTTTCGGGTGAGTACTCGGAGTGGCAAGCCTTTCGCGACCTCTTCACGTCGCTCGTGATAAAAGACCGGACCCTCGACGACGTCGAGCGGCTGCAATATCTTAAAACGGCGGTGGAGGGCCCCGCGGCAAAAATCGTGGAGCAGTTTACGACCACCGAGTCAAATTTTGCAACCGCCTGGGCGACCTTGTCCCGGCGGTACGATAACAAACGCGCTCTTGTGTCGGCCCACCTCCGTACGTTGATATCGCTGCCGCCGATGACGTCAAATTCTGCCGACGAACGCACGCGCGTGCGCGACACGAGTAACCGATCCCTCGCGCTCCTCGCGAATCTAGGGTGCCCCACCACTTATTGGGACGACATCGTCATAGCGGAGCTGACGCTGAAATTGGACGCGGAAGTGCTGGAGGAGTGGGAGCTCTCGCTCGGTGCGAGCACCGACCTCCCCACCTATGACGCGTTAGATCGGTTCCTCGAGTCGCGCATTCGATCACGGGAGGCCACTCAAGCCGCTGAGGAAGCCAAGGCACGCGCCCGCGGTGCAGTGCCTAAGGCTTCCAAATCGGCACATCCCTCGAACGCTCGGGTGTGCGCCACGAACGCGAGCGACGGTCCGCCCCGATTCGCGAATTCCGCTTTATGCCCTGTGTGCCGGGCGCGACACGCCGCGTATCGCTGTTCGGCCTTTCGGGCCATGCAGCCAGAGCAACGTCGCGATTTTGCCAACAGCAAACGACTGTGTTTCAACTGTCTCGCGCCCGGCCACATGGCCCCGTCGTGCCCCGTCACCGCTTCTTGCTCGCGGTGTGGTCGGCGACACCACTCAATGCTTCACCCGAACGGCAACGACAAGACCACTCTCCCCGCGACCCCGGTCGCGCGTGATGCTCCAGCGGAGTCCACGGCGGGCGGCGCCCCAGCCTCGTCCGCGGTGCACACTGCGTGCACGAGTTTCGGGAGCCCGAGCGGAGAGCCGGTGTTGCTGGCCACCGCGATCGTTCGCGCGAAGTCGGCGGGTGGAGACATGGTCCTTATCCGAGCGCTGCTGGATCAAGGAGCGCAGACGTCGTTGGTTTCGAAGTCGATCGTACAGACCCTCCGCCTGCGCCGTCAGCCGATGCGAACCTATCTGACGGGAGCCCTGGATGGACAACTGGGAGTTTCACGAGCGCAGGTGCAGCTCGCCCTGGCCCCACTGCAGGATGACCGCACGGCCCTCATCACCAAGGCCAAGGTTGTCCCCAGGGTTTCGTCCAACCTGCCCGCCTGCCCACCATCGACGACGCTCGGGAAGCAGTTTGCGGACCTCGACCTCGCCGATCCGGAGCCGTCCACCCGCCGACCCGTCGATCTGATTGTCGGGGCCGACTATTTTGGCGCCCTGTTGCGCCCCGGGTTGCGTCGCGGAAAGACCCGTGCCCTCATTGCCCAAGAGACGCTGTTCGGCTGGGTCATCTCGGGCCCGACCGGCCGCCCGTCCGCCGCGAGCGCCATACATCACGTGACCGCCCGAGCTCCCACGGACGACGAACGACTGCACGAGTCGCTTCAGAGGTTCTGGGAGCTGGAGGAAACGCGAGCGCCTGCGTCGCGCTCGCCGGAAGACGAGGCCTACGAGCAGCATTTCCTCTCAACGCACTCGCGGCGGGCGGACGGTCGATACGTGGTGCGTCTTCCCTTCAAGGGCGGGCATCCTCCCGATGTCGGCGCGTCGCTGCCTCGCGCCTCCGCCATGCTCCGCGCACTCGACAAGCGTCTGTCGGGGGACGCGGCGCTGGAGGCGGCGTATCGGTGCTTCATGGGGGAGTACGAGTCGTTGGGCCATATGGAGGAGGTCGGGGCCTCACCCCACCGCGACGAGCATACGACTCGCGTGTACCTCCCGCACCACGCGGTCGTGCGTAGCAGCGACGGGAGGCTGCGAGTCGTTTTCAATGCATCAAGCCCAACCACGAATGGGACGTCCCTGAATGACCATATGATGGTCGGTCCCAAGCTACAGCGGGACCTTGTGAACGTCCTCCTCCAATGGCGCCTCCCTCGATACGCCCTCAAAGCAGACATCGAGAAGATGTACCGCCAAATACGCGTACATCCGAGCGACGTACCCCTGCAGTGCGTGCTGTGGCATCGGCGCCCCGAAGACGCGCCGTCCACCTTTCAGCTTCAGACAGTAACGTACGGCACCACCTCGGCGCCCTACCTCGCCATGCGGGTTCTGCAGCAGCTCGCCATCGACGAAGGGGGGGAGTATCCGCGCGGGCGACGCGTTCTCGAGAGCAATTTCTACGTCGATGACGTGTTATTCGGCTCTGACGAGGTCGCGTCAGCTCTCGCGGTGCGCGACGAGCTCTGCGCTTTGCTCGCTCGCGGCGGGTTCGTGTTGCGGAAGTGGGCAGCCAACGATCCTTCCCTGAACCCCGACGAGGAGCGGCCGGCCCTGACCGCATCGCCGGTGCCCTCTGCACCGGAAGGGCCGGAATCGCACTCGGTCCTGGGGATACATTGGGCTCCCCGCGAGGACGCATTTCGGTACAAGATCGAGCCCCCTTCCGCCCCCGCGACGACAAAGCGCACCGTCCTGTCGGTGGCGGCGCGGTTGTACGACCCGCACGGCTGGGTATCGCCGGCGGTGGTGGTGGCGAAAATTATTTTGCAGGACCTGTGGCTGCGGGGAGCGGAATGGGATGCTCCACTCCCGTCGGACGTGCTGGAGGGCTGGCAGGACCACGTCGCTGCCCTTCCTCTCCTGGAATCGGCGCGCATCCCACGATGGTGCGGCCTGGACGCTACCGCCATCCACTGCGAGCTGCACGGGTTCGCCGACGCGTCGTCAAGAGCATACGCGGCGGTCGTGTACGCCAGGATCGTTCGGCGCGAGGCGGAGGAGGCCCAAATCACCCTGCTCGTCGCCAAGACAAAGGTAGCACCGGTCAGGACCGTGAGCATTCCGCGGCTGGAACTCTGCGCAGCCACGTTATTAGCGCGTCTTGTACAGCGGGTCGCGTCCGAGGCCCCCTGGCCTCCCGCCGCGCTGCACTGCTGGACGGACTCCCGAGTGGTACTCGCCTGGCTACAAAGGCACCCCTCCCACTGGCAGGTATTCGTCGCGAATCGGGTGGCTGAAATTCAGTCCCTGATTCCAGCAGCGACGTGGAGGCATGTCCCGACGCGAGACAACCCGGCCGATTGCGCCTCTCGGGGCATGCACCCCCGCGATTTGCTGCGTCACGAGCTCTGGTGGAGGGGGCCTGCGTGGTTGCCGAAACCGCCCGCGAAGTGGCCGGCGACTCCGGGTGCGGACGACCCGCGGCCTGCGGAGGAGGAAACGCGAAAGGCGGTGGCCCATATCGCCACCGCGCCGCCGCTCAGTCCGCTGGACCCTCTCCCATATTCGGTCTCTTCCTGGCCGCGGCTTCTCCGCATCACGGCGCGCGTTCTGCGTGCAGCGCGTCGGTGGGGTCGGGGGGTCGCCGATAACGAGGGTTCGCGAGTGCCGGAGTTGCGAGGGGCGCGAACCTGGTGGCTCCGGTGGCTCCAGGGTACGGTCTTCGTCGAGGACATCGCCGCGATACGGCAAGGGAAACCCGTCCGGAGATCCAGCCCCCTGCGTCAGCTGGCTCCCTTCGTGGACGAGGACGGCCTGGTTCGCGTGGGGGGAGGTTGCGCCATGCTCTGCTTCCCTATGACGCGCGGCACCCAGTCGTCCTACCGGAGCACCACCTTGCCAAGTTAATTATTGAGCACGCGCATCTCAGGGCGCTGCATGGGGGGCCCCAGCTCACCCTCAGCGTCCTGAGAAACAACTTTTGGGTGCTGCGCGCTCGAGATCTGGTCCGCGCGGCGGTGCACCGATGCACCGTCTGCGTCCGTCACCGAGCCACCGCCGGGGTGCAGATCATGGCCGATCTTCCCGCTGCGCGGGTATCGCCGTCCCGTCCCTTCGACCGGACCGGCGTCGACTACGCGGGACCAGTTATGACGCGACCGGGGAAGGGCCGCAGGTATAAAGCGCACAAGGCGTATATAGCACTTTTCATCTGTCTCTCGTCCAGGGCCGTGCACCTGGAGCTCGTCACCGATTACACCTCGGCGAGCTTCCTTGCCGCGTTTCAGCGGTTCGTCTCGCGGCGCGGGCGCCCCAGTCATATGCACAGTGACAACGGTACCACCTTCAAAGGGGCGGCCCGCGACCTCGATGCAGAGGAAATTCAGTGGTCGAGCTGAACTGTAACGAGCTCCGAGATTGTACGCCGCCACTCCGAGTCACCCACGCGCTTCACACCCTGTCACGGCGGGCGGCGCCGGGCGGGCGCAGTTCTTCAAAATTCGGTCCCACGACTGGGGTCCGAGGCGGGCGGAATGTTGCGGCCGTGCGCAACGGCCGTATTTGAACGCGCGCCCGCGGTGGCATCAACACAGCTGTTGAGCCGTCGCGGCGCGTTTGAAGGTTTTTTTGACCGCTAACGATCTTCGCGAAGCGCTCGCCCGGCGACCGTTAGTTCCAAGAACAACACTGTCGTGACAACCACGCCAAACGAATCGACAATTTTGTTCGCGCCCATTGCGCCCAGCAGTTCTGTGCTATTATTCTTGTGCGACCAGTATCGCCACGCGCCCACGCGCCGTGTATCCGTGTTGGTTTTGTTGTCTACTTGTTTTGTACATTGCTGTAACTGTGCTGTCCGACGTCTGTGTGATCACAGAGTGACAATAAATCAGTGTTGTGTCCAACTGCGGAGTGTTGACCACCCGTCATTCTTTCCACCCGAGCTGCCCTACCGCCGGCAGTCAAAATTCGCTCTTGGCGAAAACACACCCTTATGCGTTAATAAATTGAAATCTTCAATGGATAATGTTTCAAATTGGGATCGTAAAATTTTTAATTTATTTGTGCTAAGAAAAGATGCTAATTTGTCGAGACTGGTATTGAGAAATTTGTACGAATCGATGAATCGCAATTTAATACAATTTCGCGGGTCTGATTCAACCTGATCTTCGACATTTTTTGTGAAAGAAATATACTTTTCCTTAGTTATAGGCAATACGTCAACACGACCTTTGAAAGCGGTAGATATTTCTTCGATAATGAAATGTGAATCATAGCCTGATAAATTATGAAAAACTATGGGGATGTAAAACGCATTTTTATATTTTAAATTGCACTCCGAATGTGCAGGTCCTCTAAACCGTCCGGATAAATTGACATGTCGATCCCTCTTGCAGCTAGTGAGATGCAGTGGAAACACTGCGACAATTATCTTCTCGGTCTTCTTCTCCAATCGCTCCTCGAAGCTGTACACATTGACCGAGATGTTGTTCAGCTGTTCAAACTTCCCAATCTGTTTCATGGACATTGGAAACTCAATGCCATGGAGATTTAATATGGTGTCATAATTGGGGTATGAACTTGGACGGTCAACATGTCTTTTGACAGGATGTAGTGCGGCAACCACTGCCCACGCGAAACAGGCGTTGTCTGAGGATTGTATGCTAATCGTCGCTTTCTTCAGCAATAATTCTCGTGGCAACTTGTGGTGACACCCCGCATGCAGTGGATTATACTTGTTGACATTGACAGTCAGATTGAGGATTCTCGTCAATGCCCATCCACTGTCGCGTTCCTGGAACTCTTCCAGCGATGACAGGGTGGGTTCGATGACACATCGCTGGTACCACTCATGTAGATCAGATGTACCGAAGAGTTCACAGTTTCGGGTATTGATGCTTTTACAAGCATGCTTGTCCCCCGCAACAAATTCACCGTTGAACATTGTATTCACTTTGAGGTTTCGATGTTTCCTCAAAGCATCCTGCACATGCTTCAGCACAATGGTCGCTGCATCTTGGAGGAAGTTGCGCGGCTCGATGTAATTTGAATTTAGCACGGCACCAGTTAATACGCGGCTGTCGAATGCAGTGTCTATTTCGCGCCACAAAAGTCCTGTGCTCGAATGTCCGGCACCTTCACGCACGAAACGTCCGCGCAGTGAATATTTTAGTCCTTCGAGCCGCGCGATTCGAGCAACCAACGATTGTCGAACCCCAATCGATAATCGAGGACGTTTCTCTCGGCTGTGTTCTTCCAACGATTCGATACACTCGTTGCACCGTTCTTCCCACGCGAGGTATTCTTCTCGCGAAATCAATCGTTCGGATTGATCCAACAATTGGCGTTCTGCTTGCGTGAATTCTTCCATGATCGTAAGTGGAATGTAAATGTTGTATCTTTTCCGCACAACACGTTGCAACGATTTGAGGCTTTGTGCAGTTTGGAGCGCGCTTTTATAACTAGTACCACGATTCGATATCTCTGTCTAACTCTTTCGGTGTAACCTCTCCCTCGAATGCATTGCATGTAAAAAAAAAATGGCGATCCATCCCAACATGGTTCTCTGTAGTTTCTGTTGATGCAGCATAATTCTTTCTATGATTCACGCTTATGACGAATTAGCGCGCAAAATCATACGACGCAGTTTCTGCTGACACCTAATTCTAAGATTCGACGCTTTCAAAAGTATTATATTACATTCAACACGCGCCAAGACTTTTATCCTTAAGGGTGAGACTCAAATTACATGTGATCGTGCAATATGCTGCATAGTTAGGATTGAAAAAACATTATGGAAAAGTTGGAAGTTTTAAAATAAAATGTGGTGGTGGGGGAAGCAATCACACCGCTATTTAAGACGGCTCCCTGACGCTATTCCATCAATCGCTCAGTAGCCTCAGTGACTTTCGACGGAACAAATACTATTCTGAAAAAAAAAATGTGCAGTACTAGTGTCGAAGGAAACGCCGAACGTATGAATTATTACGTTCCGATCATGCAGGATGATGGTGTAGCTCAATGCGGGGAGGATTCAGTTGTTTGGTATGGCTTAATTTTTTACATATTCTTAAATTTGTTATGTTTGCGCAAACAATTTCATATCTTTGATTGTTCTCTTAGCTCGCACCGAACATCGCGTATCATGGTCAGAAGATACGCATTAACATTCATGGGCAGCAAATATTTGGAAATTGGAATCAGCGTAGGACCTACGATCGATGTAGAAATTGTTCTCGGTGACAATCGTGGGATGTATCTCACGTTACCATGGTATGCATGGCATGCGCTATGCAGCAATCGTACAGCCATTGAAGAACGTTCACGATTACCTGGATCACCTTCGATGCATATGGATAAATTAACGATAGATTTTTGTAAGATCTATAATTCTCCAATTGTGAGGATGATGCTACATGATAAGCCGTTGTATTTCAAACCGGATACAGTAACATTTTTATTAAATCTTGAGCCATGTGTAAGCTATGTATATTCGCGGTTGTATCAAAATGTAAAAGATGTGCAGACGAAATTTAAAACTTTTGTTAACGTGCTACAGCAGAGCGATGTTGCCTGCGAAACGTTGGACGCGCGTCATGCTGCTAAAATAATACATGATAGTGAACATTACTGTGAGGATTATCATATAGATTGCGAACTGTTAGCATGCGCCATCAATGATATTCTAGTTGATGCTCGTAGGAAAAATGTTAAATTATATTCTTTTAATTTTAAATAAAATTTCTTAACCCTATATTATTTCTACATTTTATTTACTCGTCTTCCACCTCCTTCTGTCGCCATCTAATTTTAAGATTCAGCATTTCCGAATTCTGCTGACGCCACATAATCATATTTCATTCGTTCATTCTTCGCACCATGAAATTACGCGTAATCGCGCGAGACGCTGCGACGCTAAGTATTGCTCTCTCTTTCCTTCCTCCGAATATTAGCTTTTAAAATATTGCTCTCTCTCTTTCGCTCCTCCAAATGCGTGGTTTGGAAAAAGCCGATCTTCCCCGACATTGTCCAACGTCATCCGATAAAGTATTAAGCAATTTCAGCTTTATAATGGTTTGAAAAAAAAATATTTGGGGAAAAAAATTTCTGGGGCTGGATCGAGTCTGAAAAAAGATTTTTCAGACAAGACCCGGCCCCAGAAATTTTTTTAGAGGGAGGGGACGACCCTCTGTGGAAATTTTCGGGGGTGGGTCCGATGAGGAGAGGCCTCCGCGGCGGTTCGGCCTGGACTGATCCCCTCCATGATTGCGGCTTCCCCCACTCCGCGGCTCGTGCGCGCGCAACCAGTCTTCCACTCTCCACTTTCCCCGCTACCCCCCGCGCCCATGTTTCCCTCCACCGCACTCCCCCGCGTGCCCTCACTTCCCCCCGCCCCCGCGCTCCACTCAGAGGACCTGAGTTAGAACTCTCCTTGTATTACTACTACCTGTTCTCCTGACCTAACGGTATACGTTTCGTGGCGCGCTGTATCGCGGCAGCGAAGTCCTCCAAAGTTACTAAGTCAGGGTCAAACCGGGGGACGCTGTCTAGCTCCCGATCCGTTTTTTCTTCGTCGGCTCGAGATTGCCATATGTCCATTCTGGACGATTCCGTGTCGTTTGTTCGCATGCCGAAGACTACTTCACCGCCCTGAGACGGCGGGGTAGGAGGTATAGCCGGAAGGGCTGCAGTAGAGGATCGTGCGGTAGAGAATAATCCCGAAGTCGGGGACCTCAAAACACCTGTTGTGGAAAGCGCCTAGGTCGAGATTCTCCCTGAGAATCTCGCGGTGTTCCTAGGTCGTCCTTCGCTGTTGTCGTCCGACGGGCTCCGAATACTCGGGTGAGGATGCCGGGACGGATGTACTCGGTTATAAACCGAGGGTAGTAGGATCCTTGGCCGGTTAAAGAGTTGGAACTCACCGTAGGTTAAACAAGATTTATTCTATCCCGATCTGGGTTACATGGACACTGTGACAATCCGCGTGAGTCTCGTATAGAGTCTATAACAAGTCTGAGCTCGCATTGCTCGTACATGGTTCTTATACTTTAATCGGGGTGAAGCGGGGGCCAGCGGGGTCTCTGTCTTTGGCCCACTTTTGGGTGTTTCACCATAAGCTGACAGTTCTCGGTATGCTTCCGAAAACCCTTACGCAGTTGTGCCGGATTTCGACTGTTCGATTGGAGCAATCGGAATGTGTCGCGATGTCGTTACGCTGGGTGTCGGTTGGGTTACAACACACCACCTGGCATTGGTATGCAATGCTCAGCAAGAGACTTTGAGTGGTAGGAAGCGTAGTCAAGTTACGAGCAGATAAGATTGCGGAAGGTCGCGATTATACGCGACGGCGCGATCTCTTTGAAGGAAATGAATAGAAGTATCAAATCCCACTTCTGACACCAGTTGTTACGTCCTGAAGGGACTGCCTGTAAATCACCCCGAGCGGTTGGAGTAACTTACCGGGGGTAGAAAGGAAGAAAGGGGTTGAAATAAGGCTTATACATGGGAATTTAGAGGAAAAATAATAATGTGATATATTTTTAATATAGATAAGTGGTTAAATACATACCAGGAGACGGCGCTCCGTCTCCGTCGCTGTCATCAGGGCGGTCGCTTGCCCCCGGACCTGTCGTAGGGCGTGTTCGCTCGCGTTTCGGGCTCGGGTGACGCAGGGAAGTCGCTGAACCTGGCACCCGTCGTTTCGCTGGCTCGCTCCGTCGCTGTTCGTCGTGATCGCGGTGGTCTATATCGGCGCGTAAGTGCTCTCCCGGCGAGGCCGTTTCTCGGTGTGCCGGATGGAGATACAGTCCGCCTAACCTGATCGACCGAGCGCGATTCGCAAAACCGGACAGTCAAGCGAAGACGCGATCTAGACGGCGCGGCTCGCCGTCGATACTCCCTGAATCGAAGTCTAAAACACGAATGAATCTCTCGAGTCCCGCGGTTGGGGACCGCGCTTCGCACCATCGAAATCTATCGGGGGGGGGGGGGGGGAATCGCCCCGTCGGCACCTGATGGTCGTTGCCTCTTTTACGAAATAACGTGGCCCGGGCCGTCAACGGTCACGTTGTGCTTACAACGAACTTCCGCGGTTCGTCGACCCGCCTGACACGCGCGAGGCGATTCCGCTGCATCGCCGACTCGGAGGAAAGCGACGCGAGGACAGTGAGCACAGGATGGACCAGAAGGGCTCATGTAACACGATACATGTTCAATACACGTTCAAAGTGGTTCGATACACGTTCAATACACGTTGAAAGTGGTACGATACACGTTCGATACACGTTCAGAGTGGTTCGATACACATTCAGAGTGGTTCGATACACGTCCAATACGCGTTTAAAGTGGTTCGATACACGTTTGATACGCGATCAAAGTAGTATGATATAGCCGGATGATGTGTTCAAAGAAGAATAGAGGAATGGTGTTTAAGCTTTTCTACAATTGTTGGAACCTTTAATAAACCATAGAGACCAAGCGACGGCACTGACTCACCGGCGAACCGTGACGGCTTCCCCTCGCGTCTCGCGCGGATTTTCGGGTGGACCGAGTAGCTCGGGTCCCGCGGGATGCGGGGGGGGGGGGTTCGTTCGGCCGACGAGGCAAGTGTCGATTCGCGGTCTCGGTCTCTTCCTGTGCGACTTCTAAACGGTACACCTCGTTCATTTATTTTTCGAGTGATCCTTTTCCTGCGTCGGTCTTAACGGGAATGTGCGCCCACTGAGTAATCTTCAATCGTTATTCATTACAAGTGTCGGTCTCGTCCAGGAACTCAAGGAATAGATATATTCGATTTATTTCTTAAAGTTACGCATTCGAGATAGTAGTAGGGTAATGGGGATTCCAACTCAGGTCCTCTGAGGGGAGCGCGGGGGCGGGGGGAAGTGAGGGCGCGCGGGGGAGTGCGGTGGAGGGAAACATGGGCGCGGGGGGAAGCGGGGGAAGCGGGGAATGGATGACCGGTTGCGCGCGCATGAGCCGCGGAGTGGGGAAAGCCGCAATCGTGGAGGGGATCAGTCCAGACCGAACCGCCGCGGAGACCTCTCCACGTCGGACCCACCCCCAAAAACTTCGGAGGGTCATCCCCTCCCTCTAAAAAAATTTCTGCGGCCGGGTCTTGTATGAAAAATCTTTTTTCAGACTCGATCCAGCCCCTGAAATTTTTTTTCCCCAAATATTTTCAAAATACTTTTTACAAAATCAATAGATACTTCCCCCCAACGCAGAGAAAATAATAATTAAGAAACGTTGAATCTTAAAATTAGGTGGTAAGGAGGAAGACGGGTAAATAAATGGGAGAAATAATATAGGTTTAAGAATATATATATATTGTTACATACAAATATAAAAATATGAAAATATAAATAGAATATAAAAAAATAATATAAATAGAATATAAAAATAATATAATATAGAATATAGAATATAAAAAATAGAATATAAAAAATAGAATATAATAAAAATATAAAAAATAGAATATAATAAAATAAAAGAAAATAAAAAAAGAATATAAATAGAATATAAAAATAATATAATATACATAGAATGTAGAATATAAAAAATAGCATATAATAAAAAAATATAAAAATAGAATATAATAATGTCACGTCCCGGGTGAGGTTTTTTGGAACGGTGACTATAGGGAAGGAAAGGATCAGGCGCGAATCTATCATCCAGCACTCTGAAGGTTTTGAGGGAAAGTCAGGCGCGAATCTATCATCCGGCACACTGTGGGTTTAAGAGAATAGATCAGGCGCGAATCTATCATCCAGCACTCTGAAGGTTTTGAGGGAGAGCCAGGCGCGAATCTATCATCCAGCACTCTGAAGGTTTTGAGGGAGGACCAGGCGCGAATCTATCATCCAGCACTCTGAAGGTTTTAAAGGAAAGCCAGGCGCGAATCTATCATCCAGCACTCTGAAGGTTTTGAGGGAAAGTCAGGCGTGAATCTATCATCCAGCACTCTGAAGGTTTTGAGGGAAAGCCAGGCGCGAATCTATCATCCGGCACTCTGGAGGTTTTAAAGGAAACCCAGGCGCGAATCTATCATCCAGCACTCTGAAGGTTTTGAGGGAAAGTCAGGCGCGAATCTATCATCCGGCACACTGTGGGTTTAAGAGAAAAGATCAGGCGCGAATCTATCATCCGCCACACTAATCGACCAGGGAAGGTTTTAAAGCAAATTAGTATTGAAGGGACACCCGTTAGCACTCTTGTTTTGTTTTGGTTTGATAATAGGATTTACCGTTGCATTCGTACAAAAGAAACCACACTTAGTTTTCCTAAGAATAGCACGGTTCGTGCTGCAGTGTGTTTGTAAATACTGGGAGAGCTCTCGCGAATCAGCTGTTGCGGCAGCTTGGTTTCGTGGGGAAGCCTTATGATTCGAGGATACGCACAATAATTCGAGACATGATTGGTAACAAAGCGGTTTATTAGCCTTGTTAGAGCGTTTCTAACAATGCGTGGGAAGATTTGTATTCACACACACAACACTTATAATATGGATTATGAATATAAATGGCGATATATATATATATAATAAGCAAAAATGAAAGAATATAATGATAAGTAAGCAATAAGCATAAATGAAAGAATATAATGATAAGTAAGCAATAAGCATAAATGAAAGAATATAATGATAAGTAAGCAATAAGCATAAATGAAAGAATATAATGATAAGTAAGCAATAAGCATTAATGAAAGAATATAATAATGAGCTATAAGCGTTGACGAATAATAATATGGTATGGGGTGATATGCACTGTAATAATGATATATAATAATAACTTACAGTAGTTGCCGTAAAGCACTGACTTGAATAATTAACACTGGTTAAATAATACTCTTATCTATTCGACAGTCTGTTGACAAAAGAGCCTTATGAGCTCTCGATCCTTCGTATTTATATGATCTTCCAGGAGTACTGCGGGGGTTCGCGCGGTAAAGACCTTGACAGATTTCGGAACAAGACGCAGTAGATTTTGGGGGTTTTTGTAAACGGTATGGCTATTAATAGATGTATTTATGTCACGTACGCCAAATGCGTCGTAATTACAATCACGTGTTGATCACGTTTGTACATTTGCGTCGCAGTAACATTTCTAGGGTTTTTGCATGGGGCTTTGAAGCGAAATACTCAACCCATTTGGTGGAGTTTAGGAGGTCGTATAGGAATGGGGTAAACGGTGTATTGACTTCTGTGGTCATAGTAAGGGCGTGAGACGTAGTCTCGATTTGGAAGAGGGTTTTAAGGATGAGGGATTTGTTTAAACGTAGATTTGGAAGGAAGTGGTCATGCCTCATATGGCGAATAGGCGAAGGAGTTTTGTAACGATCATCTCGTGATGGGGATCTCTAAGATACATCATCGAGGTGGCGTTTTGTATAGGTCATCTTGTGTTGGGGACCGCTAAGGTACAACATCAAGGTGATCGGCGATTGGGATTGACCATTTAGAGACAGGGACCACTAAGGTATATCGTCTAAGTGATCGGTTGGGTTTGAAAAAGGGGTATGGCTTGAGTTCGATGGTTTTTGATGGAGTTGTGGATGGATTTGTGAGGAAGTGGTGTTAAAATACCGCGCGAAAAATAGTGGGACGTCACACCTCCCCCCTTATATGAAGAAATGTGTAATTTCTTAAAACAAGGTAGGTGTGGTTTGAAGTGAGAGAAAAAATTTAATGAAAATAGCGGGGCATCACACCTCCCCCTTTATATGAAGAAATGCGTACATTTCTTAACATAAGGTGCGGGTGTCTTGAAATGAGGATAAAAAAAAATAAAATATGTATAGCGTATTTTGGCAAATAAAACAAAAAAATAGCGTATGTTGGCGAAAAGAAAAAAAAACAAAAGATATTGCCTATTTGGCGAAAAGGAAAAAAAAACAAAAGATATTGCCTATTTGGCGAAGAAGAGAAAAAAACAAAAAGTAAAGCCTATTTGGCAAGAACAAAAAATAATTCTAATGGTGGGGAAGGTATATATATACAGGGAACTATTTACAATTTAAGGATAGGATTTAAGGATAGGATTTAAGGAAGGAGGGGATTTTGGAGGGATTAATACGGGGGAAAGGAATATTCCATGTATTGGAGCGAGGGATCTTCCAGGATAAACGTGAGGTCATAACCGTTTTGATAATGGTCATCGAACCACCTCAGAAAAGCGGGTGTCAGCTCTGTAGAGTCCGGAATTCGGATAGTTGACCCCGTATCCAGGATTTCCACGTCACCTGGGTATGGAGGGAGGATAGAGGGGATTAGGGAGGTGGAGGTTTGGGAAGGAGAAGGGTATGGATAGGGAATGGAATGGGAGAGTGGTTCCATTACCCTATTATTTGTGGGAGGGCTATAAAGGGGCCGTGGCGTCGTGGCCTCTTGGAGGTCCTGGGCGTCTTTTGGCGAAGGCGGGGGGGAGTCATCTATGATGATGACCTCCGGGATGTCCGCATCTGCCTCCCTGATGGTCACAGTAGAGGAGATCTTGGGGAGGAGGGGCGATATGCTTCTCCCTTCTTTGATGGCCGTTCGGCGCAGCCATTGTATATGGCCTAGTTTTCTTCTTAGGCCGCCCCCTCCATTTTTGGCCTTATTAGGCTTAGGGGCCCTCCTGTGTGGCATGGTTTTGTTCCTAAGAAATGATTGGATTAACACGTGTTTTCTATATTAAATTTAGGGTCAACCGGGATCCTCGCGCAATCGACCAAGGCGCGCCTTATTCGCGTGTATGATTTTTGTTTTGCCCTTCCATGATATTTTTAAATTTTGCGAAGGGATCACTTCCAATATCGTGTGCGGGCCGGAGTATTGGTCCCCGAATTTCCCTTTCTTCGGTTCTATTAATACAAAAACGGAGTCGCCCGGTCGGAAGGTCTCTTCATTTATGTGTTGATCGTAATATTTTTTATAGCGAAGTTTAGATTCTTTTAATTTCTCTGCAGCGGCTGTTTGCAGTTCCCGTACTCTCGCGTTTAGCTTTGAAAGGTAATGATTATAAGTTTCGTTTTCAAAATCTTCGGGCATTTTTTTTCGGCTGGGTACCCGAGCTATTTTCCCGAACACTAACTCGTGTGGGGTGTAACCAGTGCCTTCGTGGACGCTGGTATTATAACAGAACGCGGCCAAGTCTGTCCATTCGTCCCAGTCACTGTGGTTACTTAAGGCTCGTATAGACTGGGCGATAATCGCCGGCAACTTTGTCGCCAGCGACTCCAGCGGGTCGCCTGGCGACTCGCTGGGATGCATCGGCTTGTCTCCAGCGATTTTTACCGAGCGGCTGGTATCCAGCGACTTGTGTCCGGCGACTCGGCAACTTGTGTCCCCCATCTTATGACCAAAACCAGTGATGCCAGATTCGGGGCGGGTTCCCTCGAGAATTTCCCCCACCTCGCGCACACTACGCCGGAGCTGCGTGTCCGTGAGTTGGACTCCGAAGCGTCGAGCTCACGGATACGCTGCTCCGCCGTAGTATGCGCGAGGTGGGGGAAATTCTCGAGTGAACCCATCTCGAATCTGGCATCACTGACCAAGACCCTTCTTCGGCGTCCATTCCAAACCTTATTTTTAGTAGCCATGGATCCGTCAATAGCTATGGGTGTTGGCGCCGCGTTCATTGTAATAGCATCGACCAAAAGAAAAAGAAAAAGGCGTTGGTGGAAAAAAGCGTTTTTGAGAAATGGAGAACATTACGGTGATGATTTAATGTCACAGTTTCTATTAAGCGAGTTTTTACTCGAGAGATAAGGGATCCGTCTCGAATTTGCAGGGAAGACGGCGCAGGCGGGACCACGCGCAGTCAGCGGACTACCATTCTTTCTTCTTGTGTCTCTCTCTCTCCGCAAGGCGTATTGATGTTGGATAATACTTTTTAACTGCTATGCCTGGCACATTTAGATAAAAACTGAAGGGGATGACTTGTATACCACACCTGGTTCTCAAAAATTAATCAAGCTGATCGGCCAGAGTGTTTCGACAGGGTCCCGGTTTATGACCGTATTGTCCCGTGAGTCAGCGGTCGACAACGCTACCTGCGCGTCCAAATTCAGTTATCTTTTACAGCTGGCAATTTAGTATTTTTGAAGCGAAATTTCTTCATTTCTTTACGACTAGGCAATAGCTTGTTCTCGAAGTGTTCGTTGGGAAACATTTGTCTACCAGATGTCGATAATGGGTGGTATACACGGTGACATCGGACGCGCAGGTACCGTTGTCAAACGCTACTCATGGGACAATACGGTCATAAACCGCACCTTGGCGGAACACACTGGCCGATCAGCCTGATTAATTTTTGGGAACCAGACGTGGCACACAAGCCAATCCCTTCAGTTTTTACCTAAATGTGCCAGATATAGGCCTGCGCCGTCTTCCCAGCAAATTCGAGACGGATCCCTTATCTCTCGAGTAAAAACACGCGCTTCAAGTGCAAAACAAGAGCACGCGTTGACCTGTTCCGTGCGAAAGAAGGTGGGCCTCGGAGAGGAGATATGTATTGCTGTGAAGAGAGCCTCGTCAAGGGAGTGTCCGCATATATATATATATAATAAATTCGTTTAATACATATATATAAAATAAATTAATGTTTTAATAAATATGTATATGTGTGGTGTTTTTCCACGCAGTAGATCATATAGTAGAGTTTGGAGTTTGATCATAGGTTTGACTTTAACAATGCTAAAATTGTTGATAAAGAAAATAATTGGAACCTGAGGATTATTTTAGAGACACTACATATGATTAAACAACCTAGCGTGAATCTCAGGTATGAGACACCTAAGATACAAGAATATTACGCAACATTACTAAAGAAGTAATGGGTTATGATGTGTCTGTCTATTTTACCTCCTTATGATCACTCTACTATTTACATATTCTATGCATTTTATGTATCTTTATTAGCTCTACTACACCTATGAGTAGATATGTTATATTAAAGAAAATTATAAAAATTTGATCACATGAGCTCAATGTTTGGTTTGTTGCCTTGAATGTATGTTTGTTCAAAATCTTGGGGTTTTTGATAATTTCAAATTGCTAACGGCTATGTTTTGGCCATAGTCCGTTTCACCTCTAGCTATGTCTGTGTTGTCTGCTTGTTACTTCAGTCTGCTTCCAACCGACTCAGGAGTCGTTTGCTTTTATAAATGCTACGACACATCTTTCACCAGCAAGCGTAATTTTATATAATTTATCTCACTTTCCTTGAGGATGGTTCAAATCATGAACCGAAACGTCGGATTTTTCTATAATTAATTACGAAATAGCGGTGTTTTCTTTATTTTATTTTCAAATAATAAAATAAATTGTTGTATAGTGACCGAATCAACGCGCCAATATCATCTTATTTAACAATTTCGGTCGAGAATCTCAATTTGAAATTTAACATATAGTAGATATTTACGTTAAAAATTTATTATATATATATTATATATATATATATACATATATTTATATATATATACATATATTTATAGATATATACATATATTTATAGATATATACATATATTTATAGATATATTAAATTTTTAACGTATACATTTACTATAGGATGTACTTAAATATATATAGTGCGTGGTGTGTTGCCACAGAGTCGGCGATGTTTCCCATTCGGAACGGGGAACAGAAATACAGGCACTAGACACTCGGGCGATGTTGCTCACCGTCCACTTGAATACAGTTTTTCGGGAACATGTGGCCAACAGTCATTTCTAGAAGGCCGTTTGAGGCAAGGGTCGAGTTGCTGTATCCCACAGCGATTGTTGCAAGTCGCCGGATACAGGTTCCCGGCGACTTTCCCAGGTATATTCGTATCTCTTTGCCCTTAAAGGGCGAGTCGCCAGACACAGTTGCCGGACACAAGTCGCCGGATAAAAGTCGCCAGATACAAGTCGCTGGCGACAAGTCGGTTATCCCACCGACTCGCCAGCGACTCCGGCAACAAAGTTGCCGGCGATTATCGCCCAGTCTATACGAGCCTTTATAAACATCTTCAAATATTCCGTTAGGACGAGGTGCGATCGCTCTAGAGAACCGTTAGTCTGTGGGTGAAAAGCTGTGGTTCTAAATTGTTCGATTTTAAACTTTTTCGCGATAGCTTTCATGCAGTTACTGGTGAAATTTGCTCCTTGGTCAGTGAGGATGGCTCTGGGAGCTCCGAATTGACAGATAAATTTCTTTATGAACGCATCTGCAACTTTTAGTGATGTGGTGTGTTTAAGGGGTACGCATACGAAATATTTAGTTAGTAAGTCTTGCATTGTTAATATGTAGGTATTTCCTTCTCTCGTGGTAGGTAACGGTCCTACGATGTCCAATGCAAGTTTGTCGAAGGCTTGTCCAGGCGTGTCAGTTAGAATCATTGGTTGTCTGGTCTTAACACGGACGAGTTTCTTCCGTTGACAGTCTTCGCATGTTCTAATGTAGTCTTCCACGGCTTTCTTCATTCCTTTCCAAAAGTAATGGTGTCTAATTCGGTTATATGTTTTGCTCACTCCCTTGTGTCCGGCTAAGGCAGATGCGTGATTTTCTTTAATAATGGTTAGGTGTTCTGATTCCTCTGGTATTCGTACTGCTTGTAAACATATGGTGACGCTGATGTCCTCTTTGTTGACGGCTTCGAGGATACCCGTAATGACATTTTGCCAGCTTAATTGATCTAAGTTCGATGTTTTGGCTATACTGAAGGATTGTATTTGGAGCTCGTGTACTGTATATTTAAGGTAAGAAAGGACTTTGCCCCATGTAGTCATAGTTAGTAGTGTATTTTGGGTTTCTTTAACAACCAGCCCTATAAAGATTTGCCCCTTTTTGTGAGTTACGTGGGCCCTACCCAATGGGAGATCGCCAGGTATTGTCAGGATTCCCGTTTCCTGCAATTCCTTTGCTCCGTTGTCGCAAGGTTTTCCATCCACGCTTAGAAAGAAAACGAGCGTTTCTTTTCGTAGGGATAATGGGTCGCGACTGATTAATGGCGTTATTCGGATATTTCGTTCGGGATTTGCTTCGTATGCCGCGTCCAAAGAATCGTTTAGTCCAATTATCGAAGATTCTGAGTCGGATTCATCCGATGCGTTGGAATCCACTTCGGAGTCAAGGTCGTTCTCTTCCTGCGGCGTTGGCGATTGTGGAGGTGAACTAATAGGGGCGTCCGCTAGTTCTCCTTCTTCCTCCTGATCTACTTCTTCTTCCTCGCTACTCATCGGTTCCGGCGGATTTTCCGAGAGGGGATCTGGTGGGTTTATTGCACTGGTCAACCTTTGGCGCACCTTTCTGGGTGGTTGTACCCTAGTAGGCTTTGCTCTTGGGCAAGTTTTATACGTGGGTCTAGTCGAAGAGGTTGAAGGTTTGGTGACTCGGGGCCTCCCGGGACCTCGTTTAGCCGGGGGCTGATCTTCCCAGTCGTCATCAGCTTCCTCTCGTGGTCGTACTGGATATGCCTCCTTTACAGGAGGATTACGAGACAGGGCGTCGGCAAGTTTATTGCTTTTCCCTGGTTGATAGCGAATTTCATAGTCGTATTCTGCTAACTTTAAGCGCCACCTAACGAGGCGTGACGTTGGGTCTTTTACTCTATGCAACCAGATTAGGGGTTGGTGGTCAGTATATAAGATAAATTTCTTTCCATATAGATAAGGTCGGAAGTACCTGACACAATAAACAATGGCTAGAAGTTCCTTTTCGATGGTCGCATAGTTTATTTCTGCTTTATTCAGGAGACGAGAAGCATAAGCGATGGGCAACTCTTTTCCTGTGATATTTTGGCTCAATATTCCTCCTATAGCAGATTCGGAAGCGTCGGTGGTAACATGGAATTCCAGGTCAAAATTTGGGTATTGCAGGATAGGTTCTTTCTGCAATGCTAACCTTAAGTGGTCAAAAGCCGTTTTCTGGGACGGTCCCCACTCGAATATTGTGTCTTTCTTTAATAGTTGAGTTAACGGGCGAGCTATTTTGGAAAAGTCCGGGATAAACCTCCTATAATATCCGGTTAGTCCAAGGAAATGTTTAATTCCTTTTGGTGTACTTGGTGCAGGGTAGTTTCGGACGGCTTCAATTTTTCCCAGATCAGGTTTTACCCCTTGCTCGGTGATTATGTGACCTAAATATGCGACTTCCTTGTGTAGGAACTTACATTTGGAAGGTTGGAGTTTAAGCTTTGCTTCTCTTAGGCGCTGAGCAAGTTTTCTAAATTTAATCAAATGTTCCGTAAGGGAACTTGCGTAAAGGACAATATCATCCAGATACACGAACATTTCTGTGCCCTGGAGTCCCGTGAGTGTGTGATCCATTAATCGTTGGAAGGTAGCTGGTGCATTACAAAGCCCAAACGGCATTCTGACAAACTCATAATGTCCGTGAGGTGTAGAAAAAGCCGTTTTAGGTGCGTCCTCTGGTTTCATAGGGATTTGGTGGAATCCAGAGGCAAGGTCGAACACGGAGAAGTATTTTGCTCCTCCTAATTGGTCTAGTATTTCGTTAATGTTTGGAAGTGGGTATGCATCAGGAACGGTTTTTTCGTTTAAATCCCTGAAGTCAATTACCATTCTCCACAAAAGTTCCCCATTGGGCCCTGGTTTTTTGGAGACGATCCAAATGGGTGAATTGTAGGGTGATAGTGATGGCTTTATAATGTCGTTTTCTAGTAAATTCTTTACCTGTTTATCAATTTCTTTCTTATGTACAGGAGGGAAGCGATATTGTTTAGTATTTACAGGCACTGGGTCCGTAGTCTGGATCCCATGTTGGATGGCGTTCGTATGACCCAACTTCTCATTTGGTAGATGGAAGAGGTCGTTGTATTTATATATAATTCTTTGGACATGGAACTTTTCCTCCGGATTCATATGTTCCGTTGAAATTAATTTGAGCACTTGTTCCATTCTCGTTGCGGTTTTTTCGGAAATTATTGATACTTCTTCACCCGACGCCATAGCAAGAGACTCCTGGAATTCTAGGGGAAGGGTTGTTTCGGCACAATGCCTTGGGGATGAGAGTGAGTGTACCTCTGAATGATGGATCAATGGATCCTGGGGATGAAGGGGCTTGATTTTTGTTAAGGTTGGGATAGGAGTGACGCACTTAGTCGTCTTAGTCTCTGTTGGTCGTCTTTGTTTGGGTTCTGGAATCACAATTTCGAATTCTTCCAATTCAACAGTAGGTATAGTGACCGTTTTGTCCGTTTCGTTAGAATTTATTATTTGTAAATATGCTTTGCCGTCTTGATTACGGACAAGAGCATTACCAGCGTGAATCCCAGTGCCTAAATCCAATCTAGGTAAATATCCTTCTTTCACGTTTGCATTTGATATGTTAATAAAAGAAACTGTTTTTGATCTAGCGGGTAGCACGACTTGACCCCTATCTACAAACGGAATGGAATTTCCGTTGAATTCCAATTGCTTTTTTGAATAATGTATTGAGGCATCTTGGTTCATAAAGAATTCAGTTCCCAGTATTCCGTGTGGTTTGATAGGGAAATCGTTTTCGACTACGTGGAATGTAACGTCGTTACCCAATAAAGTTATTTCTATTGTCCCGAGGGTGGAAACGAGGTCCTTAGCAATGCCTCTAAGTTGTACCTGTTTGTTTACGTCTATATTTTGAGATCGTTTTACGGCGTGAATTTTCAATAAGTTTACTTCAGAACCGGTGTCAATCATTAGTTCCGGTGTTATTTCGAAGTCTGGAGACCGGATAATTACGGACGGGGTTTCGCCAACAGTATTCAACCATGCGGTGGCGATCCTAAGTTTGGCATTCCCGATTCCGTTTGTGTCGTTATTGGACGCGCTCCTGTTTGGCCCGTTCCACGGTATGCGTCCGCTGTCGACCGTAGGGGCAGAGCGTTTCCCGAATCCCGTTCCTGGAAGGTTACAGGGTTTCTCTCATTGTGGTTGAACATTCGTTTTCTACATTCTGAGATTAGGTGTCCTGGCTTTTTGCAATACGCACAAATGCGCAATTCCGTAGGTCTAGAAGGAGGAGGTCGAGTTTTGTCCCAGTAGGGGACTATTGGATTTGGGGCTTGGTTACCATATCCTGTTGCTCGGTTTTGAGGATGTCGTTCGGTCGGTCGATAGTTCAAGCCTTGGTAGCTCCTACAGGATAGTGCGTCGTGCCCTGTCTTATTGCAAACCTGGCATATGAGTTTAGGTGCCTTTTGTTCTGAAAACCTTCGGCGGTCCCTGTCCATCTTCTTATCCACGAGTACGGCCGCCTCGAAGGCTTCTTCGAGTGTTTCGAAATTATGTTGCAACAACATTGTTCTTACGTGAGGCGCAAGACCATCAATGAATGAGTCCAAAGTTAGGCGATCCACGTCCAGGGTTTGTGCGAAGTCGTGGCGATATTCTTTATTCTCCTCCAAGATGGCGAACCGGAGGTCCTTAACGCGTGAAATGTATGCCAACATATGTTCGTTGGTTCCCTTTATGATATTAGCGAGTTCCCCTCGGTAGTGGTCCGATGTCTCGGCAGGGGAGAAAGTACGTTTAAGTTGTTTAATTAAGTCGTTTACGGTTTCGAAGACCCGATCCTCAACCGCCAAGTACGCGTCGTCTTGCAGCTTGTTTATCAACAACCTCGCTAGTTGGGGTTCGGCTTGCGAGGGAACCAGAGCCTTAGCCCTATTGCAAGCTCTCGCGAATTGCAAAACGGACATGTTATGGCCGTTAAATTTTGGGACGTTTTCTATCGCGTCCTTTAATCTGATCTGGGGTAATGGCTCCCGGTCCGGAACATGGTCACGAGTCAGCGTATCAGGTTCTTTGTTATATCTTAGCACGGGTTTTCTATCAAAACGGGAGGAACCCGGCGTGGCAAATTTATTCGCGGATGGCGGGGGTGTAGGAGATTTTTCCATTGTCTGTAGTATAAGTTTTACCTGTTCGGCGAGACCTTCTAACGTGACGCCGTCAGATTTGGTAACTATGCCCGAATTCATTTTGGGTTCGACAAATTTCGTGTGTAAATTTTCGATTATTGCTCCTTGTTGCTTTAGTGTTTCGATTTTCCCTAATAGTTCGGTAGTCGCGGTGTCTATAGGGTTCATGGAAGAGCCCGCGCCTTGGTTTATTGCGTAAGGCTCATCAGTTTCGTCGTAATCGGACATGTTAAAATCGTTTTGACTCTATTTGTTCAAAAAATGATCGGTTAAATTTTGGGCGTCCGGTAGTCGTTTTTCAAGTTTAGTGAATTCTATCCCTGGAACCAATAATTATCAACCCGTAATGGTTCCTGTTCAAGAGGAGAAAACGTTCGGTGCACTCGGAGCAACTACTTAGGGGACGCGTTTGGAATAGGGGGTCTTTGCAACGAGGGCACTTTGGGAATATGTTATCTAAAGAATAATAATGTTCCTGATTGATTTCGTTCACTTCAATCGGGTCCAGGTCGAAGCAGCGAAGGCAAATTTTGTAACCTCCCGTGGTCGTTGCTACACCGCCCGAAACACAGGTCAGTTCATTAGTATGTGCCAATTGGTTCACAAATTGGCGGCACAGGTTTGATAGATGTTGCCGTTGGAAGCTGTTACACATACTAGGTATAGGGATGTAGAGGGTAACGTGCATACAGAGAATTGAACAAAAAACGCGTACGAAGTTATATTGTTATAATTAGCAGTTATTTTAAAATTCGGGATGTTCTATGTTCATTTGGTTATCAAATTCTCGGTGGCTCTCACTAACTAGGAGATACCAATCCGAACACACTACACAACTGCTCACGGGGCAGATTTGAAACAGAGCGGAATTGCACCACGAGCAATTGGGAGAAACTGTCGGCGTCTGATAATAATGAACTTGATATAAAGTTTCTACATTTGTTAGATCTACTTCATAGCAGGTCGAACAAATGTCGTCTCCTTCGTAAGTTGTAGCTATTTTCCCGGAGACACAGATCAACCACCGCATATGTGCCGTTAAAATTTGTAATCTGCGGCTGCGGTAATTTAATGTGCCACGAAGTGGGTTTTTAATGCACATTTTAATAGGCCTTTGTGGGTGCCGTATAATAGAGAATCTATTTCTATTATCAACGAACGGATCCCACCGCTGTCACCAAAAATATGTCACGTCCCGGGTGAGGTTTTTTGGAACGGTGACTATAGGGAAGGAAAGGATCAGGCGCGAATCTATCATCCAGCACTCTGAAGGTTTTGAGGGAAAGTCAGGCGCGAATCTATCATCCGGCACACTGTGGGTTTAAGAGAATAGATCAGGCGCGAATCTATCATCCAGCACTCTGAAGGTTTTGAGGGAGAGCCAGGCGCGAATCTATCATCCAGCACTCTGAAGGTTTTGAGGGAGGACCAGGCGCGAATCTATCATCCAGCACTCTGAAGGTTTTAAAGGAAAGCCAGGCGCGAATCTATCATCCAGCACTCTGAAGGTTTTGAGGGAAAGTCAGGCGTGAATCTATCATCCAGCACTCTGAAGGTTTTGAGGGAAAGCCAGGCGCGAATCTATCATCCGGCACTCTGGAGGTTTTAAAGGAAACCCAGGCGCGAATCTATCATCCAGCACTCTGAAGGTTTTGAGGGAAAGTCAGGCGCGAATCTATCATCCGGCACACTGTGGGTTTAAGAGAAAAGATCAGGCGCGAATCTATCATCCGCCACACTAATCGACCAGGGAAGGTTTTAAAGCAAATTAGTATTGAAGGGACACCCGTTAGCACTCTTGTTTTGTTTTGGTTTGATAATAGGATTTACCGTTGCATTCGTACAAAAGAAACCACACTTAGTTTTCCTAAGAATAGCACGGTTCGTGCTGCAGTGTGTTTGTAAATACTGGGAGAGCTCTCGCGAATCAGCTGTTGCGGCAGCTTGGTTTCGTGGGGAAGCCTTATGATTCGAGGATACGCACAATAATTCGAGACATGATTGGTAACAAAGCGGTTTATTAGCCTTGTTAGAGCGTTTCTAACAATGCGTGGGAAGATTTGTATTCACACACACAACACTTATAATATGGATTATGAATATAAATGGCGATATATATATATAATAAGCAAAAATGAAAGAATATAATGATAAGTAAGCAATAAGCATAAATGAAAGAATATAATGATAAGTAAGCAATAAGCATAAATGAAAGAATATAATGATAAGTAAGCAATAAGCATAAATGAAAGAATATAATGATAAGTAAGCAATAAGCATTAATGAAAGAATATAATAATGAGCTATAAGCGTTGACGAATAATAATATGGTATGGGGTGATATGCACTGTAATAATGATATATAATAATAACTTACAGTAGTTGCCGTAAAGCACTGACTTGAATAATTAACACTGGTTAAATAATACTCTTATCTATTCGACAGTCTGTTGACAAAAGAGCCTTATGAGCTCTCGATCCTTCGTATTTATATGATCTTCCAGGAGTACTGCGGGGGTTCGCGCGGTAAAGACCTTGACAGATTTCGGAACAAGACGCAGTAGATTTTGGGGGTTTTTGTAAACGGTATGGCTATTAATAGATGTATTTATGTCACGTACGCCAAATGCGTCGTAATTACAATCACGTGTTGATCACGTTTGTACATTTGCGTCGCAGTAACATTTCTAGGGTTTTTGCATGGGGCTTTGAAGCGAAATACTCAACCCATTTGGTGGAGTTTAGGAGGTCGTATAGGAATGGGGTAAACGGTGTATTGACTTCTGTGGTCATAGTAAGGGCGTGAGACGTAGTCTCGATTTGGAAGAGGGTTTTAAGGATGAGGGATTTGTTTAAACGTAGATTTGGAAGGAAGTGGTCATGCCTCATATGGCGAATAGGCGAAGGAGTTTTGTAACGATCATCTCGTGATGGGGATCTCTAAGATACATCATCGAGGTGGCATTTTGTATAGGTCATCTTGTGTTGGGGACCGCTAAGGTACAACATCAAGGTGATCGGCGATTGGGATTGACCATTTAGAGACAGGGACCACTAAGGTATATCGTCTAAGTGATCGGTTGGGTTTGAAAAAGGGGTATGGCTTGAGTTCGATGGTTTTTGATGGAGTTGTGGATGGATTTGTGAGGAAGTGGTGTTAAAATACCGCGCGAAAAATAGTGGGACGTCACAATAAAATAAAAGAAAATAAAAAAGAATATAAATAGAATATAAAAATAATATAATATACATAGAATATAGAATATAAAAAATAGCATATAATAAAAAAATATAAAAATAGAATATAATAAAATAAAAGAAAATAAAAAAATATAAAAATGAAAATAAAATAAAGAAAAATATAAAAAAATGTAAAAAATTAAAAACTAGGGAGTGGGTGGCGATCCACGACGGCGACGGGGGCGATGAGGGCGACGGGGGCGATGGGGGTGACGGACGCCGCCTCGAATATGGCCGCAGCCGCGCGGCCCCCAAATGCCGCCGCATTCGATGTTCCTGTAATACAAACACAAACATCGATATAATATTACCACATTAAACATATTAAACATATTAAACATAAAACACACAAAACAATGTACTGTGATACATACCACTTGCGGCGGCTCAACTACATCTGCCGCCTCCTCGTCCATCAACCACACATCTAGCATGATATGCACGTCCTACAACATAGATACAAACGTTGATATAATTTTAATACATTAAACATATTAAACATAAAACAATGCAAAGTATTACCAACCTGTGGTGGCGACGAAGGCGGCGACGACTGCGGCGACGGCTGCGGCGACCAACGCGGCGGCGAAGGCGGCGACGGTATTTCTCCCCAATCTGACGACCACGTAGGCGAACGCTAGACATAGAAATCCATGATTAAATATTTGCACAACGGCATGACTAGAGCTCGATTTAAAAAATTAAACGCGATAAATGTTAAAAATATTCTTATGTACACACTTCGGGGTCGTACTCCGGCGCGATTCGTCCTAATCCCATTATTGCAACAAAACACACACAAAATTGAACAATCTTTCAATACGACTGACAGTCGTCGAGTTTGATGAGCAACTGGTCCCACAGCGTTCATACAATTTGTCACCCATGCCTAAAGTTGCATACGTTGCAAAGTAAGATGCATTTGTTCTTCACCTTCTTCTTCACTAGCCACCCTCTCCTTCTATGTGCTCCACCTGCATTTTCGCTGACCATCTTCTTCTTCGAATTATTCACTGACCATTCCAATATTCTTCTTCGTTTGAATCATTCGACTAAATTATACCACTTTCAACGTAAATCAAACGTGAATCGTACCACTTTCAACATATATCGAACATGTATCGTACCACTTTGAACGTGTATCGAACGTGTATCGAACCACTTTGAACGTGTATTGAACGTGAATCGAACCACTTTGAACGTGTATCGAACGTGTATCATACCACTTTCAACGTGTATCGAACGTGTATCGAACCACTTTGAACATGTATCGAACGTGTATCGAACCACTTTGAACATCTATCGAACGTGTATCGAACCACTTTGAACGTGTATTGAACATGTATCGAACCACTTTGAACATCTATCGAACATCTATGGTACCACTTTAAACATCTATGGAACATCTATCGTACCATTTTGAACATCTATTGAACATGTATTGAACGTATATGATACCACTCTGAACGTGTATCGAACCACATATACATAATAATAATTAATTAAGGAGGTTGGGGAGGGTGAAGAAAAAAACATTTATGCATTAAAAATTGATTATATTTTATTTATGCAATTCTCTCTGGTGTTTAGACCACCAGTTGAATATTTTAAATACATTTTGCATTGCGCAATGCTTCGCGTGTCTGCCACATCGCAGAGTATTAACTACATTTAGCTTATTTAGAGATTTGATATCCTCATAGTCAATGTCCAGCGTCTCAATGATTACATCCGCTCTCGTATTTTCATCGAGGAAATCCGCAAGCCAATCGCGTTTCTGCAACCCTTTAACGTATACGATATGGGATGCGTCATCTTCTTCGTCGATCGCATCAGCTACAGCTTTGGTAATCAGCTGTTTAGCCATACTGTACGGAACGTCTCCATCGTCCCACCGTAGTCCATGATGTTTTGCAATCAACCATCGGATGCTTGATTTGTCGGATTTTGTAAGAAGATATTGCGGTATCGAACTCCCAAAAATATAGTGCGAGAGAATTGTTCCCATTCGTAGGACAGCCACTTCCTTGACGACAAATCTTCCGTCGACGATGAATCCTTGCAGGTCAACAAATGTTGGTACAACCATTGTCGATATAATTTTAGAGGTCTGCTCGCTTCCAAGACAGATGAGAGAATGCAATCTTTCTCATAAAGCATCTCGATTTTTACGATGAAATTGTTGTACGAATTTGATACAGGAGAGGGCGGGCAAGTAGTATGGCAATTTAATTTATTTTGCGCACAACATTTGTTAGCGGATTGTATTCAACCACCCGGTCGTGCAGAATCAGACAGTAGGCTGTAGTATTTGCAGGTACATTCTCTTTACACTCAAATTCTATGCGCACGTCCACGGTACCATTTTTAATCGACTCATTTTGTCGCGAGCAATCAATCACCACGAGAGGACCAAATTGTAAAAATTCAGCCACAGTGAATAACGCCTCGTTGCAACTATGTCCATAATACGATTTACGGAAATGTGTATACATGTGAAACAAGATGGCGTGCTTATTCTTCTCAAAGTCCAAGTTCAAGTCATCATATGGATAAAAATCCGAGTTGAGAAAAAGTTTTACATTAGTCAATTTGCAATTGTTAAACTTAGTAACATCTTCGGTCATCACATTCTTTCGAGCAGTCTGTAGAGCAAAGATAACGTATCGCGGTTTCTCCAGCTGTGCAGCTGCCTTCACGGCCCACGAATGCTTGGTTGTGCTCTGTAAGAGAGGATACTCGTACAGATCCCACGAGCGAAAACTAATGCTCAGGTTTTGTCCACTTTCCAAAGCATGCAGCAACGATAGCTTATTAACGTCGTTCAGCGTCACATGAGGCATTCGCCATTGCACTTTAAGTAATTCAATTTCAGATTCCAAAATTGGCGATCCTATTAGAGAATTGTTATCGTTGCGCGATCGTATTAAAATCAATTCGTGACGTGCATTAATAATCATGCGTTTGTAGTCCTCGCAAAATCCCAACAAATATTTGAGTGAGATGCAAAAATTGAAATGATTTTTCACTATCAGTCCATCGTGTCGTTTCACGCCCCATCCAGCATTCTCCATATTTTTGTCTTCGTCAGATGTCAGCGATACATAGTTTTTAAGCGTGCTAGTTATTCCAACGTTTCTGTTGCGGTCAATCTCCACACCATTCAGCTCGTATCGAATCTCATCAAATAAGAACGCCATGCAATTATTTCCCAACGTCGTCGTTGATGCTTCGTTTGGCTTATTTATCACCAATTTCCCCTCCACGTAGAGGAAACTTTCACATGGTAATATATATAAATCCTGCTGTTGTATAGGTATTCTTATCTCATCACTATATCCAAATGTTGTGTTGACGTATGGGTTGTACGTGTGAGTCTCGAGCTTGACGATGCGATTATCAAACGTCGGCTTCACTCCAAGGCTTAGAATGTCAGCCATTTTTTTCAACTTATATGCGTACAATGAATCCCAATGATTTCAAAAATGCAATGTTCGTAGCACTGAGTCTCTTCTTTTTAGCGTAATCAGAGCTGTTGCAGGTGTTGTTGTTGTTGTTGTTGTTGTTATTGCAAACAATTTCACTTGGAAGAAATATGTTTCTGAAGTCGTTCAACACAAGCATTTCTTTCATTCGCGCCACATGTATTATCGTTGACGTCGTCGTACGTGTAGTCTGATGGTAATCTCTTCACCTCGAAAATCGAGCAACCGTCCGTCTTGATCCACAACGCGTATCGTTAGTTCCGTAATGATCCGTGCGGTGATCGGAAGGTAAATGATCTGTGCGGGCGTTTCCGATATCTTATATCCTGGTGGGACTCTCGGAGAAAATTCATGTATCGTATGTACGCGCTTCCCATTGTTGTACGCGCCAGCGGTCACGCTACATTCTATGCGAATAATGTTCACGTTCATGATATTAATTGGATCGTCCGATTCGTGCCATTGTCCAGGTTCTAATATCCGATTCATCGAGAATCCCAGTAGCGATCCAATGTTGTTGGATTTTGTAAAATCTACAGTGAACGAGCAGTACAGTTCACTTTTCATGGTGTTGTTGTTGGGATGCAACACTATAGGATACACATCGCTATCGTTGTTGTCATCGGTGTCATCGAGATTTTTAGGATATCGTTCGAGTAATCGCTGCTTCAGGTACTTGGCAATGGCGTCAAGTTCGTAGGAGCCGTGGGGAATCGCAATGTATTCATGACTGGTGTCGACACTGCTGTTGATGTTATAGTTTACAGCGAAGTAGAATTTATCGTTGCTCGAGTCGATGTTCGGTATTGTATGATAAGTTTCAAAGGTTGTTAGGCCAAGCTCGTAATCATCGTCGCTCAAATCTATGGGTGGAAAGTAGCTCACCGCGAGGGTGCTACTCTTGCCGGTTAGAGTGAATGTTAACGACATATTCCGCTGAAACTGCTCCACTAGTACTGAATCAGAGCGGTAGAAGTCAATCCTTAAATTTGGTGCCGATCGTTTGTAGAAAGCGTAGACATAGTTGTCCACAATTGCTCTGATTGTACTTTTGATACGACGTTCGATTGTATTCAATTTTCACAGCATCTTTATCCAGATATTGTACCAATTCCCTAGGTGGTCGAAGATTCCCGAAGCTGTCGAAATATATAGCTCGACACCCTCTCTTCGCATACGCCACCCAATGAGTCCCCGGTCCCTCGACATTGTCCAAATTTACGATACCACTTTCGTTTCGATGTACTCCTCCGACAGGTAGTGCATTGCGCATGAAAACACCCCTAAAGAATGGAATACGCATACGTTTTGCCAACTCCTCCAATTGCGCATCGGTAGTTACGCCGATAGGCATTTTTATTTTCTTTTCGACGTTTTTTTTTTTCGTTTTGATATTCCCTGTCCGCGCTTGTACGGTGCGAGATAAAGTCCACGACCTTCCATGGAGCGATTATGGCGTTGCATTTCCTGCAGCTGATGTTGCGCCGCCTTATTATCGTTTACCGCCTTGGCGATCCCCGCCGCTCCACCAGCTAATGATCCGAGAACACCTAGCAGCGGGAGAAGTGGTAATATACCACCTCGTTTTGCTACAGGAAGAATCCGCTTTTGCGATGCTTTCTTTGGAGTCCTTTTGCGGGTTTTTGTTTTCATTCCCATTCCGATTTTCGTCTTGGCCTTCATAGCTGCCCAAACAGCCGTAGCAGCACCTCTTTCACCCAGAGTCGAGTCTCGCGCAACGATGCGTTTTCGCGCTTTGTCAGCGAGTACCTTATCTGCCGCGTGCCTTTCACCGAGATCGTTGCTACGTGAATATGCAATATCGTGTTCGCGACACGCTGCGTCCAACGGATTGATGCCTTGATCCCCTCTAGCCAATCGTTTTGCCAGATGAGTTCCTGGACCGCAAAACTGGTATCCTGGGATATGTAATTCGATAGGTAGCGCGTTTATCGCCCGATTTAACAAACCACGACCTTTCTTTACTCTCGTTGGCGACATTCGTCACAGTTTTTAATCAATGGTGCTGGACCGTCGATATGCGTTCGCTGCCAAGGGCGATTATAATGTTCAAGACACCGACGATACTGCTGAACCTCAGGATCGGCTTTTATATGCTCGGGGAGTCTGTCCCACAACTGATCAATGTGTCTGCCAAACTCTCGCAGTAGAATAATCTTTGGTATATATTTCAACTGCTCAGAGGTTAGGTCTCGAATATCGCAATTATCCGACGGGATCAGAAGCATTTTGAATACTGCGCTGTTTTGCTTCGGCGCGGACCTATAAATAGGGCGCGTCGCCGCTTCGACGTATCAAAATCATTTTTTCACAGTTCGCGGAGAGGATGCGATTCGTACGGCAGCCTGTAACGATACGCGTGACAAATTTTGACGATAAATTGCGAGTGATGTGTCCGAAAACAATGCGCAGACACGGTAGCATGTTGCCAAACACTATCCGCTGCCTCATTTGCGGTCCATCAAATTGTGGAAAGACAAACGTGTTGGTGAGCTTGTTGGAAAGTCCACACGGCGTCCGCTTCGAGAACGTGTATGTGTATTCCAAGTCGTTGCAACAGCCGAAATATCAGTATTTGGAGAATTTATTGACTCCGATAGATGAAATTGGCTACTTTACGTTTTCGAATAACAGTGACGTCATCCCACCGAGCGAATCACTTCCGAATTCTATTTTTATCTTTGATGACGTGGCATGTGACAAGCAAGATACGATAAGGGAATACTTTGCAATGGGGCGTCACTCGAACGTTGACTGCTTCTATCTCTGTCAGACGTATGCAAAGATACCCAAACATCTTATACGCGACAATGCGAATCTATTGATTCTGTTTAAACAGGATGGTACCAACTTGAAACATGTGTACAACGATCACGTAAACACTGATATGTCCTACGAGGATTTCTGCGCGTTGTGTCGTAATTGTTGGCAACGGGAGTATGGTTTCATGGTAATAGACAATGATAGCGCGATGTCCAATGGACGTTATAGAAAGGGATTTAACGAGTTTGCAATACCATGAGATTGTCAATTGTCGTCGACACGTCGGTGGGAAAGCAACGTCTGCGGTACAACGATGATTGATATTGATATGGAGATTAAGGATCGTGAGAGAATAGCGAAGGAAATTGCAAAAACCAGCGAAGCCATTCGCAAGAAACATCAGGCTTTGAAGACTGGCAAGATGGAGGAAGATATCGCGTTGGAGAGATACTTTAAACCTGTTGTCGAACCCTTAAAACATATCGCGGAAAATATCGCAGCGACAGAAGCTGACGCATTACCGATGACGAGCACAAACATCGAAGGGAATGAAACATTAACGTCTAAAACAAAAATCTATCCGAAAGGGAATACATTGCACAAGACAAAGAGGAAACGATCATACACGTCATCGGAAAAATCACTCATAACCTCCACACCAGTTCAATCGAAACGAAAACGGCTGAATGTCACGTCAAACGATTCCACGATTTCTTCCACACCAATAAATACATTTCCCGATGTACAATCGCTCTCAACCATTGATGATGACGTTTTCGAAACTAGTCCCGATGAGTCGTTGGCAACATCTGTTAGACAACAACTCCAAACATCCGAGGGACAAGAAACGTTTCGCAACCATTTCGGTCCGCTGGGACAAAAATATATGAACGCAATCCTAAGTAGTGATAAGGATACGTCAATGGACTATGTGTATGGCGTATACTTTGGTGATAGTGGAACGATGCTTGGGGATAAGGCTTTCGATATAGACAAGGATGACAATATAATCATCGACGGTGTAAGATACGGAGGAACACCTGGTCTTTACGAATTGATTTTCAAGAGAATTCCCGACGATACCACATACACCGATGCGGATAAACAAAAATACAAAAGTATACTGCTGACAACGAATGCTCACAGACGCGATCATATCGCTAAAAATCCCATTTTGGGTAACAAGGGATACAAGTACAAGCATGTAATTGCACCGCTACTCCCACGTGTATCGGTTAGTAGGACAGGGAAAGGTCTAACTGCACCGCGAGTCATGGTGGTAAACGATAACAAGATCGATTACGTGCACTGGGACGATCCCAACGAGCTGGTGGACCGATTCCGTTTGCTGGAAGCGTCGCGTCAGGCGGGTAACAACTCGCACGACAACGAAATTCTATCGATTATCGAGGAACTCCGCGAGGTAGGCCTCATTATAAATTAAACCGCGCAACGATGATTTGCACTGTATGCATCGAGATGCCGATCAACAAATTTGGGGTATCGCTCGAGAAGAGTGGAGCAGCTACAATGGACTATTACAAGTGGAACGGTTTGCTTCGAAATTATATGCGCGATAACGCTCTTTGCGTGGTTGGTGCCGACTTTGATGCAAAATCACGCAAGATACGACGCGTAGCTCACCCCACGGTCGATACCGATGCCGTCAATAAACTATACATGGAAAAGAGCATTAAACTTTTGAGAGAGCAGCAGGAAGAATTAGAGAGGAAACTGATCGTGCTTCAGAGAGATATGCTGACGTTGCAAAACAGCGTTCAAAAGATATCACAGGCGTTGAATTCTATACCGCAGCAGGACACCGAAAATCTAAAAGTTAAAGAGGCTATAACCGCTTTTGCTACGGAGCAGCAACTTATTCAGAATTTCCTGGGACCAATGGGGAGCACATAATGCATGTGCACGATAATTATCGCACCATTCGTGTCAAAGACACCTCTGCGATCAAACATGCTGTCATTATCGAAATCCAAGAGTAAAGAAGAAAACCACGGCCACAAGAAGCAACAACTTGTTGAGGAATTGCATGCTCCAGCTCGAAGACACTTCCCACGGAGGCACGTCATAGTGCATGGATACGATGATCTGTGGCAAGCTGACGTTGTAGAAATGCGTCCATACTCGCGATTCAACCAAGGTTACCACTACATACTCACCATCATCGATGTGCTGAGCAAGTATGCATGGGCGTTACCGCTCAAGACTAAAAGTGGTGCTGAGGTGACTAAAGCGTTTGCAAAGATATTTAGAGATCGATATCCGAAAAATTTGCAAACCGATCAAGGAAAAGAATTTTACAACGCCGATGTGCAGAAACTCTTGACAAAACATGACATTACTCATTATTCGACGTATTCGGTGATGAAGGCCTCCGTCGTAGAACGTTTCAATCGAACTTTGAAGAACAATATGTGGAAAATGTTTACGCTCAATGGAACCTATAAATGGACCGATGCGCTACCGCGTCTACTTGCAGAGTATAACGCACGAAAACATAGAACCATCAAAATGCGTCCTCGCGATGTTACTCCTGCGATCGCCGATAAGTTGCTAGCCACCGTATACAGCAACATAAAGATCGCTGCTCCAGCAAGATTCAAATTAGGCGAGTTTGTGCGCTTGAGCAAATTTAAAACCATCTTCGATAAAGGCTATACACCGAATTGGACAACGGAGGTGTTCAAGATAGCGAAAGTACAGGCAACTAATCCCGCGACGTATCTGCTCGTCGATTCCTATGGAAAACCAGTTGCCGGAGGATTCTATGAACACGAGCTGCAACGCGTCGCCGATCCTGATGTATATTTAGTGGAAAAAGTGTTGCGTAGGAAGGGGGATAAGGTATACGTCAAGTGGCTGGGGTTCGATAAATCACACAATTCATGGATAAATAACAATAATGTATTGTAAAATAATAATAATAATACATGAACAAATAAAAATAATGTGTGGATAAAATAAATACATGTGTACAATTTATTTAACATTTGCTGCGAGTAATGTCGCTACCAATCATTCAAGACATATGCCGGCAGTTCGCAATCAACAAGAGATTTGCCAGTTTCATCAATGACATCACGCTCACAAAATTCCTTTGTAAAAATATCATTGTAAAAAAAGAAATTTTAAAGCTTCATATCGATATGATGTATAGTTTCATAAAGAGCGAGGGAGAAAAGCTGACAATAAAAATAGCATTCTGGAATATCCATGTCTCAGTCAACCATATGATATCCAATTGTTCTATGAAGAATTATGTATATTTCATTATTAGCCCATGGATAGTAAAGAAATATATATAATTCTTCATAGAACAATTGGATATCATAGGGCTGCCAGATACATGGATATTCCATAATGCTATTTTTATTGTCAACTTTTCTCTGAAACTATACATCATATCGATATGAAGCTTTAAAATTTCTTTTTTTACAATGATATTTTTACAAAGGAATTTTATAGCGGAATTTTATAATGTCCCCAGGGTAGAGTGTCAATCGAATCGGGTACGATATACCGCTTGTCGTCGTATGGGCTTAGAGCGATTTTGGATTCGGAAATGGTGTACACTTTGTGCAATTTAGACCGTATACATGATTGCCTGCGAACCATTTCGATCTCCTTTTGCAAACACTCCGCGTAGTCGTCGAAAGTTATCGTTCTGGCTATGATGTTGGTCTTGACGCCTTTTGCCTTTTTCGTATCTTTTTTACCATCTACGCGGAGTGCATACATTTTCGCTCTAAGACCTACGAATTCGGTCATTATCGCACCATTATTTTCGTCCTTCATCAACCCTGGAACCTTCTTATTTAGGCGCGGCATATTATATGTATTGTCGATGAGATAATCGGATGTGTCGAATCTATCGATATTGCGTTTCATGGTCTCGTAGATATCTTCACATTGAATGTGATAAATGAGGCTGTCAGTGTCGGTATACAGAATTTTACAATTTTGAGCTAGCAGTGGAGACATGTAATCGTGATGAAATTCATACAAACAAATTTTCGATATGTCCAGAATGCACATACCCACGTATATCGGTTTGTTGAATTTCACCTCGACTTTGCGCAATTCAACAGCTATTAAATTTTCCGAAAAAACACTTCTGCTGTGGAAATTCGGTTTCGCGATCATTGCCTCTGCACCAAAACGTCCATCCCAATGTGTTAAAAGTTTTACATCCACGTGATTTCGCACGTTTTCCATAGTTTTACCAAATACCGCGTTGTTCATCAATTTATATAAATTTTTCTCAAAATCGTTTGTCGCGGCTGTTCTGAGCCGTGTATTTAGTTCGATGTAATCGTGGAGCCAGGGAGATTGAGCGAATTGAAGCACGCGATGTATCTTTGTAATACGAAGACCGTGTCGCGTGCACTGCTGCAGGTTGCGATAATGGATAACGTAACGCTGCTTATTGTATAATGTCGCAAGTAACTTATCCTGTCTGCTGCCAGGTGGTTTGGCACGCGTTGGACAGAATGGTAGATCAGCATGAGCGTCGTGCAGACGTTGCGGATATTCCAGATCTACCTCGAGAATATATCCCGTGGGCGAATCGATAGCGATCGAAGACACGTCAAAATTTGCAACATCTTCGACCCATTGAAATTTAGCGTATGGCAAGGGCTGACACATTGCCCATCCATACAAATTGTTCACATCAAAATACATCAAGTACGATGACTGTTCCGATGCGTCGTAAGATGGCATGTACTTGTTATTGGCATGTGCGTATCTTCCGGAACATTGATTTAAACCTCCACGTATACCACGTTCGATAAACATGACCATATCGACGTCGGTGAGCAATTCGAATGTAATTTTGGTATGTTTTAACATAGCATCCCACGTGAAACCAGGTAATGTATAATAATGCGCTGAATCTAATCCGTAACTCTTGATACAACTTTCGCGAAAATTTTCAAAAATATCTGCCAATAACAAGACATCTGTTTTCAAATACAAGTCGCTGTATTCGCCCAAGGTTCTAATCCCGAAACGTTGCCAAACAGTCTCGGCGTGCGCGTAATCGCTTTCGGATTCAGTCTCACCCGTTAATGAACTGTAGAATGACTCGCGCGGCGGTAAGCACGGATCCTGCAGCTTGTTCGCGCAATCAAGATATTCATATGGAAAGACACCCTTTCGCGTTAATAAATTGAAATCTTCAATGGATAATGTTTCAAATTGGGATCGTAAAATTTTCAATTGATCTGCGTTAAGAAAAGATGCTAATTTGTCGAGACTGGTATTGAGAAATTTGTATGAATCGATGAATCGCAATTTAATATGATTTCGCGAGTCTGATTCAGCCGGATCTTCAACATTTTTTGTGAAAGAAATATACTTTTCCTTAGTTATTGGTAATACGTCAACGTGACCTTTGAAAGCGGTAGCTATTTCCATGATAATGAAATGTTTATCATAGCCGGATAAATTATGAAAAACTATGGGGATGTAAAACGCATTTCTATATTTTAAATTGCATTTCGAATGTGCGGGTCCTCTAAACCGCCCGGATATATGACAATGATCGCGAACTCGTACATCATCTGCCTCGAATGGCTCTTCGCAAATATGACAATTTGTTGCATTGCGAAATGTTATCCACTGGTCTTTCGTCAACTTTTCCATAGAAGTATTATTGACTAGAATGGGCTTGGCAAAATCTGCAAAATTTTTTAGTTCGTCGACGAACCATGAAATACAATCCGCGTCGCGGCGACATCGATATATCGATAGCGATGTATCGTACGAACAATGCATATAATATGCAATGCTGTGCACTTTATGTTGCTGGTACGCGTGTAATTTAGAATCCGCATCACCCATCCTGCGGTCCTCCGTTTTCTCGATGATGCACTCAAGATCTGCATATACCACGAATGGATGTCGCTCCATCATGCAGTGGTTCTTGAAACTGAGGAAATTGTTGCCTTCGCTGGGCAGCAGAATGGCACAATCGTTCATATTCCCGCAGTCCACTGCATGGGCCTCCAACTTATCGATAGATCCAAAGTAGTGCAAGCATCTGCAAAACCATATAAAATTTTATTTAATTTTTTTGCGAGACATTTCAACATTTCACAAGTTTATATACGTACCGGTCACAGATGAATTTCTTTTCTTTGTGCTTGCTCAGCTGCATGCTCACCAGCCGGGACAAGTTCTTGATCAGTACAAAGTTTCCTACATCGCCGTGCTCTTGATACGGTGTGTATAGCAGGTTGATGTGTCGATCCCTCTTTTGGCTGGTGAGACGCAGCGGAAAGACTGCAACAGTTATCTTCTCATTGTTCTTCTCCAGTCGCTCCTCGAAACTGTATACGTTGATGGAGATTTCGTTCTGCCGCTCAAACTTCCCAATTTGCTCCAGGGACATTGGAAATTCAATACCCTGGAGATTTAGCATGGAAGCATAGTCTGGGTATGAACTCGGGCGGTCTGCATTTCGTTCGGTTGCATGTAGAGCGGCGACCACTGCCCACGCGAAACACGCATTGTCTGTGGATTGTACACTAATTGTTGCATTCTTTAGCAACAATTTCTGTGGTAACCTGTAGTGACACCCCGCGCGCAGTGGATTGTACTTGTTAACATTGACTGTCAGATTCAGGATTCTCGTCAATGCCCATCCACTGTCGCGTTCCTGGAACTCTTCCAACGATGCCAGGGTTGGTTCGATAACGCATCGTTGGTACCACTCCTGCAGATCGGATGTGTGGAAGAGTTCACAGTTTCGGGTATTAATGCTTTTACAAGCATGCTTGTCACCCGCCACAAATTCACCGTTGAACACCGTGTTCACTTTGAGGCTTCGATGTTTCCTCAAAGCATCCTGCACATGCTCCAGCACAATGGTCGCTGCATCTTGGAGAAAGTTGCGCGGCTCGATGTAATTTGAATTTAGCACGGCACCAGTTAATACGCGGCTTTCGAACGCAGTGTCTATTTCACGCCACAAAAGTCCTGTGCTGGAATGTCCTGCACCTTCACGCACGAAACGTCCGCGCAACGAATATTTTAGTCCTTCGAGTCGCGCGATTCGAGCAACCAACGATTGTCGAACCCCAATCGATAATCGAGGACGTTTCACTCGGCTGTGTTCTTCCAACGATTCAATACACTCGTTGCACCGTTCTTCCCACGCGAGGTATTCTTCTCGCGAAATCAATCGTTCGGATTGATCCAACAATTGACGTTCTGTTTGCATGAATTCTTCCATGATTGTAAATGGAATGTAAATGTGATATCTTTTCCACGCAACGCGTTGCAACGATTTGAGGCTTTGTGCAGTTTGGAGCGCGCTTTTATAAATAGGTACCATGATTCGATATCTCTGTCTAACTCTTTCGGTGTACCCTCTCCATCGAATGCATTGCATGTAAAAAAATGGCGATCCGTCCCAACATGGGTCTCTGCAGTTTCTGTTGATGCAGCATAATTCTTTCTATGATTCACGCTTATGACGAAATAGCGCGCAAAATCTACGACACAGTTTCTGCTGACACCTAATTCTAAGATTTGACGCTTTCAAAAGTATCATATTACATTCGACACGTGCCAAGACTTTTATCCTTGAGGGTGAGACTCAAATTACATATGATCATGTGATATGTTGCATCGTTAGGATTGAAAAAACATTATGGAAAAGTTGGAAGTTTTAAAATAAAATGTGGTGGTGGGGGAAGCAATCACACCGCTATTTAAGACGGCTCCCTGACGCTATTCCATCAATCGCTCAGTAGCCTCAGTGACTTTCGACGGAACAAATACTATTCTGAAAAAAAAAATGTGCAGTACTAGTGTCGAAGAAAACGCCGAACGTATGAATTATTACGTTCCGATCATGCAGGATGATGGTATAGCTGAATGTTAATTTTACATATTCTTAAATTTTTTATGTTTGTGCAAACAATTTCATATCTTTCATTGTTCTCTTAGCCCGCGCCGAACATCGCGTATCATGGTTAGAAGATACGCATTAACATCCATGGGTAGTAAATATTTGAAAATTTGAATCAGCGTACGACCTACGATCGATGTAGAAATTGTTCTCGGCGATAATCGTGGGATGTATCTCACATTGCCATGGCATACTTGGCATGCGTTATGCAGCAGTCGTACAGCCATTGAAGAACGTTCACGATTACCTGGATCACCTTCGATGCAGATGGATAAATTAACGATAGATTTTTGTAAGATCTATAATTCTCCAATTGTAAGGATAACGCTACATGATAAGCCGTTGTATTTCAAACCGGATACAGTAACATTTTTATTAAATCTTGAACCATGTATAGGCTATGTATATTCGCGACTGTATCAAAATGTAAGAGATGTGCAGACGAAATTTAAAACTTTTGTTAACGTGCTACAGCAGAGCGATGTTGCCTGTGAAACGTTAGATGTGCGTCAAGCTGCTAAAATAATATGTGATAGTGAACATTACTGTGAGGATTATCATATAGATTGCGAACTGTTAGCATGCGCCATCAATGATATTCTAGCTGATGCTCGTAGGAAAAATGTTAAATTATATTCTTTTATTTTAAAATAAAATTTCTTAACCATATATTATTTCTCAATTTTATTTACCCGCCTTCCGCCTCCTTCTCTCACCATCTAATTTTAAGATTCAGCATTTCTGCTGACGCTGCATAATTATTTCTATGATTCGCGCTGCTAAATGACGTCATCCCGCACGGCTGCTCCAGAGGATTCGAGTTACACGCGATCGCGCGAGACGCTGCGACGTTAAGTATTGCTCTCGCTTTCCTTCCTCCGAATTTAGCTTTTAAAGTATTGCTCTCTCTTTCGCTCCTCCAAATGCGTGGTTTGGAAAAAGCCGATCTTCCCCGACATTGTCCAACGTCATCCGATAAAGTATTAAGCAATTTCAGCTTTATAATGGTTTGAAAAAAAAATATTTGGGGAAAAAAAATTTCTGGGGCTGGATCGAGTCTGAAAAAAGATTTTTCATACAAGACCCGGCCCCAGAAATTTTTTTAGAGGGAGGGGATGACCCTCCGAAGTTTTTGGGGGTGGGTCCGACGTGGAGAGGTCTCCGCGGCGGTTCGGTCTGGACTGATCCCCTCCACGATTGCGGCTTCCCCCACTCCGCGGCTCATGCGCGCGCAACCGGTCATCCATTCCCCGCTTCCTCCGCTTCCCCCCGCGCCCATGTTTCCCTCCACCGCACTCCCCGCGCGCCCTCACTTCCCCCCGCCCCGCGCTCCCCTCAGAGGACCTGAGTTGGAATCCCCATCACCCTACTACTCGAGATTAGATACTCGGAATTTTAAAAGAATCGGAAGACTTGCTCGGAACTCGAGGAAGTTTCGATAACAAATGGTTTGACCAAATGATACATCTAGGCAAATCGGCCACTCATTGATGATGCCGAACCATAGTTCATAAGTAGTTTTATTAACTTTTGTGGTAAAAATATGCATCTATGCAGCGGCATTTCTGCAGTTTCGAACGATGAGAGCATACGCAGTAGAGCATCCACTGAACCCGAAAATCTCGAGGTTTTAAACTCCACGCTTGAAAGTATACGACCTTTGCCAAAAGCGGGACCAAGAAAGCAAACGTGCAAAGGGCGAAAACGTCGAAAAACTGCAATTGTAACGGATTCACCAGAAATGAAACAATTGGCGACGGAGCAAGCTGCGTCGAAACAAAAAAAAAAATTGCACAAACTACTCCACAGGTGAGAGGATTGGGAAAATCATCTGCTACTATGAATTCGGCTCCAAAGAAAAGAGGTCGTCCAAGAAAAGCTGGTATGACCACCAATGTGGAATCTCAGCCTTCGACGAAGACAGGGTGTTCAACTGGACGTACGTTGCGTAAACGCAGGAGCCAAAAGAAGCAACTGCCCTCGGAATCCGAAGATGACTGAATAATGCAACAAAATTTAAACCGCAATATGCATGCGCTAAAAACGTGAACTTCTCAACTTTCCAGATAATTTTTTGACTCTATTGCAATTTGTAATTGTGAAATAAACAAATCATTTTTATTTATGACTAAAAATTAATCAAAATCGAGCCCAAATAAAAGGTGGCCGTTTTGCCCCGAAGGAGTGGCCGATTTACCCCGGCATTTTTCGAAACGGCGATTTTACACTATATTACAAATTCTCTGGAATGACTTTAGAAAAGGGGATTAATGAAAATTTGTTGTAGCAATTATGTACTATAGGGATTACTCTTTCGGATAGTATAATTCACATAATTAAAAGATTAAAATTTTTTAGTTAAATTTATCAATGCAAAAGAAGTGGCCGATTTGCCCCGGTCTCCCCTACCCCAAAGAATTTCGGCTAGGATAGCGCTACGAATTTAGCGTTGTACATCCAAAGGCGAGAATTAGAAATATCCGGTTTGCCTCGCGACGATGTGTACGGGCACGCTCGGAGCGCGCGCACCCCTGCCCCGTACGATCCTCAGCGAAAATGGACCGAGTGGAGACAGCCGATTGAGGAGGTCCAATACTAGGAGCCCCATTCCTCGTATTCCGCCTATAGCTCCCCTCGCTATCGAGACGAAGATTTTGACCAGGAGTATCCTCGCGAGCCGTATTATCGCGACCCAACACCGCCGCGCCGGCCAACGACCTTGCTGACGAGGCAAGGCGACCGATCGCTGGACTACGGGAGCAGACAGCTCGTTCCACAGCGGAGACTCCAACGGGAGAGACCGCGATACGATAGACAGTCGCGATCTCGTGAACTTATGACGTATGAGCCCCGCGAACGAAGATTATACGAGCCTCACGAACCGGAAAAATACGAAACTCGCGTACCGCGAAGATCGAGAAATCGCGACACATTTTTTGAAAATCGCGAACATTTAAACTACCAGCGCGCCCGCTCGTCCAACCGGGACGAGGCGGGCGCGTCCTTCTCGCTGGCCCCAGGATCACCGAGATTCCCCCGGGGAAGTCCGAACCCGCGACGGTCCTCGGACGCGCTGATTCCCCCCGCATCCGGGTTAAGGCCGAACAGCTGGAAAACAGTGAGGGAGAATTCATCGTCGACACAGGCTCCGCGCTAAACCTGCTCCAAATACGGTCTGCGAGTTCGGAGGCCCCCGTCTTAAGTAGAGACCCCATAGAAGTCAGCGGTTTGAACGGGAAGGTTATGACCATGGGGACGACTCGCCTGAAAATCAACGGCAACTGGGCTCTATTCCACGTCATAAGCATGCCATATTTACCTGAAGGGGTTGCGGGCCTGGTCGGGAGCCCGTTCCTGCTTCAGGAGGAAGCCATAATATCTTAAGTAGTAAGGCAAAGCCGATTCTAACCCAGGTCCTCTGAGGGGGGCGCGGAGGCGGGGGGGGGGGGAAGTGAGGCCCGCGGGGGAGTGCGGTGGAGGGAACTATGGGCGCGGGGAGAGCTGGGGAGTGGAAGACCGGTTGCGCGCGCACGAACCGCGGAGTGGGGGAAGTTGTAATCGTGGTGGGGATCAGTCCGGGCCGAGCCGCCGCGGAGACCTCTCCAGACCTGATCCGTTGTTGGAAAATTTTCAGAGGGTCGTCCCCTCCCTCTAAAAATTTCTGGGGCCGGGTCTTGTATGAAAAAATCTTTTTTTTCAGACTCGATCCGGCCCCCAGAAATTTTTTCCCCCAAATATTGGTTCTAAATCAGATCTACCGCCAGAATATTTTTTTCCAAACCAACCGAGCAAACAAATATGCATCATACATTCTAAAGCTACCAATTTTTCAAACTCCAGCAAACAAATATGCATCATGCATTCATAGCACTGTGAAGAAATGGTATCATCTCAGCGTTCCGATTTAACATCGCAGCATATCGCGCGATTACGCGTAATTTGACTCCTCTGGAGCAGTCGTGCAGGATGTCATTTTCGCGGCGCGAAGAACGTACGAATCACAGAAAGAATTATGCGGCGTCGGCAGAAATGTTTTTTCCATACATATATATGATATAAATTTTTCCCCAACGCAGAGAAATAATACTTTTTAGAAACGTTGAATCTTAAAATTAGGTGGCGAGAGAAGGAGGAAGGTGGGTAAATAAAATGTAGAGGAAAGAAGGAGGATGGATGACGAGTAAATAAAATTGAGAAGTAATGTATGTTCAAGAAATTATATATATTGTTACATAATAATAAATAAATAAAAGGAAAATATATATATATATATATATATTGTTACAAAGAATAATTGTACAATTTAACATTTTGCTGCAAGAGACTTCGATAATATCATTCAAGACACACACACCAGCAGTTCGCAATCAACAAGAGATTTACCATCGAAATATTCACTATCGCGCATAGCTTTAGCAGCGCAGCACGAATCTAAAGTTTCATCAACATCACACCGCTGTAACACGTTCACAAAATTTGAAAACGTCGTATCGATTTGCTGCGAGCGACATCGATAATATCATTCAAGGCACACGCCAGCAGTTCACAATCAACAAGAGATTTACCATCAAAATATTCACTATCGCATATGGCTTTAGCAGCGCAGCATGAGTCTAAAGTTTCATCGATGGTATCACACAGCTGTAACACGCTCACAAAATTTGAAAACTTCGTATCGACATAATGTATAGTTTCATAAAGCTGCATATATACATGATTGATACAGCGCTCGAGATTAAATAAACAGATTAATGTAGCAGGTTTTAAATATAGCGACTTATTATGCCGCATCATCTTTACCATTTGCGAATTATACATTACACAAAATTCCACCGCCAAATCATTAATCTGTAGTGATGATCCGCGTGACCGCATGCGCTGCTCGATGTCGGTACGTTTTTCAATTAATCCTTTCCATGTTGGAATAGACAATATCAACCGATTCCCTCGATTGTCGCCGAGAACGATTTCTACTTGTGTTATAGGCCGCACACTGATTCCGATTTCCAAGTACTTATATGCCGTAGATGTTAGCGCATATCTTCTAACCATGATGCGAGCTGTGTAATGGGAGCTAAAAAAGAACAATAAAAGCTATGAAAATGATCACTACTATCGAGAAAACACAACTAAAAATCATGAGAGGATATGAAAAAATTATATCATACCTGTTAGATGTAGTCGTAATGTTTGAACATGCATTATCGTCTGCGATTATTGGAGTGTAATAATTCCCAACACTAGCGTTATACATTTTTTGGAGCACCGTGTTTGTATATGTCGAACGTCACTGGAGAGCTACTGAGCGATTAATGTAATACCGCACGAGGAGCTGGATTAAATAGAGGTGCATAGCACCATCCCCTCCATAGAATACTGGGATGGGTCATCAGTTTTTTGCATGCAATGCATTCGAGGGAGAACATCATAGCATATCACACGATTGCAATTTCAGTTCCCATCCTCAAGATTAAAAGTTTCGACACGTGTTGAATGTAACAGCATCAGCAGAAACTGGGATAATGGAAGAATTCGCGCAAGTAGAACGCAAAATGTTGGAACAATCTGAACGATTGTTTTTGCAACATCAGCAGAAATATTTTTTCCATACATATATGTGATGGAAATGAGGAAAGAAGGAGGATGGAAGACTTGACACGTGTCGAATGTAATATAATACTTTTGGAAGCGTCAAATCTTAGAATTATGCGATGTTGGTAGAAACTGTGTCGGATGATTTTTGCACACTAATTCGTCATACGTGTGTCACAGAAGGAGGATGGAAGACTTGACACGTGTCGAATGTAATATAATACCTTTGGAAGCGTCGAATCTTAGAATTATGCGGTGTTGGTAGAAACTGTGTCGGATGATTTTTTGCACACTAATTCGTGATACGTGTGTCACATGGAATCTTCGTTTTTGCATGCAATGCATTCGAGGGAGAAACACTGAAAGAGTTCAACAGAGATACCAAATCGCTGCACAAGCTATAAAAGCATGCTCTACTCTGCACAAAGCCTCAAATCGTTGCATCGTGTTGCATAGAAAAAGACATTACATTTACACTCTATCAATGATCATGGAAGAATTCGCGCAAGTAGAACGCCAATTGTCAGATCAATCTGAACGATTGATTTCACGGGAAGAATACCTCACGTGGGAAGAACGGTGCAACGAGTGTATCGAATCGTTGGAAGAACACAGCCGAGTAAAACGTCCTCGATTATCGATTGGTGTTCGGCAATCATTGGTTGTTCGAATCGCGCGACTCGAAGGACTGAAGCTGTCGTTGCGTGGACGTTTCATGCGTGAAGGTGCCGGGCATTCGAGCACAGGACTTTCATGGCGTGAAATAGACACTGCATTCGAAAGCCGCATATTAACTGGTGTCGTGCTAAATTCCAACTACATCGAACCGCGCAACTTCCTCAAGGATGCGGAGACCATTGTGTTGGAACATGTACGAGATGCTTTGAGGAAACATCTGAACCTCAAAGTGAATACAATGTTCAACGGTGAATTTGTTGCGGGGGACAAGCATGCTTGTAAAAGCATCAATACCCGAAACTGTGAACTCTTCGGTACATCTGATCTACATGAGTGGTACCAGCGATGTGTCATCGAACCCACCCTGTCATCGCTAGAAGAGTTCCAGGAACGCGACAGTGGATGGGCATTGACGAGAATCCTCAATCTGACTGTCAATGTCAACAAGTATAATCCACTGCATGCGGGGTGTCACCACAAGTTGCCACGAGAATTATTGCTGAAGAAAGCGACGATTAGCATACAATCCTCAGACAACGCCTGTTTCGCGTGGGCAGTGGTTGCCGCACTACATCCTGTCGAAAGACATGTTGACCGTCCAAGTTCATACCCCAATTATGACACCATATTAAATCTCCATGGCATTGAGTTTCCAATGTCCATGAAACAGATTGGGAAGTTTGAACAGCTGAACAACATCTCGGTCAATGTGTACAGCTTCGAGGAGCGATTGGAGAAGAAGACCGAGAAGATAATTGTCGCAGTGTTTCCACTGCATCTCACTAGCTGCAAGAGGGATCGACATGTCAATCTGCTCTACACACCAAATAAAGAGCATGGGGATGTAGAGCACTTTGTACTAATCAAGGACTTGTCCAGGCTGGTGAGCATGCAGCTGAGCAAGCATGGGAAAAAGAAATTCATCTGTGATCGGTATGTATATAAACTTGCGAAATGTTGAAATGTTGAAATGTCTCGCGAAAAAAATTAAAGAAAAAATTTTGGTTTTTGCAGATGTCTGCATTACTTTGGATCCGTCGAGAAGTTGGAGATGCATTCGCTAGACTGTGGAAAAATGAATGATTGTGCAATTCTGCTGCCCAGCGAAAACAACAACTTGCTCAGTTTTAAGAACCACTGCATGAAGGAGCGGCTCCCTTTCGTGGTTTATGCAGATCTCGAATGCATCATCGAGAAAACGGGGAACAATCGAATGGGTGATGATAAATTACACACATATCAACACCATAAAGTGCATAGCATTGCATATTATATGCATTGTTCATATGATACATCACTGTCGATATATCGATGTCGCCGCGACGCGGATTGTATTTCATGGTTCGTCGACGAACTAAAAAATTTTGCAGATTTTGCCAAGCCCATTCTAGTCAATAATACTTCTATGGAAAAGTTGACGAAAGACCAGTGGATAACATTTCGCAATGCAACAAATTGTCATATTTGCGAAGAGCCATTCGAGGCAGATGATGTACGAGTTCGCGATCATTGTCATATATCCGGGCGGTTTAGAGGACCCGCCCATTCGAAATGCAATTTAAAATATAGAAATGCGTTTTACATCCCCATAGTTTTTCATAATTTATCCGGCTATGATTCACATTTCATTATCATGGAAATAGCTACCGCTTTCAAAGGTCACGTTGACGTATTACCAATAACTAAGGAAAAGTATATTTCTTTCACAAAAAATGTCGAAGATCAGGTTGAATCAGACCCGCGAAATTGTATTAAATTGCGATTCATCGATTCGTACAAATTTCTCAATACCAGTCTCGACAAATTAGCATCTTTTCTTAGCACAAATAAATTAAAAATTTTACGATCCCAATTTGAAACATTGTCCATTGAAGATTTCAATTTATTAACGCGAAAGGGTGTCTTTCCATACGAATATCTTGATTGTGTAGACAAGCTGCAGGATCCATGCTTACCACCGCGCGAGTCATTCTACAGTTCGTTAACGGGTGAGACTGTATCCGAGAGTGATTACGCGCACGCTGAGACTGTTTGGCAACGTTTCGGGATTAAAACCTTGGGCGAATACGGCGACTTGTATTTGAAAACAGATGTCTTGTTGTTGGCAGATATTTTTGAAAATTTTCGCGAAAGTTGTATCAAGAGTTATGGATTAGATTCAGCGCATTATTATACATTACCTGGTTTCACATGGGATGCCATGCTAAAACATACCAAAATTACATTCGAATTGCTCACTGATGTTGATATGGTCATGTTTATCGAACGCGGTATACGTGGGGGTTTAAGTCAATGTTCTGGAAGATATGCACATGCCAATAACAAGTACATGTCATCTTACGATGCATCGGAACAATCATCATACTTGATGTACTTTGACGTAAACAATTTGTATGGATGGGCCCTACCATATGCCCAATTTCAATGGGTCGAAGATGTCGCAAATTTTGATGTGTCTTCAATCGCTGTCGATTCGCCCACAGGATACATTCTCGAGGTAGATCTAGAATATCCGCAACGTCTGCATGATGCTCATGCTGATCTACCATTCTGTCCGACGCGTGCCAAACCACCTGGCAGCAGACAGGATAAATTGCTCGCGACATTATACGATAAGCAGCGTTACGTTATCCATTATCGCAACCTGCAGCAGTGCACGCGACACGGTCTTCGTATTACAAAGATACACCGCGTGCTTCAATTCGCTCAATCTCCCTGGCTCCACGATTACATCGAACTAAATACACGGTTCAGAACAGGCGCGACACACGATTTTGAAAAAAATTTATACAAATTGATGAACAACGCGGTATTTGGTAAAACTATGGAAAACGTGCGAAATCACGTGGATGTAAAACTTTTAACACAATGGGATGGACGATATGGCGCGGAGGCAATGATCGCTAAACCGAATTTCCACAGCAGAAGTGTATTTTCGGAAAATTTAATAGCTGTTGAATTGCGAAAAGTCGAGGTGAAATTCAACAAACCGATATATGTGGGTATGTGCATTCTGGACATATCAAAAATTTGTTTGTATGAATTTCATCATGAGTACATGTCTCCCCTGCACAGACAAAATTGTAAAATTCTATACACAGACACAGAGAGTCTCATTTATCATATTCAGTGTGAAGATATCTATGAAACTATGAAATACAATATCGATAGATTTGACACATCCGATTATCCTATCAACAATCCATATAATATGCCGCGCTTAAATAAGAAGGTTCCAGGGTTGATGAAGGATGAAAATAATGGTGCGATAATGACTGAATTCGTAGGTCTTAGAGCGAAAATGTATGCACTTCGCGTAGACGGTAAAAAAGATACAAAAAAGGCGAAAGGCGTCAAGACCAACATCATAGCCAGAACGATAACTTTCGACGACTACGCGCAGTGTTTGCAAAGGGAGATCGAAATGGTTCGCAGACAATCATGCATACGGTCTAAATTGCACAAAGTGTACACCATTTCGGAATCCAAAATCGCTCTAAGTCCACACGACGACAAGCGGTATATCGTACCTGATTCGATCGACACTCTGCCCTGGGGACATTACAAAATTCCATTGTAAAAAATATTGATGTAAAATAGAAAATTATTTCGTATTTATTGTATAATATAACATGTATGGAAATTATTATAAATAGTGGAATTATTGCATATGTGTCATTGTACATTTACATATGTATATGTATATCATTGTATTTATTGAACCATGTATTATTTTACAATACATTATTTTTCACTATCCATGAATTGTGTGATTTATCAAACCCCAACCACTTAACGTATACCTTATCCCCCTTCCTACGCAACACTTTTTCCACTAGATATACATCAGGATCGGTGACGCGTTGCAGCTCGTATTCATAGAATCCTCCAGCAACAGGTTTTCCACAAGAATCGATGAGCAGATACGTCGCGGGATTAGTTGTCAGTACTTTCGCTATCTTGAACACCTCCGTTGTCCAATTCGGTGTATAGCCTTTATCGAATATGGTTTTGAATTTGCTCACACGCACAAACTCGCCCAATTTGAATCTCGCTGGAGCAGCAATCTTTATGTTGCTGTATATGGTGGCTAGCAGCTTATCGGCGATCGCAGGGGTAACATCGCGAGGACACATTTTGATGGTTCTATGTTTTCGTGCGTTATATTCTGAAAGTAGACGCGGTAGCGCATCGATCCATTTATAGGTTCCATTGAGCGTAAACAGTCTCCACATATTGTTCTTCAAAGTTCGATTGAAACGTTCTACGACGGAGGCCTTCATCACCGAATACGTCGAATAATGATTAATGTCATGCTTTGCCAAGAGTTTCTGCACATCGGTGTTGTAAAATTCTTTTCCATGATCGGTTTGCAAATTTTTTGGATATCGATCTCTAAATATATTTGCAAACGCTTTAGTCACCTCTGCACCACTTTTAGTCTTGAGCGGCAATGCCCATGCATACTTGCTCAGCACATCGATGACGGTGAGTATGTAGTGGTGACCTTGGTTGAATCGCGAGTATGGGCGCAATTTCTACAATATCAGCTTGCCACAGATCATCGTATCCATGCACTATGACACGCCTCCGTGGGAAATGCCTTCGAGCTGGAGCATGCAATTCCTCAACAAGCTGTCGCTTCTTGTGGCCATGGTTTTCTTCATTACTCTTGGATTTTGATAATGGTTGCATGTTTGATCGCAGAGGTGTCTGATACGAATGGTTCGGTAATTATTGTGTATGTGCATTATGTGTCCTCCACCGCCTCGAGGTAATTCTGGACAAGTTCAATCGTCTCGCATGATTCTCCTTCGCAGCGCTGCTGTGGGATAGAATTCGACACCTGTGTTATCTTTTGAATGCTGTTTTGCAATGTCAGCATATCTCTCTGAAACACAACCAGCTTCCTCTCTAATTCTTCCTGCTGCTCTCTCAAAAGTTTAATGCTCTTTTCCATGTATAGTTTATTGACAGCATCACTGTCAGCTGTGGGCTGCGCTACATGCCGTATCTTGCATGATTTTGCATCAAAGTCAGCACCAATCATGCAAAGAGCGTTATCTCGCATATAATTTCGAAGCACACCGCTCCATTTGTAATAGTCCATTCTAGCTGCCCCACTCTTCTCGAGCGATACCCCAAATTTGTTGATCGGCATCTCGATGCATACAATGCACATTATCGGTGCGCAGCTTTATTTATAATGAGGCCTACCTCGCGGAGTTCCTCGATAATCGATAGAATTTCATTGTCGTGCGAGTTGTTACCCGCCTGACGCGATGCTTCCAGCAAACGGAATCCCTCCACCAACTCGTTGGGATCGTCCCAGTGCACATAATCGATCTTGTTATCGCTTACCACCATGACTCTCGGCGTCGTCAGACCTTTCCCTGCCCTACTAGTCGAGACACGGGGGAGTAGCGGTGCAATTACATGTTTGTACTTATATCCTTTGTTGCCCAATATGGGATTTTGAGCGTTACGATCGCGTCTGTGAGCATTCGTCACCAGCAGTATGCTTTTGTATTTTTGTTTATCAGCATCGGTGTATGTGGTATCGTCGGGAATTCTCTTGAAAATCAGTTCGTAAAGACCAGGTGTTCCTCCATATCTTACACCATCGATGATTATATTATCATCCTTGTCTATGTCGAAAGCCTTATCCCCAAGCATCGTTCCACTACCGCCAAAATATACGCCATACACATAGTCCATGGTTGTATCCCTATCACCACTTAGGATTGCGCTCATGTATTTTTGCCCCAGCGGACCGAAATGGTTGCGAAACGTTTCTTGTCCCTCGGATGTTTGGAGTTGATGTCTAATAGATGTTGCAAACGACACATCGGGACTAGTTTCGAAAACGTCTTCATCGTTGGTTGTGAGCGATTGTACATCGAGAAATGTATTTATTGGTGTCGAAGGAATCGAGGAATCGTTTGATGCAACATTCTGCCGTTTCCGCTTCGATTGAACTGGTGTAGAGGTTACGAGTGATTTTTCCGATGACATGTGTGGTTTCCTCTTTGTCTTGCGTGATGTGTTCCCTTTCGGATGGATTTTTGTTTTAGGTGTTAATGTTTCATTCCCATCGACATATGTGCTCATCAACGGTGACGTGTCAGCTTCTGTCGCTGTGGTATTTTCCACAATATGTTTTAGGGGTTCGACAATAGGTTTAAAGTATCTCTCCAACGCAATATCTTCCTCCATCTTGCCAGTCTTCAAAGCCTGATGCTTCTTGCGAATGGATTCGCTGGTTTTTGCAATTTCCTTCGCTATTCTCTCGCGATCCTTAATCTCCAGACTATCGATATCAATCATCGTTGTACCGCAGACGTTGCTTTCCCCACCGACGTGTTGACGACAATTGACAATCTCATGGTATCGCAAACTCGTTAAATCCCTTTCTATAACGTCCTTTGGACATCGTGCTATCCTTGTCTATTACCGCGAAACCATACTCCCGTTGCCAACAATTACGACACAACGCGCAGAAATCCTCGTAAGACATATCAGTGTTTACGTGGTCGTTGTACACATGTTTCAAGTTGGTACCATCCTGCTTAAACAGAATCAGTAGATTCGCATTGTCGCGTATAAGATGTTTTGGAATCTTTGCATACGTCTGACAGAGATAGAAACAGTCAACGTTCGAGTGGCGCCCCATTGCAAAGTATTCCCTTATCGTATCTTGCTTGCCACATGCCACATCATCAAAGATAAAAATGGAATTCGGAAGCGATTCGCTCGGTGGGATGACATCACTGTTATTCGAAAACGTAAAGTAGCCAATTTCATCTATCGGAGTCAATAAATTCTCCAAATATTGATATTTTGGTTGTTGCAACGACTTGGAATACACGTACACGTTCTCGAAGCGGACGCCGTGTGGACTTTCCAACAAGCTTACCAGCACGTTGGTCTTTCCACAATTTGATGGACCACAAATGAGGCAGCGTATAGTGTTTGGTAGCATGCTACCATGTCTGTGCATTGTTTTCGAAGACATCATTTGCGATTTATCATCAAAATTTGTCACGCGTATCGTTACAGGTTGTCGCACGAATCGCATCCTCTCCGCGAACTGCAAAAATGATTTTGATACATCGAAGCGGTGACGCGACCTATTTATAGGTCTGCGCCGATGCAAAACAGCTCAGTATTCAAAATGCTTCTGGTCCTGTCGGATAATTTCGATATTCGAAACCTAACCTCTGAGCAGCTGAAATATATACCAAAGATTATTCTACTGCGAGAGTTTGGCAGACACTTTCATCAGTTGTGGGACAGACTCCCCAAGCATATAAAAGCCGATTCTGAGGTTCAGCAGTATCGCCGGTGTTTGAAACATTATAATTGTCCTTGGCAGCGACCGCAAATCGACGGTCCAGCACCATTGATTAAAAACTGTGGCGAATGTCGTCGACGAGAATAAAGAAAGGTCGTGGTTTGTTAAATCGGGTGATAAACGCGCTACCTATCGAATTACATATCCCTGGATATCAGTTTTGCGGTCCAGGAACTCATCTGGCAAAACGATTGGCTAGAGGTGATCAAGGTATCAATCCGTTGGACGCAGCGTGTCGCGAACACGATATTGCGTATTCGCGTAGCAACGACCTCGGCGAACGACACGCTGCAGATAACGTTCTCGCTGACAAAGCGCGAAAACGCATCGTTGCGCGAGACTCGACACTGGGTGAAAGAGGTGCTGCTACAGCTGTTTGGGCAGCTATGAAGGCTAAGACGAAAATTGGGATGGGAATGAAAACAAAAACTCGCAAAAGGACTCCAAAGAGAGCATTGAAAAAGCGGATTCTTCCGATAGCTAAACGCGGTGGTATATTACCACTTCTCCCACTGCTAGGTGTTCTCGGATCATTAGCTGGTGGAGCAGCGGGGATCGCCAAGGCGGTAAATGATAATAAGGCGACGCAACATCAGCTACAGGAAATGCAGCGTCATAATCGCTCCATGGAAGGTCGTGGACTTTATCTCACACCATACAAGCGCGGACAGGGAATATCAAAACGAAAAAAAAAAACGCCGAAAAGAAAATAAAAATGCCTGTGGGCGTAACTACCGATGTGCAATTGGAGGAGTTGGCAAAACGTATGCGTATTCCATTCTTTAGAGGTGTTTTTATGCGCAATGCACTACCTGCTGGAGGAGTACATCGAAACGAGAGCGGTATCGTAAATTTGAACAATGTCGAGGGGTCGGGGACTCATTGGGTGGCATATGCGAAGAGAGGGTGTCGAGCTATATATTTCGACAGCTTTGGGAATCTTCGACCGCCTAGGGAATTGGTACAATATCTGGATAAAGATGCTGTGAACATCGAATACAATCGAACGTCGTATCAGAAGTACAATCAGAGCAATTGTGGACAACTCTGCCTACGCTTTCTACAAACGATTGGTCGCAAATTTAAGGATTAACTTCCCACCGCTATGATTCAGTACTAGTCGAGTCGTACAGCTCAGAATATGTCGTTAACATTCACTCTAACCGGCAAGAGTAGCACCCTCGCGGTGAGCTACTTTCCACCCATAGATTTGGGCGATGATGATTACGAGTTTGGTTTAACAACCTTTGAAACTTATCATACAATACCGAACATCGACTGGAGCAACGATAAATTCTACTTCACCTCGAACTATGGCATCAAAAACAACAGTGTTGATACCACTCCTGAAACTATTAGGATTCCACACGGCTCCTACGAACTAGACGCCATTGCCAAGTATTTGAGGCAGCGATTACTCGAGCGGTATCCTAAAAATCCCGATGACACTGATGATGGCAACGATGTGTATCCTATTGTGTTGCGCCCCAACAATAACACCATGAAAAGTGAGCTGTACTGCTCATTCACCGTAGATTTTACGAAGCGCAATAACATTGGATCGCTACTGGGATTCTCGATGAATCGGGTATTAGAACCAGGACGGTGGCACGAATCGGATGATCCAATTAATATCATGAACGTGAACATTATTCGCGTAGAATGTAGCGTGACCGCTGGCGCATACAACAATGGGAAGCGTGTACATACGATACATGAATTTTCTCCGAGAGTCCCTCCAGGATATAAGATATCGGAAACGCCTGCACAGATCATTTATCTTCCAATCACCGCACGAGTCATTACGGATCTAACGATACGCGTTGTGGATCAAGACGGACGGTTGCTCGATTTTCGAGGTGAAGAGATTACCATCAGGCTGCTCATGCGACGGCGGCGATAATACGTGTGGTGTGAATGAATGAGATGCTTGTGCTGAACGACTCCAGAAACCCGTTTCTTCCAAGCGAAATTGTTTACAACAACTACAATAGCTCTGATTACGCTAAAAAGAAGAGACTCAGTGCTGTAAACATTGCATTTTTGAAATCATTGGGATTTATTGTACGCATATAAGTTGAAAAAATGGCTGACATTCTAAGCATTGGAGGGAAGCCAACGTTTGATGATCGCATCGTCAAGCTCGAGACTCACACGTACAACCCATACGTCAACACAACGTTTGGACATAGTGATGAGATAAGAATACCTATACAGCAGCAGGATTTATACACATTGCCGTGTGAAAGTTTCCTCTACGTGGAGGGGAAATTGGTGATAAATAAGCCAAACGATGCATTAACAGTGATGTTGGGAAATAATTGTATGGCGTTCATATTTGATGAGATTCGATACGAGCTGAATGGCGTGGAGATTGACCGTAACAGAAACGTTGGAATAACTAGCACGCTTAAAAACTATGTATCGTTGACATCTGACGAAGATAAAAATATGGAGAATGCTGGATGGGGCTTGAAACGACATGATGAGCTAATAGTGAAAAATCATTTCAATTTTTGCATCCCGCTCAAATATTTGCTGGGATTTTGTGAGGACTACAAACGCATGATTATTAATGCACGTCACGAATTGATTTTAATACGATCGCGCAACGATAACAATTCTCTAATAGGATCATCGACGTTGGAACCAGAAATTGAATTACTTAAAGTGCAATGGCGGATGCCTCATGTGACGCTGAACGATGTTAATAAGCTATCGTTGCTACATGCTTTGGAAAGTGGACAAAACCTGAGCATTAGTTTTCGCTCGTGGGATCTGTATGAGTATCCTCTCTTACAGAGCACAACCAAGCATTCGTGGGCTGTGAAGGCAGCTGCACAGTTGGAGAAGCCGCGATACGTTATCTTTGCTCTACAGACTGCTCGAAAGAATGTGATGACCGAAGATGCTACTCGGTTCGACCATTGTAAATTGACCAATGTAAAACTTTTTCTCAACTCGGAATTTTACCCATATGATGATCTGAACTTGGACTTTGACAAGAATAAGCATGCCATCTTGTTTAATATGTATACACATTTCCGTAAATCATATTATGGACATAGTTGCAACGAGGCATTATTCACCGTGGCCCAATTTTTACAATTTGGTCTCCTCGTGGTGATTGATTGTTCGCGACAAAATGAGTCGATCAAAAATAGCACCGTGGACGTGCGCATAGAATTTGATTGTAAAGAGATTGTGCCTGCAAATACTACAGCCTACTGCCTGATTCTACACGATCGGGTGGTTGAATACAATCCGCTGACAAACGTGGTGCGCAAAATCAATTAAATTGTCATGCTACTTACACGCCCTCTCCTATGTCAAATTCATGCAAAAAAAATTCATCATGAAAATTGAGATGCTTTACAAGAAAGACTGCATTCTCCCGTCTGTTGTGGAAGCGAGCGGACCTCTAAATCGTATCGATAATGGTTGTACCAACATTTGTTGATCTGCAAGGATTCATCGTTGATGGAAGATTTGTTGTCAAGGAAGTGGCTATCCTACGAATGGGAACAATTCTCTCGCACTATATTTTTGGGAGTTCGATGCCTCAATATCTTCTTACAAAATCCAACAAATCAAGCATCCGATGGTTGGTTGCAAAACATCATGGGCTACGGTGGGATGATGGAGACGTTCCATACAGAATGGCTAAACAGCTAATTACGAAAGCTATAGCTGATGCTGTCGACGAAGAAGAAGATGATGCATCCCATATCGTATACGTTAAAGGGGTGCAGAAATGCGGCTGGCTTGCGGATTTCCTGGATGAAAATACGAGAGCGAACGTGATCATTGAGACGTTGGACATTGACTACGACGATATCAAATCTCTAAATAAGCTACATGTAGTTAATACTCTGCGATGTTGTAGACACACAAAGCATTGTGCTTTGCAAAATGTATTTAAATCACGAAATGTATTTAAATCACTTGTCCTAATGCACAAGAACTAGAAGGTACGTTAGGGGCGTGCAAAAGGAGCCATGAGGAATTTCGGGCGCATCTAATGGAAAATCCGGAACTACGATTAAATGAGAGCGAAGTAAATATCTGCTTCCCCGAAAATCGCGATGGTCTCATGGAGAACGAAATGGGTACCCCCTTTATTTTCGAAGAAGAATTCGACGCCAACGAGGATCAAGATCTCGGGGATTACCGCGTCGAACAGAAACCCCCCTGAAGAACGATTAAAGCATATAGTCGAAACGCTGAAACTGGAAGAGCTGGAACCGGAACCGCGCCAGTCAATCGAGGACTTAGTTACACGACGTTCAGACAGGTTCTTCGTACCCGGAGACTCGTTCGGCGGAACGACAACGATAGAGCACACTATCCCGATGACCGATTCCACGCCGGTATTTACCCGACAATACCCGCACTCCCCGTTGCTGGACGAGGAAATCGCCAGGCAAACACGCAATCTCGAAGCACTGGGAATAATCGCAGCCTCGTCATCGCCACATAACTCATCAATGCACGTGGTCCCCAAGAAATCGGCCCCCGATGGAAAGAAACTCTGGAGGGTGATGGCAGAATTTAGATTCACGAATGCCAAAACGATAGACGATCGTTTCCCCCTTCCGCGGATCTCGGATATCCTCGATCGCTTAGGCGGGGCCAAACTCTTCTCGATTTTCGATTTAGCAAACGGTTTTCATCAAATCCCTATGGCCCCCGAAGATCGCGCGAAGACCGCGTTTACCACCCCCGATAGTCATTACGAATACCTCCGCATGCCGTTCGGGTTAAAAAACGCCCCAGCCACCTTTCAGCGTTTAATGAACCGGGTGTTGAGCGGGCTTATCGGTAAAGAGTTATTCGTGTATCTAGACGACGTGGTTGTATACTCGCGCACGCTCGCGGAGCACATAGACCGACTCGAGAGATTCTTCGAACACCTACGTGGGCAACAAACTTGACTCTACAAACGGAGAAGGCCAAGTTTATTAAGGACAAGGTCATATACTTGGGGCACATAATATCCGCGGACGGAGTAAGACCCAACCCCGAGAAAATTAAAGCCGTCTCTGCATTCCCCGTGCCGAAAACCAGAAAAAACGTAAAGCAATTCCTGGGACTTGTGAATTACTATCGTCGCTTTATCCCTGAAATGGCTAGACGCGCTAGACCACTCACGAAACTAACTAGCACCAAAAATCCATTCTTTTGGACAGAGAGTCGTCAGGCGAGTTTCGAAGATTTACGCCAGGCACTTTGCAAAGAGCCGGTTTTACGTTACCCAAATTACGACGAACCATTCATAATTACAACTGACGCCTCCGACGTAGTGGTCGGCGCGATTTTAAGTCAAGGAAAAATAGGCGAAGACCCGCCAATAGCGTATGCCTCGCAGGTACTCAAACCCTGCCAAGAAAATTACTCAACAACCGAAAAGGAATGCCTCGCGATAGTCTATGCCGTAAAACAATTCCGCACGTACATTTATGGACGAAAATTTTTTTTTGGTAACCGACCATCGACCGCTTCAGTGGCTTTCGTCGGTAAATGACCCGGTGTCGCGACTCGCCCGCTGGAAGATTACGCTCGCCGATTATCAATACGAGATCATTTATAAGCCCGGGCGAGTAAACGCGAACGCCGACGCACTATCGCGAAACCCTGTCTCACACGCGTTCCCGACTACCTCGAAGGAAACCGCCCAGGAGAGCAAAAAGGAAGGTATAGGAACACGCGTTAGCACGCGTCGTCAAGGAGCGCCCAGACCAAATTATGAAGAACCACAGTCGTTCGACCTCCTAGAAGATTCAACGCTAGAAGGACACGAACTCGAACAAGAGCTACAACCGCCAGACAACACGGCCGGCCTGGAGAGCAGGGTGAACTCTACCGTTCTGGATACAACAGAAGGACAGACAGGAATGCCCGAGTTCCTAGACACGGAAAACGACGATCCAGAAGAAGGCAACGAGGATTCCGCCATATTAAGCGATGACTCGTGCATAGGCCCGCTTACAAAGGAAGAACTCTCACCATCCTGAAGAGTCTTAACGAAGAATACCCATCTGTTTGGGAATGCACAAGTTCCCAAAACCTCAACGCTTACACTCACCGCAGCACCTCATGGTCAGCAGACCACGCGAAGGACTGACGAGCGTTCCGCCAATCGGTGACGATCGATCCACCAATCAGCACCGATCGATCAGCCAATCAGCGCGCCTCATCGATGCTCCAGAGGAATCGATGCGACGCGCGGACGGAAGTCCTTTCTCCTTTGCTCTTTCACCTTTGTTCTCGCGTTTAAATGTAACGGTCGCGGATCCACAATCAATCAACCAATGAGATCTCCCCACGTCGATCGATACTCGAGAACGTTCGAGACGACGCCGTAACGGAAGTGATCTTTCGACTTGGATCCTTCTTCTTGTTCAGATCACACGTGTTGCTCGTAGTTCATTTTCTTTGCAAACCGCGATTATTATAGTGCTTAAGCCTTGTTCTGCAACTAGAATCACACTAGCTGAGGTGTTCAGTGTAAGGACAGGTGATTGATTGTGCATTCATTTATTGACTCAGTCACGGAGTTCACGGCACTAATTGCGCGTATAAAGTCGTTGACTGTGTATTCGCGATGGTGCGTGTTCGCGTGTTCACGTGTTTGATACATGTTTAATCATTGTACGATAGAGTGTTCGGAAGCTCATTTAACCGTTAATGTGCATCACGGCTAAACCGTTTGTGCACCTTTTATAATAAAGACCTCATTCTCTTTTAATCGCTGTAATTGAGTGTGCACCTTTTCACCGTCGACCTTAACCTCAAAATCCTACCAGCGCTCACAAAACTATTTCCCAAACACCATCAAAAGAATAAGGGGAGGCATCGAATACCTCCGATAACTCCAGTCCCCAGAAAACAATGGACCTACAATCAATCCCAAAGAAGCGGGTCTCATGGGGGATACCTCTGCACGCGGAAGCCCTGGACATCCCGCAGTCGACCATGATTTGTCCGGAGGACAAGACCCTGAAGGAGCAGTGAGACCAATCGCCCTCCAGGCAGAACCCCAGCATGAGCCAAAGGTCTGACGTGACTAAGATGCCTGACCTATCAGAGTTCCAAGAAACCGAATGCGGGCCATTCGTGGACCCGCCAAATTTTCCAACAACCATGCGGGGAACATCGGGATACAGACAGGACACCTCGGAACACGAAGTCCACCCAACGCGATGTGACGTAAAAATCGTCAAGACCACGCTCGCGTCAACCCCCGATAACTATGCCCATTTTATATCATCCGACAGAATATTAACTAGTCCAATTTGCAAAACTTTAAAAGCTATCGGACTTTTCAACGAAACTAAATTATCATCCGAAGAACTAATCAGAAACTGCGTAATAATCACCCGCAATGAGGAAGGAAAAGTTTTCAGCGTTGTCGGAGCAAGAACCTTCTACCATGAAATGGGAGAAGACGAGCTCACGTCGGCATTAACAGCACTCAGGGACGCCGTGGAGACCGAACGCGTCCGCACGCTCCGAGTAGCGACGTATGGCGAATCCTTACACCGTTTCGATGCCACGGCGCTCCAGAAATACTGCCAAATAATTTTCAAACATACAACCATTACAATTACGAACTGTACCGGCGAAATCCAACTACCACCGGAAGATAAACGGGAAGAAATCATCCGGCACTATCACGAAAGCCTGATAGGAGGGCACAAGGGCGTGACGAAGACGTATCGACGCATACGCAGCCTATTCGACTGGCCGCGCCTACGCCGCGACGTAGAGGATTTCGTACGAAATTGCCGGAGCTGCCAAGAACAAAAGCTCGTGCGCATCAAAACACGGGAGCCAATGTTAATCACTGATACGCCGGCCAGACCCTTCGATACGGTAGCCCTGGACACAGTAGGACCGCTTCCCCCAACACCAAGTGGAAACCGTCACGCATTGACGATCCAATGCCAACTATCAAAATTTTGCATGGCCGTCCCGTTACCCGACATACGAGCCGTAACCGTGGCCGACGCGTTATCGCGTTACTTTATCGCGATCTACGGCGCGCCGCGCGCAGTACTAACGGATCGCGGGACAAGCTTCATTAATAACATAATACAGGGAATAGCCCAGACTTTCAAAATTAAACACGTAACCACATCGGGATATAGACCGCAGACAACCGGTTCCCTCGAAAGAAGTCACATAGTCCTCACATAATACTTAAAACATTATCTGGAAAGATACGAAGACTGGGACTTGCTCCTCCCGTTCGCTATCTACTCATACAATACCTCGGTGCACGAAGCAACGAAGTTCACCCCATACGAAGTAGTTTTCGGACAATTAGCTCGAGATCCGTTTACGCCTATGTCCCGCGAGGAATTACTAACATACCCGGGATACGTACAGAACCTAGTGGAGCGCCTAGGCGAAATCCGAACGACTACACGATCAAATTTGGATACTAGTAAATCGCGTTCGAAAAATATTTACGACCGCAAAAGTAATCAAGTCACATTCGCGCCAAATGACCTCGTTTACGTTCAAAAAGAGCCACTCCGGCTCCATAAATTCGACCCGCATTACATCGGTCCTTACAAGATAAAAGCAATCACCGAACAGAACAATGCAGTATTAATTCCGGATAAGGGCCAACAGATCATAAAGCATTTCGATAAACTAAAACATGCTTATGTTAAAGAAAAACCGCCTTGACGCCAATGCAGTGTATGTGCACAATGCACAATGTGGTTTAAGCTTACAACGGACCGGCGGGAGAGCTGAAATAGCCGATCCCCATAATCCAGGTCCTACACTCCGCAAATCGGACTTCTCCACTCCCCCCCCCCCTCCCTTTACCTTGTAATCGTGTTGGGTTGCGGAACGATTACCGGTGGGACGGAGAAGGGATAGGTTGCCGACTCAGTCGGTAAGGCAGGGTTCGGCGAATGAGCAAAGCCGTGGTTAAATAAATAACAGTGTTTATTCACTAAGCTGTAGGTTATAAATTGTGCTTGGATGTTTATTCCGAGCGCGACGGAAGAGCTACGGCGGTACGGCGCGTCGTTTCGCGACGGCGGCGAGTTTTCGGCGGTTCGTAGGAACGGGGATGCGGTGTAGTGAACGTTCTGCTCTTGATGGCCTCAAGGAGGCGCGTCCGTGCGAGAGTCGTATCTTGGAGGTTCGAAGTGCAATAGGCTTCCAGCCTATTGGGCGCAGAGATACCTCTTCGGCAGGGTAGGGCGCAAGATTCCTCTCGGCCTATATCGGAAACGAGGCTGGTAATGGCACCGCGTGACGATAGGTCGGCGCGTGCACACCTCAGGAAGATCCACAAAAATAGAGCCTCTCGAACGTACGGTACGGCGGTGTGAACCACTAAAGCGGCCTATAGACGGTCCATTTTACTGCGCAATATATTGCACAATATTTATGGTGGGTGCCCCACACGGTCAATAATATTGTGCAATATTCAATATTGCACAATATATTGAGCGTCTAGGGGCTGCTGACGGTAAAACGGCCCGCGTTCAGTTAACGTTTGATTCTTGTGGAGTGAACATGTTGAGTGACACGGAAGCTGGTTGTGTGGCCATTGCCCTGGCTGTGAGCTTGGAAATGAAGAAGTCGAAGAAAAAGCGCAAATGGATGAAGGAGTGGTACAAAAGAAGAACTGAGTACACTCATGAAAACTTATTAAACGACCTAAGACTAAGTGAACCAAACGATTTTCGAAACTTTCTGCGACTAGACGGTGCATTATTTGATGACCTGCTAAAAATGATTACGCCTCGAATTGAGAAAAGAAATACTACTATGCGAGCTTGTATTCCTCCAAGCCAGCGATTGTCAATCACACTACGGTACCTTGCTACTGGGAATACTTTTGAGGACTTAAAATTTATTAGTGCCATATCTCCACAATCAATAGGTATAATTGTTATGGCAACTTGCACAGCTTTAATACACAGCCTGAAGGATTACATAAAAGTAAGAAAAAAATATTAGTTATTCAAAATTATTTAATATTTATTGCGTTATAAATGGGTGAAAAAAGGAGATTGACTAGTTGATGGCTGCGGCATGGACTCGTGTTGTGCATCATAATTATAGTCTATACGGGTAATAATGGGGCTGGATTCCATACTAGTGGCACTGTATGGGGTGGACGTACGATTAACTTTGTTAATATGTACGGAATCCCGATGTAAAGTGCCCATTTGGCCTTCAAACAAAATATCGTTTATGGCCTTCTTAGCAAATAATTGTTGGTCCGGCGCCATTTTGGCCAGGTCTATGGCCCATGCTGCAGCAATCTTATCGAACTTGCTTTCCTTTCTTTCAAGGCGTTTCCTTGCCAACGAAATTAGCTCCTGAGCGTCATCTTTTTTGCTTTTCTTTTTTGGAGGTTCATTTTCATGCTGTGAATAAATAAGTAGTTTTTAATAAAGATATTGCACCTTTGTGTGACTAATAACTGTATTTTAAAATTGCAGATCCCAAAATCAGAAAGAGAATGGAAAATTATCGCGAATGGATTTAGTGATAAATGGAATTTCCCAAATTGTTTGGGAGCAGTTGGTGGAAAGCATGTGGCAATAAAGAAACCACCACATACGGGGTCTTTATACTACAATTATAAAAAATTTTTTAGTATTGTACTAATGGCAGTAGTGAATTCCAATTATGAATTTATTATGGCGGATGCCGGTATAAATGGGCGAATATCGGGCGGAGGCGTTTTGGGATACACGGCATTTGGAAAAGCATTGTCAGACAAGTTACTTAAAATCCCAGAACCTACTACATTGGCAAATAGCGGAAACAAATTACCATTTGTTTTTCTTGGTGACGATGCTTTTGCACTGACAGATAATTTCATGAAACCTTACAGCCAAACAAGATTAACTTTGGAAGAACGAATCTTTAATTATCGACTGAGTCGTGCCCGCCGTGTGGTAGAAAATGCGTTTGGGATTTTAGTTGCCAGATTCGGTGTTTTTCAGCGACCTATTGCGCTATCTCCTGAGAAAACTCGAATAATTGTCTTAGCATGTTGCTATCTACACAATTATTTAAGTAGAAACCGGGCGCAAGCGTACATTTCAAGGGGCTCTGTAGATACTGAAGACTTGGAGTCAGGCCATATCAGGGAAGGAACATGGAGAACAAATGATCAGTCAACAGCACTGCAAATTTCTCACTCCAGAAATTCATCCACAAATGCAAAAGCCATCAGAGATAAATACCGCGATTTCTTTAATAATGAGGGCCACGTTCCATGGCAAGATAACTTTGTATAATAAAAACGGAATAAATAAATAACTAATATGGATGAATGATAACTACCATGAAATGAATGAATAAATAAATAACTACTTACACAGGTGGCATTAATTGGTTCAGTAACCTCTATCTCTTCCTCACCATCCTCATCGCATTCTGCGATTTCTATTGTATTTTGTGATTCGCATGGCTCCTCTTCAGGTAATAAAAATTTTATTTCGTTAAAATACCACAATGTGGGTTCAATGGCCTCCTCTGTTCCTGCACCACTTCTGGTGCAGTGCTTCAACCGCTTCACCTCCTTTCGAAAATTAGTCCTTAATGAATTTATTCGTTTAACTAAATCCTCTTTATCCGCCGTCGGATATTTTTCTCTATATTTCTGCAGCAGCTGCGCGTATTGTTTCGTCCTCGCGTCCTTGTTGCTGTAAATTTTGCTCCTGATCTTCCACAATGCGGGTAGGGAATGGTACATCTCTATTACCTCGAGTAAAAATTTTCTTTCCTCCTCTTTTGTTCTCGTACACATCTTCCATAATGAAACACATAATATCTATGTTAATAACAGTTAATAAAATAAATAGGGATGTTAATGTTCAAAATATTATTTAATTTGTTGGGTAACACATACAAATATACATACAGTGTTGGAGGAAAGTATTGGGGCGCTTTTAAAACAGAATAACGTGTTTAAAATTGGTCGGAACGACTTGAGTGTTCTTGAGAAGCTGCAAGGATTAGTTTTGAAAAAATGCAATTTGTCGGAATAGTGAAGGTCGCGTTTTCAACTTCTTTATCTCAGCCTGTAATGAAAATTTAAAAATCCCGTTTGTAGATTCAAATAAGTTGTTTACCTACATGCTGAAGAGTTCATCGAAATCGGTTGATGCGGAAGCAAGCGACAGGCATCGAAATACCTATGTCACATCTTTAGGTTTATTACATTTATAGGCCGCAAACCGTGTTTTCCATTACTTTTATTTGTTTCTGGCTCATAGCTACGTTACCGGGTAACGCCTTCCTGAGACGCTCAAAATAACACCAAATTTCACGTTTCTTTTTTATGATTTTGTTGTTGCGACAACCTATTTGTTTGTAATGAATGTTTTACCTTCGCTTTGTTATGTGAACAATTAATATTAATTTTCATCTTGCTCTCATTTGTGCAATAATTTTTTTCCCTCAAATTGATATGCTACAATTTAGATATTTTATCAATGAACAATAGAGTTATGGTCTTTCCAATTTGAGACGAACCTGGGCGTCATAATTTGATACACCGCTCACGCGGATGTAATACGCGGGCCAACATATAACTCGGCCACTTTTAATATTTCCGTACAATATTTATACAATATATTCATTAATGAATGCTTTGAACATACTGTTGCGAACACCCTATGGGTGAGAATCCATGGCCCGCCGGTGCACGCGACATTGACAGAGGACAAGCGAGAAGAAGGCGATCGGAACGATCGCCTGTCAAGCTGTGATTCTGAGGGTGCGTTCCGATTTTCGCAGTGAGTGCATGAAATTGGTGGCATCGTATTGGTGGCATCGTACGATTGCCTAGAATTTCTCTCACTTTCCACCAATACGATGCTACTTTCGGTGCAGCGAGCGTGCAGCAAACGCAGAATTTCAGAGGTGAAGCAGTCACTGCGCGCGCGCATGCGTATTTGTTTTTCCAATCTTTGATTATTTGAATTCCTCTACTGGAAATAGCTGATACAATTTAATGAAAAGTAATAAAAACAATAAATTCTCTCGTGATTACAATGCCACTTTTTTACGTTATTATTCCGAAGAAACTTCATGTGATGTTTTTTTTTAATAGAAATGTATAATTACATACTTATTATCGAATATCCCGGAATAACCTCCACAATGTTCTCCATAATCTGTCATTTTTAGGCAAACATAATCTGTCCGAGTGTTTTGTTTACAATTAATGATATGTATATTAATTCTGATTCTAAATGGCAAGTTAATATCATCTTCATTTTCGCTTTCATCAGACGAATCACAGCTGCTGATTTCATTATCACTATTATTTAATAGTATGGAGGTTATTGTAAACAACGTCTCTTTTTCCATAGTAGCATTTTTAAATTTCAAGACCGCATGAACCGCTGCGATTTCTGCACTCACTGCGAAAATCGGAACGCACCCTGAGTCCAGCCACCACTGCGCGTAGACGGATACAATCCAGAATAACTGTTCCCCAACTTATAGTTCCTTATTGATTAAATATCGTTATATCGTTTTGAGTTATCCATTTCTGTTTACGTTCCGTATACCTAAGTGAATGTGGTATAATGTGCGCCGAATTGACACGACGACGCAACAATACGATGTATAGAAATAATTTTCAACATCATAGTATCATAAAAAAGAAACGTGAAATTTGGTGTTATTTTGAGCGTCTCAGGAAGGCGTTACCCGGTAACGTAGCTATGAGCCAGAAACAAATAAAAGTAATGGAAAATACGGTTTTCGGCCTATAAATGCAATAAACCTAAAGATTTTACATAGGTATTTCGATGCCTGTCGCTTGCTTCCGCATCAACCGATTTCGATGAACTCTTCAGCATGTAGGTAAACAACTTATTTGAATCTACAAACGGGATTTTTAAATTTTCATTACAGGCTGAGATAAAGAAGTTGAAAACGCGACCTTCACTATTCCGACAAATTGCATTTTTTCAAAACTAATCCTTGCAGCTTCTCAAGAACACTCAAGTCGTTCCGACCAATTTTAAACACGTTATTCTGTTTTAAAAGCGCCCCAATATTTTGTTCCGACACTGTAAATACATAGAAGTAGCATTTAAAAAACCATTAATAACTTTCAATACTTACGATTGAAGTCGAACGCACTGGTAGCACAAAATATCCAAGTTTTTCCACTCCTGGAGCCGAATAAAGTATGCACACACCGAAGGTATTTCACTATTTACTACTACTTGATCGCTTGCTGTGATTGCTATGAACTGATCTTGCCCTGCAAGCTTTCTTCGCAAGTGGACACTAAAACGTCGCTATTGGTTTGCATACCGAAAAACGGGGGTTGAAATGAGTTTTCTGGTTAGTCATGTCCGAACAGAGGGGACGAGGACGGAAGAACTGTCAATCGCAGAAGGAAAGGGAAAAATTAGGGGTTTTCCCGGGCCGCGGTTCCGGTGAATCAGAAAACCGCGTACGGTGCCGAACGGTAAAAATTTTCCCCAAACCTGGTCCGCGGTCATCAGGTACGCAGCTGACGACCAAGTGAGGTTTATTGTACTCTTGCCAGCCCTAAAACAATTTACAAAACGGCTTCTCCGTCTATAGTAATACACACAAATAAATTTGAGAGACTATTTTGCTTATACATAGGTAGGTATACAGGGTGTCCCAAAAATGCTGCGGTTCCTTAAAGGGGGTGATTCGGGGGGTGATTGCAAACAACTTTTTCCTTTGCGAAAATGCCCTCCGAGGTTTCGTTAACGAGATATTAATAAAAAGCACCGACCAATCAGAGCGCGAGCCTTCCGCTGGAGGTCCCGCGCTAGCGTGGCCGCGCGCCGGGCCGCGCTGCGACTACGAACAAGCAAGGCGGCATGCATCAAAGGAAATTGCGTAGAATGGCAAATGAAAAAGACGTAACAAAAAAATCCAACCTTTTGCCATGGTTTGTTTGCCATTTAAAGTGAATAATGAATAAAGGATAAATGGATGAAAATCACGTGTAACGTAAAAAGACGAATACACATCTTTTTTAGAAGATTCGAAAATAATAATTATTTGAAGTGGGAGGATAAGGAATACGTAAAATTCCTTGTGTTAATAACATATCCACGAAAAGGTAATGTAATAGGAAATTAACGAAAAGTGATCGTAGTTCGTTATTGTGATAAAAATCTGTAGTTCAATAACGGCCAACACTGTTGTTGATAATGAATAAGTAGGTTTAAAAACTCGGAAGAAAAATTTACGTACGGAAATTTGGAGAATTATCTCCGGAAATAAGCCGTAGCCTGCGTTAAATTTAAAAAATAATAGTCGCCAATAATGTAACTAAAACTCACCCTTTCGGAAATTCACCTGCAGCTTAAAAACCTGTGTCCACTAGGTCACTGAACCGATCCTGGTCATCGCCGAGTGCACAGCTGATCTCAGGTACACGACACCATCCAAAGTTAAGGGTCGCAACGTCAAGTGCGTCCGGGTTAATGTACCGAATATTCACTTCACTGCACGGCTACTAACACTGATCACTTAATTTATTTTTCATGGAACGTGTTGTTGCTACGTTATAAAAATTGGTGGAAATGAATTTTTACTTGGCGTTCGGAGCCGTGGGTAATTCGCGCGCAAATTCTCACGCTGCAGCACTTGCGTCCTCGTTGTTCGGGGGGTACACACAGAACATCGCGTAATACTCTTGAGCAGAGAACATTTGTCTGCGACGCGATTGCTGACTGCTGACTGACAAGATTTTTTCCAAGGGACTTCTTCTACCCCCAAATAGTTTCTCTCGTTCCATTATGAGTTGACCCCCACCAGGCCAAGAGGCTTCAGGTAAAAATAAGCCAGCACATTTTCGGAACACACGTGTTTTGCAGAAGTGCAACGAAAACTTTCACAAAAGCCCGCGCTCCGTCCTTCTACTGCCAATGTACCCATTGCTTCGAGATAGAAAACAGACATCACGTTTATCGGTTCGAAAGGGTCCGAAGAGAAGAGAAACAGAAAGTCTTCGAATGGCTATAAAGAAAAAAATCCTGCTTCCTGTTTCCCTTTTCCGATACCCTGAGTTCACGTCTGCTACAAGGCGGAACCAAGTAAGTCATAAATTATCCGAAACTGTAGGAAACCGTTGTCTACCGCCGACTTGCGGGACAATACGGTCATAAACCGCGACCCTGGCGAAATGCTCTGGCTGATCAGCCTGATTAATTTTGGAGAACTAGAAATTACAGAGTATTATCCAGCATCAATACGTCTCGCGGAGAGACACAGGAAAAGAAGGGATAGTCCGCTGACTGCGCGTAGTCCCGCCTGTTTCGTCCTACCCTCAAATTAAAGACGGATCCCTTATCTCTCGAGTATAAACACGTGCTCGAATTTCAAAACACAAGCACGCATCGACGTATTCGGTGCGAGAGACTGTGGGCTTGAGGTCCGATTGGCCCCAAACTAACCAATCTGCCCTGCATCCCTCCCAAACGGCCACTGTCCTGAAGAGGCCCTCTTCACAGCGATATCTCCTCCACAAGGCCCACCTTCTCTCGCATGGAATACGTCGACGCGTGCTTTTGTTTGAAAATTCGAGCGCGTGTTTAGACACGAGAGATAAGTAGGCCCAAATGGTTAGTTCAGGACCAATCGAACTTCAAGCCCGCCTTCTCTCGCACCGAATATGTCGATGCGTGCTTGTGTTTTGAAATTCGAGCACGTGTTTATACTCGAGAGATAAGGGATCCGTCTTTAATTTGAGGGTAGGACGAAGCAGGCGGGCTACGCGCAGTCAGCGGACTATCTCTCCTTTTCCTGTGTCTCTCCGCGAGACGTATTGATGCTGGATAATACTCTGTAATTTCTATTTCTCCAAAATTAATCAGGCTGATCAGCCAGAGCATTTCGCCAGGGTCGCGGTTTATGACCGTATTGTCCCGCAAGTCGGCGGTAGAGAACGGTTTCCTACAGTTTCGGATAATTTATGACTTACTTGGTTCCGCCTCGTAGCAGACGTGAACTCAGGGTGTCAGAAAGGGGAAACAGGAATAGTATGCATTTTCTTCTTTATAGCAACTCGAAGACTTTCTGCGTCTCTTCCCTTCGGACCCTTTCGAACCGATACACGTGGTGTCTGTTTTCTATCTCGAAGCAATGGGTACATTGGCAGTAGAAGGACGGAGCGCGGGCTTTTGTGAAAGTTTTCGTTGCACTTCTGTAAAACACGTGTGTTCCGAAAATGTGCTGGCTTCTTTTTACCTAAAGCCTCTTGGCTTGGTGGGAGTTAACTCATAATGGAACCAGAGAAGCTATTTGGGGGTAGCGGAAGTTGCTTGGAAAAAATCCTGTCAGTCAGCTAGAAATCGCGTTGCAGAAATGTTCACAGCCCAGGAATACTACCGTATGTTCTGGGTCTACGCCCGGAACGACGGGAACGCAAGTGCTGCTGCGCGAGCATTTGCGCTAGAATATCCCAATATCGAAACACCAAGCGAGGATACGTTTCGTCGGTTAGCGTCGCGGCTTTAAAACGTAGGAACAACACGTTCCATAAAAAGTAAATAAAGTGATCAGTGTTAGTAGCCGTGCAGTGAAGTGAATATTTCGGTACGTTGACCTGGACGCACCTGACATTGCGACCCTTAACTTTGGGTAGTGTCGTATACCTGGGATCAGCTGTGCACTGGGCTCGTCCATCGATGACCAGGATCGGTTCAGTGACCCAGTGACACAAGTTTTCAAGTTGCAGGTGAATTTTCGACAAGGGTGAGTTTTAGTTACTTTAATGGTGATCATTCATTTTTAAATTTAACGCAAGCTATGGCTTATTTCCGGCGATAATTCTCCAAATTCTCGTACGAACATATTTATTCGGGCTTTTTAAACAGACTTATTCGTTATCAGCAACAGTGCTGGCCGTGATTGAGTTACGGATTTTTATCACAATAACGAACTACGATCACTTTTCGTTAATTTCCTGTTACATTACCTTTTCGTGGATATGTTATTAACACAAGGAATTTTACGTATTCCTTATCCTCCCACTTCAAATAATTATTATTTTCGAATCTTCTAAAAAATATGTGTATTCGTCTTTTTACGTTACACGCGATTTTCATCCATTTATCCTTTATTCATTATTCACTTTAAATGGCAAACAAACCATGGCAAAAGGTTCGATTTTTTGTTACGTTTTTTGCATTTGCCATTCTACGCAATTTCCTTCGATGCATGCCGCCTTGCTTGTTCGTAGTCGCAGCGCGGCCCGGCGCGCGGCCACGCTAGCGCGGGACCTCCAGCGGAAAGCTCGCGCTCTGATTGGTCGGTGCTTTTTATTAATATCTCGTTAACGAAATCTCGGAGGGCATTTTCGCAAAGGAAAAAGTTGTTTGCAATCACCCCCCGAATCACCCCCTTTAAGGAACCGCAGCATTTTTGGGACACCCTGTATTGTGTAGGAGATTTTGCCGCCGTGGCCTAAAACAAAGGACAATCGTCGCGTAAAGACGAGTCAACGGGCAGCTTGACCAGCATGCGTGCCCGGCGAGGCGTCCTTCTTCTCGCGGATCGCGTGCGGTGTGAACGTGTGAACGTGCGGAATCGCGGAATTGTCTCGACGAACGATCAGAGTATTTCATTAAACATCCTTTTATTTCCCTATCGTTTCCTTTTGTCCCGTAACTCCCCTACAATTGAAACGATAAACACTATTACACCATGTTCTTAAATGTCATTTGATCCATACGAATGAATCAATCAATAATATCGACGTTAAATAATCAAAATAGACCAAAAAATAATGATAGAAAAATATTTACTCATCTGGTACGCGTCTAATAGGTCCTTGCTTACAACCATACGATTCGCTGTCGCGACCGCTATTAAAATGAGCGACAGAGTGGCGTGATCAACTCACACGGAAAAAATAATTTAAAGTACAACAGTCTTTTCATTTTGAAGATATCCCTGGAGTATATACACGCTCCCGAATATGAGACGAAAAGCACGCGCTGGCGTACTGCGCTGTGGGAGAAGGTAAGCCGTAAGAAGGAGATTATATTATGACCAATCGGACCTGCATTCCTTGCAGACGCGAAGTTTCCACCTCTTCATACTAATATCTCCTCCCTATGGCCCACGTTTTCTTGCACCCGTCGAGTTGCTGTTTTGAAATTCGAGCGTGGGGTGATACTCGAGAGATAAGCGATCCGTCTATAATTTGAAGAAGGGACGACGCAGGCGGAATCACGCGCAGTCAGCGAACTACCCCTTTTCTGCCTGTGTTTCTCCACGAGGTGTATTGATGGTGGACAATACTTTTTAATTATTACATGGCATCGGGACAAAAGCGGGCTCAGAGCGAGGCGACAATTCATTCGTTCTTTACGATCCATAATTTATTATTTTTTCCAATAACGTTTCGACAACATCTGTTTGCCAAATTTCTAAAGGCCAATAAAAAACGTCGTGACATTGGTCGGTCTAAGTTAATCCGTATATTGCTCTGTCGGTGGGTAGTGCATACGGTAACTTCGGACCCGTATGTACCGTTGTCTACCGCCGACTCACGGACAATACGGCCATAAACCGCGACCCTGCCAAGACGCTCCGACCGATCAGCCTGGTCAGTTTTTGGGAACCAGATGTGGCATTTTCTACCTCTACTTCGTCAACAAGGAGAGGGGTCCTCCTCCGCCGACGAATTCATAGAGGAAAGGTCCCCCCTCTTCGAGGAACGGTGTTTCCAGGGATCGGAGGGCGCCGGCTGACGCTGATTGAGGGGGAACACGTACAGGAGCGGTGGTAATGTGTGCGTGACTGACGCAGGCGCAGTTCATGCACACATAACCACCGCTCCTGTACGTGTTTCCCTCTCCATCAGCGTCAGCCGGCGCCCTCCGATCCCTGAGTGTTTCCAATGTGTGTTTTCAGGGGTATTGTTTCATGCATGGGCATACATTATTGTATTCATAATACGATATCATTTGTTCAGACGAAATAAACAAGGTGTTGTGACGGTTGTCACTCCGTGCGGAAGGACGGTCTCAGTCGGCTTTGCCAGGGTTTAATGAAGTCCTTCCGTGGTAGGTTAAATTAGGTTTATTCACTAAAAGTTTATATACACTATATACAAGTAACTTAGACGCGGGGTACTTCGCGTTAATCGCGGTCAAGCCGTCGTTGCGCGGCGGCGCGGTTCGCGGCACGGCGTCGTCGGTCTATGTTGTGCGCGTCCGCTTAACGGAACAATTCGGTCGCTCCGCGCCTGGTGGCTCGGTATCGGGACGGTAAGGGAGCGAGAGAGACCGGGCAACGTCCTGCGTCTCTTTAACGGGACAAGTGTCGGCAGAGACCGGGCAGCATCCGGGCGTCTCTGTTCAACACAAGGAGCGGGAGAGAGACCGGGCAACGTCCTGCGTCTCTCTAACGGGACAAGTGCTGGCAGAGACCGGGCAGCATCCGGGCGTCTCTGTTCAACACGAGGAGCGGGAAAGAGACCGGGCAACTTCCTGCGTCTCTTTACCGGGACCGGTGGTAGGAACGGGGTAGATTCCGATCTGGCGATCGAGGAGTATACGGAGTCGTTTCACCGAGTTTTGCACCGGGCAACATCCAGGCAAGTCTGGTGGTGGGGGTCCGTCTCCCCACTGGAACTCCCTTGCCTCGGTATCATCGCGGCATATGTCCCGATTCTCGGAAATTCCCAGCAGCGAGAAACCGACGCGATCTAGCGGCGCAGTGGGGAGTGAGCGTCATCGCGCTGACGCGTCGCGGGACCGGCACGCTTCGGGCGAGTTCGGTCGGGTTCGGTCGCGGTCGCCCGCGTGTGCTCGGCTTCTCGCTCACTCCCGGTCGTACCGCCGTGCGCTCGATTCCTCGCGCTGGGACGTTACGTCACATCCCCCTCTTTCTTCGGAGAGAGATGCGACGTAATAAACGGGAAAATGCGCGCATCTCTGGATGAAACTCCGGTTTTATTTAGACTTATGTGCTAGACTTATGCCTTGCGGCTACCCGTCACCCTTATTCTACCTTAACCTAAACTTATCCTACCTTAACCTAACTTAAATTTAATTAGGGACGGGGCTATGCGGCGGAGCTGGATCGTGCGCCCGTCCTGGCGCACGCGGAAGCGCTGTCCCTCCCGGAGGTGCTCCAGATTTACGACGGTCCATCCCTGGTCGTCCGTCGCTCCCTCCGGGTCCATGGGGGTGGTGGTCTCCCTGGCTGCGCACGAAGGCCCTTGTGCGGTAACGTCGCGGGGCCTCGGCAGCGGGGGCTCGGGCTGGCTGGTTGCAGGTCGGGGTTCCGGGGCAGGTGGCGGTGCCTCCTTGGTTGGGGTGGATCGCCCTGGTTTGGGGGCCTTGCGGGCTCGTTTCCGCTCGGGCCAGGCCTCGGTTGGTGGCGGCCGGCGTGTCGGCGTCCCTGGGCGTCGGGCCGTTTCCTTGGACGGTGTTACGGTCCGGGCTGGTGGCGGCTCGGATGCGGATGTTCCGGGCGGTCGACTGGTTGGTTTCCGGTCGGCCGGTGCCTTGGTGGTGGCCGCTGCTGTTGGCGGCCTGCTCGTCGGTCCATTCCATGGCGCGATCTTCGGTTTCTTGGCCCGTGGCTGCGGTGGTTTGGCCGCGGGCTCCGGTTGTGCCGGGGGCCGCGTCTTGGGGGGTGGAGGTTTCCACCCGCTCGTGGACGGCCTTGCCGGCGATGGGGTCCGTGCTGGGACCCACGGTAGGTCCTTGCCCGGTGTTGGTGGCAAGGACGGTTGTTGGCGGCCGGCGGTATCCTGCCGGTGCTGGCTGCGGCTGGCGACGGCGGGCAGTATCCTGCCGGGGTTGGCGGCGGCTGGCAGCGGTGGCTGGCGACGGCGGGCGGTATCCTGCCGGGGCTGGCGGTGGCTGGCAGCGGTGGCTGGCGACGGCGGGCGGTATCCTGCCGGTGCTGGCTGCGGCTGGCGGCGGTGGCTGACGATGGCGGGCGGTATCCTGCCGGGGCTGGCGGTGGCTGGCAGCGGTGGCTGGCAACGGCGGGCGGTATCCTGCCGGTGCTGGCTGCGGCTGACGGCGGTGGCTGGCGACGGCGGGCGGTATCCTGCCGGGGCTGGCGGTGGCTGGCAGCGGTGGCTGGCGACGGCGGGCGGTATCCTGCCGGTGCTGGCTGCGGTGCCAGAGGAGGGCCTGTCCCCGGAGGAGTTCTGGCAGTCATCGGAGCAGTTGCCCCTTCGTGAGGCCATATCCTTCTTGGAGCTCCACAATCCGCTCCAAGAAGTCGCGGGCGTCCTTGGTGCCATCGAACTGGCACCCCCATTTACGGACGCGGCCCATGGCAGTGGCGATAGGTGACGGTGCGGCGGTGGCTTCGGGTTCCGTGATCACTATTGCCGGTGTCTGGGCGCTGGTAGCGGTCGTCCCTGTTCGGGCGCCAATTTGTGACGGTTGTCACTCCGTGCGGAAGGACGGTCTCAGTCGGCTTTGCCAGGGTTTAATGAAGTCCTTCCGTGGTAGGTTAAATTAGGTTTATTCACTAAAAGTTTATATACACTATATACAAGTAACTTAGACGCGGGGTACTTCGCGTTAATCGCGGTCAAGCCGTCGTTGCGCGGCGGCGCGGTTCGCGGCACGGCGTCGTCGGTCTATGTTGTGCGCGTCCGCTTAACGGAACAATTCGGTCGCTCCGCGCCTGGTGGCTCGGTATCGGGACGGTAAGGGAGCGAGAGAGACCGGGCAGCTTCCTGCGTCTCTTTAACGGGACAAGCGTCGGTAGAGACCGGGCAGCATCCGGGCGTCTCTATTCAACACGAGGAGCGGGAGAGAGACCGGGCAACGTCCTGCGTCTCTTTAACGGGACAAGTGTCGGCAGAGACCGGGCAGCATCCGGGCGTCTCGGTTCAACACGAGGAGCGAGAGAGAGACCGGGCAACGTCCTGCGTCTCTTTAACGGGACAAGTGTCGGCGGAGACCGGGCAGCATCCGGGCGTCTCTGTTCAACACGAGGAGCGGGAGAGAGACCGGGCAACGTCCTGCGTCTCTTTAACGGGACAAGTGTCGGCGGAGACCGGGCAGCATCCGGGCGTCTCTGTTCAACACGGGGAGCGGGAGAGAGACCGGGCAACGTCCTGCGTCTCTTTAACGGGACAAGTGTCGGCAGAGACCGGGCAGCATCCGGGCGTCTCTGTTCAACACGAGGAGCGGGAGAGAGACCGGGCAACGTCCTGCGTCTCTCTAACGGGACAAGTGCTGGCAGAGACCGGGCAGCATCCGGGCGTCTCTGTTCAACACGAGGAGCGGGAAAGAGACCGGGCAACTTCCTGCGTCTCTTTACCGGGACCGGTGGTAGGAACGGGGTAGATTCCGATCTGGCGATCGAGGAGTATACGGAGTCGTTTCACCGAGTTTTGCACCGGGCAACATCCAGGCAAGTCTGGTGGTGGGGGTCCGTCTCCCCACTGGAACTCCCTTGCCTCGGTATCATCGCGGCATATGTCCCGATTCTCGGAAATTCCCAGCAGCGAGAAACCGACGCGATCTAGCGGCGCAGTGGGGAGTGAGCGTCATCGCGCTGACGCGTCGCGGGACCGGCACGCTTCGGGCGAGTTCGGTCGGGTTCGGTCGCGGTCGCCCGCGTGTGCTCGGCTTCTCGCTCACTCCCGGTCGTACCGCCGTGCGCTCGATTCCTCGCGCTGGGACGCTACGTCACAGTGTAACATAATGTTATTTAATGCAGCACAGGATTATAAATTATACACCGGGCCCTGCAACGAGTCACATGACAAACGGTGGTGGTCTCGTCCAACCCTATTTGTCCGTACGGATTAACTCAGACTGAATAATGTCACCACGTTTTTTATTGGCCTTTAGAAATTTGGCAAACAGATGTTGTCGAAACGTTATTGGAAAAAATAATAAATTATGGATCGTAAAGAACGAATGAATTGTCGCCTCGCTGTGAGCCCGCCTTTGTCCCGATGGCATATAGTAATTAAAAAGTATTCTCCACCATCAATACACCTCGTGGAGAAACACAGGCAGAAAAGGGGGAGTTCGCTGACGGTCCCTTCAAATTAAAGACGGATCCCTTATCTCTGGAGTGTAAAGACGCGGTCGAATTTCAAAACAAAAGCACGCGTTGACGTATTCCATGGGAGAGAAGGTGGGCCTCACGTTCTTGGCGCGAACAACACCACCCCCGGTGCTTCCTATTCGAGCGGGTTTTCTTTCAGTTTTAATCAGTAAATTTTCAACCGCGATATTTGGAAAACCAGTTGAAATAAGGTGTATACATTATAGGTTATTGAATTTGTCTTGAAACGCACTATCAAAAGATCTCCAAAAAACATAGTTCCATTTAAAAACCCGAACTTAACCATCGTATCTCTTAAAATAATAATAGAAGAAAAGAATCGTCTGCGATAATAAATTTGCCCCCTCGAACCATGCAATTGCATATAAACAATTTTTTTATCTCTTCCCTCGAACACCCTGTGTAATGAAATAAAATATAAAATATATGTCGGAAAAAGCAATCACTTAATCAATTGCCTGACAACTCTGGTCAAAACTGAACTGATATTGCGCAGTACTGACCACACACGATGCTGTCTATTCCATTTTGTACAATAAATATCCAAACCGTTTTGATTCACACAATATATTGTGCAACCATTTAATATGATCCACAGACGGTCAATATTATTGTGCAATATGAATATTGAACAATATATTGAGCGTCTAGGGGCAGATTTTCTTCTTCATTCTCACAATATATTGTACAACTTTTCAATATTATCACGCAACCCTTCACTATTATTGTACAATCTTCCAATATGATCCACAGACGGTCAATATATTGTGCAATATTCAATATTGCGCAATAAAATGGACCGTCTGTAGGCCGCTAATGCGTGCGGGACGAGAGCTGTCAATCTCGCTCGCCGCGGGCCTTATAAGCGCCGGCCGCGCATCTTCGCTCGCGAGAGACACCGCGGGGCCGCGGCCGCCCAGCGGCCGCAGCGCGAACTAAGGCCTTTGTTTTCGGCACCGCGCGTTCGGATGGCGCGTGACGTGACTTCGTCACACCCCCTCTCTACTTCGGGGACGGAATGGATCAAATTTGGGGCGGCCGGTACAACTCCCTCTCGGCCGCTCGCTGCCAGGTACAATGTTTGCTTATAACTAACTTAACCTACGGGTTGCAACCCAACGTTTTCTTAAAACTACCCATCACCAAATCCTAAAACTAACTTAACCTACTCCTGCGGACGCTGATCCGCGGGGGCAGCCGGCCGCCAGCTCCGGACCTCGATCCCGAGGTCGCCGTTGCGGTACCGGCTGCCCAGTACCACGGCGGTCGAGGTGGTGATCGCGTAGACTCTCCGCGGTCTCATTGCGGCGGGGTGAAACAACACCATGCCGGGCTTGTTCTCGGCCCAGGACCAGGGTCGCGCCGGGGCCTGGCCGCGTACGGGGACTTCGGGTCTTCTCTGGCCCGGTGGGTTTGGGGTTGGTGCTCTAAACGGTGGTGGAGTCGCCGCTGGGGGGCCTTCGCGGCCGGGCTGTACCAGCGGCTGGTGTACTATGCGGTCGAGCGGAGGTGGTGCGGCCACGGGGGGGCCTTGGCGGCCTGGCGGTACCCGTGGCTGATGGCTGATGATCCCTACCGGCGGTGGAGCGGCCGCTGGGGGGCCTTGGAGGCCGGCCTGTACCAGCGGCAGTCGTCTGCTGGGGTCGGGCGGCGGTGGCGCGGCCACTGGGGGGCCTTGTAGGCCGGGCTGCACCAGTGGCGTGGTTGTCTCGGGTAACTGTCGCTTCTGTCTGTTGGGGCCGGTCCGGGTGTTGGCGCGGGATAGTCCTGTCCGGGGGTTGATTGCGGGTACCGGTGCGGGCGCAGCGATCGCTAGCCCCGCTATTTGGGTCAGGTCGAGGGCTTGCGCCTCCCGGTGGGCGACCCGCCGTTGTCGTGTGGTCGCCCCACCGTACTTGGCTGGAACAGGGCTGGTAGTGGCCCGTACGCGTACATCCACCATTGCGATCCCGTGGGGTACTGCGCCCCCTGGTACTCGTCGGGGTGCCCGGAGACGTAGTGGTGGTCCTCGGTGCCGGGGTGTTTCAGCTTGGATCGCAACCCTGGCGGGCCATGGTCGATCTTCCAGGACCCGGGCTCGGCGTGGGTGGCGTTCCGGCGGGCCCACTGGTTCTGAGCCCAGGGGCACCGCGGCGAGTCGTCCGGAACTCTCCGGTATTGTCCGTCGATTAAATCGCGGCATTTCGTGGATTGTTCGTTTTGTTTTACGTTCGCTTGTTTCGGTGCCTATATCCCGGCGCCGTGCATCTTTGCTTGCGAGAGAGTTTTCGCCGTCGCGGCCACTCAGCGGGCGCAGCGCGAACTCGGCTGGTTGGCGCCACTTGTTCGCGCGACGCATAACGTGTACTTCGGTGGCGCTGTCCGCGCTTGGCGGTTCGCGGGCATCGCACGGCTTCAGGTCGCTCAGGTGCGCGCGCACGGTCTTTCCGCGCGCTCCCTTGAGCACCACTACATTTGGGCCCGTAAATTTGAAGACGGTATACGGGCCGGCGAATTTCGGTGCCAGCTTGGCGTTGAATTGTTTCGCGGCGGCGCTGAGGTGGTGCTCGCGCTTCAGAACTCGGTCGCCGATCGAGGGGCGCCACTCTCGGCGTCGCATGTCGTAGTGGTGTTTCTGGTTCTGGTGCGCTCGGGCTAGGTTCCATCGGGCAAGTTCGATGCGGTCCTTAATGTCCGTGAGCCTTTGCTGCCATCCTCTGATGTCTTCTGGCGTTGGCTCCTCCGTGTCGTCGTTGGCGGTTAAGCGGGGGTCTCCGGGAGCCGCGAGTTCTCGGCCAAAATTCAGCGCGGCCGGCGTGCTCCCGGTTGTCTCGTGTCGCGCGGTATTATAGGCGAATGCGATCTCGGGCAACCAGACATCCCACGTTGCGTGGTCCCCCTCGGTGAACTGGGCGATCATTGTCTTGATCACACGGTTCGCTCGTTCTACCGGGTTGCATTGGGGGGTATACGGCGGTGTCTTTCTATGGTCGATGCCGTATTCGCGGAGTAGTCCGGTAAACTCTCGGCTCTCAAATTGTTTGCCGTTGTCGGTGATAATTCGGCGTGGACACCCGAATCGCATGACTAACCTCTCGCGGAATGCTTTCGTAACAGCCGGGGCGGTGGCTTGTCGAAGGGGTTGCAGTTCGATCCACTTTGTGAACTTGTCCTGCATTACCACGACCACCGTGTGGCCTTTCTTCGACCGTGGGAGTGGTCCGACTAAATCGGCCGATACCACATCCCACGGGTAGGCTGCTGGCGTGGTATGCATCAATCCGGCTGGCGCTTGCTGTGATACCTTATATTCCTGGCACTTAGTACATTGGCGTACGTATCGGGCCGCATCGCGGAACATCCCGGGCCAATAATATTTTCGGGCGAGTCGTGCGGTAGTCTTATTGACTCCGAGGTGTCCGGCGGTAGGGGCGTCATGATTTGCCCTCAGTATCTCTTCGCGTCGAGTGCGTGGCACGCATTGCTTCCACTCGTCTTCGGGGTGTCCGCCGGTCGTGTCTGGGAACCGGCGATATAATTCGCCCTCGCGGATTTGGTACTCGGGGTGGAGGAGCGGTGTCTCCTCCACGGCTCGTTTTTTCTGGTTGTACCACTCCTGGGGTGTTGCGGCATCTACGTCGGCAATTTCGCCTTGGCGGGACAGAGCGTCGGCTACGAGGTTGTTCTCGCCTTTGCGGTATTCTATCTTGAAGTCGTACTGCTGGAGCTCCAGGCTCCAGCGTGCCAAGCGTCCCGAGGGGCTGTCGATTGACTGCAGCCATTTCAATGCTTGGTGGTCGGTAAGGACGGTAAATGCGTAACCCTCTAGGTACGGGCGCATCTTTCTGATGCCCCAGACCACTGCCAAGCATTCCTTCTCGGTTACGGAGTAATTTCGCTCTGCCGCGTTAAGCGTTCGACTGGCGTACGCCACCACTCGTTCCTGGCCGTCATGGTCTTGTGTGAGGACCGCACCCAGGCCGCCCTGGCTGGCGTCTGTTTGTAATACAAACGGCCGGTCGAAGTCGGGGCAGGTTAGTACCGGTGCGGTAGCCAGCTGGTGGCGGAGCGCCTCGAAGGCGGACTGCGCTTCTTCGGTCCAATTCCATCGTGTTCGTTTTTGTAGGAGTTGGTGCAACGGTGCTGCGGTTTCCGAGAATTGGGGGATGTATCTCCTATACCAGGAGACCATCCCCAGGAAACGTCGTAGTTCGCGTAAATTCTGCGGTGGAGGCGTATTTCGAATCGCCTCGACCTTCTCGGGGTCGGTCTTGATCCCTTGGTCTGAGACGACGTGGCCGAGGTATTGTAACTCTGATTGGCAGAAGCGGCATTTTTCTTCATTTAACCGGAGCCCTGCTTGCTGCAGTCGGTGCAATACCTCTCGGAGGTTCTCTAGGTGTTCCTCGAACGTTCGGCCTAAGACGATTATGTCGTCTAGGTACGCAAAGGCCCTTGGCTCTAGGCTGGGTTCGATGATGCTGTCCAATAATCGTTGGAACGTGGCGGGGGCCGAGTGGAGGCCGAACGGCATGACGCGGATCTGATATAGTCCACGTCCAGGCATCCTTCTCGGTTACGGCGTTGACTCGGCGGAAGTCGATGCAAAATCGCTTCTTTTTCTTGCCTTTCTTAGCGACCATGACCACAGGCGAACTCCACGGACTGCTGGACGGCTCGATTATTCCGTCGGCCAGCATTTGGTCCACTGCCTCGTTGATTAAGGCTTGCGTGGCTGGGTTCCTGGGCATGTATCGCTGTTTGATCGGCTCGGTCGTCTTCAGACGTATTCGGTGCTCGGCGAGGCTGGTCATGCCTCGGAGCCTTCGGAGCGGCGGTAACTCCTCGTCCAGGAGTTGTTGTAGAGCGGCTTCTTGTGCCGGCGTGCATCGTCGGATGCCGGGGACTTCCACGGCCGCGGTTTCGGCGTGGCGCGTCCATCGGTGTGCACCGATCTGCACCTCCAGGCCCAATTTCTCTAATACGTCTACTCCCAAGAGAGCGGCATGCGATAGGCCAGGAAGCACGGCGTATGTGTGCCATACTCGCTGGTCGTGTATCGTGGCGGGTAGCGTCATCTCACCTCGTAGTGGTACCTCCGCGCCATCTGCGACGCTGGCCGTGAAGGTGGCGGGTGCGAGAGTATATCCGCGCTTCTCACAGGCCACAGCGACATCTGGTCGTATGAACGAACGTGTCGCTCCGGTGTCGACCAGGGCCCACCAGCGGATATCTCCCACTTTAAAGGCGAGGTACAAACGAGGGTCGTCTTTCATTGGCTCGGTTGAGGCATTATTGCCTGGGCGTTTTGTCGGTCGCCTCGGTTGCCGCGCCCGGCCTCGTTTCCCGAAAAGGAGTTGCAGGCACATTCTCGGGAGGTACGTCCGGCGGTGCCACAGTAGGAGCAAAATAACTTGCTCGCTCGTCTACATTCGGGGCGGCGGTGGCCGCACCGCCAACAGCAAGTCGCTCGGTCGTAGTCGGCTTGCACTTCGGCTAGTCCGCCGCTACGGGTCGCCTCGGTTCTCCTCTCCGGTCGCCTTTCGATTTTAGCGGCCTCTTTTCGCCCAGTGCCGGCGGCTTCTTTCTCCTCGGCCGTGACCTTGTCTTGGGCGGCGGCCAATTTCATCAGCTCCGGCAGCGTCGTGAACTCGGTTCGTTTAATGTAACGACGGTACTCCGGTCGGAGGTTCCGGTAAGCACGGTTTACTTGTTGTTCGAGCGTGTACTTACCGTATTGCTGCATTAATGGCAGGAGGTCCAGAATGAAATCGGTGGCGGTTTCGCTCGGGCGTTGCACTCGCCGGGTGATCGTCTCCTCGAGTTCGTCTTCGTCTTCCGCGGCAAGGAAGAACGCTCGAAAATCGGCAACGAAATCGTCCCATGATTGCCATTCGGTGCGGCGGAGGCGGTACCATCCTAATGCTCTCCCCTTCAAGATTTCGGAGAGGCATTCAATGATTTGGTTGGGGGTGACCTTGTAACTATGTTGTAGGTCCCCCAGCCTTTGCAGAAATTCCGCGGCTCCTGGTCCGCCGTCGTAGCGGGTTCCCCACCGCCTGATTTTCTCCATTGGCGTGGTCTCCGGGCCGTTGAAACTAGGGCCCCGGTTGGTGGGGGTAGTGACGTCTACCTGAGTCGCGGTATCGCTCGGCAGCGTTAATGTTGGCGGACCCATGATTTCGTTTTCTCGGCAGTGCGCGGTAACCCGTTGGCGTAATTCGTCGAGATTGCCAGTGGCGTCGACTCCGTAATACTCCGCGACTTGAATTAGTACCGCTTTCCGTAGCTCGTACACCCAGCTTACGCTTATGCTCATTCGCCCTTCTCCTCTTCAGGGTCCCTGTTCGGGCGCCAATTTGTAATCGTGTTGGGTTGCGGAACGATTACCGGTGGGACGGAGAAGGGATAGGTTGCCGACTCAGTCGGTAAGGCAGGGTTCGGCGAATGAGCAAAGCCGTGGTTAAATAAATAACAGTGTTTATTCACTAAGCTGTAGGTTATAAATTGTGCTTGGATGTTTATTCCGAGCGCGACGGAAGAGCTACGGCGGTACGGCGCGTCGTTTCGCGACGGCGGCGAGTTTTCGGCGGTTCGTAGGAACGGGGATGCGGTGGAGTGAACGTTCTGTTCTTGATGGCCTCAAGGAGGCGCGTCCGTGCGAGAGTCGTATCTTGGAGGTTCGAAGTGCAATAGGCTTCCAGCCTATTGGGCGCAGAGATACCTCTTCGGCAGGGTAGGGCGCAAGATTCCTCTCGGCCTATATCGGAAACGAGGCTGGTAATGGCACCGCGTGACGATAGGTCGGCGCGTGCACACCTCAGGAAGATCCACAAAAATAGAGCCTCTCGAACGTACGGTACGGCGGTGTGAACCACTAATGCGTGCGGGACGAGAGCTGTCAATCTCGCTCGCCGCGGGCCAAATAAGCCCCGGCCGCGCATCTTCGCTCGCGAGAGTTACCGCGGGGCCGCGGCCGCCCAGCGGCCGCAGCGCGAACTAAGGCCTTTGTTTTCGGCACCGCGCGTTCGGATGGCGCGTGACGTGACTTCGTCAGAACCTTACTTGTTTTTTTTGTATTGTAATTGCAGTTAACATTTACATAGAACAGTACACTTTACCGCGAAAGACATTTTCGGGAAACCCTCGTACTACGGCCACCATGGACGGACGTGGGCTGCTTTTGTTGGCGTCACTTTGGACGTTGGTTAATAGTAACATCATCGACGGAGACTACGGCTTGTACTACGAAAGGATCCGACACCTCCGAGTTTTCCATACCCAATGGAGGCTGGTCACGGGCATAGGAGTCGCGGAAGTTCGAGACCTCAGACTCAACCCCAGATTGACCGGATGAAAACAATATGTAAAACACATAGCTGGATGCCGTGCCCAGCCGACGCCCTTAATGAGGCCTTACAACGAAAATTCCGCGACGGCGAACGTTACGAGGAACTGCTACTCAGCATACTCGGAAAGACACCGCTACGCCATACCAAGCGATCGGTACCATTGGGTTTCATCGCATCGCTGAGTTAGGCCCTTTTCGGAACCTTGGACAGCGACGACGCCCAATACTACAATAAGGAAATAGATAAACTGTACAATAGGGTGGACCTTAGCTACTCTTGACGAAAATTATTTTGCGAGATTTTTTTGGTCCCGTACACCAGAAATGTGACACTTGTTGGGAAAATGATCTGGAAAATATTTCAGCTCGATTGGACCACGGGAAACGCGTTTCAAAAATTCAAATAGCCACGGAGGTATTTATTAGGGGTTCCTTTATATTAAAAATGCTTTAAAAACCCTTTGATAAATTCTCTTTTGTGACGTCAGGATACTGCTTTCTATATTCCGTCACATTCTGCGGTATAAATTGTTTCTCTTCTTCATTTTTTGATAATATTTTGTTATATTCTTCTATAAGTTTAACGCCACGCTCAGCGGTGTCATTTACCACTTTTAATCCGTTCACGATATTTCGCCCAATTTGGAAAGCCTCGTCATCACTCCATGTAGAAGGGTCTTTTTAAAAAAATGTGGTAGGTATTAAAAACCGTTCAAAGAATCTTTTGGAATCAGGAGAAATAAAATGTTCCATTTTTTTGTTGACTAATTGTTTCACATCCTTTGGAAGGATTTTATATTTTTTAAGGCATTCGTTGTCGTCACTGCCTACACTGGCATTTATTGCCACTATCATTTTTATTTTAGTGTCATTCCCAATGGCACTATCGAAAAATGATAATGCGGCAGTTTCTGGTGCCAAATACCAGAAATGATTGATCATTTTGTTTATTGCAGTGCGGCTGATTGTATCGTCAATTTGACGATAAGCAGATCAATTGTTTACAAATTCCAAATCTTGTCGCCGGGCTTCTGTTGCGACTGGAGCTTGTATCCACGCTTTTAAATACAAATTGGCGAGGAAAATAGAAATGTCACGAATTCCAGTGGCCTTTTATACAATATAACGCCTTGGCCATCCATCGAGCGTGATGAAAAACTCCTGGAACTCGAAATGTACAATTTTTTCTAGGAGTTCTTCTCGTGGTTGTTTGATGTTTTTCAAGGTTTGCATTGCAAACTCCAGCAAAAAATATAAAATCTTTCCAAAGGATGTGGAACAATTAGTCAACCAAAAACTGGGACATTTTATTTCTCCTGATTCCAAATGATTCTTTGAAAGGTTTTTAATACCTACCACATTTTTTTAAAAAGCCCCTTCTACATGGAGTGATGACGAGGCTTCCAAATTAGGCGAAACATCGTGAACGGATTAAAAGTGGTAAATGACACCGCTGAGCGTGGCGTTAAACTTATCCCCACAAAATTACCTTTTTTAAAAAAAGGTACAAAAAAGAGCGCCAAATATATAACCCATTCAAAAAGAATCCCATTTAAAAACATTGTCGTAAATTAATATAAATTTATTAATGTGCTATATTTTTTAACTTTACAAAAGTAATGATATACAATAATTGCGCCAATTATCACAATAACTATTTATACAAAGACAAAATGTATTAAATAATATTAAGCAGATATATTTTTATACAAATAAATATTTTAATACGAAAAATGCTACGCTAATTTGAAAAATTTACCTTTGTAACCTCGCCTCGCGGAGGTTACTCGGTGTGCGGTGGAGGAACCGCGATTATGCCGGCTCAGACCGGGTGTCCAGGGCCGTCGAGTGAATGACTCAGGTATCGAGGGTAGAATGGGTTTTATTGATAGGACTAACGCGTGTACAAATAGCCCGGCCAGGTCCAGCTGACTTACAGGGTCTGTGCGGCTTAATCTAACTCTTAGCCTACGGTGTCGTTCGCGTCGTCCGCGTCGTTCGCGTCGTGGAGTTCGAATGCTCGAGCGGTTCGGCGGTAAGGTAAGGAGTGGGGGCAGTGGTCGTTCTGGTGCCTTGGCTGTGGTCTCCACCAATGGCCCTGACCGGGAAACCTTGAGTCCGCTCGTCCAGGGGGTAAAACCCGCGGAAGATACGGAGGCTATGGGATGTTCTCCGGGGCAAGCGAAGCTTGTCCCTAAGATTGACAGCGGATATCGACCTGCGTCCAAAGGTTGGCGTACTCGCGTTCCTTTGGGAGCCGTGGAGGTAGTAGGATTCAAAAATACATAAAGATGCAGCCTGGTTATACAGGAAATCTTTGGGAGAGCTCTAGCCGGTTGCCTGTACCGCTCGTGGTAGACTCTGCCTAACGGGCCCGTCGCGCTGGCTTATAGGCGGTCGCGCGCCAACTTTGCAAGCGAGAGCGCCGCTCGGCGCGCGGCCATCTCGCGGCCGCGCTCGGTAGCGGCGGGCCGCGCTAGGCGCGCGTGGTGGGGGAAGACCCGCGTCCCACCGGTTCTACCTCGTTACACCTTATTTGACAAATTTCCAGAAACTTGTGCGAAACAAGATGCTTCTCTGTCTATCTAACCTTCTTCGGACAACCTCCAAGCCTGTGCGTCCCCTTCATTTCTATCCAAGGCTGTGCGTCCCCTTTATTTCTCTCCAAGCCCATGCGTCCCCTTTATTTCTATAAGCTTTATATAGAAACTCTAAATTAAAAATGGCTTACTGGTATAAAAATATCTGGCAATTTAAATGCAATTTGTTACAATATATTATTATTTTGTACATGCCTTGTATAAATTTCTAGAAACTTGTGCGAAAGATGATATTTCTCTGTCGAACCTTCTCCGGGCAACTTCCAAGTCTGTGCGTCCCCTTCGTTTCTAGAAGCTCTACATAACAAATGTATTAAAAAAAATTGGCGACTTACCTTGTTAATTGAGACAATAATTCAGTGTCCTATATGGTGTAAAAACCCGTGACATTGGAAAAATGTTGACTACTTACCTTATTTGACACTTGGCAGGTTATGATGGTTTGACACTAGCTAGTTTACGTTTACCTTGACAGATGTGCTCTCTGTCAGGCTGTCACGTGACAACAAATCGTGTTTGTTACGCGATTGGCCCAAAGTGCCGAAACCTTCATTGAATGAACAACGTGCATATTGGAGACATTTCCTCTCCCTTTCATGTTCCCCTCTTGCCCACACTTGACGATGGAGAAAATCTCTTAACATAAAATTCGGCAAATTGCAACTTTACATCGAAATATCTCAGCTCATAAGGCACGTAGGAACAAAACGAAGACACTTTTCTGATGTAAATCAAACCCAAGCTATCCATTAAGACCATTCAAAACTTAATCGGATCAGCCGTTATTGAGATTCGGTAATCTCAGGGTTCTTCCAAAAACTGCTCGGCGTAATATAGCCACGGTAGTGTCTCGCGCTGCGCATATACCTATATATACACTTGGCGCGAGCCACTACCGTGTCTCTTGATAGAAGAATATAACAAAATATTATCAAAAAATGAAGAGGAGAAACAATTTATACTGCAGAATGTGACGGAATATAGAAAGCAGTATCCTGACGTCACAAAAGAGAATTTATCAAAGGATTTTTAAAGCATTTTTAATATAAAGGAACCCCTAATAAATACCTCCGTGGCTATTTGAATTTTTGAGACGCTAAGACTGTGTTTGTTAACACAGTCGCGTCTAGGGCAAGATCTGCTCGGTCTTATCGAACGTCCACGAGCAGGTCTGGGACGCAATACTTTGATGACATTTCTATTCGTAACTTACATAATAGCTATAATAACTTATTTCCAGTCTTAGAACTGCTTTTCTTCTGTATAATGGAGCGTTATAATGAAAATCAAAAATGTTTAATATCTCCATCGTTTATGGATATATGGAAAAACTCTTCAGACAAAAGTTGTAGTATATAAAGAGACGAATATTTATTTATTTATTTATTTATTAACGGGACTAAGCCCTATATATACAGTGTGAAGAACAACACCTTAGTGTACAGATGCGAAAATACATATTAAAGTAGCGTGCGCAAAGAGGTTACAATATACTGTTTGAATGCCTCTACAGAGGTGCCAAACAAACTTATTCGATCTGCTACATCATTCCCTCGGAGACAGATTCTGGACATAGGATCCCTCAGGTGTAGATTAGTCCTGTAAAACTTAGCCTGAAACAGCGGGCACCCACGCAACGGCCTTGGCAATATGCTAAAGGAAATTACTTCCAGTAATTGGGGACAGTTAATTTGCCCGTTGAGCAACTTGAATAAGAATACGAGGTCCGCCAACTGTAGGCGCTGCTGCATAGTCAAGAAATTAAACCTATGCAATATCGGCCCGTAATCGTGGTCCAGTCTGTGCATTGGATGCCCGAGGCGAAACGAAGCAAAACGCAGAAACCTATGTTGAACTCTCTCGAGTGCACCCAGAAGGTAAGCCTGGTGCGGAGACCAAATCACTGACGCATATTCCAGTAGGGGCCGGACCAGAGAATCATAAAGCAACTTAAAGGTACGCAGGTTATTAAACCCATTCGAATGCCTCATTATAAATCCGAGCTGTTTAGCGGCAGCATTAGTGATCTTTTTTACGTGTATTTCGAAGGAAAACGCAGAGTTGTATGACACCCCAAGGTCGCGAACATTCTCGATAACAGATAGACTTATCGTGTTTAGTGAATACGCAAAGATAATATGACTAAATGAACGGGAGATCCTCAGCACATGGCATTTCGCGAGGTTTAATGACAACTTATTGTTAGTGCACCAGATGGATAACCGGTTCAGGTCACATTGAAGCCTCATAGCGTCCTCAACAGAATTAATGCGCGCAAATAATTTAAGGTCATCAGCATAAAACAATGGGGTAGCAAATTCAAACAATTCCGCTAAATCATTAATGAATATGCAAAACAGCAAAGGACCCAAGTGTGACCCCTGAGGAACTCCCGATGGGACATCTATAGGCAGAGATAGGCAATCACGAACCCTTATGACTTGGGAGCGACCCGTAAGGTAACTGCCAACCCACTGCAACAGCAATCCATGAAATCCGAAGGACCCAAGCTTTTTCAACAGGATACTATGATTGACAGAATCAAAAGCCTTTTTAAAGTCCGTATACACAACATCCACTTGCTGCCGCAAATCCAATGCTGAAGTGACAAAGTTCGAGAAAACTGCGAGATTAGTTACAGTGGATCTGCCCGGCACAAACCCATGCTGCGCATCAGATAGGCTGCCTCTGATTACCCCTGCGAGTTTGCTGGAAACTATCTTCTCGAAAATCTTCGGAAAGCAGCTTAGAAGAGATATCGGACGGTAATTCGTAATATCGTCCTTCCCCCCCGACTTAAAAATGGGAGCGACCACACTCGATTTCCAAAGAGTCGGGAAAGTTCCGGATTCAAGTGACAGATTGAATATAATCCAGAGTACCCTGGTTAGACCGTAGATACACGATTTGACGAAAATCGGAGGCAGCCCATCATCGCCAGCAGACTTATTGGAATCAAGAGCTTTTATGGCATTAAACACTTCCGATAGACTAATATTCAAGTTCGATAAATGTACAGCAGAATCAAGTTCCCGAACAGAGCAAGCGGCAGATGTGGAAGGGACAACGAAAACCGACTTAAAGTACCTAGCAAAAAGGTTCGCTATTACCCCGTCAGACTCTGAGCACTCGTCTCCGAAGTGCATACGCGTAGGCAAGCCGGAATCGCCCCTACTGGAATTCACATGACCCCAGAAGGCCTTGACATTGTCTGAGATGTTGCACTCTAGCCTAGCAATGTAGGACGCATAATTAAGTTTAACTAACTCCTTACATCGTGACCGGAGATGAGAAAAAGTAAAGAAATCACATTGACGGTTAAATCGCTTCCAAGTACAATGTGCTACTTTCTTACTTTTAATAGCTTGTCTAAGTTCACGCGAAAACCAGCTAGGGTAAGACGATCTATTGATGATATGCATAGGGACATAAGAATCGATGGCTTGATGTATCTGTGAGTACAGTAAACTAACGGCCTCATCAACAGACAAGTTACGCAGTGCGCTATCCCAATCAGTGCAATTAAGAGCAGAGACTATAGAGCTATAATCAGCTCTAAAAAAATCGTATTTAACCTTACTCCGCAAGACCGGCCTGTTAGCATGATACTGTAAGGCTAATATCAAAGCTGGGTGATACAAGTCCTCTGGAAGCAGTGATTCGTCCGGAGAGGAAATATTAGAAACCAACATGTTGGAGAAGATCAGGTCCAGAATGTTGCCATGATTATTACATACTTGATTGTGTTGTTGGCAGCTATGGTAATTGAAGCATTCAGCCACCAATGACGCAGAAATGTTAACATTCATTGCTCCAGATTGCACCGATGGGATCATCGCGGAACCAGGGCCACAGTGCCAGGTGACCTGTGGTAGGTTGTAATCGCCAAGCATACATACATTCGAATCACCAGCTTGATAAAGCACCTCGTCTACACTGCTACAATGCGTAGCATAGACTGAGGACGGAGACCCAGGCGGAATGTAAACAGCTCCGAATACATAAGCAGCAGCGCCCATGGTGACCCTAACGAAAATTTGCTCAATATTACCGACCGATGGGAAGAGCTCGGCCGCACATAGCCCATTCCTCACAGCAATCAAGACCCCTCCCCCCCCCCCCCGCGAATGCCGGCTCGTGATAGAGCTCCTATCCTTACGGAAAATACAATACTCTCTTAAACCTAATTCACTGGACATAATGCTGTCAGATAACCACGTTTCCACAAAGATTAGAATGTCATAGTCCAAGTGACGCAAAGAAACAGCCTCACTCAACTCATGTAACTTGGTTCGTAATCCCCTAACATTCTGGTAGTAAACCAGCGGGGCTACGATGAGTTTTTTGGAGCCGACCCCAATCCCTTCCGTACAATTTTGGGAGCTCCATTTCTGAATCTGATGGTTAGTGAGGGATCATCGGATGAGCGAATCTGATCCCGCAAGGCCTTAAGATGTCTCCTCTGCTGCTCCGTGTAGTCCAACGATATCCTAGCCGAGCCCTTGTAGTTACTTTTTTGGCGAATAACCGACACGGCGGAAACCACAGAAGGTAGAGTAACCTTGATCGGTCTAACGGTCCTTCTATCCCTCTTGCCAATCCTCCTGACGACTATGTTGTCGTAGTTGTTTGGCGCTACCGCGTTTAAAATTTCTGCCACCTTCACACGGTCCCCATTGGCCGTAGATGGACTAGGCTCCACAGACGCCGAAGAACTAGCTTCCTCCACGTTGAACAGCATAAGGTTGTTCTCCCTGTTCTTCCTGTCCTGCACCTCTGCTACTGCAGCCTCAATCATTACAGACCCATCAGGAACTTCCACATTGCTCATGTCATTAAGCCTGGCCTCTAAGGCGTCCACCCGTCCAGCTAACACTCCAATAGACGAGCTGAGCTTACTGAATTCGGCCCTAAATTCTCGGAGCATTTCACCCCTAAATGCGTTGAACTCGTCCCTATACTCTCTCCTATGCATGTCTTGGAAGTTCAAAAATTCCACGCTTAGCAACTGCTGCATCGCCGCGAGAAGAGCATCATTGGTATCCCCCAGAGCGGCACCTCCACCATGATTCGAGGACCCCGTGCCCGAAACCGATGCAATAGGCGAAGAGGATGAGGATCTAAATTGCACGGGACAGCCCAGAAATTTTCCATCACTCCAAGGATGGCCCGTTCGGCCGAGGCATCCAGGATGCGCATAAGTGCCACACACAGTACATGACACAGGGTTAACAACTACTGTCCTGCATCCTTTGCACATTTTTTTGCCCTGCGACATTGCTCTCAAAAATGACACTAGCAATTAGCAGTAAGTAGGATCCCACACAATAATCCACAAAACTTGGCACCAGAAAAACGTACGAGACCGACCGGTAATTTAAACGTAGAGCCGCTCCGAACCGTAAACAGAATTTCCAAGAATCACAACACAGCCGTCGTGACAGTACGTCCGTACACCTCGGTGACTAATTAGTGACTGATTATAATGAATATAATGGAAGGAAATTTTTTTTCAAGGTCACTCTTTCTAGTTTTCAAGGTCACGGACGATTTTTTTGTTAACAGTCGTATATGCTGTGTATGTATTCTTAAACACAAAAAAAATACAAATTCAACGATATGTCATAATGTATATTTATGTCAAGGTTTAAAAAGTTCAAAATTTTCAAATTCGTGGCGCGTCCTTTTCCCATGATCCAATCGGGCTGAAATTTTTTCCAGATCATTTTCCCAATAAGTGTCACATTTCTGGGGTACGGGACCAAAAAAATCTGATGGTCGAAAAATAAGGTCCACCCTACTGTACAAAGATCAAAATCGTTTAGCCGAATTGTTAGGAAACCAAACACACATTATAAAATCCGAATTCCAGGATATATACGACACACTAAGATCTGTAACGGGTTCCGTGCAAACGGTGGACGATAGAATTAAGGAAATAGCGGCGGGTACACTACAATTAGACGAACGCGAAATAAAAGTAGAATTAGAATTAGCTTTCTCGACGTGGACGTATATGATGACCAGGCACGTGGACGAATATGTGACCCCGCTCATTGTAATTACGGACGCGCTCACGTTCGCGAAACTCGGTATTGTACATCCGGCCGTATTGTCCCCCAGTCTGCTTGCGCAGACTTGCAAACGAATTCGCGAAACCACGCCGTACGAATTCCCGCTGACCCCGGAAGAATTGAATTCCGAACAGCTACAAGGGGTGACCAAATTGAACGTAGCTTACATACAGGATCGAATCATCTTGTCACTCGACATCCCCTTACTAGACCAAATTCCCTTCGACCTTTATTACCTACAACCGTGCCCATCGTTCCAGACTATATCGATCAATGTTTCTACCCCTATATTCATGGTACCAAGAACACAATATTTAGCGATCAGCCAAACCAACTCCCAATACTTCATGTCCAACGAGAACTACATCACAGGATGCAGGAAACACCCTCGGATGTACATGTGCGAACTCAGCGTGCCACTCCAGGACTTGGAGAAAGCACCAAGCTGCGAAACGGATGCGTTGTTAAAACCACAGAACATCAAGTGGTCCAGTTGCAACATCAAGGTCCTTCCCGGAAGCCGAACCTTCCTCAAGAAAATGGTCGCACCCAACACCTGGTTATATTCCATTAACGACATCCAGGCCCTGCAGATCCAATGCAATAAGAACGCGGCCGGATATAGAATGCTCCAGGGCGCAGGAATATTACAACTGAAGAGAGATTGTCAGGCTATTAAAAAAAAATTAAAACCGACTTCAAAAAAAAAAAAATAAATAAAATTGCACTAAAAAGTAAAAAATAATTCTTTCCCTTATTTAATCTACGACTCATATTTTTTAAGCCGGCGCCAGATTTACACAGTGCAAATGATGAGGCACCGACTTGAAAAATATGAGTCGTAGATTAAATAAGGGAAACAATTATTTTTTACTTTTTAGTGCAATTTTATTTATTTATTTTTTTAAGTCGGTTTTAATTTTTTTTAAATTATGTTTATTTTTAACTTTTTAGTTTTCTATATATTGACACAACATGCAGAGGAGATATGCGCGTACGTACATAAAATAATAATAATTAGGTGACAATAGTCTTTATTATTAACCATAACGGGCAAAATATTGGGCCAATGTTGATGCAGTGTAGGATGGGACCACCGGGGCATCTCCCCCTTTCGAATAAAAAAAGATCATCAAAATCGGTCCATATGCTGAGGAGTTATGCGAGGACAAACATATAAATTATTATTATTAACCATAACTGGCAAAATATTGAGCCAATATTGATTTAGTCGCGGATGGGACCACCGGGGCATCACCCTCTTTCGAATAAAAAAAGATCCTCAAAATCGGTCCATATGCTGAGGAGTTATGAGGGGACAAACATATAAATTATTATTAACTATAACTGGTAAAATATTGGGCCAATATTGATTCCGCGTAGAATGGGGCCAACGGGGCACCATCCTCTTTCGAATAAAAGAAAGATCATCAAAATCGGTCCATATGCTGCCGAGTTATGAGGGGACAAACATAAAAAAAATACATACATACGGGTCGAATACATAACCTCCTCCTTTTTGAAGTCGGTTAAAATCGGGACCGACCAGCTCTGGGCATGCGGAGTCGACACCGAGGCATTGACAACCGCCTACAAGCCGTCTATCGACATAAACATTTCGGAGTTCCTGCCAACACTCACGGAACATCACGTGAAAATCTTGGCCGACCATCAAGAAAAGGAACCCCAGGGGACCCTTCACGAGGCCCATGCGAAAGCAAACGCAATCACCCTGGAGGACATCGAAAGACAGGCAAGGGAGCTGGCCACCCAGCATCGAACCAAAAACCTAACAACCTATGTTACCTATGGATTGCCCGGACTGGGAGGAATCTTCATCATCCTCCTTATTGTCTGGATTGGACATCATTGTTTGAAGGCACGCTGTACCCAACATCGCCAGCCCCCAAGGAAAGAGGCAAAAGTGGAAATAGAAATGGTACCACACCGCCCCCCCCCCCCCCGCAAATAATTTCAAGACCCCGTCCTCTTCCCATTACATCCTTTCCTCCCGACCTACCCGTTATACCGTCCACGACGACAAGTGCTAGAACTCATGTAGACAAAGCGAGAGCCTTCACGGGTACCGAGCCATGGTTCGAAATATTTTAAGGCGTGGTTCCGCTGATGGCAGCAAAACACCCCACGCGATATCTGTAGAACCGACCCCCGCGATGCGCTCTGCTGCGATAATTAGGTAGTAGGGATAGTAGCATATAAGACATCAATCAAACGAGCGAGAGGCAGCGGAATCGCCTCGCGCGTGTCAGGCCGGTCGACGAACCGCGGAAGTTCGTTGTAAGCACAACGTGACCGTTGACGGCCCGGGCCACGATATTTCGTAAAAGAGGCAACGACCATCAGGTGCCGACGGGGCGATCCCCCCCCCCCCCCCCCGATAGATTTCGATGGTGCGAGGCGCGGTCACCAACCGCGGGACTCGAGAGATTCATTCGTGTTTTAGACTTCGATTCAGGGAGTATCGACGGCGAGCCGCGCCGTCTAGATTACGTCTTCGCTTGAGTGTCCGGTTTTGCAGATCGCGCTCGGTCGATCAGGTTAGGCGGAGTGTATCTCCATCCCACACACCGAGAAACGGCCTGGCCGGGAGAGCACTTACGCACCGATATAGACAACCGCGATCACGAAGAACAGCGACGGAGCGAGCCAGCGAAACGACGGGCGCCAGGTTCAGCGACTTCCCTGCGTCACCCGAGCCCGAAACGCGAGCGAACACGACCTACGACAGGTCCGACGGCAAGCGAACGCCCCGATAACAGCGACGGAGACAGAGCGCCGTCTCCTGGTATGTATTTAACCACTTATCTATATTAAGAATATATCACATTATTATTGTTCCTCTAAATTCCCATGCACAAGCCTTATTTCAACCGCTTTCTTCCTTCCTACCCCCGGTAAGTATAATCAAGGTGGGCCTTAGCCCTTTGATAGAGCAAGAACCCGGTAAGTCATTCCAACCGCTCGGGGTGATTTACAGACAGTCCCTTCAGGATGTAACAATCGTACCACTTTCAACGTGTATCGAACGTGTATCGTGGGTTCGGGAGTGATTAAAGGATGAGAATCCACCGGGTGAACTACATCATATGTGTTTAAACTCAAAGACTAAGTCTTTATTCAGAAACAACTAAAACTAGACTGAGGTATACAAGTAGGTTTTTAGCCGTGTTGCCTGTTCGAGGGTCGGATCTCGAGTCTACCGATTTGCGGCGGCAAATCGGTTTTTATTTCGCTATTGGGTGTGGTGCCGTCGCTTCGCGTTACCGTATATGGTCATAGCGAAGCGCTCGCATTTTTTCTGATTTCGTAGATACGCGTTCGCCTCGCAACTGACTTAGCTTAGAAACGTCTCGAAACGTTCTAGAGTAATATAATACGTATAATGTATAATAGTGTGTATAATACGTGTGCTTGGGCGTTGCCTGGGCACAACATCCCTCCCCCCTTGAGGAGGAAAAGCCATAGTTTTTCTAGCGGCCGATGATAAAATATCTTAGGGAAATCCCAAAACTCGTAGTGGTTGGATTGATTATCATCGACTTAAGTAGTAAGGTAAAGCGGGTTCCAACCCAGGTCCCCTGAGGGGGGTGCGGGGGCGGGGGGGGGAGTGTGGGCGCGCGGGGGAGTGCGGTGGAGGGAAACGTGGGCGGGGGGGGGGAGCAGGGAGTGGATGACTGATTGCGCGCGCATGAGCCGCGGAGTGGGGGAAGCCGAAATCGTGGAGGGGATCAGTCCGGGCCGAGCCGCCGCGGAGACCTCTCCACGTCGGACCCAACGAATTTGTTTTTTGAGGGGGAATGACCCCCAAATATTTTTTAGACCTGGCCGAGGAAGCGGACGTCCCCCAAATATTTTTCCAAACCAATATACAGAGAAATAATTTATTATTTTATCGGATGACATCGGACAATGTCGGGGAAGATTGACATTTTACAAACCACGTATTCGGAGGAGGGAAAGAGAGAGCATTACATTAAAAGCTAAATTCGTGGAGGGAAAGAGAGAGCAATACTTAGCGTCGCAGCGTCTCGCGCGATCGCGTGTAATTTTAATCCTCTGGAGCAGTCGTGAAGGTGACATCATTTGGCAGCGCGAATCATAGAAAGAATTATGCGGCGTCAGCAGAAACTTTCCCCAACGCAGAGAAATAATAATTAAGAAACGATAAATTTTAGAATTAGGTGCTAAGGAGAGAAGGACGCGGAAGACGGGTAAATAAAAATGGAGAAATAATATATGGTTTAAATGATAATATATTGTTACAAAATAGTAAAATTAAAAATATAAATATAAAAGAAAATAAAAAAGAATACAATATAAAAATATAAAAATATGAAAATATAAATGGAATATAAAAAGGAGTAAATTTTGACGTGTCTTCGATCGCTGTCGATTCGCCCACAGGATACATTCTCGAGGTAGATCTGGAATATCCGCAACGTCTGCACGACGCTCATGCAGATCTACCATTCTGTCCGACGCGTGCCAAACCACGTGACAGCAGACAGGACAAGTTACTCGCGACATTATACGATAAGCAGCGTTACGTTATCCATTATCGCAACCTGCAGCAGTGCATGCGTCACGGTCTTCATATTACAAAGATACACCGCATGCTTCAATTCGCTCAATTTCCCTGGCTCCGCGATTACATCGAACTAAATACACGGTTCAGAACAGACGCGACAAACGATTTTGAGAAAAATTTATATAAATTGATGAACAACGCGGTATTTGGTAAAACTATGGAAAACGTGCAAAATCACGTGGATGTAAAACTTTTAACACATTGGGATGGACGTTTTGGTGCAGAGGCTATGATCGCGAAACCGAATTTCCACAGCAGAAGTGTTTTTTCGGAAAATTTAATAGCTCTTGAATTGCGCAAAGTCGAGGTGAAATTCAACAAACCGATATACGTGGGTATGTGCATTCTGGACATATCGAAAATTTGTTTGTATGAATTTCAATACGATTACATGTCTCCCCTGCTAGCTCAAAATTGTAAAATTCTGTATACCGACACTGACAGCCTCATTTATCACATTCAATGCGAAGATATCTACGAGATCATGAAAGGCAATATCGATACATTCGACACATCCGATTATCCCATCGACAATACATATAATATGCCGCGCCTAAATAAGAAGGTTCCAGGGTTGATGAAGGACGAAAATAATGGTGCGATAATGACCGAATTCGTAGGTCTTAGAGCGAAAATGTATGCACTCCGCGTAGATGGGAAAAAAGATACGAAAAAGGCGAAAGGCGTCAAGACCAACGTCATAGCCAGAACGATAACTTTCGACGACTACGCGGAGTGTTTGCAAAAGGAGATTGAAATGGTTCGCAGACAATCATGCATACGGTCTAAATTGCACAAAGTGTACACCATTTCGGAATCCAAAATCGCTCTAAGTCCACATGATAACAAGCGGTATATCGTACCCGATTCGGTCGATACTCTGCCCTGGGGACATTATAAAATTCCTTTGTAAAAAAAAATATCATTGTAAAAAATTATTATATTTATTAACTCGTTTTTATAAATAGTGGAATTATTACATAAAAATAAAATTGCACATACAATTATATTTATTAACAAGTCCTTATAAATAGTGGAATTATGTCGAATAAATTGTACACATGTATTTATTTTATCAACACATTATTTTTATTTATTCATGTATTATTATTATTTTACAATACATTATTTTTATTTATCCATGAATTGTGCGATTTATCAAACCCCAGCCACTTGACGTATACCTTATCCCCCTTCATACACAACACTTTTTCCACTAGATACACATCAGGATCGGCGACGCGTTGCAGCTCGTGTTCGTAGAATCCTCCGGCGACTGGTTTTCCACAGGAATCGATGAGCAGATACGTCGCGGGATTAGTTGCCTGTACTTTGTCTATCTTGAACACCTCCGTTGTCCAATTCGGCGTATAGCCTTTATCGAAGATGGTTTTAAATTTGCTCACGCCCACAAACTCGCCCAATTTGAATCTCGCTGGAGCAGCGATCTTTATGTTGCTGTATACAGTGGCTAGCAGCTTATCGGCGATCGCAGGAGTAACATCGCGAGGACACATTTTGATGGTTACATGTTTTCGTGCGTTATACTCTGCAAGTAGACGCGGTAGCGCATCGGTCCATTTATAGGTTCCATTGAGCGTAAACAGTTTCCACATATTGTTCTTCAAAGTTCGATTGAAACGTTCTACGACGGAGGCCTTCATCACCGAATACGTCGAATAATGATTAATGTTATGTTTTGTCAAGAGTTTCTGCACATCGGCGTTGTAAAATTCTTTTCCTTGATCGGTTTGCAAATTTTTCGGATATCGATCTCTAAATATCTTTGCAAACGCTTTAGTCACCTCAGCACCACTTTTAGTCTTAAGCGGCAACGCCCATGCATACTTGCTCAACACATCGATGACGGTGAGTATGTAGTGGTAACCTTGGTTGAATCGCGAGTATGGACGCATTTCTACAACGTCAGCTTGCCACAGATCATCGTATCCATGCACTATGACGCGCCTCCGTGGGAAGTGTCTTCGAGCTGGAGCATGCAATTCCTCAACAAGTTGTTGCTTCTTGTGGCTGTGGTTTTCTTCTTTACTCTTGGATTTCGATAATGATAACATGTTTGATCGCAGAGGTGTCTTTGACACGAATGGTGCGATAATTATCCTGCACATACATTATGTGCTCCCCATCGACCCGAGAAAATTCTGGACAAGTTGCTGCTCCGTAGCAAAAGCGGTTATAGCCTCTTTAACTTTTCGATTTTCGTTGTCCTGCTGCGGAATAGAATTCGACGCCTGTGATATCTTTTGAACGCTGTTTTGCAACGTCAGCATATCTCTCTGAAACACGATCAGCTTCCTCTCTAATTCTTCCAGCTGCTCTCTCAAAAGTTTAATGCTCTTTTCCACGTATAGTTTATTGACGGCATCACTATCGACCACCGGTTGAGCTACGCGTCGTATCTTGCGTGATTTTGCATCAAAGTCAGCACCGGTTACGCAAAGAGCGTTATCGCGCATATAATTTCGAAGCAAACCGTTCCATTTGTAATAGTCCATTGTAGCTGCTCCACTCTTCTCGAGCGATACCTCAAATTTGTTGATCGGCATCTCGATGCATACAGTGCACATCATCGGTGCGCGGTTTAATTTATAATGAGGCCTACCTCGCGGAGTTCCTCGATAATCGATAGAATTTCGTTGTCGTGCGAGTTGTTACCCGCCTGACGCGACGCTTCCAGCAAACGGAATCGGTCCACCAGTTCGTTGGGATCGTCCCAGTGCACGTAATCGATCTTGTTATCGTTTACCACCATGACTCGAGGTGTCGCTAGACCTTTCCCTGCTTTATTGGTTGATGCGCGAGGGAGTAGCGGTGCAATTACATGTTTGTACTTGTATCCCTTGTTAGCCAAAATGGGATTTTGAGCGACATGATCACGTCTGTGGGCATTCGTCGCCAGCAGTATACTTTTGTATTTTTGTTTATCCGCATCGGTGTATGTGGTATCGTCGGGAATTCTCTTGAAAATCAGTTCGTAAAGACCGGGTGTTCCTCCATATCTTACACCATCTATGATTATATTGTCATCCTTGTCTATATCGAAAGCCTTATCCCCAAGCATCGTTCCGCTATTGCCGAAGTATACACCATACACATAGTCCATTGACGTATCCTTATCACTACTTAGGATTGCGCTCATATATTTTTGCCCCAGCGGACCGAAATGGTTGCGAAACGTTTCTTGTCCCTCGGATGTTTGGAGTTGTTGTCTAACAGATGTTGTCAACGACTCATTGGGACTAGTTTCGAAAACATCATCACCAATGGTTGAGAGCGATTGTACAAGAGGAAATGTATTTATTCGTGTAGAAGAAACCGGAGAATCGTTTGACGTGACATTCTGTCGTTTCCGCTCCGATTGAACTGGTGTGGAGGTTACGAGTGAATATTCCGATGACGTGTGTGGTTTCCTCTTTGCCTTGCATGGTGTGTTCCTATTCGTATGAGTTTTTGTTTTAGGTGTTAATGTTTCATTCTCTTCGATGTTTGTGCTCATCAGCGACGATTTGTCAACTTCTGCCGCTGCGGTATTTTCCATAATATGTTTTAAGGTTTCGACAACAGGTTTAAAGTATCTCTCCAACGCGATATCTTCCTCCATCTTGCCAGTCTTCAAAGCCAGATATTTCTTGCGAATGGATTCGCTGGTTTTTGCAATTTCCTTCACTATTCTCTCGCGATCCTTAATCTCCAGACTATCGATATCAATCATCGTTGTATCGCAGATGTTGCTTTCCCACCGACGTGTCGACGACAATTGACAATCTCATGGTATTGCAAACTCGTTAAATCCCTTTCTATAACGTCCATTGGACATCGTGCTATCCTTGTCTATTACCATGAAACCATACTCCCGTTGCCAACAATTACGACACAATGCGCAGAAATCCTCGTAGGACATATCAGTGTTTACGTGATCGTTGTACACATGTTTCAAGTTGGTACCATCCTGCTTAAACAGAATCAATAGATTCGCATTGTCGCGTATAAGATGTTTGGGAATCTTTGCATATGTCTGACAGAGATAGAAGCAGTCAACGTTCGAGTGGCGTCCCATTGCAAAGTATTCCCTTATCGTATCTTGCTTGTCACATGCCACGTCATCAAAGATAAAAATAGAATTCGGAAGCGATTCGCTCGGTGGGATGACGTCACTGTTATTCGAAAACGTAAAGTAACCAATTTCATCTATCGGAGTCAATAAATTCTCCAAATACTGATATTTCGGCTGCTGCAACGACTTGGAATACACATACACGTTCTCGAAGCGAACGCCGTGAGGACTTTCCAACAAGCTCACCAGCACGTTGGTCTTTCCACAATTTGATGGACCGCAAATGAGGAAGCGGATAGTGTTTAGCAGCATGCTACCGTGTCTGCGCATTGTTTTCGGGGACATCAGCTGCGATTTATCGTCAAAATTTGTCACGCGTATCGCCACAGGTTGCCGTACGAATCGCATTCTGTCCATGAACCGCGAAAATGATTTTGATACATCGAAGCGGCGACGCGCCCTATTTATAGGTCCGCGCCGAAGTAAAACAGCTCAGTATTCAAAATGCTTCTGGTCCTGTCGGATAATTTCGATATTCGAGATCTATCCCTGAGCAGTTGAAATATATACCAAAGATTATTCTACTGCGAGAGTTTGGCAGACACATTGATCAGTTGTGGGACAGGCTCCCCGAGCATATAAAAGCCGATCCTGAGGTTCAGCAGCATCGTCGGTGTCTGGAGCATTGTAATCGCCCTTGGCAGCGAACGCATATCGACGGTCCGGCACCATTGATTAAGAACTGTAGCGAATGTCGCCGACGAGAGTAAAGAAAGGTCGAGGTTTGTTAAATCGGGTGATAAACGCGCTACCTATCGAATTACATATCCCAGGATACCAGTTTTGCGGTCCAGGAACTCATCTGGCGAAACGATTGGCTAGAGGGGATCAAGGTATCAATCCGTTGGACGCAGCGTGTCGCGAACACGATATTGCATATTCGCGTAGCAACGACCTCGGTGAAAGGCACGCGGCAGATGAGGTACTCGCTGACAAAGCGCGAAAACGCATCGTTGCGCGAGACTCGACTCTGGGTGAAAGAGGTGCTGCTACGGCTGTTTGGGCAGCTATGAAGGCCAAGACGAAAATCGGAATGGGAATGAAAACAAAAACTCGCAAAAGGACTCCAAAGAGAGCATGGAAAAAGCGGATTCTTCCGATTGCAAAACGTGGTGGTATATTACCACTTCTCCCACTGCTAGGTGTTCTCGGATCGTTAGCTGGTGGAGCGGCGGGGATCGCCAAGGCGGTAAACGATAATAAGGCAGCGCAACATCAGCTGCAGGAAATGCAACGCCATAATCGTTCCATGGAAGGTCGTGGACTTTATCTCACACCGTACAAGCGCGGACAGGGAATATCAAAACCAAAAAAAAAAACGCCGAAAATAAAATAAAAATGCCTGTCGGCGTAACTACCGATGCGCAATTGGAGGAGTTGGCGAAACGTATGCATATTTGTCAAATATATTTGTATTCACAATATCTTCTTATTAGATAGCTACATAGATACACTTTAATTTCTCTTTGATAATATACAGATGCGTATTCTACTATGTCTTAGGCGCGACTGATGTCTCTCCTTTGGGAGGCCAACAACATGAAAGGAAGAAGAGTTACGCGTATTGCCCATAGATGGGTCTAGCACATACATGTATAATACACACATATTCAACACACCTCCTTACATTTATGTTCTAGACTCTTAAATCGTACTAACCATTATAAACTTTATACTTGTTTAACGCTAATAGGAACAGTAATTTCAATATTAAACATTCATACTTAATTTTGAATATTTAACATTTTTCTGAACTTTTCAAACTTCACTCGACTTAGTGCTTTAGTAAATATGTCAGCAACATTGTTTTCTGACTCAATTTTCAAGACATCAATAATTCCGTTTTCGTAGTCTTCGTTTACGAAATGATAATGTACCTCAATGTGTTTAGCATTTTTTGAAAAGTTCCCATTTTTAGCAATAGTTATCGCACTTGAATTGTCTTCATATATTTTAATTGGTTCCTTTAGTTTAATTTTAAATATTTCTAGAATTTCGCGTACGTGGTTTACTTCGGTCACAGCTTCAGATAACGCTATGTATTCTGCAAAAGTAGAAGATTTAGTTACTGAGTTTTGCTTATGTGATCGCCATAGTATTGCATTTCCAAATACTCGCACGACAAAACCTGAAGTTGACTTTCGATCTACCACGTCACCGGCCCAATCGGCGTCCACATAACAGTCTACAATTTCGGTATCGCGCTTTCCATAATATTTGAGTTTATAATCTTTTGTTTTGTATAAGTATTTAAGTATTCTCATCGCATATTTAAACAATGTCTCGTTGTAGCAATTTTGGAATCTACTCATATAGTTTACACTGAACGCAATGTCCGGTCGGGTACCACAGCTTAGGTACAGAAGCGCGCCTATTAGGTTTCGATACTTCACATTTTCGTCTAATACTTCTGCAGGACGTAATTTTAGATTAGCTTCCATTGGTGTTTTATACAATTTTGCATTTTCGATATTGTACTTTATTGCTAAGGATTCTATGTATTTAGTTTGACTCAGTGTCATTCCGTTACCCTTTCGATAGTCATATTCAATATCAATCCCAACGTAATTCTTAGCATTTCCTAGATCTTTCATTTGAAACTTATTAGACAATTTTAATTTAACATTCTGAATCTTCTCTTTATCCTTACTACAAATTAATAAATCATCGACAAAAAGTAATATGTATACTGGTTCAGTTCCCACATCTTTAGCATACAAGCAATAGTCATATTTACATTTTATAAACCCTAACTTACTTATATAATTGTTAAAACATTCATACCAAGAGCGTGGGCTCTCTTTCAAACCATATAACGCCTTATTAAGTTTATAAACCTTATCGCTCTCATCCGAGTATCCCAATGGTTGTTTTACATACACTTCAGATGATATTTTCCCATTCAGGAAAGCAGTTTCGACATCCATTTGTTCTATAGCCAAAGCATTTTGGCAACAGTAGGACAACAATAGTTTTAGAGTTTGCATCTTTGCTACAGGTGAATACGTGTTGTCTACTATTTCATCCTGTTGGTACCCTCTCACCACTAGCCTCGCCTTATATGTACCATCTGTCTTATTTTTATATATCCATTTTACATCTAGAATTTTCTTATTAGTCGGCATACCTACTAATGTCCATGTTTTATTCTTTTTAAAACTATTCATCTCTCGGTTCATTGCAGCTTTCCAACTTTCGACCTCAATACTTTCCATCGCCTCCTTATATGTACCTGGAACAATAGCGCTACAATAATTTACATATATAGATTGATACGCATACCGCATGTCTTCATATCGAACGGGTTGCTTTCTGTCTCTTGTCGATCGTCTCAATGGTGATTCTTCAGATTTCTCTTCAGTTTCCCCAACGAGTTTAGGCTGAGTTTCTTCTTCTTCCGAGTCAGTCGCGTCATCCAAGTCTTCTACTTTGTCTGATTCGTTTCCTTTGATTTCTTCATCTTTGAAGCCAATACATTTCACGTCCTCTTCTATAATATCGACGTGTCGTGCTATTCTTACTTTATTGTTGATTAGGATTCTATACCCAACTTCTGTATAGCCTACAAGGATTCCCAATTCTGCTTTTGCATCCCATTTGGACTTTCTTCTTACTTCTGGAATCCTGACAAATACTTTGCTTCCATACAGGCGTAGATTTTTGACGCACGGCTTTCTCTCAAAAAATATTTCAAAAGGAGTTTTCCTTTCAGTTGTGTTGGCTAGTGTTCGGTTTTTAAGATAGGCGGCTGTTTTTACAGCCTCCGGCCAAAATCTTCTATGTATGTTTGCTTCAGTCATTAAGCATCTGGCCATATCCATGACGGTTCTATTGTACCTCTCCGCCGTACCATTTAGTTCGTGTACGTACGGAGGACAAGGACTTATATGGATTCCCTTCTCTTGTGCGAAACGGTTGATTTTTGCGTTCATATATTCCGTACCGTTATCACACCTTACCTTCTTTATTATTTTTCCGGTCAAATTTTGAATTTCATGTACGTATTCCTTAAAACATTCATAAACTTGATCCTTTGATTTTATACAATATATTTTTGTTATTTTGCTGTACTCATCGATGAACGATAAAAAGTATTTTTCACCGCAGTTTCCGGTTGTCAAATGTGGTCCATTTAAGTCTGTATGGACGACTTCCAATATTTCTTTTGCTTTAGTTCTATTGTTTTCAAAGGGTAAATTACACATCTTGTTTTCTATGCAGATAGCACATTTCATATATTCAGGTTCTAGTTCTGTGGGCAATCCCTCCATCAATTGGTTTTTGCAAAGAACATTCAAATAGTTAAAATTTATATGCCCAAGAGTTCGATGCCATCTTTCCTTTTGAGATAGTGCCCCTTCTCCATTGGTTTTTGTTGCATTTGCCCAAGCTTCGTTTCTTGGATTGATGACAAAGCTTGTCATTCTGTAAAGACTCCCTGTCTTTTTTGCTATTGCAACTAGAACATTATTTTTATTATAAATTTTTGCAGTATCACCTCGTGAGACTATTCTATTGTTATTAGTCACCTTGGCATAGCTGATTAGATTTTCTTTCATACCTTTGACATAGAATACGTTTAACAGTGTTACTTTGAATTTCTTATTATATATTGGGAACATAGTACTTATACGTCCGATTTTCGTAGCTTGTAGTATACGACCGTCCCCTAACTTTACTTCCGTAGGGACTTTTAAAGTTACAAATTCATCAAAATATGCGTCGCTATTTACAATATGGTCTGTGCACCCGCTATCTAATAACCAATGTATTTGATTGTTACCTGGTATATCTTCGTTACTTATCGTTGGTGCATCCACTTTTGTGTTAAAACAGCTCCCATTACGCAATTCTGTATTGTGATAATTTGCTCGTCCTCGATAATTTCCTCTTTTGTTTTGTTGAAACGCATTTCTGTTCGGATTGTTTCGATAACTGCCGTATCCGCCTCGATACTGACCTTGTCTGTAGTGTCCTCGGTAGCCATTTGTGTTGGTTTGTTGACACTCCTTACGAATATGGCCAACTTTCCCGCAGCCAAAACACGTGGGCTGCTTCTTGTTCACGTCCGACTTTGCCGTGAATACATTTGATTTATTCGCCATTTCATCCTCAGTTTTAGTGTCGTTCTTTCCATCTAACGCCTTTAGTTTTATCTTGCTTTTCAAATAATCTACCGTTCGGTCTTTCTCCTTTAACACATCCATGAGATCTCCAATATAATTGTACGAACTTGGTAGTGCTTTTATCATATAATTTAATTTCTCTTGTTCGCTAATCACGGCACCTGCCGCTTTAAGCTCGTTCACGGCCTTTTCGAATTCGTCGAAGAATGCCGTTACTTGCTGATAGTTGGCTAATTTTATGCTCTCAAGATTATTTCGACATACGATTTGTAATGCCGTTGATTTTGTTAAGTACATTTCGTCGAATTTCTTTATTATCTCATAAGCCGTTTCCATTTCGCTGATGTATTCCAATTGTCTGTTTGTGATCGCAGTATATATGTAATTCGTCGCTTTCACGTCCATATCTTCCCAATCTTTTATTTTATCAGTTCCATTCATGGTCCTTTCTACTACGACTTTACAGTTTTTATATTGCAGTAGCTTCATGATGCGTATTTTCCAGTTTGGGTAGTCTGATCCATCGAAGACTGGAATGGCAATGTCTTCGGTTTTTACGTAGGCCATATTGGATCGTTGTACTGCGTATCCGTTCGTACTTTTTATGTTTGAGAGTCTTTTGTTGCACAGCCAATTTTATAAACCACGCTCTGCTACCATGTCAAATATATTTGTATTCACAATATCTTCTTATTAGATAGCTACATAGATACACTTTAATTTCTCTTTGATAATATACAGATGCGTATTCTACTATGTCTTAGGCGCGACTGATGTCTCTCCTTTGGGAGGCCAACAACATGAAAGGAAGAAGAGTTACGCGTATTGCCCATAGATGGGTCTAGCACATACATGTATAATACACACATATTCAACAATATTCCATTCTTTAGGGGTGTTTTCATGCGCAATGCACTACCTGTCGCAGGAGTACGTCGAAACGAGAGCGGTATCGTAAATTTGAACAATGTCGAGGGGTCGGGGACTCATTGGGTGGCATATGCGAAGAGAGGGTGTCGAGCTATATATTTCGACAGCTTTGGGAATCTTCGACCGCCTAGGGAATTGGTACAATATCTGGATAAAGATGCTGTAAACATCGAATACAATCGAACGTCGTATCAGAAGTACAATCAGAGCAATTGTGGACAACTCTGTCTACGCTTTCTACAAACGATCGGCCGCAAATTTAAGGATTGACTTCCCACCGCTATGATTCAGTACTAGTCGAGTCGTACAGCTCGGAATATGTCGTTAACATTCACTCTAACCGGCAAGAGTAGCACCCTCGCGGTGAGCTACTTTCCACCCATAGATTTGAGCGACGATGATTACGAACTTGGTTTAACAATGTTTGAAACTTATCATACAATACCGAACATCGACTGGAGCAACGATAAATTCTACTTCACCTCAAACTATGGCATCAAAAACAGCAGTGTTGACACCACTCCTGAAACTATTAGGATTCCACACGGCTCCTACGAACTAGACGCCATTGCCAAGTATTTGAGACAGCAATTACTCGAGCGGTATCCGAAAAATCTCGATGACTCTGATGATGACAACGATGTGTATCCTATAGTGTTGCGTCCCAACAACAACACCATGAAAAGCGAGCTGTACTGCTCGTTCATCGTAGATTTTACGAAGCGCAATAACATTGGATCGCTACTGGGATTCTCGACGAATCGGGTATTAGAACCTGGACGATGGCACGAATCGGACGATCCAATTAATATCATGAATGTGAACATTATTCGCATAGAATGTAGCGTGACCGCTGGCGCGTACAACAATGGGAAGCGAGTACATACGATACATGAATTTTTTCCGAGAGTTCCACCAGGATATAAGATATCGGAAACGCCCGCGCAGATCATTTACCTTCCGATCACCGCACGGGTCATTACGGATCTAACGATACGCGTTGTGGATCAAGACGGACGGTGGCTCGATTTTCGAGGTGAAGAGATTACCATCAGACTGCACGTACGACGGCGTCAACCATAATACATGTGGTGTGAACTAATGAAATGCTTGTGTTGGACGACTTCAGAAACACGTTTCTTCCAAGTGAAATTGTTTGCAACAACAACAACACCTGCAACAGCTCTGATTACGCTAAAAAGAAGAGACTCAGTGCTGCGAACATTACATTTTTGAAATCATTGGGATTTATTGTACGCATATAAGTTGAAAAAATGGCCGACATTCTAAGCATTGGAGGGAAGCCGACGTTTGATGATCGCATCGTCAAGCTCGAGACTCACACGTACAACCCATACGTCAACACAACGTTTCGATATAGTGATGAGATAAGAATACCTATACAGCAGCAGGATTTATATGCATTACCGTGTGAAAGTTTCCTCTACGTGGAGGGGAAATTGGTGATAAATAAGCCAATCGAAGCATCAACGACGACGTTGGGAAATAATTGCATGGCGTTCTTATTTGATGAGATTCGATACGAGCTGAATGGCGTGGAGATTGACCGCAATAGAAACGTTGGAATAACTAGCACGCTTAAAAACTATGTATCGCTGACATCTGACGAAAACAAAAATATGGAGAATGCCGGATGGGGATTGATACGACACGATGGACTAATAGTGAAAAATCATTTCAATTTTTGCATCCCACTCAAATATTTGTTGGGATTTTGCGAGGACTACAAACGCATGATTATTAATGCACGTCACGAATTGATTTTAATACGATAACAATTCTCTAATAGGCTCACCGATGTTGGAACCAGAAATTGAATTACTTAAAGTGCAATGGCGAATGCCTCATGTGACGCTGAACGATGTTAATAAGCTATCGTTGCTGCATGCTTTGGAAAGTGGACAAAACCTGAGCATTAGTTTTCGCTCGTGGGATCTGTACGAGTATCCTCTCTTACAGAGCACAACCAAGCATTCGTGGGCCGTGAAGGCAGCTGCACAGCTGGAGAAGCCGCGATACGTTATCTTTGCTCTACAGACTGCTCGAAAGAATGTGATGACTGAAGATGTTACTAAGTTTAACAATTGCAAATTGACCAATGTAAAACTTTTTCTCAACTCGGATTTTTATCCATATGATGACTTGTACTTGGACTTTGACAAGAATAAGCACGCCATCTTGTTTCACATGTATACGCAATTCCATAAATCGTATTATGGACATAGTTGCAACGAGACGTTATTCACTGTGGCTGAATTTTTACAATTTGGTCCTCTCGTGGTGATTGATTGCTCGCGACAAAATGAGTCGATCAAGAATGGGACCGTGGACGTGCGCATAGAATTTGAGTGTAAAGAGAATGTACCTGCAAATACTACGGCCTACTGTTTGATTCTGCACGATCGGGTGGTTGAATACAATCCGCTAACAAACGTGGTGCGCAAAATAAATTAAATTGCCATACTACTTGCCCCGCCCTCTCCTGTGTCAAATTCGTACAACAATTTCATCGTAAAAATCGAGATGCTTTACGAGAAAGACTGCATTCTCTCATCTGTCTTGGAAGCGAGCAGACCTCTAAAATTGTATCGACAATGGTTGTACCAACATTTGTTGACCTGCAAGGATTCATCGTCGACGGAAGATTTGTTGTCAAGGAAGTGGCTGTCCTACGAAAGGGAACAATTCTCTCGCACTATATTTTTGGGAGTTCGACGCCGCAATATCTTCTTACAAAATCCGACAAATCAAGCATCCGATGGTTGGTGGCAAAACATCATGGACTACGATGGGACGATGGAGACGTTCCGTACAGTATGGCTAAACAGCTAATTTCGAAAGCTGTAGCTGATGCAATCGATGAAGAAGATGACGCATCCCATATCGTATACGTTAAAGGGTTGCAGCAACGCGACTGGCTTGCGGATTTCCTCGATGAAAATACAAGACCGGACGTGATCATCGAGACGCTGGACATTGACTACGAGGATATTAAATCTCTAAATAAGCTAAATGTAGTTAATACTCTGCGATGTAGCAGACACGCGAAGCATTGTGCTGTTACATGGGCCCTTCAGGTCCATCCCGTGCTTGCTGTCCACGCGTCGCTTTTATTTCGCAAAGGCGATTCAGCGGAATCGCCCCGCGTGTAGCAATCGCGCGGTGCTGAGCCCGCGAAGGCAGCGAGGAGGACAACGACCGCGCTCGGCCCGGGCCGCGATTATTGGGAAATAATCGGGGAATTCGTGTGGCAATCGGCAGCTGCCGACGGGGCAGTTCTCCCCAATCGCGGGGACCGTGCGAGGTTCGGCCCGCGATCGAGAGCCGCAAAATGGCATTCGTATTCGAGAGCTCGAGCTAGGGAGTCGCGACGGATCAGAGGACCGTCTAGATACCGTAACCACGTCTCCGCGTAGATTCCGCGAAGCGCGATCGGCCGATAGTAATTCGCGAAAAGGGTAACTCCATCCGACATACAGGAAACGGCCTAGCCGGGAGTGCCCTCGAGTGTAAATCGTGACCGACGTAGGACCGCGACGAGATACGACGAATAGAGTCAGTGCGGTACGACGGGCATCAGGCCGCCGACACCCGAGCGACGAACGAGCGACCACGACCTACCCTTGGGTCAAAGACACGGCGAGCGTCCGAAACGCGAGACGGCAAGCGTGCCGCGCGACACAGCGAGCGACAGCCGAGACGAAGCGCTGTCTCGAGGTAGGATAAGCTAATCTTGTAACAATATATTTATTTCTCGTTTCCCCTTATATCCTTCCTACTTTATTATTTCAACCCCTTTCTTCCTTTCTACCCCCGGTAAGTATAGTCAAGGTGGGCCTTAGCCCTATGACAGAGCAAGAACCCGGTAAGTCACTCCAGCCGCTCGGGGTGATTTACAGGCTGTCCCTTCAGGACGTAACAGTGCCATGCAAAATGTATTTAAAATATTCAACTGGTGGTCTAAACACCAAAGAGAAATTCATAAATAAAATATGATCAATTTTTAATTCATAAATGTCTTTTTTTTCACCCTCCCCAACCTCCTATATGCGGTGTACGCTAGATTAAGACGATAGTTATAATTATGTAGAAGTAGTACGATTCACGTTCAGAGTTGTACGATTTACGTTCAATACCCGTTCAAAGCCGTTCAATACCCGTTCGATTCCCGTTCAAAGCCGTTCAATACCCGTTCAAAGCCGTTCAATACCCGATCAAAGCCGTTCAATACCCATTCAAAGCCTTTCGATACCCGTTCAATACCCGTTCAATACCCGTTCAAAGCCGTTCAATACCCATTCAAAGCCTTTCGATACCCGTTCAATACCCGTTCAATACCCATTCAATGCCGTTCAATACCCGTTCGATTCACGTTCAATACCCGATCAAAGCCGTTCGATTCACATTCAAAGCCGTTCAATACCCGTTCAAAGTCGTTCAATACCCGATCAAAGCCGTTCAATACACGTTCAAAGCCGTTCGATACCCGTTCGATTCACGTTCAAAGCCGTTCAATACCCGTTCAATACCCGTTCGATTCACGTTCAAAGCCGTTCAATACCCGTTCAATACCCGTTCAAAGCCGTTCAATACCTGTTCGATACCCGTTCAGAGTGGTACGATTCACGTTCGATTTACGTTCAAAGTGGTATGGTATAGTGAAATGATGTGTCAAAGAAGGGAAAGAAGATGCGTGTGAATAAGGAGAGGATTTTCAGCGAAAATGATGACGAGTGTGTGGAAGAATGGGGTGGTCAGCGAAGATGAAAGTGGGGAACAATAACATCTTACTTTGCAAAGCTACGCATCTTTCAAGATATGGGTTTACATGCGAGAGCTTGGAGATGTAGCGACACCAGTTGTCTTTCAAACGTGGAAGTAACAGCAGTAACTAAAAGTTTAATATGGGAGTATCACGAATCGCACCGGAGCGTGACCCCGAGGTATGTACAAAACAATATTTGTAACACTTGTCGCGTTTAATCTTTGAAATCAAGTGAGATCAAATAATACTGTTGTATCAATATTAAATCACGGGTTTCTATGTCTAGCGTTCGCCGCCACCATCACCCGCCTGGTCCTCCGATTGGGGAGATGCACCATCGCCGCCATCTCCGTCGCAATCTCCGCCACCATCTCCGCCGCTGCAGCTGTCACCGCAGCCGTTACCGCCGTTACCGCCGCTGCCGTCGTTGCCATCGTTACCACCGTTGCCTCCATTGCCTCCATTGCCAGCGCATGTGGTATGCAATACAGTACATTGTTTTTGTATGCTTCATGTTTAATATGTTTAAAGTATTAGTGTCATATCAACGTTTGTGTTTGTGATCTAGAACATGCCGCTGCGCGTTGCATTGGAGGAGGCGCTTGATTTGAGGGTGCGGCGGGGGCCTGTGTATGGGGCCCTGCGGCAACGTGATCGAAATGATGGATCTCGGTGGGCTCCATATTGGATTCCACGGTCGCTGTCCCCATCACCACCAGCACCCTAATCGTTGTAGTTTTTTAATTTTTACATTTTTTTCTATTTTTTATTTTGTTTTTAATTTTTTATATTTTCTTTTTCTTTTTCTTTTATTTTATTTTATTTTATTTTATATTCTTTTATTTTTTTTCTTCTTTTATATCTTATTTATATTCTTTATTATTATATTCTATTTTTAATTTATATATTTTTATATATTGTATTGTATTTTATTTTATATTTTAATTGTATTTTTATATTTTTATGTTTGTATTTTTATATTTGTATTTTATTTTCATTTTTATATTTATATTTTTTCTTTTATATTTTAATTGTATTTTTTATATTTTTATTTTTTTATATTTGTATTTTATTTCATTTTTATATTTATAATTTTTCTTTTATATTTTATAATTATACGCATTTTTTTAATTTAATATTTTTTTCATTGTAACAATATATATTCTTAATCCAATATTATTTTCTACATTTTATTTATCCGTCTTCCTCCTCACCACCTAATTTTAAGATTCTACGTTTCTTAATTATTATTTCTCTGCGTTGGGGGGAAGTATCTATTGGTTTGCAAAAAAATATTCCGGCGGCGGATCTAGTTTATAAAAATATTTGGGGGAAAAACAATTTCTGGGGTCATCCGCTTCCTCGGTTAGGTATGAAAATATTTTCGGGGGTCATTCCCCTCTAAAAACAAATTTTGGGGGTGGGTCCGATGTGGAGAGGTCTCCGCGGCGGTTCGGCTCGGACTGATCCCCTCCACGATTGCGGCTTCCCCCACTCCGCGGCTCGTGCGCGCGCAATCGGTCTTTCACTCTCCACTTCCCCCGCTACCCCCCGCGCCCATGTTTCCCTCCACCGCACTCCGCCGCGCGCCCTCACTTCCCCCCGCCCCGCACCCCCCCCCTCAGGGGACCTGGGTTGGAACCCGCTTTACCATACTACTCAACCTGCAGCAGTGTACGCGTCACGGTCTTCGTATTACAAAGATACACCGCGTGCTTCAATTCGCGCAATCTCCCTGGCTCCGCGATTACATCGAACTAAATACACGGTTCAGAACAGGTGCGACAAACGATTTTGAAAAAAATTTATACAAATTGATGAACAACGCGGTATTTGGTAAAACTATGGAAAACGTGCGAAATCACGTGGGTGTAAAACTTTTAACACAATGGGATGGACGATATGGCGCGGAGGCAATGATCGCTAAACCGAATTTCCACAGCAGAAGTGTATTTTCGGAAAATTTAATAGCTGTTGAATTGCGAAAAGTCGAGGTGAAATTCAACAAACCGATATATGTGGGTATGTGCATTCTGGACATATAAAAAATTTGTTTGTATGAATTTCATCATGAGTACATGTCTCCCCTGCACAGACAAAATTGTAAAATTCTATACACAGACACAGACAGCCTCATTTATCATATTCAGTGTGAAGATATCTATGAAACTATGAAATACAATATCGATAGATTTGACACATCCGATTATCCTATCAACAATCCATATAATATGCCGCGCTTAAATAAGAAGGTTCCAGGGTTGATGAAGGATGAAAATAATGGTGCGATAATGACTGAATTCGTAGGTCTTAGAGCGAAAATGTATGCACTTCGCGTAGGCGGTAAAAAAGATACAAAAAAGGCGAAAGGCGTCAAGACCAACGTCATAGCCAGAACGATAACTTTCGACGACTACGCGCAGTGTTTGCAAAGGGAGATCGAAATGGTTCGCAGACAATCATGCATACGGTCTAAATTGCACAAAGTGTACACCATTTCGGAATCCAAAATCGCTCTAAGTCCACACGACGACAAGCGGTATATCGTACCTGATTCGATCGACACTCTGCCCTGGGGACATTACAAAATTCCATTGTAAAAATATCGATGTAAAATAGAAAATTATTTTGTATTTATTGTATAATATAACATGTATGGAAATTATTATAAATAGTGGAATTATTGCATATGTATCATTGTATATTGTATGCACATTTACATATGTATATGTATATCATTGTATTTATTGAACCATGTATTATTTTACAATACATTATTTTTCACTATCCATGAATTGTGTGATTTATCAAACCCCAACCACTTAACGTATACCTTATCCCCCTTCCTACGCAACACTTTTTCCACTAGATATACATCAGGATCGGTGACGCGTTGCAGCTCGTATTCATAGAATCCTCCAGCAACAGGTTTCCACAGGAATCGATGAGCAGATACGTCGCGGGATTAGTTGTCTGTACTTTCGCTATCTTGAACACCTCCGTTGTCCAATTCGGTGTATAGCCTTTATCGAATATGGTTTTGAATTTGCTCACACGCACAAACTCGCCCAATTTGAATCTCGCTGGAGCAGCAATCTTTATGTTGCTGTATATGGTGGCTAGCAGCTTATCGGCGATCGCAGGGGTAACATCGCGAGGACACATTTTGATGGTTCTATGTTTTCGTGCGTTATATTCTGAAAGTAGACGCGGTAGTGCATCGATCCATTTATAGGTTCCATTGAGCGTAAACAGTTTCCACATATTGTTCTTCAAAGTTCGATTGAAACGTTCTACGACGGAGGCCTTCATCACCGAATACGTCGAATAATGATTAATGTCATGCTTTGCCAAGAGTTTCTGCACATCGGTGTTGTAAAATTCTTTTCCTTGATCGGTTTGCAAATTTTTTGGATATCGATCTCTAAATATCTTTGCAAACGCTTTAGTCACCTCTGCACCACTTTTAGTCTTGAGCGGCAATGCCCATGCATACTTGCTCAACACATCGGTGACGGTGAGTATGTAGTGGTGACCTTGGTTGAATCGCGAGTATGGGCGCATTTCTACAACATCAGCTTGCCACAGATCATCGTATCCATGCACTATGACACGCCTCCGTGGGAAATGTCTTCGAGCTGGAGCATGCAATTCCTCAACAAGCTGTCGCTTCTTGTGGCCATGGTTTTCTTCTTTACTCTTGGATTTTGATAATGGTTGCATGTTTGATCGCAGAGGTGTCTGATACGAATGGTTCGGTAATTATTGTGTATGTGCATTATGTGTCCTCCACCGTCTCGAGGTAATTCTGGACAAGTTCAATCGTCTCGCATGATTCTCCTTCGCAGCGCTGCTGTGGGATAGAATTCGACGCCTGTGTTATCTTTTGAATGCTGTTTTGCAATGTCAGCATATCTCTCTGAAACACAACCAGCTTCCTCTCTAATTCTTCCTGCTGCTCTCTCAAAAGTTTAATGCTCTTTTCCATGTATAGTTTATTGACAGCATCGCTGTCAGCTGTGGGCTGCGCTACATGCCGTATCTTGCATGATTTTGCATCAAAGTCAGCACCGATCATGCAAAGAGCGTTATCTCGCATATAATTTCGAAGCACACCGCTCCATTTGTAATAGTCCATTCTAGCTGCCCCACTCTTCTCGAGCGATACCCCAAATTTGTTGATCGGCATCTCGATGCATACAATGCACATTATTGGTGCGCAGCTTAATTTATAATGAGGCCTACCTCGCGGAGTTCCTCGATAATCGATAGAATTTCATTGTCGTGCGAGTTGTTACCCGCCTGACGCGATGCTTCCAGCAAACGGAATCCCTCCACCAACTCGTTGGGATCGTCCCAGTGCACATAATCGATCTTGTTATCGCTTACCACCATGACTCTCGGCGTCGTCAGACCTTTCCCTGCCCTACTAGTCGAGACACGGGGGAGTAGCGGTGCAATTACATGTTTGTACTTATATCCTTTGTTGCCCAATATGGGATTTTGAGCGTTACGATCGCGTCTGTGAGCATTCGTCACCAGCAGTATGCTTTTGTATTTTTGTTTATCAGCATCGGTGTATGTGGTATCGTCGGGAAGTCTCTTGAAAATCAGTTCGTAAAGACCAGGTGTTCCTCCATATCTTACACCATCGATGATTATATTATCATCCTTGTCTATATCGAAAGCCTTATCCCCAAGCATCGTTCCACTACCGCCAAAATATACGCCATACACATAGTCCATGGTTGTATCCCTATCACCACTTAGGATTGCGCTCATGTATTTTTGCCCCAGCGGACCGAAATGGTTGCGAAACGTTTCGTGTCCCTCGGATGTTTGGAGTTGATGTCTAATAGATGTTGCAAACGACACATCGGGACTAGTTTCGAAAACGTCTTCATCGTTGGTTGTGAGCGATTGTACATCGAGAAATGTATTTATTGGTGTCGAAGGAATCGAGGAATCGTTTGATGCAACATTCTGCCGTTTCCGCTTCGATTGAACTGGTGTAGAGGTTACGAGTGATTTTTCCGATGACATGTGTGGTTTCCTCTTTGTCTTGCGTGATGTGTTCCCTTTCGGATGGATTTTTGTTTTAGGTGTTAATGTTTCATTCCCATCGACATATGTGCTCATCAACGGTGACGTGTCAGCTTCTGTCGCTGTGGTATTTTCCACAATATGTTTTAGGGGTTCGACAATAGGTTTAAAGTATCTCTCCAACGCAATATCTTCCTCCATCTTGCCAGTCTTCAAAGCCTGATGTTTCTTGCGAATAGCTTCGCTGGTTTTTGCAATTTCCTTCGCTATTCTCTCGCGATCCTTAATCTCCAGACTATCGATATCAATCATCGTTGTACCGCAGACGTTGCTTTCCCCACCGACGTGTTGACGACAATTGACAATCTCACGGCATCGCAAACTCGTTAAATCCCTTTCTATAACGTCCATTGGACATCGCGCTATCCTTGTCTATTACCATGAAACCATACTCCCGTTGCCAACAATTACGACACAACGCGCTGAAATCCTCGTAGGACATATCAGTGTTTACGTGATCGTTGTACACATGTTTCAAGTTGGTACCATCCTGCTTAAACAGAATCAACAGATTCGCATTGTCGCGTATAAGATGTTTGGGAATCTTTGCATACGTCTGACAGAGATAGAAGCAGTCAACGTTCGAGTGGCGCCCCATTGCAAAGTATTCCCTTATCGTATCTTGCTTGTCACATGCCACGTCATCAACGATAAAAATAGAATTCGGAAGCGATTCGCTCGGTGGAATGACGTCACTGTTATTCGAAAACGTAAAGTAGCCAATTTCATCTATCGGAGTCAATAAATTCTCCAAATACTGATATTTCGTCTGTTGCAACGACTTGGAATACACGTACACATTCTCGAAGCGGACGCCGTGTGGACTTTCCAACAAGCTGACCAACACGTTTCTCTTTCCGCAATTTGATGGACCACAAATCAGGCAGCGTATAGTGTTTGGCAACATGTTACCATGTTTGCGTCTTGTTTTCAAAGACATTTGTGATTTAGCGTCAAAATTTGTCACGCGTATCGTTACAGGTTGTCGCACGAATCGCATCCTCTCCGCGAACTGTGAAAAATGATTTTGATACGTCGAAGCGGCGACGCGCCCTATTTATAGGTCCGCGCCGAAGCAAAACAGCTCAGTATTCAAAATGCTTCTGATCCTGTCGGATAATTGTGATATTCGAGACCGAACCTCTGAGCAGTTGAAATATATACCAAAAGTAGTAAGGCAAAGCCGATTCTAACCCAGGTCCTCTGAGGGGAGCGCGGGGCGGGGGGGGGGAGTGAGGGCGCGCGGGGGAGTGCGGTGGAGGGAACTATGGGCGCGGGGAGAGCTGGGGAGTGGAAGACCGGTTGCGCGCGCACGAACCGCGGAGTGGGGGAAGTTGTAATCGTGGTGGGGATCAGTCCGGGCCGAGCCGCCGCGGAGACCTCTCCAGACCTGACCCACTGTTGGAAAATTTTCAGAGGGTCGTCCCCTCCCTCTAAAAATTTCTGGGATTACTCTAGTAAACAAATATGCATCATGCAGTCATAGCACTGTGAAAATGGTATCATCTCGCGCGATAACGCATGTAATCTGACTCTTCTGATGCAGTCGCGCGAGACGATACCATTTCTTCACAGTGCGAAGAATGCATGATACATATTTGTTTGGTTTTAAAATTATGTGAAGAGGAAAGAGGGAGGATGGATGACGAGTAAATAAATTTTTTTCAAACAAATATGCTGCATTTTAAAGCGTTCCGATTTAACATCACAGCGTATCGCGCGATGACGCGTAATATGACGCCTCTGAAGCAGTCGTGCAGGATGTTATTTTCGCGACGCGAAGAACGTACGAATAATAGATAGAATTATGCGGCGTTTGCTTTAAAATTATGCGAAGAGGAAAGAAGCAGGATGGATGACAAGTAAATAAAATTGAGAAGTAATATATGTTTCAGAAATTATATATTGTTACATAAAATAAAATAAAATAAAATAAAATAAAATAAAGTAAAATAAAATAAAATAAACGACGACGACGACGACGACGACGACGACGACGACGACGACGATGACGATGACGATGACGATGACGATGATGATGATGATGATGATGATGATGATGATGATGATAATGATAATGATAATTACTATTGGGGTGGTGATGGCGGGGGTGTGAAAAACCCCTCGGGCCACAGAGAAGGCGGAGATGGTGGTGACACCGGCGGCGTAAACAGCCCGAGGGGCCACTCAGGGGATGGAGATGCTGGCGATGGGGGTTCTATAGATGATGATGACGATGCTGATGTTGGTGTTGATGTGTAAGGGGTAGAGGGAGTGGATGGTGGCCACCAGGGCGGCGTATCAAGTGATGTGGATGTTGATGACGATGATCCAACCGCCGTCGCCATCGATGATGGTGAGGGGGGCCTCATCGCCACAGATGGTGATCGTCGCAACCGCCCCATATCTATCCAGGGTGGAGACGGCGGCGACGATGTCGGGGGTGGCGATGAGGGTCGCGGTCGCCTCATCTGCAAGGGCCCCATTCGTCTATATGGCACCCACGGGCGCTGCAGCCGAGTCGCCATCGATGAGCTAACAACCATGCCAGATTGCCGTCGCATGTTCGGCTCCCGGGGAGGTACCACCGGAGATACAATCTCCTCCAGAGGTACCCTCCCCGACATGATACATGCCAGCAATCTCAGCCGCTCCAGCAATAATTGATTATCCTAGAACACAAACACCAGTATATGAATAATACATCATAATACACTGTTACGTGCGGGCGTTTATTTTTATGATGACCGAGCGGATTCGTCTAATTATTTTCACGTAACGCTTAACGAAATTTAGATAGATTTTAATATTTCGACATAATCAGGTTATTATGCGAAAATTCAGGATTGTTTTGGGATTCGTATTTGCTGCAACCAATACAGGTTGACCCGTTGGGGATGTGGTATTTTCGTAGACAGGTTCGAATAAAATGAGCTGATATTTAAGTAAATTTTACCATGTATTACAAAAACAAATGAAAAATAGGAAGTGTTTAAAAGGTGGTACAAAACGGGAATTTACATGGTTTTGAAATATGGAATTTTAGCGCAAGTGTCTTACGGAACGACCATTGATCGAGGGGAATCCCCGCTACTCACTAGGTGAGTTGGATCAATAATTACGTAGTTCTAGTCTTTCCATATGAACGATTTAGGAAAATATCGCAATATAATTTTACAAGAAAACAAAGTTTAGCAAAAACGCAGTGCACGCCCTCAAACGGGGAATATAACAATGATAGAGGGAAAACCCACAACACTCTAAAGAGGTTGGATCATTGGTTTATCCCGTACAATAATATAATTTGAGGACTTACCGATTCGGCGCAAAGCTTATTAAAATTTTGAATAAAGGTATTCACGGTCTCTCTCTCTCTCTCTCTCTCTCTCCCTCTCTTTCTCTCTGTCTTTGTCCTGGGGCGCTGCTGCAAGAGGTTGACGCGCAGCACAGGCGTGGAGCACAAATCACACCGAGCAGTTCACTGACATTATAATGTCCACAGTGTTTGAATATTTAAATTTTTAAACGTTGGGAATATAAGTGATTTAATAAAAATGTAAACGATTAAAATAATTATAGTTTGAACAGACAGTCTCTACGGGGGACTGAGTCCTTTCACGATCACTAAGATGCACTGAAACTCCGGCTCAAAGACTATTTTATTAAACAGTGATGTCCCTCGGACAGAGCGACTACGCACTAAGCGACTTAACGGCCGACTGCTCTAAATAGTAAATTTTGAATAAGATGATAGGTAATTATATAATACGAGGGAACTGAGTCTTTCCACGTTCACAACGACACTATGGAACTCCAGCTCAATGACTATTTTAACAAACAGCAAAATGTCCCTCGGACAGAACGACCACGCTCTACGCGACTTAACAGGCGACTGCCACGAGCGTTTTCAGGGTAGGCCCGAGCACTCGGGCCTTTGCACAAAGAGCGCCAAAATTGCTGACTCTGCACCTCATGCACACGGGCCCAACCGTCGTCGCTCGGAACGTTCCCAGCATCTAAGTTGTTATCGCGCCCGGCGTTCTAAGAACGTTGACGGTGTTGGAAGATTGCTGACAATAATCTTCCATGGGAATATGCCGTGGCGTGAATCGGATTAAGTTATTACTATAAAAAGCTATGGTTAATAAATCATTGACAATTGCTCGAGGGATATCCCGTAACACACCTAGGTGGTTGGATCAATTGTCAATGTTTTAGATTGAGTTTCCAAATTTTTAAATTTTTGGTCGGCACGTAACAACACACACACACACACACACACACACACACACAACACGCACGCACGCACATGGACACCAATGCAATGTATTACATACCACTGAAGGGAGCGGCGGCGAAAGCGATGGCGATGGTGTTCTCGATAGCGATGGCGATGGCGACCGCGACAGCGATGGCGACGACGATGATGATGATAACTGTGGCGGTAATTGCTAAAACACAGAAAACCCGCGATATAATATTAGTATGATTTAATCTCACACGATTTAAACGGTTAAATGTGATAAAATATTAAAAATATTGATATGTACATACCTCTGGATTGTGTTGGCACGGTTCAGGGTCCCACTCGGGAGCAATTCTTTTGAATCCCATGGTGCGGTACCACATTCAAATGACAACTAGGCTCGCAGCATCTTCAAGCTCTTGCGTATAGAAACTCTTCCAAGCTCACGCATGCAAAAACCCCCACCATCATGAAATCGAGAAGTGCATAGCTTTGCAAAGTAAGATGTTGTTGTTCTCCACCTCAAGTTTCTTCTCCACCTTCAGTTTCTTCTTCATTGGTAATCCTCTCAATATTTACACGCATCTTCTTCGAATTCTTCTTTGGACACATTATTCGACTAGATCATACCACTCTGAACATGTATTGAACATGTATCGAACTTGTATGGTACCACTCTGAACATGTATTGAACGTGTATGATACCACTCTGAACGTGTATCGTACCACTTCTAAATAATTACAACTACCGTCTTAATCTATCGTACATCATATTAAGGAGGTTGGGTTTGGAAAGGGTGAAGAAAAAAAACATTTATGCATTAAAAATTGATTATATTTATTTATGAATTTCCATCTGATGTTTAGACCACCAGTTGAATATTTTAAATACATTTTGCAAAGCACAATGCTTTACATGTCTACAGCATCGCAAAGTATTAACTACATTTAGCTTATTTAGAGATTTGATAGCATCATAGTCAATGTCCAACGTCTCAATGATCACGTTCGCTCTCGTATTTTCATCGAGGAAATCCGCAAGCCAACCACATTTCTGCACCCCTTTAACATATACGATATGGGATGCGTCATCTTCTTCATCGACAGCATCAGCTATAGCTTTCGTAATTAGCTGTTTAGCCATACTGTATGGAACGTCTCCATCATCCCACCGTAGCCCATGATGTTTTGCAACCAACCATCGGATGCTTGATTTGTCGGATTTTGTAAGAAGATATTGAGGCATCGAACTCCCAAAAATATAGTGCGAGAGAATTGTTCCCATTCGTAGGATAGCCACTTCCTTGACAACAAATCTTCCATCAACGATGAATCCTTGCAGATCAACAAATGTTGGTACAACCATTATCGATACGATTTAGAGGTCCACTCGCTTCCACAACAGACGGGAGAATGCAGTCTTTCTTGTAAAGCATCTCAATTTTCATGATGAATTTTTTGTATGAATTTTGACATAGGAGAGGGCATGTAAGCAGCATGACAATTTTAATTGATTTTGCGCACCACGTTTGTCAGCGGCTTGTATTCAACCACCCGATCGTGCAGAATCAGGCAGTAGGCTGTAGTATTTGCAGGCACATTCTCTTTACAATCAAATTCTATGCGCACATCCACGGTGCTATTCTTGATCGACTCATTTTGTCGCGAACAATCAATCACCACCAGGGGGCCAAATTGTAAAAATCGGGCCACGGTGAATAATGCCCCGTTGCAACAATGTCCATAATACGATTTACGGAAATGTGTATACATGTTAAACAAGATGGCGTGCTTATTCTTGTCAAAGTCCAAGTTCAGATCATCATATGGGTAAAATTCCGAGTTGAGAAAAAGTTTTACATTGGTCAATTTACAGTGGTCGAACCGAGTAGCATCTTCAGTCATCACATTCTTTCGAGCAGTCTGTAGAGCAAAGATAACGTATCGCGGCTTCTCCAACTGTGCAGCTGCCTTCACAGTCCACGAATGCTTGGTTGTGCTCTGTAAGAGAGGATACTCGTACAGATCCCATGAGCGAAAACTAATGCTCAGGTTTTGTCCACTTTCCAAAGCATGTAGCAACGATAGCTTATTAACATCGTTCAGCGTCACATGAGGCATCCGCCATTGCACTTTAAGTAATTTAATTTCCGGTTCCAACGTTGATGATCCTATTAGAGAATTGTTATCGTTGCGCGATCGTATTAAAATCAATTCGTGACGTGCATTAATAATCATGCGTTTGTAATCCTCGCAAAATCCCAGCAAATATTTGAGCGGGATGCAAAAATTGAAATGATTTTTCACTATTAGCTCATCGTGTCGTTTCAAGCCCCATCCAGCATTCTCCATATTTTTGTCTTCGTCAGATGTCAACGATACATAGTTTTTAAGCGTGCTAGTTATTCCAACGTTTCTGTTACGGTCAATCTCCACGCCATTCAGCTCGTATCGAATCTCATCAAATATGAACGCCATACAATTATTTCCCAACATCACTGTTAATGCATCGTTTGGCTTATTTATCACCAATTTCCCCTCCACGTAGAGGAAACTTTCACACGGCAATGTGTATAAATCCTGCTGCTGTATAGGTATTCTTATCTCATCACTATGTCCAAACGTTGTGTTGACGTATGGGTTGTACGTGTGAGTCTCGAGCTTGACGATGCGATCATCAAACGTCGGCTTCCCTCCAATGCTTAGAATGTCTGCCATTTTTCAACTTATATGCGTACAATAAATCCCAATGATTTCAAAAATGCAATGTTTACAGCACTGAGTCTCTTCTTTTTAGCGTAATCAGAGCTATTGTAGTTGTAAACAATTTCACTTGGAAGAAACGGGTTTCTGGAGTCGTTCAGCACAAGCATCTCAATCATTCACACCGCAAGTATTATCGCCGCCGTCGCATGTGCAGCCTGATGGTAATCTCTTCACCTCGAAAATCGAGCAACCGTCCGTCTTGATCCACAACGCGTATCGTTAGATCCGTAATGACCCGTGCGGTGATTGGAAGATAAATGATCTGTGCAGGCGTTTCCGATATCTTATATCCTGGAGGGACTCTCGGAGAAAATTCATGTATCGTATGTACACGCTTCCCATTGTTGTATGCGCCAGCGGTCACACTACATTCTACGCGAATAATGTTCACGTTCATGATATTAATTGGATCATCTGATTCGTGCCACCGTCCTGGTTCTAATACCCGATTCATCGAGAATCCTAGTAGCGATCCAATGTTATTGCGCTTCGTAAAATCTACGGTGAATGAGCAGTACAGCTCGCTTTTCATGGTGTTATTGTTGGGACGCAACACTATAGGATACACATCGTTGTCATCATCAGTGTCATCAGGATTTTTAGGATACCGCTCGAGTAATCGCTGCCTCAAATACTTGGCAATGGCGTCTAGTTCGTAGGAGCCGTGTGGAATCCTAATAGTTTCAGGAGTGGTATCAACACTGTTGTTTTTGATGCCATAGTTCGAGGTGAAGTAGAATTTATCGTTGCCCCAGTCGATGTTCGGTATTGTATGATAAGTTTCAAAGGTTGTTAAACCAAGCTCGTAATCATCATCGCTCAAATCTATGGGTGGAAAGTAGCTCACTGCGAGGGTGCTACTCTTGCCGGTTAGAGTGAATGTTAACGACATATTCCGAGCTGTACGACTCGGCTAGTACTGAATCATAGCGGTGGGAAGTCAATCCTTAAATTTGCGACCGATCGTTTGTAGAAAGCGTAGGCAGAGTTGTCCACAATTGCTCGGATTGTACTTCTGATAAGACGTTCGATTGTATTCGATTTTCACAGCATCATTATCCAGATATTGCACCAATTCCTTAGGTGGTCGAAGATTCCCAAAGCTGTCGAAATATATAGCTCGGCACCCTCTCTTCACATATGCCACCCAATGAGTCCCTGACCCCTCGACATTGTCCAAATTTACGATACCGTTCTCGTTTCGATGTACTCCTCCGACAGGTAGTGCATTGCGCATAAAAACACCTCTAAAGAATGGAATACGCATACGTTTTGCCAACTCCTCCAACTGCACATCGGTAGTTACGCCCACCGGCATTTTTCTTTTCTTTTCGGCGTTTTTTTTTTCGTTTTGATATTCCCTGCCCGCGCTTGTATGGTGCGAGATAAAGTCCACGACCTTCCATGGAGCGATTATGACGCTGCATTTCCTGTAGCTGATGTTGCGCCGCCTTATTATCATTTACCGCCTTGGCGATCCCCGCCGCTCCACCAGCTAATGATCCGAGAACACCTAGCAGCGGGAGAAGTGGTAATATACCACCTCGTTTTGCTACAGGAAGAATCCGCTTTTTCAATGCTCTCTTTGGAGTCCTTTTGCGGATTTTTGTTTTCATCCCCATCCCAATTTTCGTCTTGGCCTTCATAGCTGCCCAAACAGCTGTAGCAGCACCTCTTTCACCCAGTGTCGAGTCTCGCGCAACGATGCGTTTTCGCGCTTTGTCAGCGAGAACGTTATCTGCAGCGTGTCGTTCGCCGAGGTCGTTGCTACGCGAATACGCAATATCGTGTTCGCGACACGCTGCGTCCAACGGATTGATACCTTGATCATCTGTAGCCAATCGTTTTGCTAGATGAGTTCCTGGACCACAAAACTGATATCCTGGGATATGTAATTCGATAGGTAGCGCGTTTATCGCCCGATTTAACAAACCACGACCTTTCTTTATTCTCGTCGACGACATTCGCCACAGTTTTTAATCAATGGTGCCGGACCGTCGATATGTGTTCGCTGCCAAGGACAATTATAATGTTTCAAACACCGACGATACTGCTGAACCTCAGAATCGGCTTTTATATGCTTGGGGAGTCTGTCCCACAACTGATCAATGTGCCCATCAAACTCTCGCAGTAGAATAATCTTTGGTATATATTTCAGCTGCTCAGAGGTTAGGTTTCGAATATCGAAATTATCCGACAGGACCAAAAGCATTTTGAATACTGAGCTGTTTTGCATCGGCGCGGACCTATAAATAGGTCGCGTCACCGCTTCGACGTATCAAAATCATTTTTTGCAGTTCGCGGAGAGGATGCGATTCGTGCGACAACCTGTAACGATACGCGTGACAAATTTTGACGATAAATCGCAAATGATGTCTTCAAAAACAATGCACAGACATGGTAGCATGCTACCAAACACTATACGCTGCCTCATTTGTGGTCCATCAAATTGTGGAAAGACCAACGTGCTGGTGAGCTTGATGGAAAGTCCACACGGCGTCCGATTCGAGAACGTGTACGTGTATTCCAAGTCGTTACAACAACCAAAATATCAATATTTGGAGAATTTATTGACTCCGATAGATGAAATTGGCTACTTTACGCTTTTGAATAACAGTGACGTCATCCCACCGAGCGAATCGCTTCCGAATTCCATTTTTATCTTTGATGATGTGGCATGTGACAAACAGGATACGATAAGGGAATACTTTGCAATGGGGCGCCACTCGAACGTTGACTGTTTCTATCTCTGTCAGACGTATGCAAAGATTCCAAAACATCTTATACGCGACAATGCAAATCTATTAATTCTGTTTAAGCAGGATGGTACCAACTTAAAACATGTGTACAACGACCACGTAAACACTGATATGTCTTACGAGGATTTCTGCGCATTGTGTAGTAATTGTTGGCAACGGGAGTATGGTTTCGCGGTAATAGACAAGGATAGCGCGATGTCCAAAGGACGTTATAGAAAGGGATTTAACGAGTTTGCGATACCGTGAGATTGTCAATTGTCGTCGACACGTCGGTGAGGAAAGCAACGTCTGCGGTACAACGATGATTGATATCGATAGTCTGAAGATTAAGGATCGCGAGAGAATAGCGAAGGAAATTGCAAAAACCAGCGAATCCATTCGCAAGAAACATCAGGCTTTGAAGACTGGCAAGATGGAGGAAGATACTGCGTTGGAGAGATACTTTAAACCTAATGTCGAACCTCTAAAACATATTGTGGAAAATACCGCAGCGACAGAAGCGGACACATCACCGTTGATGAGCACATATGTCGATGGGGATGAAACATTAGCGCCTAAAACAAAAATCCATCCGAAAGGGAACATATTGCGCAAGACAAAGAGGAAACCACACATGTCATTGGAAAAATCACTCGTAACCTCTACACCAGTTCAATCGAAGCGGAAACGGCAAAATGTTGCATCAAACGATTCATCGATTTCTTCGACACCAATAAATACATTTCTCGATGAACACGTTTTCGAAACTAGTCCCAATGCATCGTTTGCTGCATTTATTAGGCATCAACTCCAAACATCCGAGGGACAAGAAACGTTTCGCAACCATTTCGGTCCGCTGGGGCAAAAATACATGAGCGCAATCCTAAGTGGTGATAGGGATACAACCATGGACTATGTGTATGGCGTATACTTTGGTGGTAGTGGAACGATGCTTGGGGATAAAGCTTTCGATATAGACAAGGATGATAAACAAAAATACAAAAGCATGCTGCTGGCGACGAATGCTCACAGACGCGATCATAATGCTCAAAATCCCATATTGGGCAACAAGGGATACAAGTATAAATATATAATTGCACCACTACTCCCCCGTGTTTCGGCTAGTAGAACAGGGAAAGGTCTAACAACACCACGAGTCATGGTGGTAAACGATAACAAGATCGATTATGTGCACTGGGACGATCCCAACGAGCTGGTGGACCGATTCCGTTTGCTAGAAGCGTCGCATCAGGCGGGTAACAACTCGCATGACAATGAAATTCTATCGATTATCGAGGAACTCCGCGAGGCAGGCCTCGTTATAAATTAAGCCGCTCGCCGATGATGTGCACTGTATGCATCGAGATGCCGATCAACAAATTTGGGGTATCACTCGAGAAGAGTGGAGCAGCTAGAATCGACTATTACAAATGGAGCGGTTTGCTTCGAAATTATATGCGAGATAACGCTCTTTGCATGACCGGTGTCGACTTTGATGCAAAATCACGGAAGATACGACGTGTAGCACAACCCACGGCCGACAGCGATGTTGTCAATAAACTATACATGGAAAAGAGCATTAAACTTTTGAGAGAGCAGCAGGAAGAATTAGAGAGGAAGCTGGTTGTGCTTCAGAGACATATGCTGACATTGCAAAACAGCATTCAAAAGATAACACAGGCGTCGAATTCTATCCCACAGCAGCGCTGCGAAGGAGAATCATGCGAGACGATTGAACATGTCCAGAATTTCCTTGGCGAGGACACATAATGCACGTGCACAACAATTACCAAACCATTCGTGTCAGACACCTCTGCGATCAAACATGCGGCCATTATCAAAATCCAAGAGTAAAGAAGAAAACCATAGCCACAAGAAGCGACAACTTGTTGAGGAATTGCATGCTCCAGCTCGAAGACATTTCCCACGGAGGCGCGTCATAGTGCATGGATACGATGATCTGTGGCAAGCTGATGTTGTAGAAATGCGCCCATACTCGCGATTCAACCAAGGTCACCACTACATACTCACCGTCATCGATGTGCTGAGCAAGTATGCATGGGCATTGCCGCTCAAGACTAAAAGTGGTGCAGAGGTTACTAAAGCGTTTGCAAAGATATTTAGAGATCGATATCCAAAATATTTGCAAACCGATCAAGGAAAAGAATTTTACAACACCGATGTGCAGAAACTCTTGGCAAAGCATGACATTAATCATTATTCGACATATTCGGTGATGAAGGCCTCCGTCGTAGAACGTTTCAATCGAACTTTGAAGAACAATATGTGGAAACTGTTTACGCTCAATGGAACCTATAAATGGACCGATGCGCTACCGCGTCTACTTTCAGAATATAACGCGCGAAAACATAGAACCATCAAAATGTGTCCTCGCGATGTTACCCCTGCGATCGCCGATAAGCTGCTAGCCACCATATACAGCAACATAAAGATTGCTGCTCCAGCGAGATTCAAATTGGGCGAGTTTGTGCGTGTGAGCAAATTCAAAACCATCTTCGATAAAGGCTATACACCGAATTGGACAACGGAGGTGTTCAAGATAGCGAAAGTACAGACAACTAATCCCGCGACGTATCTGCTGGTCGATTCCTGTGGAAAACCTGTTGCCGGAGGATTCTATGAACACGAGCTGCAACGCGTCACCGATCCTGATGTATATCTAGTGGAAAAAGTGTTGCGTAGGAAGGGGGATAAGGTGTACGTCATGTGGTTGGGATTTGATAAATCACACAATTCATGGATAAATAAAAATAATGTATTGTAAAAATAATAATAATAATACATGGTTGAATAAATACAATGATACATATATGTAAATGTGTGAACAATTTTTTCATTTTAACACATTAATTCTACCATTTATAATTTCTATACATGTATGAACAATTTTTATACAATAATTTCGCTATTTATAATAATTTCTATACATTTGCGAACAATTTTATATTATGCAATAATTCCACTATTTATAATAATTTCTATACATGGGAATACAATTTCTATTGTACAATAAATACAATTTATATTGTACAATAAATACAATTTATATTTTACAATAAATACAATAGTTTCTATTTTACAACGGTATATTATAATGTCCCCAGGGCAGAGTGTCGGTCGAATCGGGTATGATATGCCGCTTGTCGTATGGACTTAGAGCGATTTTAGACTCCGAAATGGTGTACACTTTGTGCAATTTAGACCGTATGCACGATTGTCTGCGAACCATTTCGATCTCCCTATGCAAACACTGCGCGTAGTCGTCGAAAGTTATCGTTCTGGCTATGACGTTGGTCTTGACACCTTTCGCCTTTTTCATATCTTTTTTACCGTCTACGCGAAGCGCATACATTTTCGCTCTAAGGCCTACGAATTCAGTCATTATCACACCGTTATTTTCATCCATCATCAACCCCGGAACCTTCTTATTTACGCGCGGCATATTATATGCATTGTCGATAGGATAATCGCTCGTGTCGAATCTATCGATATTGTGCTTCATGGACTCGTAGATATCGTCGCATCGAATGTGATAAATGAGGCTGTCTGTGTCTGTGTATAGAATTTTACAATTTTTTCCATACTGGGGAGACATGTATTCGTGATGAAATTCGTACAAACAAATTTTTGATATGCCTAGAATGCACATACCCACATATATCGGTTTGTTGAATTTCACCTCGACTTTTCGCAATTCAACAGCTATTAAATTTTCCGAAAAATACGCTTCTGCTGTGGAAATTCGGTTTCGCAATCATTGCCTCCGCACCATATCGCCCTTCCCAATGTGTCAAAAGTTTTACATCCACGTGATTTCGTACATTTTCCATAGTTTTACCAAATACTGCGTTGTTCATCAATTTGTACAAATTTTTTTCAAAATCGTTTGTTGCGCCTGTTCTAAACCGTGTATTTAGTTCGATGTAATCGCGGAGCCAGGGGGATTGAGCGAATTGTAGCACGCGGTGTATCTTTGTAATACGAAGACCGTGACGCGCGCACTGCTGCAAGTTGCGATAATGGATAATGTAACGCTGCTTATCATATAATGTCGCGAGTAACTTATCCTGTCTGCTGCCTGGTGGTTTGGCACGCGTCGGGCAGAATGGTAGATCAGCATGAGCATCATGCAGACGTTGTGGATATTCTAGATCTACCTCGAGAATGTATCCCGTGGGCGAATCGATAGCGATTGAAGACACATCAAAATTTGCAACATCTTCGACCCATTGAAATTTGGCATAAGGCAGGGGCTGACACATTGCCCATCCATACAAATTGTTTACGTCAAAGTACATCAAGTACGATGATTGTTTCGATGCGTCGTAAGATGACATGTACTTGTTATTGGCATTTGCATATCTTCCGGAACATTGGCTTAAACCCCCACGTATACCGCGTTCGATAAACATGACCATATCGACGTCGGTGAGCAATTCAAATGTAATTTTGGTATGTTTTAACATAGCATCCCACGTGAAACCAGGTAATGTATAATAATGCGCTGAATCTAATCCATAACTCTTGATACAACTTTCGCGAAAATTTTCAAAAATATCTGCCAATAACAAGACATCTGTTTTCAAATACAAGTCGCTGTAGTCACCCAAGGTTCTAATCCCGAAACGCCGCCAGACAGTCTCAGCGTGTGCGTAATCGCTCTCGGATACAGTCCCCCCCGTTAACGAACTGTAGAATGATTCGCGCGGTGGTAAGCATGGATCCTGCAGCTTGTCAGCACAATCAAGATATTCATATGGAAAGACACCCTTTCGCGTTAATAAATTGAAATCTTCAATGGATAATGTTTCAAATTGGGATCGTAAAATTTTTAATTTATTTGTGCTAAGAAAAGATGCTAATTTGTCAAGACTGGTATTGAGAACTTTGTACGAATCGATGAATCGCAATTTAATATAATTTCGCGAGTCTGATTCAGTCGGATCTTCAACATTTTTTGTGAAAGAAATATACTTTTCCTTAGTTATAGGCAATACATCAACGCGACCTTTGAAAGCGGTAGCTATTTCCTCGATAATGAAATGTGAATCGTAGCCTGATAAATTATGAAAAACTATGGGGATGTAAAACGCATTTTTATATTTTAAATTGCACTCCGAATGTGCAGGTCCTCTAAACCGTCCGGATAGATGATAATGATCGCGAACTCGTTTATCATCAGTCTCGAATGGTTCTTCGCAAATATGACAATGTGATGCATTGCGAAATGTCATCCACTGATCTTTCGTCAACTTTTCCATGGAAGCATTATTGGTCAGAATGGGCTTGGCAAAATTTGAAAAATTTTTAATTCATCGATGAACCATGAAATACAATTCGCATCGCGACGACATCGATACGTCGATAGTGATGTATCGTATGAACAATGCATATAATATGCAATGCTATGCACTTTATGGTGTTGATACACATGTAATTTATCATCACCCATTTGATTGTCCTCCGTTTTCTCGATGATGCATTCGAGATCTGCATAAACCACGAAAGGGAGCCGCTCCTTCATGCAGTGGTTCTTAAAACTGAGCAAGTTGTTGTCTTCGCTGGGCAGCAGAATGGCACAATCGTTCATTTTTCCACAGTCTAGCGAATGCATCTCCAACTTCTCAGCAGATCCAAAGTAATGCATGCATCTGCAAAAACCAAACATTTTTTTTATTTAATTTTTGATGAAACATTTCTACATTTCGCAAGTTTATATACATACCGATCACAGATGAATTTCTTTTCTCTGTGTCTGCTCAACTGCATGCTCACCAACCTGGACAAGTCCTTGATAAGCACAAAGTGTCCTACATCCCCATGCTCTTTATTCGGCGTGTAGAGCAGGGTGACATGTCGATCCCTCTTGTGGTTGGCGAGATGCAGCGGAAAGACTGCTATCCTCTCAGTCTTCTTCTCCAACCGCTCCTCGAAGCTGTACACGTTGACCGAGATGTTGTTCAGCTGCTCAAACTTCCCAATCTGTTTCATAGACATTGGAAACTCAATGCCATGGAGATTTAATATGGAAGCATAGTTGGGGTATGAACTTGGACGGTCAGCGTGTCTTTCGGCTGGATGTAGTGCGGCGACCATTGCCCACGCGAAACAGGCGTTGTCTGAGGATTGTACGCTAATCGTCGCTTTCTTCAGCAATAATTCTCGCGGCAACTTGTAGTGGCACCCCGCGCGCAGCGGATTGTACTTGTTGACATTGACGGTCAGATTGAGGATTCTCGCCAATGCCCATCCGCTGTCGCGTTCTTGGAACTCTTCCAGCGATGCCAGGGTGGGCTCGATGACACATCGCTGGTACCACTCATGTAGATCAGATGTATCGAAGAGTTCGCAGTTTCGGGTATTGATGCTTTTACAAGCATGCTTGTCCCCCGCCACCAATTCGCCGTTGAACACAGTATTCACTTTGAGGTTCAGATGTTTCCTCAAAGCGCCTCGTACATGTTCCAACACAATGGTCTCCGCATCCTTGAGGAAGTTGCGCGGTTCGATGTAGTTGGAATTTAGCACGACACCAGTTAATATGCGGCTTTCGAATGCCGTGTCTATTTCACGCCATGAAAGTCCTGTGCTCGAATGCCCGGCACCTTCATGCATGAAACGTCGACGCAACGATAGCTTCAGTCCTTCGAGTCGCGCGATTTGAGCAACCAATGATTGCCGAACACCAATCGATAATCGAGGACGTTTTACTCGGCTGTGTTCTTCCAACGATTCGATACACTCATTACATCGTTCTTCCCACGTGAGGTATTCTTCCCGTGAAATCAATCGTTCAGATTGATCTGACAATTGGCGCTCTACTTGCGCGAATTCTTCCATGATCATAGATGGAGTGTAAATGTAATGTCTTTTTTCTATGCAACACGATGCAACGATTTGAGGCTTTGTGCAGAGTAGAGCATGCTTTTATAGCTTGTGCAGCGATTTGGCATCTCTGTTGAACTCTTTCTGTGTTTCTCCCTCGAATGCATTGCATGCAAAAACGAATATTCTATTTGACACACGTATGACGAATTAGTGTGCAAAAAATCATCCAACACAGTTTCTACCAACATCGCATAATTCTAAGATTCGACGCTTCCAAAAGTATTATATTACATTCGACACGTGTCAAGTCTTCCATCCTCCTTCTGTGACACACGTATGACGAATTAGTGTGCAAAAAAAATCATCCGACACAGTTTCTACCAACATCGCATAATTCTAAGATTCGACGCTTCCAAAAGTATTATATTACTTTCAACACGTGTCGAAACTTTTAATCTTGAGGATGGGGCTGAAATTGCAATCATGTGATATGCTATGATGTTCTCCCTCGAATGCATTGCATGCAAAAAACTGATGACCCATCCCAGCATTTTATGGAGGGGGGCACCTCTATTTAATCCAGCTCCTCGTGCGGTATTACATTAATCGCTCAGTAGCTCTCCAGTGACGTTCGACATATACAAACCCAGTGCTCCAAAAAAAAAAAAAATGTATAACGCTAGTGTTGGGAATTATTACACTCCAATAATTGCAGACGATAATGCATGTTCAAACATTACGACTACATCTAACAGGTATGATATAATTTTTTTCATATCCTCTCATGATTTTTAGTTGTGTTTTCTCGATAGTAGTGATCATTTTCATAGCTTTTATTGTTCTTTTTAGCTCCCATTACACAGCTCGCATCATGGTTAGAAGATATGCGCTAACATCTACAGCATATAAGTACCTGGAAATCGGAATCTGTGTGCGGCCTATAACACAAGTAGAAATCGTTCTCGGCGACAATCGAGGGAATCAGTTGGTATTGTCTATTCCAACATGGAAAGGATTAATTGAAAAACGTACCGACATCGAGCAGCGCATGCGGTCAAGCGGATCATCACTACGGATTAATGATTTGGCGGTGGAATTTTGTATAATGTATAATTCGCAAATGGTAAAGATGATGCGATATAATAAGTCGCTATATTTCAAACCTGCCACATTAATCTGTTTATTTAATCTCGAGCGCTGTATCAATCATGTATATATGCAGCTTTATGAAACTATACATTATGTCGATACGAAGTTTTCAAATTTTGTGAGCGTGTTACAGCGGTGCGATGCTGTCGATGAAACTTTAGACTCATGATGTGCTGCTAAAGCTATATGCGATAGTGAATATTTTGATGATAAATCTCTTGTTGATTGCGAAGTGCTGGCGTGTGCCTTGAATGATATTATCGATGTCGCTCGCAGCAAATCGATACGACGTTTTCAAATTTTGTGAGCGTGTTACAGCGGTGTGATGTTGATGAAACTTTAGATTCGTGCTGCGCTGCTAAAGCTATGCGCGATAGTGAATATTTCGATGGTAAATCTCTTGTTGATTGCGAACTGCTGGTGTGTGTGTCTTGAATGATATTATCGAAGTCTCTTGCAGCAAAATGTTAAATTGTACAATTATTCTTTGTAACAATATATATATATATATATATATATATATATATATATATATTCCTTTTATTTATTTATTATTATGTAACAATATATATAATTTATTGAACATACATTACTTCTCAATTTTATTTACTCGTCATCCATCCTCCTTCTTTCCTCTACATTTTATTTACCCACCTTCCTCCTTCTCGCCACCTAATTTTAAGATTCAACGTTTCTAAAAAGTATTATTTCTCTGTGTTGGGGAAAAACATTTCTGTCGACGCCGCATAATTCTTTCTGTGATTCGTACGTTCTTCGCACCGCGAAAATGACGTCCTGCACGACTGCTCCAGAGGAGTCAAATTACGCGTAATATAATTTCTTGAACATACATTACTTCTCAATTTTATTTACTCGTCATCCATCCTCCTTCTTTCGTCTACATTTTATTTACCCACTTTCCTCCTTCTCTCGCCACCTAATTTTAAGATTCAACGTTTCTAAAAAGTATTATTTCTCTGCGTTGGGGAAAAATTTATATCATATATATGTATGGAAAAAACATTTCTGCCGACGCCGCATAATTCTTTCTGTGATTCGTACGTTCTTCGCGCCGCGAAAATGACATCCTGCACGACTGCTCCAGAGGAGTCAAATTACGCGTAATCGCGCGATATGCTGCGATGTTAAATCGGAACGCCGAGATGATACCATTTCTTCACAGTGCTATGAATGCATGATGCATATTTGTTTGCTAGAGTTTGAAAAATTGGTAGCTTTAGAATGTATGATGCATATTTGTTTGCTCGGTTGGTTTGGAAAAAAATATTCTGGCGGTAGATCTGATTTAGAACCAATATTTGGGGGAAAAAAATTTCTGGGGCCGGATCGAGTCTGAAAAAAAGATTTTTTCATACAAGACCCGGCCCCAGAAATTTTTAGAGGGAGGGACAACCCTCTGAAAATTTTCCAACAGCGGATCAGGTCTGGAGAGGTCTCCGCGGCGGCTCGGCCCGGACTGATCCCCACCACGATTACGGCTTCCCCCACTCCGCGGTTCGTGCGCGCGCAACCGGTCTTCCACTCCCCAGCTTCCCCCGCGCCCATAGTTCCCTCCACCGCACTCCCCCGCGCGCCCTCACTTCCCCCGCCCCCCCCGCGCTCCCCTCAGAGGACCTGGGTTAGAATCGGCTTTGCCTTACTACTACCAAAGATTATTCTACTGCGGGAGTTTGGTAGACACATTGATCAGTTGTAGGACAGACTCCCGGAGCATATAAAAGCTGATTCTGAGGTTCGGCAGTATCGTCGGTGTCTGGAACATTATAATCGTCCTTGGCAGCGAACGCATATCGACGGTCCAGCCCCATTGATTATAAACTGTAGCGAATGTCGCCAACGAGAGTAAAGAAAGGTCATGGTTTGTTAAATCCCGTGATAAACGCGCTCCCTATCGAATTACACATCCCGGGATACCAGTTTTGCGGCCCAGGAACTCATCTGGCAAAATGATTGGTTAGAGGTGATCAAGGCATCAATCCGTTGGACGCAGCGTGTCGCGAACACGATATTGCATATTCGCGTAGTAACAACCTCGGTGAAAGGCACGCGGCAGATAACGTTCTCGCTAACAAAGCGCGAAAACGCATCGTTGCGCGAGACTCGACTCTGGGTGAAAGAGGTGCTGCCACAGCTGTTTGGGCAGCTACGAAGGCCAAGACGAAAATCGGAATGGGAATGAAAACAAAAACCCGCAAAAGGACTCCAAAGAAAGCATCGCAAAAGCGGATTCTTCCTGTAGCAAAACGAGGTGGTATATTACCACTTCTCCCGCTGCTAGGTGTTCTCGGATCATTAGCTGGTGGAGCGGCGGGGATCGCCAAGGCGGTAAACGATAATAAGGCGGCGCAACATCAGCTGCAGGAAATGCTGTTGTGAGGTTGCCGGGGCTGAGATTCTCTCTGGGAATCTCGTCGGTTGCCGTGGGCTGTCCTCGGAAGGGTCGTCCTCCGGGCTCCGATAACTCGGGTGTAGGTGCCGGGAACGGGGATTCGGGTTGAACCGAAGGTAGGGGATCCTTGGCCGGTTTAAGAGTTGGAACTCACCGTAGAGTGAATAAAGGATTTATTGAGCCTGAACTGACGCTGGCGCGGCGATCACGGTAGTGATCGCTAATCGATTCGAAAAATGAGAGCGCCCGCCCCGTTTTGGGCGGTGATTATATATGGTCGGTTTGGGTCGTGGCGGGGGCCTAATGGTCGCCGTCCGATGACCCGTGGCTGCGCAACGTTCGTTGACTCTTGCGTCGTTTGCGGATTCCTTAGCATTGATGCACATCTTGCTGGCTCGGTGCTATTCGGTGGTTGTTTCACAACATCCTCCCCCCCTTGAAAGAAGGGTGGCTGTATCGGGATAATTTTGTCCTATTTCTATGGCTCAGCGTCAGTTCGTTACATAGGTTTTCCCGATTATAATGTTTTATACAATCGTTTCTTATTTTAATTTAGTTGTACATTAAGTTCTGACCGTGTCACTTTCGGTTCTGGTACGGTATATATGGCTTGGGCCTCGCGTTTCGTTGGTTTTTTCCGATAGTTTACGAAGTATATTATTACTGCCAGTACTATTACTATTACAATTAATATTGTTGTGGCACTCGGGTACAGTATGTGCCATATTGGTATGCTTACATGTTTTGTTTCCGTAGGTAGTTCGTTTTTGATTTCGTTAAGTTGTCTGTACAATTGTGAAAATTCCGATGGGTCTTTTATTATTCTATGGAGTTCGACATGTGTGAGGGGTTTTGTTCGTGTACTGTTAACCAATCCTGCTATATTTGAGTCTGCGGTTATGTTGTAGAGAGGTGATGTTTTTATTATAAGGTTTTGTTCATATAATGCTTTTTGGTTTCGCAATAGTACCTCTTTACCGGTTACTTTACAATTGTCTTTTAGTGTGATAGTTCCCGAATGTGTGAGCGTTGTTTTGAATGTTTTGCTATTTGTACATTGGATTGTAATTGTTTCTGGTTCATGGGTCGCGTAGATCCATGTCGCTGGTTGTGCCGTGGCGATCCATAAGCTGTTGTTCGCTGTTAAATACTTTACTTCGCAGTTTTCGGGGGATTTGTCCGTTGGTTGTAACCATAAATTAACCTCGCACTCGCGTGTTTCCGTTAGTTTATGTACGACCATCGGCTGTTCGCAGTAATATTGAGATGCTAATTTTTTACATTTTTGCAATTCTTGTTCGCTCGCGATTATGTATTGGTCGTCATCTGCGTCGAGTATCATGATCGGCGAATGTGTGACTAACAATGCATATATATTATCGCGTACATGTATTGGGACCGGTGTTGCTTCTATTACACTGTATGTCTGGGAAGATATGAGTGGTATTTTGATTATAGTAACGAGTGTTTGTCTTTCATAGTACGCTACGACTGATGCTAAACGCTCGATTAAGTGCGCGTTCTCTAACGTAGGTGCTATGGGGAATGCGAAACCGTCTGGTAACCGTGATACCGCTGTCTGTAGTAATTTTGCTATCTCCGCGTTTGATAATACGCTTGGGTCTATGTTCCCGCTCTTTAGCTGACTACAGTATTGTTTTACGTCCCTTACGTCATCCGTTAGGTCGACTAGCAGCGAGTTCAATGTCGCGAAGTGGTCCACTAGGTCAGTACGTATTTTCTGCCGAGTAAACTCCGTCTCGACTTGCACTCGCAGTTGTCTCGTCTGTTTTGCTAGTATCTTTTCGTTGTCCTGTATCGTCTGTTCGATGTCGTGTAAATGATGTAAGGTATTGTTTGTAAGTTGTATCTGTCGTTTTTATTCTTATTAGTGGTGGGCGGCGAACCGCATTCTGGGGTACGTGCCCGCACATGTAATGGTTCAGATCCGCCTTCGGCGTTCTCTGGCTCGTTGCTTTTTTGATGTTTTATGGGAGGAGGGCTACCCCATGTGGGCTCGTGGTTGTGATGTTTTTGGGCTACGTCGTCTTTTTGATTTCGACCCCTCGGAGGTGGAAGTAAGTATTTGATTCATTGTTTTCCTCTTATCTTGTTCTGTGCTGGTTTTCAACTGTCCTAATCGACATTGTTTCTTTTTTGTTATAGGAGGAGGACTGGGGCCAGCTCGCCATTTAATGTGCCGTTATCAATCATTTAGTTTTTCACACTACTTCTAATTTGAGTTTATTACTCTTTTTATTTTTTTGAATATACTGCATTTTACCCAATTTGATGTGTATTCCCTGTTACTTTCCTTCATTTCCGTTCCTCTTTCCCGCCTGTAACGCTTAAGGTTTTATTCTACGAAGTGCTTTATTCGATTTACGTGGACGGTTAACGTCCTTCTACCCTTTTTTATCGTGACGTTTACTTTTGACTTTTTTTCTATTATTACGTATGGTCCTTCCCATTTAGAGTCTAGCTTCTTCGATCTTCCCCGCCTCACGGACTCGTCGTATAGTAGTACTTTATCGCCTATCCTGAATTGGATTTCCTTTGTTTTTTTGTCGTACGTAGTTTTTGAGCGTTGTTTCGCGTCTAATAGCTTTGCTCGCGCTACTTCATTCGATGTCCTTAGCCGTTCTCTGGCCTCTTGCGCGTAATCGTCGTAGTTATAGGTAGGATTAGGCGTGATTTTTAGTGCGGTCGGTAATTCCGCTTTCTGACCGTAGACCAATTCGTGGGGAGTGTAGCCAGTCGCTGTATGGGGGGTTGTATTGTAAGTAAACATTGCGTAGGGTAACCATTTATCCCAATCAGAATGGTCTCTGTCTATGTAGTGTCTCAAATATTCTACCAGCGTCCTGTGAGACCTTTCGAGAGCTCCGTTCGATTCGGGGTGATACGCTGTTGTCTGTATTTTCGTGATTTTTAATAGCTTACAGGTATCTTTGAACATTTCTCCGACAAAATTTGCTCCCTGATCGGTTAGTATTTTGTCCGGTATTCCGTGCTCGCAAATTATTTTTGTTACGAACGCTTTTGCTATCGTTCTTGCTTCTTGGTCAGGGATGGGTATTGCTTTACTGAATTTCGTGAGGTGATCCTGGAATGTTAGGATGTATCTATTTCCTAGCTCCGTCACTGTGAGTGGTCCTACAATATCCAGTGCGCCCTTTTCGAATGGTCTCGTAGGCGTGTCGGATATCACCATTGGTGCCTTGGTTCTTCTGCTGGCTTTATTCTTTTGGCACCATGCGCATTTTTGGATGTACTCCTCTATGTCTTTATCCATTCCTGTCCATCTATATTTTTGTTTTATTCTTTGCGCTGTGCGCTGAATTCCTTGGTGTCCGCCTAGGGGTGCTAAGTGGTACTCATACAGTATCTGTTGTCTGTCCCTTTCGGATTCTACTTCCATTACGCTTGCTTCTTGTCTTGTGTTTTCACTATTTTCTTCTTGTTGGTTCTGTATTACATTCACGTTTCTACTCAGCGCGTCTGCATTCGTGTTGGCTTTTCCGGCCTTATGTATTATCTCGTAGTCGTGCTCCGCTAGCTGTATTCGCCAGCGAGTCAACCTTGATCCGGGGTCTTGTACCTTGAATAGCCATACTAATGCTTTGTGATCCGTTACCACCTTGAAGTGTGTTCCGTACACATATGGTCGAAATTGTTTTGTTGCCCAGACGATCGCGAGTAATTCTTTTTCTGTTGTGTTATAATTCCTTTCTGCTTTATTTAATACCCTACTTGCGTATGCTATCGGTCTGTCTTCTCCTATCTTTCCTTGTGACAGTATTGCGCCTACCGCTACGTCCGATGCGTCGGTTGTGATTATGAATTCTTTTGAAAAATCTGGGTATGCTAATACTGGTGCTGTAATTAAGCAGTTCTTCAGCGTCTCGAACGCGTATTGCTGTTCGGTTGACCAGACAAATTCCGTTTTGGCGCTTGTTAGATTGGATAAGGGTTTCGCTATTTTTGAATATTGTGGAATGAATCTTCGGTAGTATCCTGCCAAGCCTAAGAAGGATTGTAATTCTTTTAATTTCGTAGGTACGGGGTACTGTTCCACCGCCCTTGTTTTCTCCGGATCCGGCTTTATGCCTTCGGGCGTTATTATGTGTCCCAAAAATCCTACTTCCTTACATAGGAACGAGCATTTTTCCGGTTGCAGTTTCAAGTTGTACTCTCGTAGTTTTCTCATCACCCTTCGCAATCGTGCATTATGTTCCTTTAAGGTCGCCCCATGTATCACTATGTCATCCAGGTAGACGAAACAGTCTAGTCCTTGTAGTCCCATGAGTACGGTGTTCATCAACCTTTGGAACGTTGCCGGCGCGTTTTTCAATCCAAAAGGCATTCGATTGAACTCGTAATGTCCTTGCGGGGTTGAGAATGCTGTTTTGTGTTTGTCTCTGTCGTCCATGGGTATCTGGTGATACCCCGACGCGAGATCTAGCGTGGTGAAATACTGCGCTTTCCCTAACTGGTCAAGTATCTCGGTGATATTTGGCAGTGGGTATGAATCACCTATTGTGATTTCGTTTAGTTTTCTGAAATCTAAAACTACGCGCTTTTTCACGTTTCCTTCTGCATCTGGTTTTTTCGGTACGACTAACATTGGCGCGTTGTACGGACTGGCGCTGAATTGTATGACCTCGTCCTCTAGCATTTGGTTAACCTGTGTTTGCACTTCACGCTTATGCGTTTCTGGCAACCTGTATGGTTTGACATTGCAGGGCATCTGTCCCTCCTTGATGGGTATTCGATGCGTGGTCGCGTTAGTGGTCGTCAAACGATCTCCGGCTAAATGGAAAATATCGCAAAATTCTCGACCGATTTCTTCCATACTACTTTTTTCTTCGCCGTTTAAGTGGCTTAATTTCATCATTTCTAAAACTCTGTTCACGCGAGTCGTCAGCGATTCCTTGGCCACTGTGGCGCGGAATGCCGCGACAGCGGAATGCACCTTCGTTGTCACGTTGTCCGGCACCTCGGTTAATTCTATGCGTGGCCGTGTCAACGTGCGCGGGTCGTTTGTTAGGTTGATTATGCAAGCTATTCCCTTTCCGTGGGCCGGTTTTATTAAGCACTCGCCCAGGAATATTCCTTCTTCTAATTCTCGTTTTTCTACTATTCCTTCCTTTTCTCCGTCTACGTCGATTTCCACTATGGTTTGTGCGCGCGGGGGAACTGTAATTTTATTTTGGGCCTGGAGGGTTTTCCAGGGCTGACCTCCTATCGAGAGGGTTCGAGTTTTGTAGTCGATTCCTGCCTTGTGGTGTTTGAGGAAATCTACCCCCATTATCCCTTGGGAGTCCCTTAGCGTTTTTTCTTCGACTACGTATAACGGATGTTTAATCTCCTGGTCCCCAAGTGGAAAGGTGGCTTCTACCTTTCCCAACGTGTTTATTGGGTCTCCGGACAGGGCTACTAATTGCAGTTCGCTTTCCTTTATCTCTACGTCGTCGCGGACGCATGGTTTGGTTATTACCGACACTTCGGCTCCTGAATCTACCAACATCCTGACGGCATTAACCTTTGTTTCCTTGATATCCACCTGAATTTCGTCTGCGACGTAATCGGGTGTTTCGTCCGCTCGTGTCCGTATTTTCGCTATTCGCTTAGGTTTCCGGTTTTCTTCACGGTTATCGCGTTGCTCGTTAGAGGGGAAAGAGAGGTTCGGGCCTCTCGATTGCGGATATGCTGCGTTAGCATTGTACGGTCTCCGTCCTTGCTCACGTGCCCTGTCACTAGAGTATGGCGGGCGTTGTCCACCTTGCGTCTCGGGTGTCCCTCGCGGCGGGTATCGCGCGACTTCGTTTATTCTTTTTCTATTTCCGGGTTCTGGATAGGTCTTGTACGAACCATCTCCGTTACCTTGATTATTTTTCCAACATTCTTTAGTTAGGTGCCCCGATCTCTTGCAGGTATAACAGTATCGCGAAGCTCCACTGCTCGCGGAATTCGCGCCGCGGTTTGTCGCTGACGCTGTGGATCGTTTCTTCGTCGAGCGCTCTTCTTCTATCGCTAATGATATCGCTTCTTGTAATTCGGCTGACCGTCGTGATTTGACCAGAATTTTCAGGTCGTCGCGAAGGCCTTCTTGGAAAAGAGTGTGCGCTAGTCTCTTAAATATTTTAATTGCCGCTGTTTTTTCTACTGGCGTATCCTTTTCGTCTAGCCCTACTTCAATTAGTTCGTTGAGTGATTTGGCTAGTCGGCTACCGTAGGAATGGGCATCTTCATGCGTTCCTTGGGTGCATTTCAAAAGTTCCATTAATACAACCGCGGACGTACGCGCTGGTTTGTAAATTGAGGTTAACACGTCTTCCAGGTCCTGGAACGTCCGTATGTCCCTAGTCCGTACTTCTAATCGCGCTGTCCCGGTTAATCGAGTCGTCTTTATTCCATTTAGAATCTGGGCTCGATGTTCCGGTGTTTTGTATGATCTCAACACGTATTTGGCAGTGTCGAGGAAGTCGACTATGTCCTTGGAATTTTTTCCGTCGAACTTGGGTATCATTTTCAATGCGCTAAAAACTCGTCGTTCGTCCAATTCTATTGGATCGTCGGGCGGTTCTTCTATATCGAATGTGGGGGGTACGAAAAGGCTAGATCGTCTAGGCTCATCGTTTAATTCTTCTAGGTCGTCATTGAAGTGTACCGCGGTTCTGTCCCCTGGGCCTTCTCCTGGCGGAGGTGTTTCCGGCGCTAATCGCAGCCTATCGATTTCTTCTTCTACTTCTCCGGGCATAGCCCGTATTTCGTCTTCTGTTCTCCGTCTTCGTCTCGTAGCGTCGGTTCTCGGTACGTCGGTTCTCGGTACGTCAATCAGTTTTTGTATAGATTCCTGCAGTATTTGTAATGTGTGTTCGATCGCGGGCATTCTACCTACAGTTTGCTCTATTGCCGCGATCCTAGCTTCGGGACTCGTATTTCTCGTATTAGTCTCTACTCTCGAGGTCTCTATTCCGGCTATTCCTTCTTCCGAGGGTCCTCCCGACGCTCGCCCTACTGGTGATCTCTGCATGTTGCTTACTGGTCTATCGGACAACCTGAATACTTCGCTATCGTATGAGGTGTACGCAAACCCGCTTGTTTCTGTGCAGGTCTCGTCAAAAGTGTCTGTCACTATGGGGGGAAGTAAACTCGGATCTAATTCCTTGAAAGGGAAAAGTCGTTCCCAAACTATGTGTCCGTCGGTATCTAGTGACCTTTGTAGGATCTCAGCTATCGAACTATCGTGCCCTAGTGGCTGATTCGGACCGGCTACCCCGCTCTCGTTGAGTTCGATGATCGCATCGACCGCCGCCGCGTACTCTTCGTCGCTGGGTGCGTTCGCGGGTACGCTTCGTCTCCTGCGCGGGGAGCCTATGTAACTTAGGTCCGGTACTACGATTTCGCGTCTTTCTGTTACTCCTAGATTTCGCTCGAGGTTAGCTCCTAAAGATATCGCTCGGCGCATGGGAAAAAATTTTCCGACGTGATGCTCGTCTTAGGTATTAAATTTCGCACTTACAATACGAGTAGTATCGGATGCATCGTAGTTGTCGTTAAGTGGTCGTTGGCGTCCTCTCTTGGCCGTTGACAGCACTGTTAGTTGATCTACGGCCTTACTGGTAAGTCGGTATTGGCCGTGGTAGATCTGCGTTGCTCCAGTCGGTCGGCTCACCTGGTCCTCTACGTTGGCTGGATCCCACCGCTGCCACCAATTTTGTTGTGAGGTTGCCGGGGCTGAGATTCTCTCTGGGAATCTCGTCGGTTGCCGTGGGCTGTCCTCGGAAGGGTCGTCCTCCGGGCTCCGATAACTCGGGTGTAGGTGCCGGGAACGGGGATTCGGGTTGAACCGAAGGTAGGGGATCCTTGGCCGGTTTAAGAGTTGGAACTCACCGTAGAGTGAATAAAGGATTTATTGAGCCTGAACTGACGCTGGCGCGGCGATCACGGTAGTGATCGCTAATCGATTCGAAAAATGAGAGCGCCCGCCCCGTTTTGGGCGGTGATTATATATGGTCGGTTTGGGTCGTGGCGGGGGCCTAATGGTCGCCGTCCGATGACCCGTGGCTGCGCAACGTTCGTTGACTCTTGCGTCGTTTGCGGATTCCTTAGCATTGATGCACATCTTGCTGGCTCGGTGCTATTCGGTGGTTGTTTCACAACAATGCAACGCCATAATCGCTCCATGGAAGGTCGTGGACTTTATCTCGCACCGTACAAGCGCGGACAGGGAATATCAAAACGAAAAAAAAAACGTCGAAAAGAAAATAAAAATGCCTATCGGCGTAACTATTGATGCGCAATTGGAGGAGTTGGCAAAACGTATGCGTATTCCATTCTTTAGGGGTGTTTTCATGCGCAATGCACTACCTGTCGGAGGAGTACATCGAAACGAAAGTGGTATCGTAAATTTGGACAATGCCGAGGGACCGGGGACTCATTGGGTGGCGTATGCGAAGAGAGGGTGCCGAGCTATATATTTCGACAGCTTTGGGAATCTTCGACCACCTAAGGAATTGGTACAATATCTGGATAAAGATGTTGTGAAACTTGAATACAATCGAACGTCTTATCAGAAGTACAATCAGAGCAATTGTGGACAACTATGTCCACGCTTTCTACAAACGATCGGTACCAAATTGTACCTGGCATATTTTTAACTCATCGCTATCTAGGGGGATTTTCCCGGCAGCCTGGAAGACTACTTTGGTTACCCCGATTTTTAAGGCAGGTGACCGCTCGGATGTGAGAAATTATAGGCCTATATGCAAATTATCTGTCTTGCCTAAGATCTTCGAGGAAATCATTACGGAGCATCTAACATCCCGTCTCACTAACGTCATTTGCGATGAACAGCACGGATTTGTTCCTGGGCGATCGACGTCTACTAACCTGGCGGTATACCACTGCTTCGTTTCTGCTGCATTGAATGCTAGTCTTCAAGTTGATACCGTTTATACTGACTTCCGAAAGGCGTTCGATTCAGTGGATCATGATATCCTTTATGATAAATTAGCCTCAATCGGGATTAATGGGCCGGTTCTTTCGTGGATTGTCAGTTACCTTGAAGGCCGTACGCAGGTTGTTAGGGTGCAGGATAGTGTATCCTATCTAGTCAGTGTGACCTCCGGTGTCCCTCAAGGATCGCACCTTGGTCCTCTCCTGTTCCTTCTCTTTGTAAACGATCTTAAGGATGTTTTCCTGCACAGCGAATTCTTAATGTATGCGGATGATCTGAAAGTTTACCGTACTATTAGTGGGTCTTCTGATGTTGAATTGCTGCAGGCTGACCTCAGTAGATTCGAGCAGTGGTGTATCGCTAATAGGATGCAGCTAAATACAGGGAAATGTGTATTATTAAGGATCCATAGGGCTGTCAGTGGCATTCCCTCGACGTACACGCTAGGCGATACCACGTTGACAGCGGTGGCGGAAGTCTTAGACCTTGGTGTCACATTTACGACGGGTCTAGATTTTCGGAATCATTATCGTAGCATAACTTGTAAGGCAATGAAAACCCTTGGGTTTATAGCACGCTTTGCGAAACACTTTAGGCAGATCAGGACATTAAAACTCTTATACGTTGCACTGGTAAGGCCACAAGTTGAATACGCGTCGGTTATTTGGAGCCCCAAGCATAAGCTATATGTTAGCGTAATTGAAAGGATCCAGCACAAGTTCCTTAGGCTTGCCATGAGGGCATCTGGCAGCCCGATGAGGTTCAATGACCATGATTATAGTCCTGCCCTGATAAAGACGAGGCTCTCTACCCTTAGCGACCGCCGTGTTTGTTCTGATCTACTATTTCTGTATAAGGTTTTCCATGGTCAGATAAACTGCAAAGAGCTAGTGGCATTGATCAGTTTTCATGCTCCGCAACGGTCACTGCGTATGAGACACCTTTTTGTAACGTGCGTCCCGGATTACCACCACTACACTGCCGATCCCATAAATCGCGCTATGGATGTGCTTAATCAGTGCCCCGCGGACATAGATTTATTTCAAGCCTCCCTCGCGTCTTTCAGAAATCAGCTACTCAGGAGACTGCCATCCTCTGTAACCTAGCGGGTCACCGGGAACGGTGATATAGTCATGTATAGACAGGCATGTTCTTGTGCTGTTACTGTTTTGTTACTTTACTTTATATATCTATGTTGTTCGTTTTTATTTTATTTTTAATTTTATCGTTTTTTATTGTATGTTTTCTTTATCTTAGTATTTTGTTAACACTTTGTATACTAAAGGGTTCTCCCGTTGAGTTCAATAATAATAATAATAATAATAATAAATTTAAGGATTGACTTCCACTGCTCTGATTCAGTACTAGTAGAGTAGTTTCAGCGGAATATGTCGTTAACATTCACTCTAACCGGTAAGAGTAGCACCCTCGCGGTGAGCTACTTTCCACCCATAGATGTGAGCGATGATGATTACGAGCTTGGTCTAACAACCTTTGAAACTTATCATACAATACCAAACATCGACTCGAGCAATGATAAATTCTACTTCGCCGTAAGCTATAGCATCAACAGCAGCGTCGACACCACTTATGAATACATTACGATTCCCCACGGCTCCTATGAACTAGACGCCATTGCCAAGTACCTGAAGCAGCGATTACTTGAACGGTATCCTCAAAATCTCGATGGCGCTGATGATGACAACAACGATAGCGATGTGTATCCTATAGTGTTGCGTCCCAACAACAACACCATGAAAAGTGAACTGTATTGCTCGTTCGTTGTAGATTTTACAAAGTCCTACAACATTGGATCGCTATAGGGATTCTCGACGAATCGGGTATTAGAACCTGGACGATGGCACGAATCGGACGATCCAATTAATATCATGAACGTGAACATTATTCGCATAGAATGTAGGTTGACCGCTGGCGCGTACAATAATGGGAAGCGCGTACATACGATACATGAATTTTCTCCGAGAGTCCCACCAGGATATAAGATATCGGAAACACCCGCACAGATCATTTACCTTCCGATCACCGCACGAGTCATTACGGATATAACGATGCGCGTTGTGGATTAAGACGGACGGTTGCTCGATTTTCGAGGTGAAGAGATTACCATCAGACTGCACGTACGACGGCGGCAACGATAATACGCGTGGTTTGAATGAATGAGATGCTTGTGTTGAACGACTCCAGAAACACGTTTCTTCCAAGTGAAATTGTATGCAACAACAACAACAACTGCAACAGCTCTGATTACGCTAAAAAGAAGAGGCTTAGTGCTGTGAACATTGCATTTTTGAAATCATTGGGATTCATTGTATGCATATAAGTTGAAAAAAAAATGACCGATATTCTAAGCATTGGAGTGAAGCCGACGTTTGATGATCGCATTATCAAGCTCGAGACTCACACGTACAACCCATATGTCAACACGACGTTTGGATATAGTGATGAGATAAGAATACCTATACAACAGCAGGATTTATACACATTACCGTGTGAAAGTTTCCTCTACGTCGAGGGGAAATTGGCGATAAATAAGCCAAACGATGCATCAACGACGACGTTGGGAAATAATTGCATGGCGTTCTTATTTGATGAGATTCGATACGGGCTGAATGGCGTGGAGATTGACCGCAACAGAAACGTTGGAATAACTAGCAAGCTTAAAAACTATGTATCGCTGACATCTGGTGAAGACAAAAATATGGAGTATACCGGATGGGGATTGAAACGACACGATGGACTAATAGTGAAAAATCATTTCAATTTTTGTATCTCACTCAAATATTTGTTGGGATTTTGCGAGGACTACAAACGCATGATTATTAATGCACGTCACGAATTGATTTTAATACGATCGCGCAACGATAACAATTCTCTAACAGGATCGCCGATGTTGGAACCAGAAATTGAATTACTTAAAGTGCAATGGTGAATGCCTCATGTGACGCTGAACGATGTTAATAAGCTATCGTTGCTACATGCTTTGGAAAGTGGACAAAACCTAAGCATTAGTTTTCGCTCGTGGGATCTGTAGGAGTATCCTTGTTGCGAGGTTGCCGGGGCTGAGATTCTCCATGAGAATCTCGTCGGTTGCCGTGGGCTGTCCTCGGAAGGGTCGTCCTCCGGGCTCCGATAATTCGGGTGTAAGTGCCGGGAACGGGGATTCGGATTGAACCCGAAGGTAGTGGATTCTTGGCCGGTTTAAGAGTTGGAACTCACCGTAGAGTGAATAAAGGATTTATTGAGCCTGAACTGACACTGGCGCGGCGATCACGGTAGTGATCGCTAATCGATGCGAAAAATGAGAGAGCGCGCCCCGTTTTGGGCGGTGATTATATATGGTCGTTTTGGGTCGTGGCGGGGGCCTAATGGTCGCCGTCCGATGACCCGTGGCTGCGCAACGTTCGTTGACCGTTGCGTCGTTTGCGGATTCCTTAGCATTGATGCACATCTTGCTGGCTTGATGCTAATCGGTGGTTGTTTCACAACATCCTCCCCCCCCTTGAAAGAAGGGTGGCTGTATCGGGATAATTTTGTCCTATTTCTATGGCTCAGCGTCAGTTCGTTACATAGGTTTTCCCGATTATAATGTTTTATACAATCGTTTCTTATTTTAATTTAGTTGTACATTGAGTTCTGATTGTGTCACTTTCGGTTCTGGTACGGTATATATGGCTTGGGCCTCGCGTTTTGCCGTTTTTTTTCGATAGTTTACGAAGTATATTATAACTGCCAGTACTATTACTATTACAATTAATATTGTTGTGGCACTCGGGTACAATATGTGCCATATTGGTATGTTTACATGTTTTGTTTCCGCAGGTAGTTCGTTCTTGATTTCGTTAAGTTGTTTGTACAATTGTGAAAATTCCGACGGGTCTTTTATTATTCTATGGAGTTCGACATGTGTGAGGGGTTTTGTTCGTGTACTGTTAACCAATCTTGCTATATTTGGGTCTGCGGTTATGTTGTAGGGGGGTGATGTTTTTATTATAAGGTTTTGTTCATATAATGCTTTTTGGTTTCGCAATAGTAACTCTTTATCGGTTACTTTACAATTGTCTTTTAGTATGATAGTTCCCGAATGTGTGAGCGTTGTTTTGACTGTTTTGCTATTTGTACATTGGATTGTAATTGTTTCTGGTTCATGGGTCGCGTAGATCCATGTCGCTGGATGTGCCGTGGCGATCCATAGGCTATTGTTCGCTGTTAAATACTTTACTTCGCAGTTTTCAGGGAATTTGTCCGTTGGTTGTAACCATAAATTAACCTCGCAATCGCGTGTCTCCGTTAGTTTATGTACGACCATCGGCTGTTCGCAGTAATATTGAGATACTAATTTTTTTCATGTTTGCAATTCTTGTTCGCTCGCGATTATGTATTGGTCGTCGTCTGCGTCGAGTATCATGATCGGCGAATGTGTGACTAACAATGCATATATATTATCGCGTACATGTATTGGGACCGGGGTTGCTTCTATTACACTGTAGGTCTGGGAGGATATGAGTGGTATTTTGATTATAGTAACAAGTGTTTGTCTTTCATAGTACGCTACGACTGATGCTAAACGCTCGATTAAGTGCGCGTTCTCTAATGTAGGTGCTATGGGGAATGCGAAACCGTCTGGTAACCGCGATACCGCTGTCTGTAGTAATTTTACTATCTCCGCGTTTGATAATACGCTTGGGTCTATGCTCCCGCTCTTTAGCTGACTACAGTATTGTTTTACGTCCCTTACGTCATCCGTTAGGTCGACTAACAGCGAGTTCAATGTCGCGAAGTGGTCCACTAGGTCAGTACGTATTTTCTGCCGAGTAAACTCCGTCTCGACTTGCACTCGCAGCTATCTCGTCTGTTTTGCTAGTATCTTTTCGTTGTCCTGTATCGTCTGTTCAATGTCGTGTAAATGATGTAAGGTATTGTTTGTAAGTTGTATCTGTCGTTTTATTGTTGTCTGTAACGCGTCTTGTTTACGGTCTACTTCCGCGAAGTGTGCGTTTATTTCTTCCGCGTCGCTCGCGTCCATTGTTCCGAAAAGTGTTTTTACTATTGAGCCTATCCCGTTTATTAATCCTCTTCGTTTGTTTTGCGTATATGACGGTATTTCGTAAATGTGTTGAATTTGTCTGTTTAATTTTTCTGTTCGTCTTACCAAAATACCAAGGTAGTTTTGGCAGGTTGATTTTAACTCTAGTACGTAAGCTGGTAAGTTGCATAGTGTTTTTACTTCCTTGATGTATCAATTGTTCATACCTTCGTATCAGTGGCTCCGTGTCTAATCGTGTCACGATCTTCCACGTATTGGTTGCCAGGTGTAAGTCGCCGATGTGGGTAAAGTGGATTCCCGCGCTATGTTTCGTGGGTTCGATTATGTACGGTGGTGTGTCGCTAGCGGGCGCCGTCTGTGAATTTAGGCCCTGCAGCGCGATGCACCTGTTGTGCCCAGGAAACGCCCAAGCACACGCGCCGCCAGACATATTATACATATCATATTACATTTCGCTATGTTCGAGAAGTTTCCCAGCTGAGCCGCTAAGCGACCAAATCTATCAAATCAGCAATATGTAAGCGCATCGCCGCGACCGGGCTTAGTAACGCGTACCACGCCCAGCAGGTTATAAAAGCCTACCTAACACAGCTAACGGGCATTCTGGTCTTGACACTCGACGTGCTAACGCGGCTTAACACTTGTAATTCCCAGTCTAGTTAAGTTAAGGTTATAATAAAGAGTAATATCTGAATATAACCGAGTAGTGCACCCCGTAGATTCCCATCTTTGATTCACTCCGTACCTACGACATCACCAATTCCCGTACCAGCCTTGCGAGCCACCACGCAAGGCACGACACACCTGTAACAGGGGAGGTCGGATCTATCCCTTCCTAATTTCTTTTTTGCGCGCCTATATATGACGTCGCTCCGTGATTTTTTCTTCATTACTAATTGTGTTATCAGTTATTACGCTCGAAAACAATCATCATGTATCCGGACACTCTGTGCGCCGTAAGTACCGTTATTGCCTTTGTCGTTTTTTCTTTCCTGTGTCTAATATGTGTGTGTCTATAGTCTTCTAATGCTATTTTCTTTTTCGTTTTTATTTTTATTAGTGGTGGGCGGCGAACGGCATTTTGGGATATGTGCCCGTCCATCTAATGGTTCAAGTCCGTCTTCGGCGTTCGTTGGCCCGGTGTTTTTTTGACGTTTTGTGGGAGGAGGGTTATCCCATGTGGGCCTGCTCATGCGATTCCTTTGGGCTGCGTCGCCTGTTTGCCTTTGACCTCTCGGAGGTGGAAGTAAGTATTTGGTTCATTGTTTTCCTTTTGTCTTTTTCTGTGCCGGTTTTTCACCTTCCTAATCGACATTGTTTCTTTCTGTTACAGGAGGAGGACTGGGGGCAGCACGCCGCTTGAGTTTTTATTCTGTTCCAATTTTGTTTTTCTTATAATATGAGTTTTTACTCCTTTTACTCTTTTTGAATATACTACGTTTTATCTAATTTGCTGTGTATTTCCCAATTATTTTCCTTCATTTCCGTTCCTCTCTCCCGCCTGTAACGCTTAACGTTTTAATCTATGAAATGTTTTATTCGATTTACGTGGACAGTTAACGTCCTTCTACCCTTTTTTATCGTGACGTTTACTTTTGATTTTTTATCTATTATTACGTATGGTCCTTCCCATTTCGCATCTAGTTTTTTTGATCTTCCTCGTTTCACAGTCTCGTCATATAATAATACTTTGTCGCCTATCTTGAATTGGATTTCCTTCGTCTTTTTGTCGTACGTAGTTTTTGAGCGTTGTTTCGCGTCTAATAGCTTTGCTCGCGCTACTTCATTTGATGTCCTTAGCCGTTCTCTGGCCTCTTGCGCGTAATCGTCGTAGTTATAGGTAGGATTAGGCGTGATTTTTAGTGCGGTCGGTAATTCCGCTTTTTGTCCGTAGACTAATTCGTGGGGGGTGTACCCAGTCGCTGTATGTGGGGTTGTATTGTAAGTAAACATTGCGTAGGGTAACCATTTATCCCATTCAGAATGGTCTCTGTCTATGTAGTGTCTCAAATATTCTACCAGCGTCCTGTGAGACCTTTCGAGAGCTCCGTTCGATTCAGGGTGATACGCTGTTGTCTGTATTTTCGTGATTTTTAATAGCTTACATGTATCTTTGAACATTTCTCCGACGAAATTTGCTCCCTGATCGGTTAGTATTTTGTCCGGTATTCCGTGCTCGCAAATTATCTTGGTTACGAACGCTTTTGCTATCGTTTTTGCTTCTTGGTCAGGGATGGGTATTGCTTTACTAAATTTCGTGAGGTGATCCTGGAATGTTAGGATGTATCTATTTCCTAGCTCCGTCACTGTGAGTGGTCCTACAATATCCAGTGCGCCCTTTTCGAATGGTCTCGTAGGCGTGTCGGATATCACCATTGGTGCCTTGGTTCTTCTGCTGGCTTTATTCTTTTGGCACCATGCGCATTTTTGGATGTACTCCTCTATGTCTTTATCCATTCCTGTCCATCTATATTTTTGTTTTATTCTTTGCGCTGTGCGCTGAATTCCTTGGTGTCCGCCTAGGGGTGCTAAGTGGTACTCGTACAGTATTTGTTGTCTGTCCTTTTCGGATTCTACTTCCATTACGCTTGTTTCTTGTTTTGCGTTTTCACCGTTTTCTTCTTGTTGGTTCTGGATTACATTCACGTTTCTACTCAATGCGTCTGCATTTGTGTTGGCTTTTCCGGCCTTATGTATTATCTCGTAGTCGTGCTCCGCTAACTGTATTCGCCAGCGAGTCAACCTTGATCCGGGGTCTTGTACCTTGAATAACCATACTAATGCTTTGTGATCTGTTACCACCTTGAAGTGTGTTCCGTACACATATGGTCGAAATTGTTTCGTTGCCCAGACGATAGCGAGTAATTCCTTTTCTGTTGTGTTATAGTTCCTTTCTGCTTTGTTTAGTACCCTACTTGCATATGCTATCGGTCTGTCTTCTCCTATCTTTCCTTGTGACAGTATTGCGCCTACCGCTACGTCCGATGCGTCGGTTGTGATTATGAATTCTTTTGAAAAATCTGGGTATGCTAGTACCGGTGCTGTAATTAAGCACTTCTTCAGCGTCTCGAACGCGTATTGCTGTTCGGTTGACCAGACAAATTCCGTTTGGTCGCTTGTTAGGTTTGATAAGGGTTTCGCTATTTTTGAATATTGTGGAATGAATCGTCGGTAGTATCCTGCCGAGCCTAAGAAGGATTGTAATTCTTGTAATTTCGTAGGTACGGGGTACTGTTCCACCGCCCTTGTTTTCTCCGGATCCGGCTTTATGCCTTCGGGCGTTATTATGTGTCCCAAAAATCCTACTTCCTTACATAGGAACGAGCATTTTTCCGGTTGCAGTTTCAAGTTGTACTCGCGTAGTTTTCTCATCACCCTTCGCAATCGTGCATTATGTTCCTTTAGGGTCGCCCCGTGTATCACTATGTCATCCAGGTAGACGAAACAGTCTAGTCCTTGTAGTCCCATGAGTACGGTGTTCATCAACCTTTGGAACGTTGCAGGTGCGTTTTTTAATCCAAAGGGCATTCGATTGAACTCGTAATGTCCTTGCGGGGTGGAGAATGCCGTTTTGTGTTTGTCTCTGTCGTCCATGGGTATCTGGTGATACCCCGACGCGAGATCTAGCGTGGTGAAATATTGCGCTTTCCCTAACTGGTCAAGTATCTCGGTGATATTTGGCAGTGGGTACGAATCACCTATTGTGACTTCGTTTAGCTTTCTGAAATCTAAAACTACGCGCTTTTTCACGTTTCCTTCCGCATCTGGTTTTTTCGGTACGACCAACATTGGTGCGTTGTACGGGCTGGCGCTGAATTGGATGACCTCGTCCTCTAGCATTTGGTTAACTTGTGTTTGCACTTCACGCTTATGTGTTTCTGGCAACCTGTATGGTTTGACATTGCAGGGCATCTGTCCCTCCTTGATGGGTATTCGATGCGTGGTCGCGTTAGTGGTCGTCAAACGATCTCCGGCTAAATGGAAAATATCGCAAAATTCTCGACCGATTTCTTCCATACTACTTTTTTCTTCGCCGTTTAAGTGGCTTAATTTCATCATTTCTAAAACTCTGTTCACGCGAGTCGTCAGCGATTCCTTGGCCACTGTGGCGCGGAATGCCGCGACAGCGGAATGCACCTTCGTTGTCACGTTGTCTGGCACCTCGGTTAATTCTATGTGTGGCCGTGTCAACGTGCGGGGATCGTTTGTTAGGTTGATTATGCAATAGGGTGGTCCTTATTTTTCAACTTCCGATTTTTTTTTTGTCTTACCCGCCTAAAATATGAGGTTTGGTGAGAAAATGATATGTGTAAAATTTCAAAGTGATTGGACAACGGGAACCCGTGTCGCATTTGAGTTGAAGTTTTGAAAATATCGTGATTTCTCGTCAATTTCGGACATAATTGTGTTCGTCTATTTTGGAAGTATCAGTGAATATTTTGTAATAAAAGTACACATTATTGTTTATTAGATGTACAATAATAATATGTATGCATTACTTCGAAAAATATTGACGAAATCTTTGAGTTTTAGCTTTTAAAATTAGTATACAACGCAGCGTATAAGCCAGAATAGGCGATTTGGGGTCTTAATTGCACTGTTCAACACGTATTTGGATCTGCAATATGCACTCCGAGATCCTAGTACAGTTTTCTGCCTCAAACACGAATCCGTAAATAAAAGTGCTCTATCACCCTCAGTTTTTGAAAAACATGAGTTTTTGTAAAAAGCGCACGATTTTGGGCAAGAATGAGGTATTACGTGAAAACCAAGAATGCTAGAAAGTTCCATTTACTCTCAAAAGATAGAGGAGAGTTTCCTGAATATATCGGTGTATACAATTATCAAATTTGATGGTTTTATACGGTTGTAATCGGCCGTCAAAGTTTAAAAAAGTGCCAATGTGCATAATTTCGACGCAATACTTTTGCATTTTTACGAAAAGTTGTTTGTCTAGCACGAATTCGCTCAAAAGTATCGGATTCTGTAGTCATTTCTGATGAAGAAACCATTCACGAAAAATGTCGGAACGGTTTTAAATTCGGATTGTTTGAGAAAATATCCAGCGGGAACGCGTGCACGTCGTTTTTCCGCTTGGCGGCAGTGGCGGCCATTGCTCGTCTGACGCGTCTCGTCAGGGCCGTGGCTTCGCGCAATCGACACGGTGCCCCGTAGAATGGGCCTTAGCTATAGGAGTCAAAATTTGTTTGGAATTTTTTTTGGTCTTCGGCTACTTTCGAAGTATCAATGAATATTGTTTAATAAAAATACAATTTCTTACATGTATAATAGTAACATTTGTACATTACTTCCAAAAATATAGACGAATATACAATATTTTTTATTTACTAAAATTGTATTATTCACTAATTCCTCTCAGAGTAAGGACGGTCAAGGTGTCCAAAAAAATGGCACGATGTCGATTGCCGCCTATTAGACATCTGACAGGCAAATGTGCCCCGAAACGCGTTGAAGGTAAACAATTGCCGGGTAGTAAAGATCTTTGAATTTCCGCCTCGCTCTGAGCCCCTTTTTGTTCCCGTAAGACGGAACAAAATGAAGATTATATAGATTATTGAAGTTAAAATGATCGGTCGGGGCTGGTTGACTACTAACGTTAATAAGGTTTAAACTGTTATTTTGTTACTCATAAAGCGATTTTTATTTTTTGTTTAAATTTCGCGATGTTATAAATATATTATAATTAATGTTTAAGTTGAAAAAATTTTCAGCTTATTATTAGAATATGAAAGAAAGAAATTAATATTTTATAATGAAACAACTCTTGTGACATTGTGTTATTGTATTACCACTGAGATAAGTTACTAATAACATTTTCTTAACTGATGACCAGCATGGAAGGTGTTAGAAAAATATTAAAATACCTTAATTGTTGTCACATTGAGTCAACATTAATAATTTACTCTAGCGAGGGTAACTAAATGGATGACTGGATTTTATACCTCAGGTAGCTGGCTTACGTACTGCCGTGACTCAGACGCTGCTTTATATGCTAAGATTAATTCAAAGATTTTGAGTTTATTGTTGGAAGTAATATACAAATGTTACTATTATACATGTAAGTAATTATACTTTTATCAAACAATATTCATTGATACTTTGAAAGTAGCCGAAGACCCAAAAAAATTCGAAACAAATTTTCACTCCTATACCTAAGGAGCATTCTACGGGGCACCGCGTCGATTGCGCGTAGCCACGGCCCTGGCGAGACGCGGCAGGCGAGCCATGGCCGCCAGGCGGCAAAACACCGTGCACGCGTTCCTGATGGATATTTTCTCGAACACTCCGAGTTATAAACCGTTCTGACATTTTTCGTGGATGGTTTCTTCTTCAGAAATGTCTACAGAATCCGATACTGTGTAGCGAATTCGTGCTAGACAAACAACTTTTCGTAAAAATGCAGAAATATTGAGAAATCACTATTTTTTCAAAATTTCAACTCAAATGCGACACGGGTTTCCGTTGTCCAATCACTTTGAAACTTTACACATATCATTTTCTCACCAAACCTCATATTTTAGGCGGGTAAGACCAAAAAAAAACTCAAAAAAAAATTCGACCCCTATAGCTAAGGACCACCCTATTATGCAAGCTATTCCCTTTCCGTGGGCCGGTTTTATTAAGCACTCGCCCAGGAATATTCCTTCTTCTAATTCTCGTTTGTCTACTATTCCTTCCTTTTCTCCGTCTACGTCGATTTCCACTATGGTTTGTGCGCGCGGGGGAACCGTAATTTTATTTTGGGCCTGGAGCGTTTTCCAGGGCTGACCTCCTATCGAGAGGGTTCGAGTTTTGTAGTCGATTCCTGCCTTGTGGTGTTTGAGGAAATCTACCCCCATTATCCCTTGGGAGTCCCTTAGCGTTTGCTCTTCGACTACATATAACGGATGTTTAATCTCTTGGTCCCCAAGTGGAAAGGTGGCTTCTACCTTTCCCAACGTGTTTATTGGGTCTCCGGACAGGGCTACTAATTGCAGTTCGCTTTCCTTTATCTCTACGTCGTCGCGGACGCATGGTTTGGTTATTACCGATACTTCGGCTTCTGAATCTATCAACATCCTGACGGCATTAACCTTTGTTTCCTTAATATCCACCTGAATTTCGTCTGCGACGTAATCGGGTGGTTCGTCCGCTCGTGTCCGTATTTTCGCTATGCGCTTAGGTCTCCGGTTTTCTTCACGGTTATCGCGTTGCTTGTTAGAGGGGAAAGAGAGGTTCGGGCCTCTCGATTGCGGATACGCTGGGTTAGTATTGTACGGTCTCCGTCCTTGCCCGCGTGCCCTGTCATTATGGTACGGCGGGCGTTGTCCGCCTTGCGTCTCGGGTGTCCCTCGCGGCGGGTATCGCGCGACTTCGTTTATTCTTTTTCTATTTCCGGTTTCTGGATGGGTCTTGAACGAATCATCTCCGTTACCTTGATTATTTTTCCAACATTCTTTAGTGAGATGTCCCGATCTCTTGCAAGTATAACAGTATCGCGGGGCTCCCTGGCTCGCATAATTCACGCCGCGGTTAATTGCTGACGCTGCGAATCGTTTCTTTGTTGAGCGCTCTTCTTCTATCGCTATTGATATCGCCTCCTGTAAATCGGCTGACCTTCGTGATTTGACCAGAATTTTCAGGTCGTCGCGAAGCCCTTCTGGGAAAAGTGTGTGCGCTAGTCTCTTAAATATTTTAATTGCCGCTGTTTTTTTACTGGCATATCTTTTTCGTCTAGCCCTACTTCAATTAGTTCATTAAGTAATTTGGCCAATCGGCTACCGTAGGAATGGGCATCTTCCTGCGTTCCTTGGGTGCATTTCAAAAGTTCCATTAATACGACCGCGGACGTACGCGCTGGTTTGTAAATTGAGGTTAACACGTCTTCCAGGTCCTGGAACGTCGGTATGTCCCTAGTCCGTACCAGAGTTCTGCAACGGGCGGATATATCGCGGGTTTACCCGTCCGTTACCCGTCCGTCTTTCGATTCACCCGACCCGCCCGGACCCGCCGGCGGGTAAGCGGGTCAGCGTCGATTTCTATCCGCCCATACCCGCCCGAAGCTGACGGAACTTTTATCTGACTCACCCGTATCCGCGCTATACCCGCTAATACCCGCGCTACGCTATACCCGCTAATACCCGCGCGTTCAAACAGAGTTAATATTTTATTTATATTATAATTATGAACAAAGGGAAAGTAACAAAAATTCCAATACTGCAGAAAAAATAAAAGCTTTTAATATAGGACTGATAGCATAAAAATAATATTGCACTATATACATACTATTACAAAATAATTAACACAAAACATTGTAATTAAACATAAATACAGTGACATTTTAAAACGATATTTCCACTCCTTCATAAGACAAGAAATACTCAATGGCTGCATTACATATTGCATTCACAATCTGCGTTCCTTTAATAGCATAAGCCATAAGCGGTCCAGAATTTAAAAAATTGCCGCAAAAACTAATTTCGGCTACAAGTACCGTCGTGTGCTCGTAGAAAGATTCTACCTCACAGTATCGCGGAATGTTTTTTAAATAGCAAGAATCAAGAAAACCATTTTGCCAGGAATTGTGGACGCAATTCGACATAGTATTTGTACTTCCACTACAGATTTTTGGACAGATAAGTATACGAAAACATCGTATTACACCGTAACGGCACATTATAGGTATAGATGAATCGTGGGGTTTAGTAACAACAGTATTATTGACAACAGACTTTCCAGATGAAAGCAAAACCGGCAAAAATATAAGAAGAGAATTGAATCGTCGATTTTAAGAAATCGGAATTCCATTGGATATGATACATTATATTACATTTGTCACAGGTCAGGGAAGCAATGGACACCATCGAACCGTGGCCAGCCTTGGAAACTGTTGAAAGGTTGAATTGCTCTGGGCATTAATTCCACATTCCACAATGTATGCAAAAAACAATTCCTTTTAGAGCACGCTGCCGCTGATTATGATGAAGATTGTATTATGCATGTATTACGGACTAGATTTGAAGATTATGGCCTACAAAAATGAAAAGAATTAATGAAACTTTCAGAACCAATGAAAGAAGAAGTAAAAATATTTGTACAATGAATAACTAAAGAAATTATAGCAATTTAGTATAGAGAATAGAAACATACAATACGTATTACATAAGTACATGGTAGAAGAAAACTAATATAATTGTACGTAATCAAAATATTATACAATAAAGATTTAATTTATGCAAAAAGAAATAAATCTAATAGAGTCAATATATTTGAAAAATTTCGATTAGGATATGTACAGCAATACAAAAGAAGATAAAGAAGGAACACATTTTGTCAAAATTACTTACGTATTATTATGTAGGAATAAAATTGCGTCTACCAGTTCGGGCTTTAAGCGAGATCTCCTCTCTTGTATAAGAAAACCAGCGGAGCTAAAACATCTCTCGCTTGAAGCGCTGGTTGCCGGTATCGCAAATACTTTTTTTGAAATAAGGTTTAATTTTGGCAAGAGATGGTTGTTGTCCTTCCACCATTGAAGAATATCTACAATTTCTGTATGCTTTAATGCCATGTATGTACTTATGTCGTCGTTCTCGGTTTCCTCATCAGAGTCGACCCATTCATGGAAGACTGTTTTCAATCTTTTTGGATGTACCTCTTCATTATCGCTTATTGTACAGGCTGCAGATGTTCCAGGCTGATCTATTGTTTGTTGGTTGGGAATTTCAGATATTAATTTTGTAATGTTTTCGTGAACTAAAGTTTTCTCTTCTATTGTTAGCATGCGTAGCTTGCGAAAAGTTGGAACTAGAAAAGTAGCTATTTTCTGTAAATCATGCAAATGAAATTTGGTTTCCAAATAGTTTTTGACTGCATTTTTTACTTGTTTGATTTCTATGTTATCCGTAGTGTTTGGTTCGCAATGTTGCAATAACTTGTGGAACCATAAAGTCACTAAATGGAGAGTGGGTTTTTTTTCTCCTTCTAACACTAGGATAGCTTCCTCAAATAACTCGAGGAAATCTATAAGATCGCGCGCCTTGTGTTTATTATAATTTTCTAATCTTTTTGTTTCTTGTGCTCCACGCAAAATTTCCCAAATTTCATCGTATTGAGTGAGCACTGATCTCAACATCTCTATTCTTGAATTCCACCTTGTATCGGTTTCCTGGTGGACTGTATTCGGCAACCGTGATACAAGACCAGAACGTTTCAGATACGCAACAAGGTTCTTCGTTGTTTCTATAGTTTCCAATATATTTGGAGCGTGCTCTGAAAGCAACTTCTCTTTAAACCCATTGCGTAGTGCGGAATTGATGCAATGCGCGGAGCAATTCAATCTTTCAACTGTTTCCAAAGCTTTTATAATGTTGCTTCCCTGATCTGTCACAAATGTAATTTTATGTGTCATGTCCAATGGAATTCCGATTTCTTAAAATCGGCGGTTCAATTCCCTTCTTATATTTTCGCCGGTTTTCTTTTCATCCGGAAAGTCGGTTGTAAACAATACCCTCGTTACTAAATTCCACGATTTATTTATGTAATGAGCCGTTACGGTGTAATACGATGTTTTAGTATACTGATCTGTCCATAAATCTGTAGTAGCAGCACAAATACCCTGTCTAACTGCGTCCATTATTTCTGGCAAAACGGTTTTCCTCATTACTTCTGCCATTTCTAAAACATTCCGCGATACTGTTGTCGCATGAGGTAACGCACTTTCTACCGGCGCACGGCCGTATTTACAGCCAAAATTAACTAATTTTTGCGCTAATTTTTTAAATCCGGGACCACTAATGCTGTTAAATGAACGTAGATCTTGCGTGCAATAGGTAACGCAGCCTTCGAGTATTTCCTTTTTGTCCTCTGAAGAAATGGAAATATCATTTCTCACTGGCACCACATCAATTTTGCACACGTGCCGTGTCAAATTGGATGTCCCACTTTTATTATTGCACATCATAATTTTTTGGCACATCCTACATTGTGCAAAACCCATATTTTTTCCACTTTCAGTTTCTTTAATGACTAAAAATTTTTGCCATACTGCACTAGCACCCTTAACATTTTCCACTGCACAATAAATATTGTCTTTGACTTTTTGGACAATTTCGAGATTCCGTGCTGACTGCATAATTAATTTCGCCCATTAATAATTTCTTTTAAAATGAATGTTACACTGTTTCTCACTGTGCAAAACTGTGTTCTACAGTTCTTGACTCTCACAAGATTCCTGACAAACTGACCAGAAATTACAAGTCGAAGAAACGCTAGATGTGCAACCACTTAAGAACTGAGGCTCAGGGCAGGGGGTAGGTGACAAAAGTCCTTCTTCAAGTCTCCCACACTTATCTTCTATATATATTCTAAACTTCTACAGAGAAAGGTACTAAAATTCCCCAAGAAACTAAGAGCATTGCCTAAACTACGAAAATGTCCTCTTTGTGGTTTAAAATTTCAATACCGTCAGAATTTACGATTTCATGCGTAGCTTTGAAATAGAAAAATACAACGAATAATAGAAGAGACGAATGTTTTCTAGCATTGAAATTTGAGCAATATAAAGACAACATACGAATATTTGTCGTATCGTGTGTTTTGTTTCATATTTATCAGAAAAATGTTATCAATATATTACAATTCGCTTTATACACGCAAAGCAAGAAATATATCGACGTGCGTTACGAAAAATAACATGTTTCGTCTTTCGCTGCGAAAACTAGCACGTTAGAGCGGTTTGCCACGAAAAGTAGCATGTTCGCGTTTACCCCGCGTTCGCAATTCCCGCACCCTCCCTTACTTAAATTATGTAGATTAAAATTTTCATATGTGTTGTCTTTTGGAGATTAGATGGAATTATTATTTATTAAACAATATTTTCAACAGTTGAATTCTTTTAAACTGCCCCCGCGCTGAAACGCGATAGTTTCTGCAGTCTGCAGTATAATCCAAAACGAGCTATTCTTCGTGGCCAAACCGGATAATATGTTAGTTTTCGCCATAAATTCCCAAACGTGCTATTATTCGTGGCGAAACAGTATAACGTGCTAGTTTTCGTCGCAACAGTACGAAATGTGCTATTCTTCGTGGCGAGGCAGTCAAATGTGTTAGTCTTCGCGGCAGAAGGCCAAACGTGCTAATATTCGTCAGAAACGATGGAACGTGCTTCTTTTCGTGGCAAACCAAAACGTGCTACTTTTCGTAAGAAAATTGAAACGTGCTACTTTTCGTAACGCACGTCGATATAATGGTTGCATCAGCAAAAGACGCATGTTTTTGTAACTCATCCCTTTCAAGTGTCTGCCAGCGGGTAGTCTAGAAAGGTCGCTCGTTACCGAGCAGTGCCACAAACGAAGCAAATAGTGACACCGAAATGTCGAAATTTCGACAAAAGTCAATAACCGAGAAAACAGAGTATTTCATGAATGACCCGAGACGTAAACCAGCGAAAGAATGCTATTGAAATAGGTTCAGTTTACGAAACCTTTAGGCTCAAGTGTCGAGGGTAGAGTCAGCCCATCAACTGTTTAATTTTAAGGAAACCAGAAATTATGTCAATGTTACGAGAGATATGTGCCAGATTGCGTTTGGAAATTGTGTTGTGTGGAATACACGAAGGGAAAGTGTATTGTTAAAAAAAAGATAATGAGAAACGATTCATCATTTCTTCAGTTCTTCCTAAATGTACATATTATTTTATAGAAGTAACTGTCATTCTCCCATTAATTTTATGTTTCTTTTTTTTGTGTATTAATAATATTTAAAGTTCTTTTGAAAGTACTTTCAATAAATACATATATTAAAATAGTGTCATAGGGATCAATCCTATATTCTTTGATAAAAAAAAGAAATAAAATAATTACACCTTTTTATTAAGAATTTATATAAAACATTTTTTGCGGTAGTATTCTACTGTTCCATTATGTACATTATTACATATTCTGAAACAAAACGTATTACAAGTATTTTTGTTGATTTATTATTTCAATTTAAATTAAATTTTTGCATGTATCCATAATTTCTTGAATTTGATACAATGCATGCCATATTGTTCATTCGTAGAATGAAATAAATCCGCATCTTGATATAACAACTGCCGAATAAAGTACCAGTAAAGTCGGAATTGAAGTGCAGCTAAAGGCACGGGTACGAACGGATAACAGCGCGACCACGGGTGAGTCAAGTACGTGTCGCGACAGCTTCGGGCGGGTAGAAATCGACGCTGACCCGCTAACCCGCCAGCGGGTCCGGGCGGGTATGGATAGCTTCGTAGCGGGTATCACCGGGTAAGTGCAGATACGGGTCCGGGCGGGCGGGTGAATCGACGTCACGGCCGGGTGACGGGCGGGTCAAACCCGCCCATTGCAGAACTCTGGTCCGTACTTCTAATCGCGCTGTTCCGGTTAATCGAGTCGTCTTTATTCCATTTAGAATCTGGGCTCGGTGTTCCGGTGTTTTAAATGATCTCAACACGTATTTGGCAGTGTCGAGGAAATCTACTATCATTTTGGAATTTTTTCCGTCGAACTTGGGTATCATTTTCAATGCGTTAAAAGCTCGTCGTTCGTCCAATTCCATTGGATCGTCGGGCTGTTCTTCTATGTCGAATGTGGGGGGTACGAAAAGGCTAGATCGTCTAGGCTCATCGTTTAATTCTTCTACGTCGTCGCTGAAATGTACCGCGGGTCCGTCCCCGGGGCCTTCTCCTGGCGGAGGTGTTTCCAGCGCTAATCGCAGCCTATCGATTTCTTCTTCTACCTCTCCCGGCATAACCCGTGTTTCGTCTTCTGTTCTCTGTCTTTGTCTCGTAGCGTCGGTTCTCGGCACGTCAATCAGTTTTGTATAGATTCCTGTAGTAATTGTAATGTCTGTTCGATCGCGGGTATTCTACCTAGCGCCGCGAATCTAGCTTCGGAATTCGCATTTCCCGTATTTGTTTCTACTCTCGAGGTCTCTATTCCGGCTGTGCCTTCTCCCGAGGTTCCTCTCGACTGTCGCCCTACTGGTGATCTATGTGTCATGTTGCTTACTGGTCTATCGGACAACCTGAATACTTCGCTATCGTATGAGGTGTACGCAAACCCGCTTGTTTCGGTGCAGGTTTCGTCAAAAGTGTCTGTTACGATGGGGGGAAGTAAACTCGGATCTAACTCCTCGAAAGGGAAAAGTCGTTCCCAAACTATGTGTCCGTCGGAATCTAGCGACCTATGTAAGATCTCGGCTATCGAACTATCGCGCCCTAGTGGCTGATTTGGACCGGCTACCGCGCTCTCGTTGAGTTCGATGATCGCATCGACCGCCGCCGCGTACTCTTCGTCGCTGGGTGCGTTCGCAGGTACGCTTCGTCTCCTGCGCGGGGAGCCTATGTAACTTAGGTCCGGTACTACGATTTCGCGTCTTTCTGTTACGCCTAGATTTCGCTCGAGGTTAGCCCCTAAAGATATCGCTCGGCGCATGGAAAAAAAATTTTCGACGTGATGCTCGGCTTAGGTATTAAAGTTCGCACTTACAATACGAGTAGTATTGGATGCATCGTAGTTGTCGTGGAGTGGTCGTTGGCGTCCTCTCTTGGCCGTTGACAGCACTGTTAGTTGATCTACGGCGTTCCTGGTAAGTCGGTATTGGCCGTGGTAGATCTGCGTTGCTCCAGTCGGTCGGCTCACCTGGTCCTCTACGTTGGCTGGATCCCACCGCTGCCACCAATTTTGTTGTGAGGTTGCCGGGGCTGAGATTCTCCCTGAGAATCTCGTCGGTTGCCATGGGCTGTCCTCGGAAGGGTCGTCCTTCGGGCTCCGATAATTCGGGTGCAGGTGCCGGGAACGGGGATTCGGGTTGAAACCGAAGGTAGTGGATCCTTGGCCGGTTTAAGAGTTGGAACTCACCGTAGAGTGAATAAAGGATTTATTGAGCCTGAACTGACACTGGCGCGGCGATCACGGTAGTGATCGCTAATCGATTCGAAAAAGTGAGAGAGCGCGCCCCGTTTTGGGCGGTGATTATATATGGTCGTTTCGGGTCGTGGCGGGGGCCTAATGGTCGCCGTCCGATGACCCGTGGCTGCGCAACGTTCGTTGACCGTTGCGTCGTTTGCGGATTCCTTAGCATTGATGCACATCTTGCTGGCTCAATGCTATTCGGTGGTTGTTTCACAACAAATTGGCGTTCTACTTGCGCGAATTCTTCCATGATCGTAAAAAATGGAATGTAAATGTAATTTCTTTACCATGCAACACGATGCAACGATTTGAGGCTTTGTGCAGTTTAGAGCACGCTTTTATGGCTAGTACCATGATTTGGTATCTCTGTCAAACACTTTCTATGTTCCTCCCTCGAATGCATTATATGCAAAAATGAAGATTCTATGATTCATGCGTATGACGAATTAGTGCGCAAAATCATCCGACAATCAACACGTGTCAAGTCTTCGATCCTCCTTCTTTCCTCTTCACATAATTTTTAGATTTGACGTTTCAAAATTATTTCTCTGCGTTGGGGAAAATATATCCATCACATATATGTATGGAAAAAACATTTCTGTTGACGCCGCAAAATCAATCGTTCAGATTAATCCAACAATTGGCGTTCTACTTGCACGAATTCTTCCATGATCGTAGTTTCTGCTGATGCTATTACATTCAACACGTGTCGAGACTTTTACCCTTGAGGGTGGGGCTGAAATTGCAATCATGCGATATGCTATGATGTTCTCCCTCAGATGCATTGCATGCAAAACACGATGGCCCGACCCAACATTCTATGGAGGGGATGGGGCTATGCACCTCTATTTAATCCAGCTCCTCGTACGCTATTACATTAATCGCTCAGTAGCTCTCCAGTGACTTTCGACATATACAAACACAGTGCTCCAAAAATGTATAGCGCCAGTGTTGGGAATTATTACGCTCCAATAATCGCAGAAGATAATGCATCTTCACACAGGACGAACACATCTAACACAGCGCCGTTCAGGAGTTGCCGCGTAGGGCAACTGGTCAGACAGCCCGGGGCAAACACTTGCTGGCGGCGCGCAAGCCACGCCTCCCCGGGCAATACGGTACAGATGCCTAGGATGAACAAGGACCGTCGCCTCCCTACGCATCTACGAGCCTGTACTCCCGCCACAACCATTCCTCCCCACTCCGCTCTAACAATAGCTGACGTCACTGCCCCGAGCTTTGCTCGCAGCGTTTGCCCCGGGCAAATGCGGCTGCCCGTGCCCTGAAAACGGTAGCCTGACCGGCGCTGATCTAACAGGTATGATATAATTTTTCATACCCTCTCATGATTTTTATTTGTGTTTTTTTCTCGATAATAGCGATCATTTTCACAGTTTTTATTGTTCTTTTAGCTCGCGTTACGCAGCTCGTATCATGGTCAGAAGATATGCGCTAGCATCTACAGCATATAAGTATCTGGAAATCGGAATCAGCGTGCGACCTATACTACTTGTAGAAATCGTTCTCGACGACAATCGTGGGAATCAGTTGGTATTGTCTATTCCAACATGGAAAGGATTAATTGAAAAACGTGCCGACATCGAGCAGCGCATGCGATCGAGCGGATCATCGCCACTATGGATTAACGATTTGGCGGTGAAATTTTGTGTAATGTATAATTCGCAAATGGTAAAGATGATTCGGCATAATAAGTCGCTATATTTCAAACCTAACACATTAATCTGTTTATTTAATCTCGAGCGCTGTATCAATCATGTATATATGCAGCTTTATGAAACTACACATCATGTCGATACGTAGTTTTCAAATTTTGTGTGCGTGTTACAGCGGTGCGATGTCGCCGATGTAACTTTAGACTCTGCGCTGCGCTGCTAAAGCTATACGGGATAGTGAATATTTCGATGGTAAATCTCTGGTTGATTGCGAACTGCTGGCGTGTGCCTTCAATGATATTATCGACTCCGCTCGCAGCAAATGTTAAATAAATTGTACAGCGCGCTCGTATAGGATTTATTACTGAGGGGACACTATCTCTCTACAAACTGGAATTTCCAGCGAAATTTGTTCGATAGCTTGTCTTTTAGTTGCTCCCAGTCTTTTTCCTCCACCCATGTCTCTGTTAGCCCAATGATATCCAATTGTTCTACGAATTCCCCGAATTCTATGAAGAATTGTGTATCTTTCTTTACTAGCCCATGGATATTCCAGAATCCTATTTTTATTGTCTGCTTTTCTCCCTCACTCTTTATGAAACTACACATAATGTCGATACGAAGTTTTCAAATTTTGTAAGCGTGTTACAGCGGTGCGATGTCGTCGATGAAACTTTAGACTCATGCTGCGCTGCTACAGCTATACGCGATAGTGAATATTTCGATGGTAAATCTCTTGTTGATTGCGAACTGCTGGCGTGTGCCTTGAATGATATTATCGACGTCGCTTGCAGCAAATGTTAAATAAATTGTACAATTATTATTCTTTGTAACAATATATAATTTCTTGAACCTATATTATTTCTCAATTTTATTTACTCATCATCCATCCTCCTTCTTCCCTCTTCACATAATTTTAAGATTCGACGTTTTATAAAAAAAAAATGATCATATTTCGTTCGTGCGTTCTGGGCACTGTGAAAATGGTATCGTCTCGCGCGGCTGCTCCAGAAGAGTCAAATTACACGCGTTATCGCGCGATACGCTGCGGAGTTTGAAAAATTGTTGGTTTTAGAATGCATGATGTATATTTGTTTGCTACATAACGGTTCGGTAGATCGTTGATTAAAGAATTATTATTACTTCTCTGCGTTGGGGAAAGTATCTGTTGGTTCGGAAAAAATAATTCGGCGGCCTTTTTCAGAATCGATCCGGCCCCAGAAATTTATTACAGGGAGGGGACGACCCTCTGAAAAATTTCTGGTGGTGGGTTAAGGCCTGAAAACAAATTTTCGGGGGTCGTCTCCCCTCCCTCTGTGGAAATTCCCGGCGGCGGGTCAGGTCTGGAGAGGTCTCCGCGGCGGCTCGGTCCGGACTGATCCCCTCCACGATTGCGACTACCCCACTCCGCGGCTCATGCGCGCGCAACCGGTCTTCCACTCCCCGCTCGCCCCTGGCCCAGAGTTATCCGCACCGCACACCCCACGCGCCCTCACTTCCTCCCCGCCCCCACACTCCCCTCAGAGGGCCAACGTTAGAACTATCTTTACTATACTACTCTAGTTCCGGTGCCCTGATTTCAATGGTGTTCTCTATCTTGGAAGTCACTACCAGATTCGCTCGGTATGAATACACTCTGACTCCTGCGTTAGTTTGTCTATCGTCGATTGTTCCGCGGCTCGCGTTCAGGTAATCTCGATTTCAGCTAGGCGATTCTCGGCTCGGAGTTCTATTAAAATTCTGTCTAAAATCGTCGCGTCTATAATTCGTATTTGTATAGCGCGGTCTGTACTCTCATTAATTGGCTCTTTCTCTGGCCCTGCCTTCCCTGATTTGGTGTCCCGGTTTCGTGCAATAGTGACAGACTACTGTGACGCGCTGAACTTCCCTTTTTATGTGCGTCGGTTGCGTCGGATAGTTTATTCGTGGCATGCTCAATCGCGTATAGCAATTCCTCGCTAAATGTCCTAATTTATTACAGCGTTCGCAGCGCGGTACGTTTGATCCTTGTCTTCTCCTGGGCTGAACATCGAACTTCCTAAAATTTCGCGAGGTGCTTAGACCCATTGCTTGTTCCTCCTCTATTGCTGAGGCTATTGCTGCATTTAACGTTGCATAGTTTCGAGACCTTATAATCGTCCTCAAGTTCACATTCAACCCGAGGGTAAAAACATCTAATGCGCGTTCTTGTGCTGATCCTACTTCGTCGCTGTTTCCTGGCTTTACCGATAGCTCGGATAATTCTCCTGCTAATTCCTCTACTCTACACGCGAATAGTTTTACGCTCTCGCCAGCTCGCTGGTGACAGGCGTGAAACTCCGCTCCAACTGCTCCTATTGACCTTTTGTCCACGAATAAGGATGTTAAGATGTCGTTAACTTATCGAAACTCTCTATTTCCTTGTATTCTAGTACCTCGGCTGCCTTGCCTTTTATTTTCGTTCCTATCACTGTTCTCAAGAACCGCGGTAATTCGTTTGCGGGGACAAACTCTGAGGCGCTCGTATAATACTTAAAAAATTCAGCAAGCTCGTCCGACGATTTTCCTCCGAATTTATCGACTAGCGACAATGCGGTAGATAATTTTTTTACGTCCGGTGGTAGTCCGGGGGGGGGGGGTTATCACCGTCAAGCAACGACATTTCTTGTCCTTCCAAATTTACTCTGTCCAACAAACTAAAGTCCGCTAGCAAAATCGGATATTCTCTATTCGGTGTCACAAAATTTTCCGGAGACGATTCTGCGCTTGAATCGTCGTTCTTCCTAACGTTTAGTTTTAACGGCGGCGGTCGAAGTGTTTGGCGGGACGGTCTTGGATGCTCTATAGAAGGTAGAAGGTTCTTCCCGTACGAAGGTTAACTTTTTTTTGAAAAACGATTCGAATGATCTCGGCAAGCTTCTTTGACCCGGGAGTTTGAATAATCAATTCAAACTCCGCGCGTTCGTCTTCTATAGACATTCATGTACCATCTCTGGATTTCTTTAGGACTCTGGTTTACAATATTTACGCTCGCGTTTTCTGTTTCGGACTCGGTATGCGTTTCATTTACTCACAATGCTGCTCGCAACCACTTGTCGTCGGCTCGGTCGGAAGTCCTCTCGTACGTGAACCAACGGCGGTGATAAGATGAAACTGGACCCGACAAGGTCGATCCGTACAGCTGTTTGCTGCGTGCTCCGACGGCTGCTTCCCTCGTACGGCTCTCCGTCCGTCCTTCAGGTGCGGCTCCTACACGTTCCTTGGTCTCCAAGTCCTCTCGTGCGCCTCGGTCCTCGGATCCGTGGCGTCCTCGTAGATGGAATTGGTGTTTGGTAGATGGTTGATTCACCCGTTCACTCACAAGCCGATTTTACTCGTTACTAGGTTCGTCGTCGTTCGGACTGCGTCGAATGTCTTCTCAAAGGCCGTTCCTCGGTCCTCTGTGCTACCTCGGTAGCGACTGTTCAGATTACTCCCAGCGCCTCTGGTGGCGGTTGGAAAAATCTGGCGAACAGGACGACGCCGGCGACCACGCGTCGTTCGTTACTAGTACGTTAACCATATTGTACGCTTACAGTCTCCGCAAGTGCGGAGTTTGATTATTAACTAGTGTGAGCCGTTTGTGGCCCAAAGTCAAACGAATAAATAAAGCTAGTACGCAAGTACATTAGGAGGGAAGGAATTGTGCTAATTACACAAGACCGTGTCTGCGGCCAATCTTTTTTCCTTCTCCTAACCTATTTCGAACATGGTCCTTCGAGCCGGATTATTCACGGCGCATCATTCCAACGAGCTATCGTTGCATTATTGGGAACATCACTCGGCCGTTCGAGGTTCCAGTCAATAAGGAGTTCTGCAGAACAGAGGCTTGGTTCTACGTGCGTGTCCCACCGCAAGAGTCTTACGGCGTCCAGAAGCATTCTCGGATTCCGGTGTGGACATCGAGCCAGCATCGTGCCCTTCAACGACGAATCATTCGCCTGGTCATTGAGGCTTCCAGCATCGTCGACTCAGGTAACTGTTTTCTGTTATCACCAACCAGATAATTGCCTTGATTTCGCAAAATGGCCCCGCCTCAAGGCGACGAGCTTACTAAATTGAAACGACAGCGGGGCGCCATTAAGGCTGCTTGTACGCGAATACGAAATTATGTCGATACGAATATACCGAGAACGTCTGACATTATATCTCAAATCCAAGAACGATTCTCGAGATTAGAGGGGTATTGGTCCGAATACAACACGGTGCAGTCGGATGTGGAAGAGATCGACGCGGAAGAGTGTGGCGATAGAATTCAGTTCGAGAATGCTTTCTATTCTCTAAGCGCCGATATGCGTGCGATAATTAACATGGCGATCAATCCTCCAGTCGCTCGCGTATCCGCGTCGCCATCTAGCGACTTCACAAATGTGAATCAGGCGTCCAGCGTCCGTCTGCCAAAGTTGAACCTGCCCACATTCTCCGGAAAATACGAGGAGTGGTTCTCTTTCTACGATATTTTCAATAAGACTATCGGCGGCAATCCGTCGATAACCGATTCTCAACGGTTTCAGTATCTCAAGACGTCTCTCGTCGGTGAGGCGGCCGATATAATAGATGCGCTAGAGATAACCGACGAGAATTATTCAGTCGCGTGGGAACTCTTGCGCGAGCGTTACGACAATCTTCGTCTCAATGTGAATGCGCATCTTAGAGCAATATTTGACTTGCCATCGATGGCTAAGGAAAATTCTAACGAATTGCGACAAATTGCGGATGGCGCCGCGAAACACGTGCGCGCACTAAAGGCTCTAAAGCGCCCGGCCGATGCATGGGACGACATTATTATTTATATTTTAACGTCCAAGTTAGACAATGTTACGAGGCGCGAGTGGCAGATTTCGCTCAAGACTCCCGAAATGCCCACTTTAACGCAATTTCTAAAGTTTTTGAACCACAAGGGTGGGTCGATTGAAACGCCTGGAAAAAATTGCCTTCCTTCGAGTCAATCCACTCAACGTAACCAGACAAATGTCAAGAGGCATGTCACTCATGTCGCAACTGTGAAAACTAAATGCGGTTTTTGCGCCGGCGAGCATCTCATCTACTATTGTAAGGATTTCACAAAATTGTCCGTTGAGCAACGGATCTCCGAGATTCGAAAGCGTAAGCTGTGTACTAATTGTTTGAGATCGCAAGGTCATTCCAGCAGCAAGTGTACTTCTGGCGTTTGTAAATCGTGCGGAAGGAGACACAATACTCTCCTTCACCTACAAACAGGGGCGGAAGGCGGCGATTCTAATAATTCGTTGGCAGCCGATCCTGCGAGCGAACCGGTAACCACCGTCAGTGCGGTGTCGACGTGCGCGAGTTACGTCATGCTGTCCACCGCGTTAGTGTACGCGCATGATCACACCGGTTCTCGAAAATTGTGCCGCGCGCTGCTTGACTGCGGATCTCAGGCGAACTTCATATCTCGCCAATTTTTTAATGTGTTGAAATTGAGGGCGCGAGGGCTTAACGTATCGTTGTCGGGAATAAATCAAACAGCAACATCCGCAAATCAGATGGTGCAGCTGAAAATACAGTCACGATTTGGCGCCTTTTCGTCGCACCTTGACTGTATCGTGGTGGATCAAATTACTGAAAGGCTGCCGGGAATCTCAATAAAGTGTGGGGATGTGACATTGCCGCGCAACATAACTCTAGCCGATCCACAGTTTTACGAATCGTCGGACATAGACATACTAATCGGCGCGGAGACGTTTTGGCAGTTGTTATGCGTGGGTCAAATCAAATCATCATCGAGCCACCCCACTTTACAAAAAACTCGGTTGGGATGGATTCTTGCCGGGAGGGTTGGCGATCGTCTTGCGGATACTAATGCGGTACGGAACCTTCATATCTCAATAAAAAACATTGATTTGCAAGATCAGTTACATCAATTCTGGCGAGTCGAGGAAATTCAAAACAGCTCTCCCTCGTACTCGCCCGATGAGTTGCTGTGCGAAACTCATTTCATTAATAATGTTGCTCGCGATGACGGTGGTCGTTTCGTCGTGAAACTTCCTATTAAGGACGGAGGGTTGCAGTCGTTGGGCGATTCGCGAACGGTGGCACTGCGTCGCTTTCACAACATAGAGAAGCGACTTTCTCGCGATGCAGGCTTAAAGCAACAATACGTCAATTTCATGTGCGAGTATCGTGCGCTGGGTCATATGAGACGTGTCTATGAGTGCGATGACTCGGACGAGCTTCCCACGTTTTACTTACCGCATCATTGCGTGTTCAAAGGGTCAGGCATGACCGCCAAAATACGAGTAGTTTTCGACGGCTCGTGCAGAAGTTCGTCTGGTGCGTCGCTCAACGATGTGTTGGTGGTCGGACCCGTCATACAGCAGGATTTGTTTTCGATAATTTCAAGGTTTCGTACATTCACCTACGTCTTCACTGCCGATATCGTAAAAATGTATCGACAGATACGGGTGCACGATTCTCAAACGCAGTTGCAGAGAATTTTTTGGCGCGACAATGACGCCGATGATCTCAGTGTATACGAGCTTACAACTGTTACATACGGCACGGCTTCCGCTTCTTACTTATCTACAAGGTGCTTGCAATTTTTGGCGGAGGGGGAGGCGGCGAGGTTTCCGATTGGATCGCTGCACGTGCTTCGGGATTTTTACGTTGACGACATCCTCACTGGTGCGGATAGCTTGCACGAGGCGCGAACGGTACGCGACCAGATAATAGAGTTGCTAAGGCTTGGGTCGTTCGAGTTGAGTAAGTGGTCATCCAATGCGGAGGAGCTGCTGCACTCGGTCGGCGATGGGTCCGACGTACCAATGGTCGAGTTCAACAAGGATGCTCATCCTCGAATTTTGGGAATCCAGTGGAATCCTACGGCCGACGTGTTTCAGTTTCAGATTGATTGTGACCGGACAGGCGACCGCATTTCCAAGCGCACGATACTCTCAGAGATAGCGAAATTATATGATCCTCTTGGTCTGATCACTCCTGTCGTTATAGTTTCAAAACTACTCCTACAGGAAATCTGGAAGCTGGACCTCAACTGGGATGAGTCAGTTCCTATTCAGATTCACTCCCGTTGGTCGCGATTTAAGGATCAGTTAAATCATTTAAACCAGCTAAGGATACCGAGACGCGTCAGGTTTTCCGCGTCGGTTGAGGTTCATGGGTTCTGCGACGCCAGTCAAAACGCATATGGTGCGTGCATATACTTGCGCTCCCGGTTGCCGAACGACACGTTTCGTACAGAGCTATTATGCTCCAAATCGCGTGTAGCTCCACTGAAGGCTGTCTCGCTGCCGCGATTGGAATTGTGCGCGGCTCTGTTACTCGCTCAACTTTTGAGTAAGATCTCCGCGTCCATGGATATCACTGAGATGCGAAAGATTCTTTGGTCGGATTCCACTATCACTTTGAATTGGGTTTCATCATGCTCTCGTAGGTGGTCCACCTTTGTCGCGAATCGCGTCGGCGAGATTCAGCGGCTGACTGACATCACTGCTTGGCGCCATGTTCCTACCGGTGAGAATCCGGCCGACTTGATATCTCGCGGGGTCGAGCCGTCCAGGCTGTCGGCATCTTCTGTTTGGTGGCATGGCCCGGACTATCTCCAGTGCGAGGAAGGTCTCTGGCCTAACTCCGACTTTACAAAATTCGCGGGGGGTCTGCCCGAGGAGCGAAAGGTCACCCTTGCCGTCAGGTCAGTTAGGGAACCAATCTTCGGGGAATTAATTCACAAATCCTCGAGCTATGGTGAAATATGTCGAGTCGCGGGGTACTGTGTGAGGTTCATTAAATGCCTTAGAAACAAATACAGATCGAGGTCGGTTCCCTTAAGCCCGGTGGAGACCGCGGAGGGTGTACACGCGTTGTGCAGGGATGTCCAGCACGCTGTCTTCCCTGACGAGATTCGGCAGTTGTCGGAGTCGCGAATTCTCAATCCTCGTAGCGTCTTGCTCCCGTTGTCTCCATTTCTGGGTGATAATGGGTTACTGCGCGTCGGAGGTAGGCTCAAAAGGTCCAGTTTGCCTTATGCAACGCGGCATCCAATATTGCTGCCAAGGCGTCACCGTATTACCGATTTAATAATTGCGTATGAACACGTTCGCAGTCTGCATGCAGGAGTGCAAGCGACCATAGCTGCCGTAAGACAGCGTTTTTGGCCTTTGTCGATAAGGTCAACGGCACGCAGAATTGTTCGCGATTGCGTTACATGTTTTAAGTCCAAACCGATCACTTCCGAAGCAACAATGGGAGAACTGCCACCCAAACGAGTCGAGCCCTCGCGACCCTTTCTGCATTGCGGCGTGGATTATGCAGGGCCAGTGTACATCCGAGAGGGTAGAAGGCGCAATTCGCGGCATGTCAAGGCCTACTTAGCGGTGTTCGTCTGCTTCGCCGTCAAGGCTATACACCTGGAACTAGTGGGGGACCTCACGTCCGATGCCTTCTTGGGAGCGTTTAAACGATTTGTTTCCCGTCGAGGTACACCTGCGTCAATGCACTCTGACAATGGTACCACATTCGTTGGTGCAAATCGACAATTAAGAGAGTTTTATGACTTTTACACTGACGATCGGCTGCAAGGCGAATTGCGCGCCTTCCTTTGCGACTCCAACATTGAATGGAGCTTCATACCGCCAAACGCCCCTCACTTCGGTGGGTTATGGGAATCAGCCGTCAAGTCGGCTAAGCACCACATGCATCGCATTATTGGTGATGCGCATCTCACATTCGAAGAGATGCAAACGGTGCTTTGCGAAATCGAGGCGATTTTAAATTCACGGCCTATCACGCCGCTGTCTGAGGACCCAAATGATTTATCATGTCTAACACCGGGTCATTTTCTGGTTGGTGAGGCTTTAAACAGTTTTCCGCAGTTGAGCTTGTGCGATTTAAATGAAAATCGCTTGTCACGATGGCAACGGGTGGAGCAGCTGCGGCAGCACTTTTGGAAGAGGTGGTCCCAAGAATACCTCACCAATCTTCAGGAGCGTCACAAATGGAAGGCTACTAAGGGTCAACAGCTGAAGGCGGGGCAGTTGGTGCTCATCCGGCAACCTGGCTTGGCGCCACTGCAGTGGCTGATGGGACGTGTCTTGGAGATACACCCGGGCAGCGACGGAATCGTGCGCACGGCAACAGTGCGAACGAGCAATGGGGAGCTTGTGCGCCCCTTGGTGAAACTTTCAATCTTACCGATTGGCACGTAGACTATAAGTTATCCTAACATGTACATATCTCTTATCGCGTTCCTGTTTGTTCTTAGCTATTACTATTTTAATACTTACGACTTAATATGATTTAATTCCCTTTCGAAAGTCTATACTTTCAAGGCGGGCGGTGTTCAGATTACTCCCAGCGCCTCTGGTGGCGGTTGGAAAAATCTGGCGAACAGGACGACGCCGGCGACCACGCGTCGTTCGTTACTAGTACGTTAACCATATTGTACGCTTACAGTCTCCGCAAGTGCGGAGTTTGATTATTAACTAGTGTGAGCCGTTTGTGGCCCAAAGTCAAACGAATAAATAAAGCTAGTACGCAAGTACATTAGGAGGGAAGGAATTGTGCTAATTACACAAGACCGTGTCTGCGGCCAATCTTTTTTCCTTCTCCTAACCTATTTCGAACAGCGACAATAACCTGTTTCAGCCTATGCGATTGCGATGATCCAATAATCTTGTCTGAGAGAGTTCAATCTCAGACGGTGTCGATTAATCGGTTGCGTCAAGGCTCGTGTTGTGCCCTGCGTGATGGCTCGCAACGCTGGTACGGGATCTGGCGTAATCGTGAGTTCGGGAGCGATTAAAGGATGAGAATCCACCGGGTGAACTACACCATATGTGTTTAAACTCAAAGACTAAGTCTTTATTCAGAAACAACTAAAACTAGACTGAGGTGTACAAGTAGGTTTTTAGCCGTGTTGCACGGTCGAGGGTCGGATCTCGAGTCTGCCGATTTGCGGCGGCAAATCGGTTTTTATTTCGCTTATTGGGCGTGGTGCCGTCGCTTCGTGTTACCGTATATGGTCATAGCGAAGCGCTCGCATTTTTGCTGATTTCGTAGATACGCGTTCGCCTCGCAACTGACTTAGCTTAGAAACGTCTCGAAACGTTCTAGAGTAATATAATATGTATAATGTATAATACTGTGTATAATACGTGTGCTTGGGCGTTGCCTGGGCACAACATCCCTCCCCCCTTGAGGAGGAAAAGCCATAGCTTTTCTGGCGGGCGATGATAAACTATCTTAGGGAAATCCCAAAACTCGTAGTGGTTGGATTGATTATCATCGACTTACATATGGTTATTTCTTAACTAGATTATAGTGGTAATTCGGTATAAACCGTCTTATGTATTTGACAGTGAAAGGTTATCATATTTATATAATATAGTGATAATAATTTGTTTATAATGATTACATTATTTCAAAGGGAATTGGTGGAAGGCGTTTCTTCCTTACTAACTATTTTGATTATCGCTTCGGGTTTTTGTGTGGTTTTGTCGCGACTCGTGTTGTCAGATTCAGTGTCATTATTCGTATTTTACAATTGTTTGGTTTTTGCGTCAATTTTGTGTACAAGGTCCGTATGGTATCGCTTTGAACATCGGGTGATTAGATGTACAGAGGTATAGATCGTTTATAGTTTTACATTCTGCTAGGTCTTGTTTACTTAGTTGTATATAATCTTGCACCGAGCTGTCAAGTACCACGTATGGGTCGAGGGGTTCTATATACGCGTAGAACGATTCGTTTACCTTAGTAGGCACTGGGTGTACCTTACACAATTTACAGTAGCGGACAAAAAAGTTACCACTTTCCAGATTTATTTATTTTTATTATTTTTAACAGCCACTTAAAACTGTAGTATGTGTTTAATATACATGTTCTGAAAGAGAATTAAAAGCTGCGTAAAACTTAGTTAAAGTTGTATTTATTAATTAACCGACCAAAATTTTATATAACATTATACAGAAGCTATACATTTTTTATGACCGACAAAAAAGTTACCACTTTTGAAAAGTAATAAAAATTCTAATATTTTGTTGGGGCACTTCTTGCTTTTAGGACGGCCTCACATCTTTTTGGCATCGAATGTATCAATTTTTCAATAAGGGCAACAGGAAGGTCATTCCAAGCTTTCTCGACAGCCGCAAATAACTCATCAAGTTTTTTAAATTTCTGCCCATTGAGCTTACGCTTAATCGCACCCCACAAATTTTCAATGGGGTTTAGGTCTGGCGATTGCGCTGGCCATTTCATTACCCTTATTTTATTGTTGGAAAACCATTTTTTGACGGACTTTGCAGTGTGTTTTGGATCATTATCCTGTTGGAATATCCCTCCAGCAGGCATGACCCGGCGAGCGTGTGGCTTCATCACATTTTTCATAATACTACAATATTGATACTGATCCATTATACCGTTTATTCGGTGAATAGGACCTAATCTCGAAAGACTAAATGCCCCCACACCATTATACAACCTCCTCCATGCTTAACCGTACCAATGGTATAACGAGGACTAAACCTTTCATTAATCGGACGCCGTACAAATCTAATTCCATCGCTGTGTATTAAATTAAATTTTGACTCATCGCTAAATAAGACCTTCGCGCAGTCAGCAGCGGACCATGCAAGATGTTCACACGCAAAATTCATCCTTTTTTGCATGTTTTTGTTGGATAGAAATGGCTTCTTAGCAGCAATCCGGCCATTTAGTCCCTTCTCCGCTAGTCTCCGTTGAACCGTTCGGACACTAATTTCAACATTTTCAACCAACACTTTATCACGGATTTCTGGGGCTGTTAGCTTTGGGTTCTCTATAGATTATCGAACTAGGAGTCGGTCCGTTCTAAAAATATTTATCGATTTTAATGAAATTTTGTTACCAAATCAAGACAAAAATTTGTAATATTAACCTTTCATTAGTTTTTCTCGGTCGCTCTCGATTCTCCACAAGCAACGGATTCTTTTCACGACAATAAATGCGACGAATTGTGCTTTTATCCATCTTCATATGCTCAGCAATTTGTTGAAAAGTATAGCATTCGTCATCACGAAACCGAACTATTAAACTTCGCAATTGGGGATCAGTTTTCTTTCCACGAGGCATTTTTAATCGATTTTAATCTCTTAAGCGTTTACTCCAAACAAAAGAACGCAAAAAAGGAGCGTAAACCAGAAAAACGAAAGACAAATACGCGGGAATTTGAAAGTGGTAACTTTTTTGTCGGTCGTAAAAATGTATAGCTTCTGTTTAATCTTATATAACATTTTAATTTGTTAGTTAAATAAATTCGACTTTAACTGGGTTTTATGCAGCTTATAATTATCTATCAGAAAATGTATATTAAACACATACTACAGCTTTAAGTTGCTGTTAAAAATAATAAAAATAAAAAAATCAGGAAAGTGGTAACTTTTTTGTCCGCTACTGTAAATTTCTTCGCGCTCAACAATGGGATGTCTAGTACTACAGTGATTGATTTGGTATCCGAAAATGCGGAGAGTGTTAGGATCTCGTATAGGACGTGCATGTTTTCTAATTTTATCCCGATAGGGAAGTTGTTCGCGAAATAGGTGTTGTTCGCGTGCCGGAATTTGAGGTTAGGGTGGCGAAGTCGAGTCAAGAAGCACAGCGTGATGAAATTATCGTACGTCGTTTATTAAAATCAAAGATGAGCGATGGATGAGCGGGGATGAGCTTAATGCTGAAGAGATGAGCGTGAGAACTTGAGAAATGCGCGTTTGTGCTGAACGAAGAGCTTGAGCGCGATGCTATTCAAAGTACGTTGCGAACAAGAATGAACAATGGCCCGAAGCTCGCTTCCGCCTTGGTGTCTTCCAGATGCTTCTGGAAGACGCGCCAAGCGGAAGCGAGCTTTGATTGGGTGATCGCGCGGACGAGTGGTCCGATTGGGTGATAGCACTGGCGGCCAGATCTGATTCGGTGATCGATTGTAGATCTGCCGTCGTGCTCCGCTGCCCGTGAGGTGCTGCGGTGAGACGAGAGCGGTGGAGAGAGGAACTACTGCTCGAATCGCAAACATTCTCCCGCCATCAACAGCTTGCAGATGGTGTTGATGATGAGCCTGAAACATTCAAAGGTGCCAATTTTGCAATTGGTCTTTTTAGAACGGTGGTGGCGGTCTTGAGCGTTGCGACCCTGGTGAGTCCGTCCTTCCCTGGGTGTGTGGTGAGAACCCGAGCAAGTGGCCACTTGCTCGGTGGAAATCGCTCGTCAGTGATGAGCACCAGGGAGCCGATTTTGATGTCGTTGGACGGGTGAAGCCATTTCGAGATTGAGAGTTGGCGTTGAAAATACTGTGATGACCATTGGGTCCAGAATCGCTGCGCCTTCTGTTGAATGAGCTGCCACCTCGCTGATGGTGAGATTGTTGAGTGTTCTGCTGATGGTTCGGGCAGCGTTGATAGTGGCTGTCCGATGAGGTAGTGAGCAGGGGTGAGTGGAGTGACATCTTCAGAGTCGTCGCTGAGTGGCTCTAGCGGTCGTGAATTGAGCATCGCTTCAATCTGTGTGAGAAGAGTGCTGAATTCCTCGTAAGTGAGTACAGTGTCACTTACGGTGCGCCTGAGATGATGTTTGATCGATTTCACGACCGCCTCCCACTTTCCACCCATGTGAGGTGCGGCAGGGGGGTTGAAGAACCATTTGGTGTTGTCATTGACAAAGAGCTGTGACACAGAGTGATGTTCTTTCGTGCCTCGAGTGAATAACCTCTTGAGCGCGGCATCTGCACCAATGAAGTTGGTGCCGCAGTCAGAATGGAGTGATTGAGGTATTCCTCTCCTTGAGATGAATCTGCGGTACGTCGCGATGAATCCTTCTGTCGAGTAGTCAGTCACCAACTCTAGATGAACTGCTGAGGTGGTGAGACAGGTGAAAACGCAAATCCAGCCTTTGTGAGTTTTGGAGCCTCGCCCCTTCCATGCTTTGAGTGAAATTGGTCCGGCGTAGTCCAGTCCAGTGCGGGTGAACGGCTGTGAGGGTGTGACTCGCGCAAGAGGTAGTTGGCCCATCAGCTGATGGGCACGGATCCCCCTTTGCCGAGCACACACCACACAGCGAAGAACGTGAGTTTTGACTGGAGCTCTGCCTCCGAGAATCCAATACCGTTGGCGGATGTGAGAGAGCGTGAGCTGGGTCCCTCCATGAAGGGTGGTTTTGTGAGCATTATCTATGATCAGATGAGAGAGGCGTGAATTGCGAGGTAGAATCACGGGATGCTTACTTCCGTAATCCATGTGAGCGTTGTTGAGTCGACCTCCAACTCGAATCACTCCTTGCTCATCGACAAACGCAGTGAGTCGATTGAAGGCGTGAGATGAAAGCAACTTGGAATTAAAGCTGAGTACTTTGAGCTCCTCGTTGAAATAGAGAGCTTGCGTTGCCTTGATCCAGAAGATTCTGGCTCTCTCCAAGTCCTCTGGTGAGTGTGAGATGATTGGTAGTGAAATCGGAGCTCTCCTGAGCTTGTCAAGAATTCTGAAACAAACTGAGGTGATGCGAATGAGTTTGCTGAGAGAAGAGTATCTATAAATGAGATCCCAGTGATGTTCGATTTTTTGAACGTTGAGTAGAGTTGAAACTCCTGGACGAGCCTCCTGTGCACTGGAGTCGTCCTTCAATTCTGGTTGAGATGGCCATGAGTCACTGGGCTGAGTTAGCCATGGTGGTCCCGTCCACCACAGCTTGTGTTGTTCAAGCTGAGATGTAGTCACGCCTCGAGAGGCGCAGTCCGCTGGATTTGAGGTTCCTGGAACGTGTCTCCATTGTGCATGTTGAGTGAGCTCTTGAATCTGGGAGACACGATTCCTCACATAGTCCTTCCAGCGTGATGCATGAGATTTGATCCATATGAGTGTCACTTGAGAGTCCGTCCACAGGTGAGTAGCAGCTACATTGAGCTTGAGAGTTGCTTGAACATATTTTGTGAGCTTTGCAAGCATCAATGATGCCGTAAGCTCGAGCCTCGGGATGGTGAGCTTTTTGAGTGGTGCTACCTTTGTTTTGGAGCACACTAGTGTCGACACCTTGTGACTTGTGGACAGTGAAAAGACGGTAATATAAACTACCGCCGCCATGGCGAGTTGAGAAGCATCAGAGAAACCATGTAATTCCACTGTTGAGTAGCTGTAGGTGGTGAACCACCTAGGAACTGAGAGCCTGGCCAGGCATTGAAGATTTTCTCTGATGGTGAGCCATTTTGACGTGACCTGGGATGGCAGTGGATCATCCCAGCTGAGCTTGTGCAGCCATAATTCTTGTAAAAGCACCTTTGCTTGAATGATGACTGGTGACAAAAAGCCGAGCGGATCAAATATCTGAGCTACTTCTGAGAGAATGAGGCGTTTGGTGAATTTTGAGCTCATTGCCGGTTTGGCTGAGAATGAAAAGCTATCCTTGAGCACGTTCCAATGTAATCCGAGAACTTTGGTTTTGCAGTCGTCTAGTGAAAGTATTGAGCCGAGAGCTCTCTGAGTAGGGGAAATTGAATCAAGCAACGGAGGGTGAGTTGCATGCCATTTGGCAAGTGGAAAGCCTCCCGCGTTGCACAGGTCTTTTAATTGTTGAGCGATTTCAATGAGTTTCTCACCTGTGTCGGCTCCGCCGAATATGTCGTCGACGTATCTGGCTTGAGTGAGCGATGGCACTGCCAGTGGGAAGCGATGGCCTTCGTCTTCCACAAGTTGAAGTAGAGCCCTGACAGCCATGAATGGAGCAGCCTTCAATCCGTATGTGACGGTGGTGAGCTTGTATGGCACCTCCTTCTGATTGCCGTCGAACCATAGCACCCTTTGCAGGTCCTGATCGGCTTCATGCACCTGGACTTGACGATACATCTTCGTCACGTCCGTGGCAAATATGAATTTGTGCTGACGTATCCACAGCAGCACGTCGGTGACATTGAGCAGGAGATTTTTGCCGGTGTGCATGAGATCGTTGATTGAGTGTCCGGAGCCCGAGGGGCTTGAGCCATTGAAGACGACCCTGAGCTTTGTTGACTGGCTGTCGGGCTTAAGCATTCCATAGTGTGGCAAATAGAAAATGGAATGAGAATTAGGAGAGATTGATGGTGCTCTTACCATGTGCTGGAGATCTTTGTACTCGTTCATGAACCCTTCGTAGAGTTCACGAAGTCCAGCATCCTTCTTGAGTCTGTTGCGTGTACGCATCAAGCATGCGTGAGCCGTGTTGTATGAATTGCCCAGGAGCCTTGGAGATAACTTGAGCGGGATGCGGACGATGTATCTGCCTGTTGAGTCACGAGAGTGAGTCGCTCGAAAGTGCTCCTCGCACTCCTCTTCTTCATGCGTGAGCTGAGTGGGGGTATCACCGGGAAGCTCTTCTTGAATCCGAAACCTCGTCAACAATTCTTGGAGATCATTGTTGCTATGCTGTACCACAGCAGAGTGATGAGATGTTGCAATCTGTGAATTGTGAATGGTGATTGGTCCAAGAATGAGCCACCCAAACATTGAAAATTGGGCAATCGGCATTGACGGGTCTGCCTTGATGAGGTTAGGTTTGATAATCTGTCCGTATGTGTCTGCGCCGATGACCATGTCAATAGGCCGTGGCGTGAGAAAGTCGGGATCAGCCAGCTTGAGGCCGTCGAGATGTGGCCACTCCTGACGAGGCGCTTCAACGGATGGCAAATTGGAGGTTAATGCCTTGAGTACATGAGCTTGAACATGTATCGTTGTCGAATCGTAATTCGAGCGTAGTGTGAGCAGTGCGATTCCTCTAGTTTGGATAGATCTGGCGCCTCCAAGGCCACCTCCTTGATGAAGGTGAGCTCGGAGCCTGAGTCGATGAGAAGCCGAACTGGAGAGAATGATACTGGAGTGATGAGCTGAGCGTTGGCCGTGGCCAAGAGTGACATGGTTGAGAATGATGTGCGAACAGCTAGCGGGTAACATGGAAAACCTTTTGAGCGTGAGCTTTGAGACTGGATTGTTGAGCTTGAGCGGGGTGCGACGACTGCACCAATTTCTCATTGAGCTGAGCCTTGAGATGTGGACTGTGCTGGAGCTGGGGTTTGAGCTGGCTGAGCAGTGGTCCCCTTCAAGTGCAGCATCGTGTGATGCCGAGCCCCACACGTCTTACACTTGAGGAGCGATTTGCACACTTCTGTGTTGTGTCGTCCACAACAGTTACGACACAGCTCGTACCTGGTGATGAACTTGCGCCTCGCTTCCACCGACATTTCGCGGAACTCCGGACACATCACCACGAAATGCGGTCCCTGGCAGCAATCGCACGGGTAGTTGTTTGCTGAGAGGAAGAACTTTGAGCTATTCTGCGAGTGTGTCGCTGCGTGAGAGGTAGCTGAGCGGTGAGATGGGCGACTGGGTGCGGCAGAGGGAGGTTGAGCCTTCTTTTGTTGAGCTTGCTTTTGAGCGGCGCCCTCCAATTGCTCTAAAGCGACAATTTTATTGTCGATGAACGATTCCAACTGCTCGTATCTTGGGTACTCATTGGCTGAGCCCACCGAGGTCTCCCATGCCTCTCGGGTGTGCTTATCTAGGCAGTTGGTAGCGAGGTGTATGAGTACACAGTTGAGCATATCCTCTGCCGCACCCAACGCCTTGAGAGTCTTGGTCACCTCGGTGATGGACGAGCGCAGGTTGTCCAGAGCGGTTGAGCTGCGAGTCTGGATCGCTGGCAAACTAAACAACTTGTTCAGCTGCTCCTGAATGAGCACGCGCATGTTGGAGAAGCGCTTCGTCAGGTACTCCCAGCATGCTTGAAATGAGGCGTCAGTGAGCGGGTAGGCATTCACGTGCCTTGCTGGCTCGCCAGTCACACTAGAGCGTAGGTAGTGCAACCTGTCAATGTCCATGAGTTGTGTGTCCCTTATGATGAGCGATGTAAACAGCTCGCTGAATGCAGGCCAGTCCACGTAGCTGCCTGAGAAGGTCGGCAGCGCAATCTCGGGCAGCTTCGACGCTCGAGATAGTGGTTGAGCGGGTGAGACGGCGACCTTTGCTTGAGCAATGGCCTCCACGTCTTCACGAAGACGGTTGAGCCTGAGTTTCGTCTTAAGATGGAGCTGCTTCTCCTTATTGACGAGCTCTGAGGTGAAATACTCATGATCGAGGCACTTCACTGGCCAAGTGATTTCAAAATAGGCGTGCTCCCTTATAAAGGCCTGATGCAGATCTTCTACGTGAGAGCTGAGCACGCGTACCTCGTCGAGAGATGTAGTATGAGCGAGTGTGGGGATTTCAGTTTGAAAGTCGTTGAGAGAATTGAAACGACCCACCTGAGTTCTCGCCTTCATGAGGAGCTCTGCCGGAATGAGTGACGGTGATGTGGCCCTCGTTCGACCCGCAGCGGCCGTTTCTGAAGTCCCCGTTGCCTCGTCGGGGATGGTGAGCGTGAGCACCGACATTGTGGGCGTCGTTGGCCTCGACGTCGCCGATGAAGAGGTAGCTTTATTTTCCATCTCTGAGCGATGAGTGATGAGCGGGTGAGCGGGTGAGCTTGAGCACGATCACTGCACTCTGAAGCACTTCACTATCCGGCTCGAAGGACCAAATGTTCGCGAAATAGGTGTTGTTCGCGTGCCGGAATTTGAGGTTAGGGTGGCGAAGTCGAGTCAAGAAGCACAGCGTGATGAAATTATCGTACGTCGTTTATTAAAATCAAAGATGAGCGATGGATGAGCGGTGATGAGCTTAATGCTGAAGAGATGAGCGTGAGAACTTGAGAAATGCGCGTTTGTGCTGAACGAAGAGCTTGAGCGCGATGCTATTCAAAGTACGTTGCGAACAAGAATGAACAATGGCCCGAAGCTCGCTTCCGCCTTGGTGTCTTCCAGATGCTTCTGGAAGACGCGCCAAGCGGAAGCGAGCTTTGATTGGGTGATCGCGCGGACGAGTGGTCCGATTGGGTGATAGCACTGGCGGCCAGATCTGATTCGGTGATCGATTGTAGATCTGCCGTCGTGCTCCACTGCCCGTGAGGTGCTAGCGGTGGAGAGAGGAACTACTGCTCGAATCGCAAACAGAAGTCTAGTCCTTTCGGAATGTGTGGGAGTGCGGAAGTGAGGTATGTTATGATTTGCGCTGGTGGTATTAACCGTGGGTTAAGGACTCCCTTTTTTATATCCATAATGAATTCTAACAAGTCTTGTGTGTCGCGTAATAGTGTTTCCGCGACGCTGTTTATTAGTATGAGGTGTTCGTCTACTGTCTCTCGGAAATTAATAATGTCGGTTGATTGTTGTAGTAAATATTGAATTTGCCAAGTCGCGTTCAAGAGTGTTTTTTCGTTGTCTTGTACGTTATGTATAGTTTCGTTGAGAAGTTCGGCGTTGGCTCTTACAATTTGCATTTGTCCTTTGATTGTATTTTTTAGTTTGTTATTCTGTCCTTTTAAAAAGTCTATTTGGTCGTTGATTTTCTTTCTGTCCTCGGAATCCATTAGTCCGAAAAGTGATTTGCCTATGTAACCTAATCCGTCTATTAGTCCTCGGCGCTGTTTTTGTGCTGAACTTATAGTTTGCTGGACGTAGGTAAGGAGTTTGGTGATGCGGCCTACCTTGTCTTGAATTTTCGCGGGGAATGTCTTGCAGAATATTTGTAAGTTGTCGGTAGAAGGTTTTTTACATTGCGCAAGTATGTCATATAGTGCAGCTTGGAGATTCGCTTCACGTCGGTAGATGTAGGATATGTCTACGTGTAATACTAACTTCCAACTATCTCGGTAAATTTGTAGATCGCCTAGGTTCTCGAAGTAAATGCCGGGGTGGTCTTTGAATTCTTTTATAGCGAAATCTATATCGGGGGTTGTCCCTCCTATGAGTAGTATCGTCGTTTGTAGGACGGTAATCCTGCAAAATATAATGTCGAGGTGTAGTCGGCGCTTCGTTCCTGTTCGTCGCGAAGTCTCTTGCGTGTGCTGTGCGTGCGTGAGATAAAATTTTGCTAACGTAAGACGATTCGTCTTCGCAAGGGACTCGATTGTCTTGTCGTTTCTTATTCCGTTGTGATCTGTTGCAGCATCATGTTGTCGCTCATGACGCTGCCGCGAGAGCTAGTTTTATATTTGTTGGTGGGTTTAGTGCGAGTTTTTAATATTTAGTGTTTTCGCGACGTGCGTGGTGGTGAGAAGTTTGTGTTTGTTTGAACCCGCCTGTTTTTCTTTTAGAGCTTGGAGTTTCCGACCCCGCCGGGGTACGTTAACATTTCTTATCGGCGCGCGGTACGAGAATACCGCGCGGGGCGCCGGCGTTTTGAGGAGGAAAACGCGGAATGGCTTGATGGGGAAGACGCGTGGGGTATACGGGCGCTTTTTGGTGAGTATCCAGTGTTTTTGTTGGTTGGGTGTTATTCGTTCATACTACAATCCTCTATTTTGATTGTTTCGCGTCTGGTTATTGTTCTAGAGCGCCATGGATATCGTGTTTTGGAAAACTCCCCGCGTTCCAGGTTGTGGGCCCTCCTCGAGGCCGCTCTCGCCACTATCCAGGAGTGACGTTCCCCCTCCTATTCCCCTTTCTTCTCTTTTTTTTTTGAATAAATAGTTTTTGCTTTTTTCTTTTAATAATTGTTGCGCGCCGTTACTCTCCTTCACTACTGCGACCGTTTCCCTATTCTGTCCTATTCTATAAAATGTTTAAGCCGGTTCGTGTATGCGGCGCGTTTTTCGTCCATTACTTATAGTGTAATTATTATTGTCGTGCGTATCTTCTATCGAGTATGGGCCTATCCACGCGGATGTTAGTTTTTTTTATCGTCCGCGTCTTACTGTCTCGTCGTGCAGTAGCACTTGATCTCCGATTTTGAAAGACCTGTCCGCGGTTTTCTTATCGTAATACGTCTTAGACCTTTCTTTATGGGTTTCTATAGTTTCACGGGCTATGTTATTGGTAGACCGTAGTCTCTCACGCAGCTCCTCGGCGTACTTGTCATAAGTATATGTTAATCGCGGTGTCTGGTTTAGTGAGGTCGGCAGGGTAGCTTGTTTCCCGAAAACGAGTTCATAGGGTGTATATTTAGTAGACGTGTGCGGGGTGGTATTGTACGTGAACATCGCGTAAGGTAGCCACTCGTCCCAATCAGTCTGGTCTTCCGCGATAAAATTCTTTAAGTATTCGGCTAGTGTACGATGGCTTCTTTCTAGAGCTCCGTTTGACTGCGGGTGGTAGGCTGTGGTTTGAATTTTCTCGATTTTGAGCAACTTGCAGACGTTTTTGAATACCTGGCTTAGGAAATTGGTTCGTTGATCGATCAATACCTGTTGCGGTATACCGTATTCGCAAATTATCTTAGTGACGAATTCCTTTGCTACAGTGTTTGCTTCTTGATTCTCGAGGGGTATGGCTTTACTGAATTTGGTTAGTAGGTCTTGAAAGGTTAGCACGTATTTGTTTCGTCTGCTTGTCTCGGGTAAGGGTCCTACTATGTCTAGTGTACATTTCTCGAATGGTTCCGTGGGAGTGTCTGTAATTACCATGGGAGCTTTGGTTATTCTTCATAGCTTGTTTTTCTGACATTTTTCACATCTGGAGATGTATTTTTCTACGTCTTGCCGTATTTCTGGCCATGAATGATTTAATTTTATACGTTCTAGGGTCCGCTTTACCCCCAAGTGTCCTCCCAAGGAAGTGTCATGAAATTCCAGGTGGTTGGTTTTTATCGTCCTCCGTATATGTTCTATCGCTCGTTTTTTCTTCTGACCGGGGCTCCTCTTCTTCGCTGGCGCCTTCACTGCCGTCGGCTACTATTTCACTGCTGATCTTTTGTTTCGCTCCTCGCGTTATCGCGAACATTCTGCTGAGGGCATCCGCGTTCTTATTCGTTTTTCCCGTCTTATACTCTATGCTATAATCGTATTCTGCTAATTTCAACTTCCATCTCATTAATCTAGAACCGGGGTCTTTTACGTTAAAAAGCCAAGTAAGTGGCTTGTGGTCCGGCAGGATTTTGAATTTGGTGCCGTATACGTATGGTCTGAAATGTTGCGTCGCCCATACGATAGCTAGCAGTTCTTTTTCGATTGTGCTGTAATTCTCTTCCGCTTTGTTTAATACCCTGCTCGCGTATGCTATCGGCAAATCTTGTCCTATTTTTCCTTGCGATAGTACCGCTCCTATCGCTTTTCCGGAAGCGTCCGTTGTTAGAACAAACGGTTTCGAAAAATCTGGATATTGTAATATCGGTGCTGTCGTTAATTTTTCCTTTAGAATCTCGAGGGCTTCTTGCTCCTGTGCGGTTCATCTGAATGTTTGGTCTTTCTTCAACAGTTGTGTTAGTGGTTTCGCGGTTTGTGAGAAATGGTCTATGAATCTCCTGTAATATCCAGCTAAGCCTAGGAAGGATTGTACGTCTTTGACTCCTTTGGGTAGTGGGAAGTTTCGGACGGCATCTAGTTTTGACGGGTCTGGTTTGATGCCGTTTTCGGTTATTATGTGTCCTAAGTATATTGTTTCCTTGCGTAGAAATTCGCACTTGTTGGGTTGAAGTTTTAGGCCACTCTCTCGTATGCGTTCAAACACGAGTTCCAGTCGCTCTTGGTGCTCCTTTAACGAGCGTCCGTAAACGACTATGTCGTCTAAATGTACGAAACATTTTATTCCTTGTAGGCCTGACAGCACGGTGTTCATTAATCTTTGAAACGTCGCGGGTGCGTTAGTAGTAGGGTAATGCCGATTCTAACTCAGGTCCTCTGAGGGGAGCGCGGGGGCGGGGGGAAGTGAGGCCGCGCGGGGGAGTGCGGTGGAGGGAAACATGGGCGCGGGGGGGAAGCGGGGGAAGTGCGGAATGGATGACCGGTTGCGCGTGCATGAGCCGCGGAGTGGGGGAAGCCGCAATCGTGGAGGGGATCAGTCCAGACCGAACCGCCGCGGAGACCTCTCCACGTCGGACCCACCCCCAAAAACTTCGGAGGGTCATCCCCTCCCTCTAAAAAAATTTCTGGGACCGGGTCTTGTATGAAAAATCTTTTTTCAGACTCGATCCAGCCCCTGAAATTTTTTTCCCCAAATATTTTTTTTTTCAAACCATTATAAAGCTGAAATTGCTTAATACTTTATCGGATGACGTTGGACAATGTCGGGGAAGATCGGCTTTTTCCAAACCACGCATTTGGAGGACCGAAAGAGAGAGCAATACTTTAAAAGCTAAATTCGGAGGAAGGAAAGAGAGAGCAATACTTAACGTCGCAGCGTCTCGCGCGATCGCGTGTAACTCGAATCCTCTGGAGCAGCCGTGCGGGATGACGTCATTTAGCAGCGCGAATCATAGAAATAATTATGCAGCGTCAGCAGAAATGCTGAATCTTAAAATTAGATGGTGAGAGAAGGAGGCGGAAGGCGGGTAAATAAAATTGAGAAATAATATATGGTTAAGAAATTTTATTTTAAAATAAAAGAATATAATTTAACATTTTTCCTACGAGCATCAGCTAGAATATCATTGATGGCGCATGCTAACAGTTCGCAATCTATATGATAATCCTCACAGTAATGTTCACTATCACATATTATTTTAGCAGCTTGACGCACATCAAACTTTTCATAGGCAACATCGCTCTGCTGTAGCACGTTAACAAAAGTTTTAAATTTCGTCTGCACATCTCTTACATTTTGATACAGTCGCGAATATACATAGCCTATACATGGCTCAAGATTTAATAAAAATGTTACTGTATCCGGTTTGAAATACAACGGCTTATCATGTAGCGTTATCCTTACAATTGGAGAATTATAGATCTTACAAAAATCTATCGTTAATTTATCCATCTGCATCGAAGGTGATCCAGGTAATCGTGAACGTTCTTCAATGGCTGTACGACTGCTGCATAACGCATGCCATGTATGCCATGGCAATGTGAGATACATCCCACGATTATCGCCGAGAACAATTTCTACATCGATCGTAGGTCGTACGCTGATTCCAATTTCCAAATATTTACTACCCATGGATGTTAATGCGTATCTTCTAACCATGATACGCGATGTTCGGCGCGGGCTAAGAGAACAATCAAAGATATGAAATTGTTTGCACATACATAAAAAATTTAAGAATATGTAAAATTAAGCCATACCAAACAACTGTCTCCTCCCCACATTGAGCTATACCATCATCCTGCATGATCGGAACGTAATAATTCATACGTTCGGCGTTTCCTTCAACACTAGTACTGCACATTTTTTTTTTCAGAGTAGTATTTGTTCCATCGAAAGTCACTGAGGCTACAGAGCGATTGATGGAATAGTGTCGGAGAGCGGGCTTAAATAGCGGTGTGATTGCTTCCCCCACCACCACATTTTATTTTAAAACTTCCAACTTTTCCATAATGTTTTTTCAATCCTAACGATGCAACATATCACATGATCATATGTAATTTGAGTCTCACCCTGAAGGATAAAAGTCTTGGCACGTGTCGAATGTAATATGATACTTTTGAAAGCGTCAAATCTTAGAATTAGGTGTCAGCAGAAACTGTGTCGTAGATTTTGCGCGCTATTTCGTCATAAGCGTGAATCATAGAAAGAATTATGCTGCATCAACAGAAACTGTAGAGAACCATGTTGGGACGGATCGCCATTTTTTTACATGCAATGCATTCGATGGAGAGGGTACATCGAAAGAGTTAGACAGAGATATCGAATCATGGTACCTATTTATAAAAGCGCGCTCCAAACTGCACAAAGCCTCAAATCGTTGCAACGCGTTGCGCGGAAAAGATATAACATATACATTCCATTTACGATCATGGAAGAATTCATGCAAACAGAACGTCAATTGTTGGATCAATCCGAACGATTTTATTTCGCGAGAAGAATACCTCGCGTGGGAAGAACGGTGCAACGAGTGTATTGAATCGTTGGAAGAACACAGCCGAGTGAAACGTCCTCGATTATCGATTGGGGTTCGACAATCGTTGGTTGCTCGAATCGCGCGACTCGAAGGACTAAAATATTCGTTGCGCGGACGTTTCGTGCGTGAAGGTGCAGGACATTCCAGCACAGGACTTTTGTGGCGTGAAATTGACACTGCGTTCGATAGCCGCGTATTAACTGGTGCCGTGCTAAATTCAAATTACATCGAGCCGCGCAACTTTCTCCAAGATGCAGCAACCATTGTGCTGGAGCATGTGCAGGATGCTTTGAGGAAACATCGAAGCCTCAAAGTGAACACGGTGTTCAACGGTGAATTTGTGGCGGGTGACAAGCATGCTTGTAAAAGCATTAATACCCGAAACTGTGAACTCTTCCACACATCCGATCTGCAGGAGTGGTACCAACGATGCGTTATCGAACCAACCCTGGCATCGTTGGAAGAGTTCCAGGAACGCGACAGTGGATGGGCATTGACGAGAATCTTGAATCTGACAGTCAATGTTAACAAGTACAATCCACTGCGCGCGGGGTGTCACTACAGGTTACCACAGAAATTGTTGCTAAAGAAGGCTACAATTAGTGTACAATCCACAGACAATGCGTGTTTCGCGTGGGCAGTGGTCGCCGCTCTTCATCCAGCCGAACGAAATGCAGATCGCCAAAGTTCATACCCAGACTATGCTTCCGTGCTAAATCTCCAGGGTATTGAGTTTCCAATGTCTCTGGAGCAAATTGGGAAGTTTGAGCGGCAGAACGAAATCTCCATCAACGTGTACAGTTTCGAGGAGCGATTGCAGAAGGACAATGAGAAGATAACTGTTGCAGTCTTTCCGCTGCGTCTCAGCAACCAAAAGAGGGATCGACACGTCAACCTGCTCTACACACCATATCAAGAGCACGGCGATGTAGGGCACTTTGTGCTAATCAAGAACTTGTCCCGGTTGGTGAGCATGCAGCTGAGCAAGCATGGAAAAAAGAAATTCATCTGTGACCGGTACGTATATAAACTTGTGAAATGTTGAAATGTCTCGCGGAAAAAAAAATTTTTTTTTCTGGTTTTGCAGATGCTTGCACTACTTTGGATCCGTCGAGAAGTTGGAGGCCCATGCAGTGGACTGCAGGAATATGAATGACTGTGCCATTCTGCTGCCCAGCGAAGGCAACAATTTCCTCAGTTTCAAGAACCACTGCATGAAGGAGCGACATCCATTCGTGGTGTATGCAGATCTCGAGTGCATCATCGAGAAAACGGAAGACCGCATGATGGGTGATGCGGATTCTAAATTACACGCGTACCAGCAACATAAAGTGCACAGCATTGCATATTATATGCATTGTTCGTACGATACATCGCTATCGATATATCGATGTCGCCGCGACGCGGATTGTATTTCATGGTTCGTCAACGAACTAAAAAATTTTGCAGAGTTTGCCAAACCCATTCTAGCCAATAATGCTTCTATGGAAAAGTTGACGAAAGATCAGTGGGTGACATTTCGCGATGCAACACACTGTCATATTTGCGAAGAGCCATTCGAGGCTGATGATATACGAGTTCGCGATCATTGTCATATATCCGGACGGTTTAGAGGACCCGCACATTCAAAATGCAATTTAAAATATAGAAATGCGTTTTACATCCCCATAGTTTTTCATAATTTATCTGGCTATGATTCACATTTCATTATCATGGAAATAGCGGCCGCTTTCAAACGTCACGTTGATGTATTACCAATAACTAAGGAAAAGTATATTTCTTTCACAAAAAATGTTGAAGATTCGGCTGAATCAGATTCGCGAAATCATATTAAATTGCGATTCATTGATTCATACAAATTTCTCAATACCAGTCTCGACAAATTAGCATCTTTTCTTAACACAGATCAATTAAAAATTTTACGATCCCAATTTGAAACATTATCCATTGAAGATTTTAATTTATTAACGCGAAAGGGTGTATTTCCGTACGAATATCTTGATTGCGCGAACAAGCTGCAGGACCCGTGCTTACCACCGCGCGAGTCATTCTACAGTTCGTTAACGGGTGAGACTGTATCTGAAAGCGATTACGCGCATGCCGAGACTGTTTGGCAACGTTTCGGGATTAGAACCTTGGGCGAATACAGCGATTTGTATTTGAAAACAGATGTCTTGTTATTGGCAGATATTTTTGAAAATTTTCGCGAAAGTTGTATCAAGAGTTACGGATTAAATTCAGCGCATTATTATACATTACCTGGTTTCACGTGGGATGCTATGTTAAAACATACCAAAATTACATTCGAATTGCTCACCGACGTCGATATGGTCATGTTTGTCGAACGTGGCATACGCGGGGGTTTAAGTCAATGTTCCGGAAGATACGCACATGCTAATAACAAGTACATGTCATCTTACGACGCATCGGAACAGTCATCGTACTTGATGTATTTTGACGTGAACAATTTGTATGGATGGGCAATGTGTCAGCCCCTGCCATATGCTAAATTTCAATGGGTCGAAGATGCTGCAAATTTTGACGTGTCTTCGATCGCTGTCGATTCGCCCACGGGATATATTCTCGAGGTAGATCTGGAATATCCGCAACGTCTACACGACGCTCATGCTGATCTACCATTCTGTCCAACGCGTGCCAAACCACCTGGCAGCAGACAGGATAAGTTACTCGCGACATTATACAATAAGCAGCGTTACGTTATCCATTATCGCAACCTGCAGCAGTGCACGCGACACGGTCTTCGTATTACAAAGATACATCGCGTGCTTCAATTCGCTCAATCTCCCTGGCTCCACGATTACATCGAACTAAATACACGGCTCAGAACAGCCGCGACAAACGATTTTGAGAAAAATTTATATAAATTGATGAACAACGCGGTATTTGGTAAAACTATGGAAAACGTGCGAAACCACGTGGATGTAAAACTTTTAACACATTGGGATGGACGTTTTGGTGCAGAGGCAATGATCGCGAAACCGAATTTCCACAGCAGAAGTGTTTTTTCTGAAAATTTAATAGCTGTTGAATTGCGCAAAGTCGAGGTGAAATTCAACAATCCGATATACGTGGGTATGTGCATTCTGGATATATCGAAAATTTGTTTGTATGAATTTCATCACGAATACATGTCTCCACTGCTAGCTCAAAATTGTAAAATTCTGTATACCGACACTGACAGCCTCATTTATCACATTCAATGCGAAGATATCTACGAGACCATGAAACGCAATATCGATAGATTCGACACATCCGATTATCTCATCGACAATACATATAATATGCCGCGCCTAAATAAGAAGGTTCCAGGGTTGATGAAGGACGAAAATAATGGTGCGATAATGAACGAATTCGTAGGTCTTAGAGCGAAAATGTATGCACTCCGCGTAGATGGTAAAAAAGATATGAAAAAGGCAAAAGGCGTCAAGACCAACATCATAGCCAGAACGATAACTTTCGACGACTACGCGGAGTGTTTGCAAAAGGAGATCGAAATGGTTCGCAGACAATCATGTATACGGTCTAAATTGCACAAAGTGTACACCATTTCCGAATCCAAAATCGCTCTAAGCCCATACGACGACAAGCGGTATATCGTACCCGATTCGATTGACACTCTACCCTGGGGACATTATAAAATTCCGCTATAAAATTCCTTTGTAAAAATATCATTGTAAAAAAAGAAATTTTAAAGCTTCATATCGATATGATGTATAGTTTCAGAGAAAAGTTGACAATAAAAATAGCATTATGGAATATCCATGTATCTGGCAGCCCTATGATATCCAATTGTTCTATGAAGAATTATATATATTTCTTTACTATCCATGGGCTAATAATGAAATATACATAATTCTTCATAGAACAATTGGATATCATATGGTTGACTGAGACATGGATATTCCAGAATGCTATTTTTATTGTCAGCTTTTCTCCCTCGCTCTTTATGAAACTATACATCATATCGATATGAAGTTTTCAAATTTTGTGAGCGTGTTACAACAGCGTGATGTCATTGATGAAACTGGCAAATCTCTTGTTGATTGCGAACTGCCGGCATATGTCTTGAATGATTGGTAGCGACATTACTCGCAGCAAATGTTAAATAAATTGTACACATGTATTTATTTTATCCACACATTATTTTTATTTGTTCATGTATTATTATTATTATTTTACAATACATTATTGTTATTTATCCATGAATTGTGTGATTTATCGAACCCCAGCCACTTAACGTATACCTTATCCCCCTTCCTACGCAACACTTTTTCCACTAAATATACATCAGGATCGGCGACGCGTTGCAGCTCGTGTTCATAGAATCCTCCGGCAACTGGTTTTCCATAGGAATCGACGAGCAGATACGTCGCGGGATTAGTTGCCTGTACTTTCGCTATCTTGAACACCTCCGTTGTCCAATTCGGTGTATAGCCTTTATCGAAGATGGTTTTAAATTTGCTCAAGCGCACAAACTCGCCTAATTTGAATCTTGCTGGAGCAGCGATCTTTATGTTGCTGTATACGGTGGCTAGCAACTTATCGGCGATCGCAGGAGTAACATCGCGAGGACGCATTTTGATGGTTCTATGTTTTCGTGCGTTATACTCTGCAAGTAGACGCGGTAGCGCATCGGTCCATTTATAGGTTCCATTGAGCGTAAACATTTTCCACATATTGTTCTTCAAAGTTCGGTTGAAACGTTCTACGACGGAGGCCTTCATCACCGAATACGTCGAATAATGAGTAATGTCATGTTTTGTCAAGAGTTTCTGCACATCGGCGTTGTAAAATTCTTTTCCTTGATCGGTTTGCAAATTTTTCGGATATCGATCTCTAAATATCTTTGCAAACGCTTTAGTCACCTCAGCACCACTTTTAGTCTTGAGCGGTAACGCCCATGCATACTTGCTCAGCACATCGATGATGGTGAGTATGTAGTGGTAACCTTGGTTGAATCGCGAGTATGGACGCATTTCTACAACGTCAGCTTGCCACAGATCATCGTATCCATGCACTATGACGTGCCTCCGTGGGAAGTGTCTTCGAGCTGGAGCATGCAATTCCTCAACAAGTTGTTGCTTCTTGTGGCCGTGGTTTTCTTCTTTACTCTTGGATTTCGATAATGACAGCATGTTTGATCGCAGAGGTGTCTTTGACACGAATGGTGCGATAATTATCGTGCACATGCATTATGTGCTCCCCATTGGTCCCAGGAAATTCTGAATAAGTTGCTGCTCCGTAGCAAAAGCGGTTATAGCCTCTTTAACTTTTCGATTTTCAGTGTCCTGCTGCGGTATAGAATTCAACGCCTGTGATATCTTTTGAACGCTGTTTTGCAACGTCAGCATATCTCTCTGAAGCACGATCAGTTTCCTCTCTAATTCTTCCTGCTGCTCTCTCAAAAGTTTAATGCTCTTTTCCATGTATAGTTTATTGACGGCATCGGTATCGACCGTGGGGTGAGCTACGCGTCGTATCTTGCGTGATTTTGCATCAAAGTCGGCACCAACCACGCAAAGAGCGTTATCGCGCATATAATTTCGAAGCAAACCGTTCCATTTGTAATAGTCCATTGTAGCTGCTCCACTCTTCTCGAGCGATACCCCAAATTTGTTGATCAGCATCTCGATGCATACAGTGCACATCATCGGCGAGCGGCTTAATTTATAACGAGGCCTACCTCGCGGAGTTCCTCGATAATCGATTGAATTTCGTTGTCATGCGAGTTGTTACCCGCCTGACGCGACGCTTCTAGCAAACGGAATCGGTCCACCAGCTCGTTGGGATCGTCCCAGTGCACATAATCGATCTTGTTATCGTTTACCACCATGACTCGTGGTGTTGTTAGACCTTTCCCTGCTCTACTAGCCGAAACACGGGGGAGTAGTGGTGCAATTATATATTTATACTTGTATCCCTTGTTGCCCAATATGGGATTTTGAGCATTATGATCGCGTCTGTGAGCATTCGTCGCCAGCAGCATGCTTTTGTATTTTTGTTTATCAGCATCGGTGTATGTGGTATCGTCGGGAATTCTCTTGAAAATCAATTCGTAAAGACCAGGTGTTCCTCCGTATCTTACACCGTCGATGATTATATTGTCATCCTTGTCTATATCGAAAGCCTTATCCCCAAGCATCGTTCCACTATCACCAAAGTATACGCCATACACATTGACGTATCCTTATCACTACTTAGGATTGCGTTCATATATTTTTGTCCCAGCGGACCGAAATGGTTGCGAAACGTTTCTTGTCCCTCGGATGTTTGGAGTTGTTGTCTAACAGATGTTGCCAACGACTCATCGGGACTAGTTTCGAAAACGTCATCATCAATGGTTGAGAGCGATTGTACATCGGGAAATGTATTTATTGGTGTGGAAGAAATCGTGGAATCGTTTGACATGACATTCAGCCGTTTCCGTTTCGATTGAACTGGTGTGGAGGTTATGAGTGATTTTTCCGATGACGTATATGATCGCTTCCTCTTTGTCTTGTGCAATGTATTCCCTTTCGGATAGATTTTTGTTTTAGACGTTAATGTTTCATTCCCTTCGATGTTTGTGCTCGTCATCGGTAATGCGTCAGCTTCTGTCGCTGCGATATTTTCCGCGATATGTTTTAAGGGTTCGACAACAGGTTTAAAGTATCTCTCCAACGCGATATCTTCCTCCATCTTGCCAGTCTTCAAAGCCAGATATTTCTTGCGAATGGATTCGCTGGTTTTTGCAATTTCCTTCACTATTCTCTCACGATCCTTAATCTCCATATCGATATCAATCATCGTTGTACCGCAGACGTTGCTTTCCCACCGACGTGTCGACGACAATTGACAATCTCATGGTATTGCAAACTCGTTAAATCCCTTTCTATAACGTCCATTGGACATCGTGCTATCCTTGTCTATTACCATGAAACCATACTCCCGTTGCCAACAATTACGACACAACGCGCAGAAATCCTCGTAGGACATATCAGTGTTTACGTGATCGTTGTACACATGTTTCAAGTTGGTACCATCCTGTTTAAACAGAATCAATAGATTCGCATTGTCGCGTATAAGATGTTTGGGTATCTTTGCATACGCGTGACAGAGATAGAAGCAGTCAACGTTCGAGTGACGCCCCATTGCAAAGTATTCCCTTATCGTATCTTGCTTGTTACATGCCACGTCATCAAAGATAAAAATAGAATTCGGAAGTGATTCGCTCGGTGGGATGACGTCACTGTTATTCGAAAACGTAAAGTAGCCAATTTCATCTATCGGAGTCAATAAATTCTCCAAATACTGATATTTCGGCTGTTGCAACGACTTGGAATACACATACACGTTCTCGAAGCGGACGCCGTGTGGACTTTCCAACAAGCTCACCAACACGTTTGTCTTTCCACAATTTGATGGACCGGAAATGAGGCAGCGGATAGTGTTTGGCAACATGCTACCGTGTCTGCGCATTGTTTTCGGACACATCACTCGCGATTTATCGTCAAAATTTGTCACGCGTATCGTTACACGCTGCCGTACGAATCGCATCCTCTCCGCGAACTGTGAAAAAATGATTTTGATACGTCGAAGCGGCGACGCGCCCTATTTATAGGTCCGCGCCGAAGCAAAACAGCGCAGTATTCAAAATGCTTCTGATCCTGTCGGATAATTGCGATATTCGAGACCTAACCTCTGAGCAGTTGAAATATATACCAAAGATTATTCTACTGCGAGAGTTTGGCAGACACATTGATCAGTTGTGGGACAGACTCCCCGAGCATATAAAAGCCGATCCTGAGGTTCAGCAGTATCGTCGGTGTCTTGAACATTATAATCGCCCTTGGCAGCGAACGCATATCGACGGTCCAGCACCATTGATTAAAAACTGTGACGAATGTCGCCAACGAGAGTAAAGAAAGGTCGTGGTTTGTTAAATCGGGCGATAAACGCGCTACCTATCGAATTACATATCCCAGGATACCAGTTTTGCGGTCCAGGAACTCATCTGGCAAAACGATTAGCTAGAGGGGATCAAGGCATCAATCCGTTGGACGCAGCGTGTCGCGAACACGATATTGCATATTCGCGTAGCAACGACCTCGGTGAAAGGCACGCGGCAGATAAGGTACTCGCTGACAAAGCGCGAAAACGCATCGTTGCGCGAGACTCGACTCTGGGTGAAAGAGGTGCTGCTACGGCTGTTTGGGCAGCTATGAAGGCCAAGACGAAAATTGGGATGGGAATGAAAACAAAAACCCGCAAAAGGACTCCAAAGAAAGCATCGCAAAAGCGGATTCTTCCTGTAGCAAAACGAGGTGGTATATTACCACTTCTCCCGCTGCTAGGTGTTCTCGGATCATTAGCTGGTGGAGCAGCGGGGATCGCCAAGGCGGTAAACGATAATAAGGCGGCGCAACATCAGCTGCAGGAAATGCAACGCCATAATCGCTCCATGGAAGGTCGTGGACTTTATCTCGCACCGTACAAGCGCGGACAGGGAATATCAAAACGAAAAAAAAAAACGTCGAAAAGAAAATAAAAATTCCTATCGGCGTAACTATTGATGCGCAATTGGAGGAGTTGGCAAAACGTATGCGTATTCCATTCTTTAGGGGTGTTTTCATGCGCAATGCACTACCTGTCGGAGGAGTACATCGAAACGAAAGTGGTATCGTAAATTTGGACAATGTCGAGGGACCGGGGACTCATTGGGTGGCGTATGCGAAGAGAGGGTGTCGAGCTATATATTTCGACAGCTTCGGGAATCTTCGACCACCTAGGGAATTGGTACAATATCTGGATAAAGATGCTGTGAAAATTGAATACAATCGAACGTCGTATCAAAAGTACAATCAGAGCAATTGTGGACAACTATGTCTACGCTTTCTACAAACGATCGGCACCAAATTTAAGGATTGACTTCCACCGGTCTGATTCAGTACTAGTGGAGCAGTTTCAGCGGAATATGTCGTTAACATTCACTCTAACCGGCAAGAGTAGCACCCTCGCGGTGAGCTACTTTCCACCCATAGATTTGAGCGACGATGATTACGAGCTTGGCCTAACAACCTTTGAAACTTATCATACAATACCGAACATCGACTCGAGCAACGATAAATTCTACTTCGCTGTAAACTATAACATCAACAGCAGTGTCGACACCAGTCATGAATACATTGCGATTCCCCACGGCTCCTACGAACTAGACGCCATTGCCAAGTACCTGAAGCAGCGATTACTCGAACGATATCCTAAAAATCTCGATGACACCGATGACAACAACGATAGCGATGTGTATCCTATAGTGTTGCATCCCAACAACAACACCATGAAAAGTGAACTGTACTGCTCGTTCGCTGTAGATTTTACAAAATCCAACAACATTGGATCGCTACTGGGATTCTCGATGAATCGGATATTAGAACCTGGACAATGGCACGAATCGGACGATCCAATTAATATCATGAACGTGAACATTATTCGCATAGAATGTAGCGTGACCGCTGGCGCGTACAACAATGGGAAGCGCGTACATACGATACATGAATTTTCTCCGAGAGTCCCACCAGGATATAAGATATCGGAAACGCCCGCACAGATCATTTACCTTCCGATCACCGCACGGATCATTATGGATCTAACGATACGCGTTGTGGATCAAGACGGACGGTTGCTCGATTTTCGAGGTGAAGAGATTACCATCAGACTACACGTACGACGACGTCAACGATAATACATGTGGCGCGAATGAAAGAAATGCTTGTGTTGAACGACTTCAGAAACACATTTCTTCCAAGTGAAATTGTTTGCAATAACAACAACAACAACAACAACAACAACAACAACAACAACAACAACAACAACAACACCTGCAACAACTCTGATTACGCTAAAAAGAAGAGCCTCAGTGCTACGAACATTGCATTTTTGAAATCATTGGGATTCATTGTACGCATATAAGTTGAAAAAAATGGCTGACATTCTAAGCCTTGGAGTGAAGCCGACGTTTGATAATCGCATCGTCAAGCTCGAGACTCACACGTACAACCCATACGTCAACACAACATTTGGATATAGTGATGAGATAAGAATACCTATACAGCAGCAGGATTTATATACATTACCATGTGAAAGTTTCCTCTACGTGGAGGGGAAATTGGTGATAAATAAGCCAAACGAAGCATCAACGACGACGTTGGGAAATAATTGCATGGCGTTTTTATTTGATGAGATTCGATACGAGCTGAATGGTGTGGAGATTGACCGCAACAGAAACGTTGGAATAACTAGCACGCTTAAAAACTATGTATCGCTGACATCTGACGAAGACAAAAATATGGAGAATGCTGGATGGGGCGTGAAACGACACGATGGACTGATAGTGAAAAATCATTTCAATTTTTGCATCTCACTCAAATATTTGTTGGGATTTTGCGAGGACTACAAACGCATGATTATTAATGCACGTCACGAATTGATTTTAATACGATCGCGCAACGATAACAATTCTCTAATAGGATCGCCAATGTTGGAACCTGAAATTGAATTACTTAAAGTGCAATGGCGAATGCCTCATGTGACGCTGAACGACGTTAATAAGCTATCGTTGCTGCATGCTTTGGAAAGTGGACAAAACCTGAGCATTAGTTTTCGCTCGTGGGATCTGTACGAGTATCCTCTCTTACAGAGCACAACCAAGCATTCGTGGGCCGTGAAGGCAGCTGCACAGCTGGAGAAACCGCGATACGTTATCTTTGCTCTACAGACTGCTCGAAAGAATGTGATGACCGAAGATGTTACTAAGTTTAACAATTGCAAATTGACTAATGTAAAACTTTTTCTCAACTCGGATTTTTATCCATATGATGACTTGAACTTGGACTTGGACAAGAATAAGCACGCCATCTTGTTTCACATGTATACACATTTCCGTAAATCGTATTATGGACATAGTTGCAACGAGGCGTAATTCACTGTGGCTGAATTTTTACAATTTGGTCCTCTCGTGGTGATTGATTGCTCGCGACAAAATGAGTCGATTAAAAATGGTACCGTGGACGTGCGCATAGAATTTGAGTGTAAAGAGAATGTACCTGCAAATACTACAGCCTACTGTCTGATTCTGCACGACCGGGTGGTTGAATACAATCCGCTAACAAATGTTGTGCGCAAAATAAATTAAATTGCCATACTACTTGCCCGCCCTCTCCTGTATCAAATTCGTACAACAATTTCATCGTAAAAATCGAGATGCTTTATGAGAAAGATTGCATTCTCTCATCTGTCTTGGAAGCGAGCAGACCTCTAAAATTATATCGACAATGGTTGTACCAACATTTGTTGACCTGCAAGGATTCATCGTCGACGGAAGATTTGTCGTCAAGGAAGTGGCTGTCCTACGAATGGGAACAATTCTCTCGCACTATATTTTTGGGAGTTCGATGCCGCAATATCTTCTTACGAAATCCGACAAATCAAGCATCCTATGGTTGATTGTAAAACATCATGGACTACGGTGGGACGATGGAGACGTTCCGTACAGTATGACTAAACAGCTGATTACCAAAGCTGTAGCTGATGCGATCGACGAAGAAGATGACGCATCCCATATCGTATACGTTAAAGGGTTGCAGAAACGCGATTGGCTTGCGGATTTCCTCGATGAAAATACGAGAGCGGATGTAATCATCGAGACGCTGGACATTGACTACGAGGATATCAAATCTCTAAATAAGCTAAATGTAGTTAATACTCTGCGATGTGGCAGACACGCGAAGCATTGCGCAATGCAAAATGTATTTAAAATATTCAACTGGTGGTCTAAACACCAGAGAGAATTGCATAAATAAAATATAATCAATTTTTAATGCATAAATGTTTTTTTCTTCACCCTCCCCAAACCCAACCTCCTTAATTAATTATTATGTATATGTGGTTCGATACACGTTCAGAGTGGTTCGATACACGTTCAATACATATTCAATAGATGTTCAAAATGGTACGATAGATGTTTCATAGATGTTTAAAGTGGTTCGATATACGTTCGATACACGTTTAAAGTGGTACGATACACGTTCGATACACGTTCAGAGTGGTACGATACACGTTCGATACACGTTCAATACACGTTCAGAGTGGTTCGATACATGTTCAAAGTGGTTCGATACACGTTCGATACACGTTTAAAGTGGTACGATACACGTTCGATACACGTTCAAAGTGGTTCGATTCACATTCGATACATGTTCGATACACGTTCAAAGTGGTTCGATACACGTTCGATACATGTTCGATACATGTTCAAAGTGGTTCGATACACGTTCGATACACGTTCGATACACGTTCAAAGTGGTACGATACATGTTCGATACACGTTGAAAGTGGTATAATTTAGTCGAATGATTCAAACGAAGAAGAATATTGGAATGGTTAGTGAATAATTCGAAGAAGAAGATGGTCAGCGAAAATGCAGGTGGAGCACATAGAAGGAGAGGGTGGCTAGTGAAGAAGAAGGTGAAGAACAAAGGCATCTTACTTTGCAACGTATGCAACTTTAGGCATGGGTGACAAATTGTATGAACGCTGTGGGACCAGTTGCTCATCAAACTCGACGACTGCAAGTCGCTAAGGAGTTTTGGATTTTTTACTTTATACGTTTTGTGTAATGGGATTAGGGCGAATCGCGCCGGAGTGCGACCCGGAGGTATGTACAAAACAATATTTTTAACATTTATCGCGTTTAATTTTTTAAATCAAGTGAGCTCAAATCATACCGTTGCGTCAACGTGGGTTTTCTATGTCTAGCGTTCGCCGCCACCATCACCCACCTGGTCCTCCGATTGGGGGGAAGTGCCATCGCCGCCTTCGCCGCCGCATTGGTCGCCGCAGCTGTCGCCGCAGTCATCGCCGCCTTCGTCGCCACCACAGGTTGGTAATACTTTACACTGTTTTATGTTTAATATGTTTAATGTATTAAAATTATATCAACGTTTGTATCTGCGTTGTAGGACGTGCATTTCATGCTAAACCTGCGGTTTGTGGATGAGGTGGCGGCAGATGTTGTTGAGCCGCCGCAAGTGGTATGTATCACACTGCATTGTTTTGTGTGTTTTGTGTTTAATATGTTTAATGTTGTAATATTATATCGACATTTGTGTTTGTATTACAGGAACATCGAATGCGGCGGCGTTTGAGGGCCGCGCGGCTGCGGCCATATTCAAGGCGTCGTCCGTCACCCCCATCGCCCCCGTCGCCCTCATCGCCCCCGTCGCCGTCGTGGATCGACGTGCGACGGGTGCGGCAGCAGATACCACCGTCACCCCCCTCACCACCATCGCCACCCTCTCCTTAGTTTTTAATTTTTACATTTTTTCTATTTTTTCATTTATTTTATTTTCATTTTTATATTTTCTTCTTTTTCTTTTATTTTATTTCATATTCTTTTATATTTTTATTATTATATTTATATTCTTTTTATATTGTATTCTTTTTTATTATATTTATATTTATATTTTTTAATTTTATATTCTATTTTATTCTATTTTTTCTTTTATTTTATTTCATATTCTTTTATATTTTTATTATTATATTTATATTTATATTCTTTTTTATTATATTTATATTTATATTTTTTAATTTTATATTCTATTTTATTCTATTTTTTCTTTTATTTTATTTCATATTCTTTTATATTTTTATTATTATATTTATATTCTTTTTTATATTGTATTCTTTTTTATTATATTTATATTTATATTTTTTAATTTTATATTCTATTTTATTCTATTTTATTCTATTTTTTTCTTTTTTCTTTTTATTATTTCTTTTATAACAATATATATTCTTATACATATATTATTTCTACATTTTATTTACCCGCCTTCCGCCTCCTTCTCTCACCATCTAATTTTAAGATTCGACGTTTCTGCTGATACTACATAATCTTATTTCATTCGTTCATTCTTCGCGCTGCTAAATGACATCATCCCGCACGGCTGCTCCAGAGGATTCGAGTTACACGCGATCGCGCGAGACGCTGCGACGTTAAGTATTGCTCTCTCTTTCCTTCCTCCGAATTTAGCTTTTAAAGTATTGCTCTCTCTTTCGCTCCTCCAAATGCGTGGTTTGGAAAAAGCCGATCTTCCCCGACATTGTCCGACGTCATCCGATAAAGTATTAAGCAATTTCAGCTTTATAATGGTTCGAAAAAAAATATTTGGGGGGAAAAAAATTTCTGGGGTTGGATCGAGTCTGAAAAAATATTTTTTTCATACAAGACCCGACCCCAGAAATTTTTTAGAGGAAGGGGACAACCCTCTGAAAATAAATTTTCGGGGGTGGGCCAGGTCTGGAGAGGTCTCCGCGGCTCATGCGCGCGCAACCGGTCTTCCATTCCGCACTTCCCCCGCTACCCCCCCGCGCCCATGTTTCCCTCCACCGCACTCCCCCGCGCGCTCACACTTCCCCCCGCCCCCGCGCTCCCCTCAGAGGACCTGCGTTGGAATCCCCATTACCCTACTACTCACATCAACAGACGCCAAACTAGAAAGTCTGAAGGAAACGGTAGAAGCAGCACTAGACCCCCACCTCGATACATTGAATCAAGACGTAAACCAAGGGCAAGCGGCAGCGACTCCGTCCTCCGCCCCTGACCCTCCGGCAGCAACTAGGACCGCGGTTCGCTTTAGAGACGACGCCGTACCTAGACGTTCAAGCCTATTCGTACCCCCTGTATCGGACAGAGACCCTAATCGACGCACGCCGTTACCGAAGGCGTCAGCAGCCTCCGAAAGAGCCTTAAAAGGCGTTCCGAAGTTTGACGGAACCAAGCCCGAGGAACTAACCTCCTTCCTCAATCATTGCCACTACGCGATGACATCCTACGGCGAAGCCGAGGATGAACCTGCCATACTACGCGGTATCATCTTAACGCGATTCACGGGTCCGGCCCTTGCAGAAGTAGGCACGCGAAAGATACAGACGTACGAAGAATTAGAAGACTTGCTAACCGCGTTGTACAAACCGGCGAGGACGTGCACGACCATCGTGGCAGAATTACTCCAATGTAGGCAAGGGACTCACGAGGACGCACATACATTCGGAAACCGTGTGGCCACTTTAGTCAACGAACAAGTGGCAGTAACCACCGCAGGCGGAGACAATCCGATAGCCCGAGGAGGCGCTATCGAGGTAATCAAGCAACAGGGTCATCATGTGTTTCAAGAAGTGCTTCACAACGAACTAAAGGTTTTAGTCAAATCGCGAAGGGCTGCCGATCTCCCCGAAGCCATCGCGATGGCAGTAGAAGAAGAACGGACCACTCGCAAACGAGTCGTCACCTCCTCTGGGGCACGTGCTGCAAGCAGCACGGCGACCTCGAGTACCACGACGAATAAATATTGCAGAAATTGCAAACGATCAGGGCATAATACTAGGGATTGCTGGAACGACCAACCCAGACATAACCCGCGAAGAAGTTTCCCTGCACCCGAATATAATCGGAGAATACAACCCATAATGGCAAACGACGCAAGATGGGCACCGCCCCGACGAGAAGCGGAGGGTCACCGACCGACCTCCGAGACTAGGCCGTCGACGCGATACGAAAAAGCTGACCAAACGCATTCCGCAGCTCGAAACAATTACGAGCGCGCCGGACTACCGACACGAAACGCACCTGCCCGAGAGCAAACGCGAAAAATCCGAGTGATTAGAATAAGCTCACTCACAACCAAGAGATTCATATCGGACAGGGTAAAGGTTGACATAAAGGAAACTATACAAAGGAATACAACCATGATAATAGATAACGGAGCCGAAGTATCATTGATCGCCAGGAAAGCCCTACCGACCTGTAAAATTAATGTTAGGTTAGGGTGAGCACGAGGAGGTTGGTGAGATTATAATCGGTGGTGCACACCAAAACACTGTTTGCACAAGAAAATGTGAGGTCTTTATTTAAAACTTCTGCCAACAGACAAGCCGTTGTGCACACGATGAAGATGGAGGATGAGCCCCCGTACACTTTATCGTACAATACCACCGGTTGACCGCGTGGACGCGAGAACACGCACAATCGCGAATGCACAATCAGATGATCTATACTTTCGAACTGTGTCGCGAACACCGCGTTGAGTCTAAAGTTGTGAAAACGTGATTTGCACACTGAATTTGCTTGATGAGCAAAGCCTTAAGACAATGAGCTAAAACGTGTTACGTTGCGCACGGTTGTGAACAGAATGAAAGGAAGATGGATGCGCATTTCCGCCTCGGCGTCTTCTCGAACATTCTCGAGCGTCGATCGACAAGACGGACGCTGATTGGTCGATTGATCGCGGATCGACCGCGACTTCCGCTGCCCAGGAGGTGCTGCGGTGATAAGAGTGCGGCGGCGCAGAGAACTATTCATTCCCAAACACGACCTGTTCGCGAATGGATGTTAACTCGCGCGCCGGGATTGAGGTTAGGGTTGGCGAAGTCAATTCAAAGAACAGCAACTCAGCGTTAGCTACGTCGTTTATTCAAGGTCTAGTTTGTTGAGCGAATTAACACGCGTGGTGAGCTGAGAACGCTTTACATGCGCGATGAGATCGTGAGAATGAGATATTGCGCGTTTGTACAGAACAATGAGCACGTGCGCGATACGTCTGATTCAGTGTACGTTACGAACAAGAGTGAACAATGGCCCGAAGCTAGTTTCCGCCTTGGTGTCTTCCAGAAGCTTCTGGAAGACGCGCCAAGCGGAAGCTAGCTTTGATTGGGTGATCGTGCGGACGGGAAGATCTGATTGGGTGATCGATTGTAGATCTTCCGTCGTGTACCGCTGCCCGTGAGGTGCTGCGGTGAGATGAGAACGGTGGTGAAGGGAACAACTGCTCGAATCGCAAACATTCTCCCGCCATCAACAGCTTCCAGATGATGTTGATGATGAGCCTGAAACATTCAAGGGTGCCAATTTTGCAATTGGTCTTTTTAGGACAGTGGTGGCGGTCTTGAGCGTTGCGACCCTGGTGAGTCCGTCCTTCCCTGGGTGTGTGGTGAGAACCCGAGCAAGTGGCCACTTGAAATCGTTCATCGGTGATGAGTACCAGGGAGCCGATCTTGATGTCATTGGACGGGTGAAGCCATTTTGAGATTGATAGTTGACGCTGAAGATACTGCGATGACCATTGAGACCAAAATCGCTGCGCCTTCTGTTGAATGAGTTGCCACCTCGCTGATGGTGAAGGTGTTGAATGCTCTGCTGACGGTTCGGGCAGCGTTGATAGTGGCTGTCCGATGAGGAAGTGGGCAGGTGTGAGTGGCGTGATGTCTTCAGAGTCATCGCTGAGTGGCTCTAGCGGTCGTGAATTGAGCATCGCTTCAATCTGTGTGAGAAGAGTACTGAATTCCTCGTAAGTGAGTGCTGTATCACTTACGGTGCGTCTGAGGTGATGTTTGATCGATTTCACGACCGCCTCCCATTTTCCACCCATGTGAGGTGCGGCAGGGGGGTTGAAGAGCCATTTGGTGTTATCATTGACAAAGAGCTGTGACACAGAGTGATGTTCTTTCGTGCCTTGAGTGAATAACCTCTTGAGCGCGGCATCTGCACCAATGAAGTTGGTGCCGCAGTCAGAATGGAGTGATTGAGGTATTCCTCTCCTTGAGATGAATCTGCGGTATGTCGCGATGAATCCTTCTGTCGAGTAGTCAGTCACCAATTCTAGATGAACTGCTGAGGTGGTGAGGCAGGTGAAAACGCAAATCCAGCCTTTGTGAGTTTTGGAGCCTCGCCCCTTCCACGCCTTGAGTGAAATTGGTCCAGCGTAGTCCAGTCCAGTGCGGGTGAACGGCTGTGAGGGTGTGACTCGTGCAAGAGGTAGTTGGCCCATCGGCTGATGGGCACGGATCCCCCTTTGCCGAGCACACACCACACAGCGAAGAACGTGAGTTTTGACTGGAGCTCTGCCTCCGAGAATCCAATACCGTTGGCGGATGTGAGAGAGCGTGAGCTGGGTCCCTCCATGAAGGGTGGTGTTGTGAGCATTATCTATGATCAGATGAGAGAGGCGTGAATTGCGAGGTAGAATCACAGGATGCTTACTTCTGTAATCCATGTGAGCGTTGTTGAGTCGACCTCCAACTCGAATCACTCCTTGCTCATCGACAAACGCCGTGAGTCGATTGAAGGCGTGAGATGATGGCAACTTAGAATTGAGGCTGAGTGTTTTGAGCTCCTGGTTGAAGTAGAGAGCTTGCGTTGCCTTAATCCAGAAGATTCTAGCTCTCTCCAGGTCCTCTGGTGAGTGTGAGATGATTGGCAATGAGATCGGAGCTCTACTTAGCTTGTCAAGAATTCTGAAATAAACTGAGGTGATGCGAATGAGTTTGTTAAGAGAAGAATATCTATAAATGAGATCCCAGTGATATTCGATTTTTTGGACGTTGAGTAGAGTTGAAACTCCTGGACGGGCCTCCTGTGCACTGGAGTCGTCCTTCAATTCTGGTTGAGATGGCCATGAGTCACTGCGCTGAGTGAGCCCGGTGGTCCCGTCCACCACAGCTTGTGTTGTTCAAGCTGAGATGTAGTCACGCCTCGAGAAGCGCAATCCTCTGGATTTGAGGTCCCTGGAACGTGTCTCCATTGTGCATGTTGAGTGAGCTCTTGAATCTGAGAAACACGATTCCTCACATAATCCTTACAGCGAGATGCATGAGATTTGATCCATATAAGTGTCACTTGAGAATCCGTCCACAGGTGAGTAGCAGCCACATTGAGCTGAAGAGTTGCTTGAACATATTTTGTGAGCTTTGCAAGCATCAACGATGCCGTAAGCTCGAGCCTCGGGATGGTGAGCTTTTTGAGCACACTAGTGTCGACACCTTGTGATTTGTGGACGGTGAAGAGACGGTAATATAAACTACCGCCGCCATGGCGAGTTGAGAGGCATCAGAGAAACCATGTAATTCCACTGTTGAGTAGCTGTAGGTGGTGAACCACCTAGGAACTGAGAGCCTGGCCAGGCATTGAAGATTTTCTCTGATGGTGAGCCATTTTGAGGTGACCTGGGATGGCAGTGGATCATCCCAGCTGAGCTTGTGCAGCCATAATTCTTGTAAAAGTATCTTTGGTTGAATGATGACTGGTGACAAAAAGCCGAGAGGATCAAATATTTGGGCTACTAATGAGAGAATGAGGCGTTTGGTGAATTTTGAGCTCATTGCCGGTTTAGCTGAGAATGAAAAGCTATCCTTGAGCACGTTCCAATGTAATCCGAGAACTTTGGTTTTGCAGTCGTCTAGTGGAAGTATTGAGCCGAGAGCTCTCTGAGTAGGGGAAATTGAATCAAGCAACGGAGGGTGGGTTGCATGCCATTTGGCAAGTGGAAAGCCTCCCGCGTTGCACAGGTCTTTTAATTGTTGAGCGATTTCTATGAGTTTCTCACCTGTGTCAGCGCCGCCGAATATGTCGTCGACGTATCTGGCTTGAGTGAGCGATGGCACTGCCAGTGGGAAGCGATGGCCTTCGTCTTCCACAAGTTGAAGTAGAGCCCTGACAGCCATGAATGGGGCAGCCTTCAGTCCGTACGTGACGGTAGTGAGCTTGTATGGCATTTCCTTCTGATTGTCGCCGAACCACAGCACCCTCTGCAGGTCCTGATCGGCTTCATGCACCTGGACTTGACGGTACATTTTTGTCACGTCCGTGGCGAATATGAATTTGTGCTGACGTATCCACAGCAGCACGTCGGTGACATTGAGCAGGAGATTTTTGCCGGTGTGCATGAGATCGTTGATTGAGTGTCCGGAGCCCGAGGGGCTTGAGCCATTGAAGACGACCCTGAGCTTTGTTGACTGGCTGTCGGGCTTGAGCACTCCATGGTGTGGCAAATAGAAAATAGAATGAGTATTAGGAGAGATTGATGGCGCTCTTACCATGTGCTGGAGATCTTTGTACTCATTCATGAACCCTTCATAGAGGTCACGAAGTCCAGCGGCTTTCCTGAGTCTGTTGCGTGTACGCATCAAGCATGCGTGAGCCGTTTTGTATGAATTGCCCAGGAGCTTTGGAGATAACTTGAGCGGGATTCGGACGATGTATCGGCCAGTTGAGTCACGCGAGTGAGTCGCTCGAAAGTGCTCCTCGCATTCCTCTTCTTCAAGCGTGAGCTGAGTGGGGGCATCACCGGGAAGCTCTTCTTGAATCCAAAACTTCGTCAGCATTTCTTGGAGCTCATTGTTGCTATGCTGTACCACAGCAGAGTGATGAGATGTTGCGATCTGCGAATTGTGGATGGTGATTGGTCCAAGAATGAGCCACCCAAACATTGATAATTGGGCAATTGGCATTGACGAGTCTGCTTTGATGAGGTTAGCTTTGATGATCTAGCCGTATGTGTCTGCGCCGATGACCATGTCAATCGGCCTTGGCGTGAGAAAGTCGGGATCAGCCAGCATGAGGCCGTCGAGATGTGGCCACTCCTGATGAGGTGCTTCAACCGATGGCAGATTGGAGGTTAATGCCTTGAGTACATGAGCTTGAACCTGTATCGTTGTCGAATCGTAATTCGAGCGCAGTGTGAGCAGTGCGATTCCTCTAGTCTGAATAGATCTGGCGCCTCCAAGGCCAGTGATTGAAATGGATGATTGCCCACGTGGAATGTTGAGCTGGGTGATGAGCTCCTCCTTGACAAAGGTGAGTTCGGAGCCTGAATCGATGAGAAGCCGAACTGGAGAGAATGATACTGGAGTGATGAGCTGTGCATTGGCCGTGGCCAAGAGTGACATAGTTGAGAATGGTGTGCGAACAGCTAGCGGGTAAAGCGGAAAACCCCTTGAGCGTGAGCTTTGAGGCTGGTTTGTTGAGCTTGAGCGGGGTGCGACGACTGCACCAATTTCTCATTGAGCTGAGTCTTGAGATGTAGATTGAGCTGGAGCGGAGGTTTGAGGCGGTTGAGAGGTGGTGCCCTTCAAGTGCAGCATCGTGTGATGCCGAGCCCCACACGTCTTGCACTTGAGGAGGGATTTGCACACGTCGGTCTTGTGTCTTCCACAACAGTTGCGACACAGCTCGTACCTAGTGATGAATTTGCGCCTTGCTTCCACTGACATCTCACGGAAATCCGGACACATCACCACGAAATGCGGTCCCTGGCAGCAATCACACGGGTAGCTGTTTGCTGAGATGGTAGGCGTTGAGCGTTTTTGTGTGTGTGTCGCTGCATGAGCGGTGGCTAAGCGTTGAGATGGGTGGCTGGGTGCGGCAGAGGGAAGTTGAGTCCTTTTTTGTTGCGCTTGCTTTTGAGCAGAGGCCTCCAACTGTTCTAAAGCGACAATCTTATTGTCAATAAAGGCTTCCAACCGTTCGTACCTTGGGTACTCGTTAGCAGAGCCCACCGAGGTTTCCCACGCCTCTCGGGTGTGCTTGTCGAGACAGTTGGTCGCGAGATGCACCAGAAGGCAGTTGTGCATGTCCTCTGCAGCACCCAGCGCCTTGAGGGTTTTGTTGGCCTCGGTGATGGATGATCTCAGGTCATCTAGGGCTGTTGAGCTGCGCGTCTGGATGTGTGGCAGGCTGAATAGCTTGTTCAGCTGTTCCTGAATGAGCACGCGCTTATTTGAGAATCGCTTGGTCAAATACTCCCAGCAGGCTTGAAATGATGCGCCTGTGAGTGGATAGGCGTTCACGTGCCTTGCTGGCTCGCCTGTCACGCTGGATCGCAGATAATGCAATCTGTCGATCTCCATGAGCTGAGTGTCGTGGATGATGAGCGAGGTGAAAAGTTCACTGTATGCTGGCCAGTCGACGTAGCTGCCTGAGAAGGTCGGCAGTGAAATCTCTGGCAGCTTCGACGCTCGCGAGATGGTGCGGGTGAGACGACGACCTTAGGTTGAGCGATCGCCTCCACGTCTTCACGAAGACGGTTGAGCCTGAGCTTGATTTTGAGATGGAGCTGCCTCTCCTTGTTAACCAGGTCCGACGTGAAATATTCATGGTCGAGGCACTTCACTGGCCAGGTGATTTCGAAATAGGCGTGTTCTCTTATGAAGGCTTGGTGCAGGTCTTCAACATGTGAGCTGAGCAGACGCACCTCATCGAGAGATGTTGTGTGAGCGAGCGTGGGAATTTGAGATTGAAAGTCGCTGAGGGATTCAAAACGACCCACCTGAGTTTTCGCTTTGACAATGAGTTCCGCTGGGAGAAGCGTCGGTGACGTGGCCCTCGTTTCCCTCGACTGTTTCACGGCGGCCGTTGCCGAAGTCCTTGGCACTTCGTCAGGAATGGTGAGCGTGAGCACCGACGGCGTGGGCATCGTTGGCCTCGACGACGCCGATGAGGTGGTAGATTTATCTTCCATCTCTGAACGATGAGTGATGTGCAGGTGAGCGGGTGAGCTTGAGCACGATCACTGCACTTTGAAGCACTTCACTAATCCGGCTCGAAGGACCAAAATGTTCGCGAATGGATGTTAACTCGCGCGCCGGGATTGAGGTTAGGGTTGGCGAAGTCAATTCAAAGAACAGCAACTCAGCGTTAGCTACGTCGTTTATTCAAGGTCTAGTTTGTTGAGCGAATTAACACGCGTGGTAAGCTGAGAACGCTTTACATGCGCGATGAGATCGTGAGAATGAGATATTGCGCGTTTGTACAGAACAATGAGCACGTGCGCGATACGTCTGATTCAGTGTACGTTACGAACAAGAGTGAACAATGGCCCGAAGCTAGTTTCCGCCTTGGTGTCTTCCAGAAGCTTCTGGAAGACGCGCCAAGCGGAAGCTAGCTTTGATTGGGTGATTGATTGTAGATCTTCCGTCGTGTACCGCTGCCCGTGAGGTGCTGCGGTGAGATGAGAGCGGTGGTGAAGAGAATTACTGCTCGAATCGCAAACACAACCAATATACTCATGGAGCCCAGCGAAGTGTTACTCACTTCGTTTACAGGGGATAGGGCACACACGTTAGGGAAAATAGACGCCACCTTCTACATCAATGGAAAGGAAATAAGGTACCCTTTACACGTAGTAGAAACCGACACACTAGAAGAAGCAGATGGACTCCTAGGGCTAGATTTCCTCAAAACCGCTAGGATCGCAATAGACTATCACACTCAGGAAGTGCTAGTAAGAGGGAATCATTGGCAACCGTTAACCCAGGCCAGGGAAGTAACCATACCCGCACGCTCCCAGAAAATATGTCTGATACTAACAAGTAGCCTGCGAGAAGGAATCATAGAAAAACGACAGTTAAGAGAAGGAGTATACCTAGGAGAAGGTTTAACCAAACCAGAAGAGGGACAATGCATAGCCTGCATTATGAATACGACAGACGAAGAAAAAAGAGTAGTCATACCACGAGTCACATTAACTGACGTGCCAAGCCGCGATATCGCACCAGCCAACGATAGCGCCGCAGCCGTCCGAGCGTTGACCGCGCACGAGTCGCTGACCATGCGTTTTAATCGAGTCATGGAACAGGTGAACTGCGAACACCTGAATTCCGAAGAAAGAGAATCCATAAATGAGATCTGTAGGGAATACCATGATATGTTCCACTTACCAGGAGACAAACTAACCACAGCTACAGTAACTACACATAGGATCCCGATAAAAGGAGATACCTTACCCTGCAATGTTAAACCATACAGGTTACCGGAAACGCATAAGCGAGAAGTCAAGAAACAGGTAGATCAAATGCTAGAGGATGGAATAATGCAGCGCAACACTCTTTTTATTTTTTTGAATATACTGCATTTTACCCAATTTGATGTGTATTCCCTGTTACTTTCCTTCATTTCCGTTCCTCTTTCCCGCCTGTAACGCTTAAGGTTTTATTCTACGAAGTGCTTTATTCGATTTACGTGGACGGTTAACGTCCTTCTACCCTTTTTTATCGTGACGTTTACTTTTGACTTTTTTTCTATTATTACGTATGGTCCTTCCCATTTAGAGTCTAGCTTCTTCGATCTTCCCCGCCTCACGGACTCGTCGTATAGTAGTACTTTATCGCCTATCCTGAATTGGATTTCCTTTGTTTTTTTGTCGTACGTAGTTTTTGAGCGTTGTTTCGCGTCTAATAGCTTTGCTCGCGCTACTTCATTCGATGTCCTTAGCCGTTCTCTGGCCTCTTGCGCGTAATCGTCGTAGTTATAGGTAGGATTAGGCGTGATTTTTAGTGCGGTCGGTAATTCCGCTTTCTGACCGTAGACCAATTCGTGGGGAGTGTAGCCAGTCGCTGTATGGGGGGTTGTATTGTAAGTAAACATTGCGTAGGGTAACCATTTATCCCAATCAGAATGGTCTCTGTCTATGTAGTGTCTCAAATATTCTACCAGCGTCCTGTGAGACCTTTCGAGAGCTCCGTTCGATTCGGGGTGATACGCTGTTGTCTGTATTTTCGTGATTTTTAATAGCTTACAGGTATCTTTGAACATTTCTCCGACAAAATTTGCTCCCTGATCGGTTAGTATTTTGTCCGGTATTCCGTGCTCGCAAATTATTTTTGTTACGAACGCTTTTGCTATCGTTCTTGCTTCTTGGTCAGGGATGGGTATTGCTTTACTGAATTTCGTGAGGTGATCCTGGAATGTTAGGATGTATCTATTTCCTAGCTCCGTCACTGTGAGTGGTCCTACAATATCCAGTGCGCCCTTTTCGAATGGTCTCGTAGGCGTGTCGGATATCACCATTGGTGCCTTGGTTCTTCTGCTGGCTTTATTCTTTTGGCACCATGCGCATTTTTGGATGTACTCCTCTATGTCTTTATCCATTCCTGTCCATCTATATTTTTGTTTTATTCTTTGCGCTGTGCGCTGAATTCCTTGGTGTCCGCCTAGGGGTGCTAAGTGGTACTCATACAGTATCTGTTGTCTGTCCCTTTCGGATTCTACTTCCATTACGCTTGCTTCTTGTCTTGTGTTTTCACTATTTTCTTCTTGTTGGTTCTGTATTACATTCACGTTTCTACTCAGCGCGTCTGCATTCGTGTTGGCTTTTCCGGCCTTATGTATTATCTCGTAGTCGTGCTCCGCTAGCTGTATTCGCCAGCGAGTCAACCTTGATCCGGGGTCTTGTACCTTGAATAGCCATACTAATGCTTTGTGATCCGTTACCACCTTGAAGTGTGTTCCGTACACATATGGTCGAAATTGTTTTGTTGCCCAGACGATCGCGAGTAATTCTTTTTCTGTTGTGTTATAATTCCTTTCTGCTTTATTTAATACCCTACTTGCGTATGCTATCGGTCTGTCTTCTCCTATCTTTCCTTGTGACAGTATTGCGCCTACCGCTACGTCCGATGCGTCGGTTGTGATTATGAATTCTTTTGAAAAATCTGGGTATGCTAATACTGGTGCTGTAATTAAGCAGTTCTTCAGCGTCTCGAACGCGTATTGCTGTTCGGTTGACCAGACAAATTCCGTTTTGGCGCTTGTTAGATTGGATAAGGGTTTCGCTATTTTTGAATATTGTGGAATGAATCTTCGGTAGTATCCTGCCAAGCCTAAGAAGGATTGTAATTCTTTTAATTTCGTAGGTACGGGGTACTGTTCCACCGCCCTTGTTTTCTCCGGATCCGGCTTTATGCCTTCGGGCGTTA